>CM010314.1:1784753-2479753 GCA_001923025.3 Taenia multiceps
TTCAATAGAAATCTTCGAAAAGAGGCGGCTGAAGTCTTGAATGAGAATGAACAAATGATTTGGGTGAGTCCTCGCCTCGGCTACCGGTTGGATAGTCGGCTAAAGAGGTGAACTTTACCAAGACCTGCCCCCTCGTCCACACCACCACAGTGAAGTTGACAGTGGAGATCAGCTCGTATAGTTCCTCTATGATCGAGCATCCAGTTTTTGCCTCCAAGACTAGACAGGGCTGCCTAAGCTTTTATCCATTGCCAGAGGGGTTGGGAGTTATTTCTTGTCCAATCAGATATGGCAGCCGATTAGTCCAACTGATTGACTGAAAAAGGGATCGGCTGGTGATTTGAATAGATGTGTTGGCGGTCGTTTCGGTGTGTGCATTCACATGCACCTTTGAAGGTAATCTTATTGCTTATCCATGAGCTGGGTTTTCTGCCTTCCACCAAAGCTCGCCGACGATACTATCGAAGTCCAGTCCAGACATTTTGTGTCCGGTGGATACATTCAAAGGCTCGGGAGAGATGTTCAGTTGCCTTATAAGGGGATAAGTTGGAACCCACAGTTCCCCACTCCAATCGGTGGCCAATGACTCACGGAACCCATCCCTGCGTTGTTATCTAATCGCACAACTAATGTAAGTGTTCCTTATATTTTTCTTTTCCGTAGAACGAATGGTTGATGCTTCTGAAGAAGGAGAACAAGGAACGTCAAATGGTTAAGTCAATGGCTCGCAGAAACTACCTCCTCAAATACGTTCTACCCAAGGTGTCCGAGTGTCTTGTCATCTATGGCCAACGAAGACCCACCGACCCTATAGACTTTCTGGTAGGTCAAAAAACCCAAACTCCACAATTCACTAGAGACGGGCTGTAAGAGATGGAGGACATTCCAACTCAAGATCTCATACCTTATTAGCTGCATTGCACTTTAAACTATAACTTACTTAACTCAGATCTCTTAATTTGACTAGAAGCACGCATCGGTTTGTCTCAGGCCTTCAAAATTTCCAAGTGGCAAGGTCCTACTGATAGACAGTTAGTAGGATGCACACAAGAAACGGTAGAATGAGGGCTTCAAAACTTGTTTTCTCTTTACCTTTAGGCCGAATACATTCTGCGAGACGCTGGCGTAAACTACAGTGGAATTATTCGTTAAGAATGGAACTCAGATACATGCCCTTTTCACGTTCACCTTTTATTTGGTCCAAAGGGGCTCTCAAAAGGGTCCATAGTCATAATCCCTCACAATTCATGGCGTAGGGGGAGGGAGCGATCCGTTGGAGGCGCCTTCCCATCCAGGGCACAGCTCCCATTCCGCTTCAGGCTTCTCATCATCATTCCTTTTTTGCTTCAAAATCTAAACGAAGAGGCATTCCTGCATGGATCACAAATCCTGCTTTGACATAATCATCCTAAACACGAAGCAAAGGACTAGACCGCGAAGCAGAATAGGTGCAATAGGAGATGAGAAGGTAACAGCCAATCACTTAGTAAAAACATTCTAGTAATTTGATACATAAGTTGGCCAGGGAAGAAGAGCGTACGTGGGAAGTAGAGAGGATCAGTATCGTTTGTTGGTATTAGAAAAAGGTAGCAGTAGTGGTGGTGTTGGCTAAGGAACAGACAAATCAAAAATGCAGCTCTAAGACAAATGAAGAGAGACGTGAGTCACATCATGAGGGAGGGTGGCCGACCCCGACCAATTAGTGCCTGAGCCTGCAAGTCACGGTGCAGGTTGCGGCTCAGAATGGAGCGCACGTCGGAGACGAACCGCAGGGCGTCTAACACGGGCAATAAACAGAGAAGGGCAGTGTCTTGAGGATCTGAGAACCAAGACTGGATAGGGATTGCGTTATCTGCGAAAGGAAGAGGTGATATTTAAGCCTACTCTGTGAACCAATGTTTGTGCAGGGAGGAATTGTTGAGAATTACCAGGAAACGACCGATAGGCTCCCGGAGAGTTATCCAAAATGAAGATAGAAGAGAGGTCTGAGGAAACACGAGATAGGTCCTTGCAGTAACTGCCACTGTCGTAGAGGCAGTGCTGCCTGTAGAAACGGCGTTGAAAAATGTGGCGGCCGTTGTCTAGATGATCTGCGATGCCTGCGCCGTAGATCTCCAGGCTAGCAGTGAAGATAACTAACTCGTACCATTGGCTGATCTGCGCAAGACGAATCGAACTGAAAGCGTCTTGTACAAATGAGACGGAAAAATTTTAAGAACAGCATTTCACATAAGGCACTGCTCGTACTAGCGCAATGGAAATGAGGAAAACGCTGAAGAAGCAGCGGACCGAACAGAGGAAGAGCTTACCAATGTCATGGATTAAAATAGAACCACACTAGCAAAAGCAACCAACCTTAACACAAAAATTGGATATGCTACTAATTACACGAAAAGGGATTACCCAGCAAATATCTGCCATGACTCAAGGAGTGTGCGAAAAGCGTCGAAGACTTATTTTGGGGTAACGAATTAAGGAATGCCTAAACAGCGACTTCGATAAGACACACGACCACAGTTTAAGCTCGGTGCATTAATAAATGCATATTTTTTGTGAAGTTATGAATAAGCAGGCGCATCTAGAGCATCTATAGGGCAGTCAAAAAGTGCAAATAAGATGTGATGGTAAATGGCTTACAATACTTAGAAAGTAGTCAACGTGTGGGCGCTTGTGCACTGAGAAGCGAACAGGATGATGGTCAACGTCCATCTTGAGCACAAAATCAGGCGGGGAGCCTGAACCCGTTGTCTGGCGAGACATTCCATCAAGAACAGAATGGATCAAAGTCTCGTCCAGATCAATTACCATAATTTTGCGCCTTTGAAGACCTGGTGCACAAAAAGGCGGAGGTAAACATTCGCTCCCTTTAAGATGCAAACAATAAATGGTACGAATAACTCACATAACTGCAGTTTTGAGATAGGGGAAAGAGGAATAATGTGATATCGTACACTTTGATATTGCAATACCTAAATGCTTAGATATAGAATTCAAACCTACTGATCTGGTTTGCTTCCGAAACTTGTAGGAGCAATGGCTTAGAATATACAAAGCAAGAGTTAAGGCCATTCGAATATGATGAATGACCACATCTTTAGCCCAAAACCAATATATTTGGAAAGATACACGGGGCATTGAAGGAAATATTTTAAAACAAGGACAGGACGTAATAAACAAAAACGGGAGATACGACTCAGAATGCCAGTACACAGGATCGCATAACGCGGGCGCCAAAGTATCGTTCAAATACCAGGCGATAGAATCACCCGGGCTAAGTAGTCGTTAGTTAAAATCTAATGTCATCAATAATTCACAAGTGTATTACTAGATTATTTTTGCTGTAAGGCTATGTATGAAGTAGTTCTAAGGTAGATGTGCTATTTTTTAAGTCTGACTACTACCTCCTGATTTCCTGGCAAGGAGGATTCATACACTACTAACATCGCATACTTATGTTGCGTCTCGAGACTTCCTTCAAGGTGAAAAGAGGCATATTACTTAGGCAGGATATATATTCTCGAAAAACAGGGATTGGGTGTTTTTGGCATGGCCCGAAGGCCGGCCAACGGGCTAGTACAATATGGCCACCCAAGTGACCAAACCGATGGTTCGAACAAACGATGTTTTACACTTGCTACAATACTATAATACAGATTTTTGCAAAGGGGAAGACAAAATTACCTTAGAACCTGAGAGAGCCTGCGGAGGACGCTTGACTACCACGTCACTGATCTCTCTTGTTAATTTGACCGAACTTGGATTTCGGTTCGGCTTGGAAAATTATTTCAGAATAAGGGGTTCTGCCGAGCATCGGCTTGTCCATAAGACGATGTTGGAGCACCGGTCTCCTTAAGGAGGTGTGCTAAGGAAATCTCCACAACAAAAATTTCCCAGATGTTGTACGGTTAGTGTCGCTTCAGCCGTTAATAGCTTTCTGGAAGAAAAAGGGGTTGGGGTTGATGCCGAATGTAGACGGTGCTCACGACTCTTCTGTTATGGGACTTTGGAGATCCTCCCATCCATAGCACATGCACTTCCTTTGCACTGCTACACTTTGTCTCCAGCGTCATAGATCGGGATTGAAGTCCCATAAAGTGGGGTTCGCTTCCCGCTTCCACTAATGCAGAATTTCGAGACTTCCCTGTAGACGAGGGAAATATGATATTGAGACAGAATATATATTAAGCAAACGGAGTAAATGGGACTGTTGATGTGGCCTAGACACCAGCTAGCTTGGCTAGGACAAGTGACCGAAATCGGCAGTTCAAACCAACAAGGCATTAAAAATATATATAATTTTGCCTGGTGGCTGGTGGGACGCAAAGGATACATAGCTAAGGATGGGAGAATCAGTGACAGCCTCTAAAAAATATTATAACGCTTAAAAATCCTGCTACCTTCAGAAAATTTGCTGGAAGCAAAGAGGCATTCATCGCAAAACATTATTTTAATTTGGTTAGAGATGACCGTGCTGCAGTGCTTATAACTCTAAAGATAGACTAGTGCGATGTTCGGTGCATTTTTTCCCATCCTCGAATTCATGTTCTATGCACACCGGAAATGAAAGTGCAGTAAAATTGCCAAGGGAGATCAGTGACTTTTAACTCAGCTGTCTTGTTAATCATAGTCTAATTTTGACGACTGGCACGCCTGTTGGTGTTTTTTCACTAAAGCAGATATAGCTTTGAGATGGTTGAAGCGGGATGTTGACAACGGCGACACCAAAGACTGCTCTCATCAGATAAGGAGGCATTGTAATTTAACTATTCCATTTTTTGGCAGCAGACTGCTTTGTGTCCTAACCTTGAGCCTTTGCCGTAGAGGCTGACATTTTTACATGGAAGTAACCACTGTAGGACATTGTTTGTTCAAACTGCCGGTTTCGGTCACTTGGCTGGCTATATTGTACAAGCCCGTTGGCAGACATCCGGGCTGTGCTAACAGCCTCTAATCTTTCTGTTCCCAGAATATATGTTCTGTCAAAGTACTATGCCTTCTTTTACCTTCAAGGAAGTCTTGGGGCGCTACAACCACACCCCCTACTCTATGCAAAACACAAGCGTTAGAAGTCTTTCAATCTAATGATTTTTATAAGTAGATATATGTAATACCTTGTTTGTTTGAACTGCCGATTTCGGTCACTTGGGTGGCCATATTGTAATGAGCCGGTTGGTCGGACTTTGGGCCGTGCCAACAGCCCCCAAGCGCTCTGTTTCCAGAATACATGTATTCTACCCCCAGTACTATGCCTTCTCTTGCCTTAAAGGGAGCCTTGAGATGCTACAAAATAAGTGTAATGTGTTAGTCGCTTGTTCAACAATCAATTTAGGTTAAGAATCAATTTACTGGCCGTTGTATTTCAAAGGGTGGACTGACCTTAGGCCCCTACAAGCGAGCTAAAGATATGCAAATGTTTCGCAGGTGCACTATGCATTTTTGTTCATAATGCATTCCCACAAGTGTTTTTTTAGATGCAGCTTAACTTTTTACATCCTTTATTGAAGTAAACATTCTGCTCCTAACTAAGTCACGAAAACCTGAAGTTGACTTATGACCCACTGCAAAATCTTTTCGTTTTACTGACATTTAATAGATAGCCGTAAAACTAGTGCTTTAAAAAAATGTTAGCAAGCATCATCACTTGCTCACAATTTTTATTTAAACGATTCAATTTCAAGGTTTCTGCTGGTCCCTGCAGTTTTGAATGCTTCACTTTGACTTGCATCCCCAGTAAGTGCTGGGTGCATTATGAAATTCCTTTCAAGACATGGATATCTCTTGACTTCCCATGACATGTTTGCGATGTCTTCTTTTAGTGAAGACGTTAATTATGGGCATACGTTGCTTATGCATGACTATATTTTAGGGCAAATCTATCCATTTAAAGATTTTATGCATTTGCGTCTCGTCTTTTTTGATGTTAATATATTGGGTTCATTTGTAGGTATTCTTGACGTTTTGGACGTGTAAGGTTTCTGAAGATTTCTAGAAACGATCACTGGTTTCTGTGTGAATCTTGTTCCCAACTCCTCTCCATACCCGTTTCAAGTTTTTTTGCCAAAGTGAAAGTTTGAGGTCTGGTTAGCATAACTTTTATTAAAGTAGAGAATTTCCATACATATATTTTTTGGAGATACTATTGTCGTCTTTATGCCAACTAGTCTTAGTAAATTTTTGAAAGGCAAGCATTTGTCAAGTTTTTGGGTATTACTCTGTGCAAAAACCTACTCTTTCAAATTTGTAAATCTAGATCTTATCCTTGCAAATCTTTTTTTGAATTGTTTAACATTTTACGCTGTTTACCAACAGTTGGGCAGTAATTTTGCATTTTACCTTCTTCCTCATTTGATAGGGTGTCCTAATTTGCTGGAACGAGCTACAGATGCTTTTAGACACAAACTGTCACCTTTTTTCTTATGTTACTATTTCTTTATGTGTCTACCAGCATGTCTTAAAACCAACACATGCACATGATTAGTATTTTAAGTAAAATGATATCTTTTTTTACAAATATGCTTAAGAACTTCAGGTGTTACAATGTTTTATGTCTTGGTTTTGAGTAGTTATTTTATCGATTGTTTAGTTGTCTTGGCTTTGATAATTGCCTGCAAAATTAACATTAAAAAAACGGAAATTTTATTTCTTTAAGTATTGCGTTAGAACCTCGTTAATTTGGTATAAGTCAGGGGCTCAGTAAGTCGTTGAATATTAAAAAGTTCATTTATTCATGCGCCAAACTTGTGCAAGCTTACTTGATCTTTTTTTAGAGTCTTCGGCTGAAGTAAATGGAGTCGGAGAAGTCCAACGCAAAACTTAGTCCTATTTCAACCACCTTTAAACGCCGGATTCCCGGCTTCTTCTTTCACTACAAACTCCTCCTATGGAAGAGCATGTTACTTCGAATACGCGAACCTTGGGTTGTCCTCGGTGAACTGCTTCTTCCCGTCCTTCTTGTCATTGTTGTTGTTGGCTTGCGGTTTGCTGAATTGCCTCAAGCCCACCCTCCTTGTCACCTTGTTTCCCAACCCCTCCCTAGCATGGGTTTCATCAACTATATGCGTGGCGTCGTCTGCAATTTTAATTACACCTGTAGCCCCCACGATGTCGACGACCAGAGCCGAGCAAATGTGGTACCTAAGTGGATTGCATTCCTGGAGAAACGGGGCCCAAACAGTCTTGATGAGGTTTCCACTCTTTTTCAAACCTTCTCACAATTGAAAGACGAGAATCGAATTCATGATAACCAGTCTTTGCCTGATCTAATCTGTCAGAAGCTGATTTTAAACACGATTACTAAATTTATTCCCCCTCATTCTGCAAAACGTTTAGACATTTTCTGCGCTTCTCCCGTCTTCCTTCAACGGCTGATGCTTCCATCGTTGCTTGGTAAAGTAACCAACACCCTTGATCGTATGTTCCCTCGGGAAGTTAATTCCATTTCATCCACCTCGTTCGATCCTGGACCCACCAATTTCAAGCATCTCGTTGAACGGCTTCAAAATGCGTCAATTTTATTCTGTGGCAGGCAAAAAGGCTCAAACAGCTTCTTGACCCTCGTCGAAGTGATGAAAACTTTGGGCACTAATGTTGTCGAAAAAGCATACACTCAAACTCAGACCGATGTGAAAGCAAAGAATACGACAGCCTGCTCCATTATGAAATCCTTTTTTGCCTACAAAACTCTGACACCATGGACCACACGATTGAAGACCGCTCTACAAGGAGAGGTTTTTTACTCTCCAATCAGTAGTACTACACAAGAGTTAATGAAACGAGCCAACAACACTGCTGTTATGCTTGCAAAATTAAAGAAAATTTCCACTGATTGGATGGCTTCAAAGGACACGCTGTTACCGCACATATTCGTAAATAGTACTGTGTCAAAAACTCTGCGACAAATAGCCCTAATCTGTTCCATAACTCCAGGCTTAGATAAAAAATATCGTGAACAATGTCATCGTTTAAATGCCTTTTTGAAACCCAATCCAACTGCAAACTATACACATTGGACTGAAGTAATTCCAGCCATTACTAGCTTTTCAAAGGCTGTGGATGATATTCTAACTAACTGTGTTGTCTATGATCGGTTCCACGGCTTCTCAGATACAGCAACAATGTATGAAGCCCTGAGAGAAGCAGCATTAAACAATAGAACTGTCATGGCGATCGAGTTCAAGGTGTCGGATAAGCTCCTCGACATGCAATTCCGTCTACCACCTTCAATCGTCGACTCAACGTACAGATTTAAAGTGACTAGTAAACACTGGACACCAGCGCCTCGACACGAAACACGAGACTCCATGAAGTACTTCACAAGTGGTTTCATTGATCTCCAAGACCAAGTGGAGCGTGCCTACATTTCAATGGTTGCCAAGACCTCCCCATCTGATGATCCCTATGCTGAGGACTTCCTCCCAACTGAAATGCAATTCGTTCCAGCGCCCTGTTACCAAGTGGATTCAATGCTACGCCTTTTTGCGCCCAACATCCCTCTTTTAATCGTGGTTATATGGCTCTGCAATTACGTGATAAATGTTCGTGCAGTTGTCTACGAGAAGGAGATTAGGTTGAAAGAATTCACTAAAGTGATGGGAATGGGAAATGCAGTGCATTGGTTGAACTGGTTCACCGTCGGTTTCATCATGATGACAGCCGCTAACATCATCGTCACGGTGCTTCTCAAGTGTGGTCGAGTATTTCCTCGAACAGAGGTATTTCTCCTCTTCTGTTGTTCTACTGCCTACATTCTCGCTATCCTTCCACAAGCCTTCATGACCTCCGTTTTCTTCAATAATGCTAACTTTGGAGCTGTCTTCTCTGGCATTTTCTACTTCGTCATGTTCGTCTTCTACTACCTAATCATTATCTACGACTTGAATTTTGCACCTTTGCTAATTCTCACCTTCTCACCCCAATGTGCGATAGCTATGACATTCTCTCGACTCATGAATCTGGAGGTTCAGGGTTTTGGTGGACAGTGGTCCAATCTCTGGACTAATGACATATTCAACGAGTCTATCCCTTTGGGGCTGTGCCTTCTAATGCTCCTTGTAGATGGTCTATTGGCTTGGATTTGCGTCTGGTACCTTGAAAATGTCGTTCCCACCAACTACGGTCTCACAAGAAAGTGGTACTTCCTCTTCACCCGGTCGTATTGGGCGGAAGTCTTCTACGGTCGCTTGAGCCCTTCTCGGGTAGTTGAAGAGGTGGAACCGGCGAATGCAGATCTAGACATGACCTTCCATGAGCCCCTGGATGCATGTCTCAATGTGGGTGTCTCGGTTCGTGGTCTAACCAAGTGTTTTGGGCGCAAAAAATTCGTCGCAGTGAATAATATGTGGGTGGATTTTTACGAGAACCAGATCACCTCATTTTTGGGTCACAATGGAGCAGGAAAAACGACCACAATTTCCATTCTTACGGGTATTTACGCTCCTTCGGCTGGCACAGCGTATGTTTACGGGCGGAATATTAATTACGAAATGCCTGAAATAAGAAATTATCTAGGATTGTGTCCACAACACAACATTCTGTTTGACAACCTCAGTGTGGCCGAACACATTCAATTCTACGGCTACTTGAAGGGTCTCTCAAAAGACGAGGTGGAGAAGGAAGTGAATCAGTTTTTGGTGGAACTAAAGCTGGAGCAGAAGGCAAATGAATTGTCGAAAAATCTGTCAGGAGGACAAAAACGGCGGTTGTCATTAGCAGCAGCGTTTGTCGGTGGTTCCAAGATTGTCTTCCTAGACGAACCGACAGCCGGAGTTGACCCATCTTCCCGCCGAACCATATGGAACTTAATTTTCCGCTTCAAAGCATCGAGGACGATTATCCTCACCACACATCACATGGATGAAGCAGACTTCCTTGGTGATCGAATCGCGATAGTCTCACAAGGCCGAATTAAAGCCAGTGGATCCAGTCTCTTCCTGAAATCCAATTTCGCTAAGTACTACTACCTTAGCATGGAGAAGACTGATGGATTAGCAAGGGACGCAAACATGGACTCTCGACTGACGGACATAATCTCAACCCAATTGAAGGGCTCAGAGTTGTCGACTTCAACACCAACGGAGTGGGTATTCACCCTCCCAGCCGCCAAGGTCTACGATGAAGACGGATTTGTCCAACTCTTCACCTTCCTGGAGGAGAATCGAGCCAAGTTATCAAAGGAGTTTGGAGTAAAAGGGATTGGCCTTACTGATACTTCTTTGGAGGAGATTTTCATTCTTCTTTCAGATGACCCAAGCAAAATCAAGGTGCGTACAGATAACGTCTTGAATGTCTACCTAATTCCTCAGTTACTGAATAATGCCAAATTGTGCAGTAAAGGCTTAGTATGAATTGTATTTTAATCCTTGCACATTATTTTAACACGTTTGCTTCCATAAAGGGCAGGAGAAACACACTGTGTTCTGTTTAAGGATAGCCTATTGCTGAAAGGCTAAGTTTAGCTTAACTTTCAAATCAATGACGTTGCTTTTCGTGTTTTAAACGCACCTACCGTTCAGTAGCCCGATGCGCTACACACGTCACTCAAGCACGTCATGGTTGCAGCAAAAATTCCATTCTTCTCATGAGACTGCTTTGCATGCCTGCATCAACATATGCTGAAAAGTTTATTAGTAGTATGGTGATCCTTTTTAATCAGTAATACTGAAGGGCCAGTGGGAACGCTCTGCTGCCCGATTGAGAAGCCTGAAGAGATAAATCTACATTTCAAAGGGATGTGAAGTAACGGTATAGCTGTTTTATTCGGCTCGAAGGATAGATTATGAGGAAAACTAGAGTAACGACCAATAGGTTGGATCCTGAGCTAATTGTTATTTTAAAAAAAAAGTCGAGAAAGCAAGTATTTGACAAGCAAGCTGTCAGGAGTTTGGTGACTTTCGCGAGTAGACATAAAGAATGGAGCTGCGCTGCCAATAGCCTTAATGCCAAATTTTTATTAGAAGCCTATCACTTAACAGGGAATACAACAACAGCTTTCTCATCTTGTGACTAAAGTTTATCGTCGGCTCATGAAAACCAAATGCGGAGGTGGCTACTTTCGGTAATAAATTTGCGCTTTCTCCTTCACCAGACCGTAAGCCCAATAACACAGAAGAAATTGGCATTCATACGGAAACTCTTTAAACGACATGCCAAATTTAACAACATCAACAACAACAACTCATCCAGCACTTCCTCGACAGACGCCGATGGTGACACTGATGAAGATTCAGACGTCGATCCAGTAGCCGAGTTACCAAATGAATACGATTCGACGGCTGTGGTGCCAGCAGAAGCTGCTACTGTTAAACGCAACACTGGCTGTCGTCTCTACCTTCAACAGTGCCGTGCCTACTTAGCCAAGCGAAAGCAATGCGTTCTGCGTAGCAAACGTGGCTGGATTCTGGAGATTGTACTTCCAGCCATCGCAGTGATCATCATGATGGCTGTTATAGCCTCCTATCCTGTAGACTTTACTCAACCAAGTATGCCACTTCATCCATGGCTCATGTCAAACAGGCGAAACATTCCTCATCTTCAAACTTTCTTCTCCTCCACGCCTACAAATATCTCATCAATTCAAGCAACCTCGGAGGCCTATTCTCAAGCTATCGCTTCAGCCAGAGGCTGGTCAGGGACTCGCTGTCTCCCGCACTCCGTGTATAAGTTGGTACCGGAGAAATATGCTTACTGCAATCTCAAGGGCTATACTGTGCCGAATCCCCTACCAGCACTCTCTCCCGAAGGCATCCAAAAAGTTGAGGCATCAGAGAAAATTGACTGTTTCTGCAAAGAAGCTGACTTCTTCTGTCCTTCTGGGGCCACTGTATCCCCACCCAATCACCTTCTTCCCACAACCGATTTCTTGATGAATCTCACAAGCTACAACGTCTCCAACTATCTTCTCAAATCACGGAACGAGGCTATCCTCAAGCGCTATGGTGGTCTCACATTCATGATTACTCAGAATGGCTCAGGTGTGATTTCGGCGAAGCACCTCCTCTCCAATCAGTCGCGAGTTGAGACCATTTTAAAGTCCCTTTTCGGTGACCCAAATGCCACAGCAATTGGCTTGGATGTGGCCGACTTCCTGTTGAATGGTCTACCACCTACCCAGTATTCCCGTATCTGGTATCACAATAAGGGATTTGCCTCGTCAGCTGCCTACCTCAATGTCCTTCACAACCTTCAGCTGCGAATGCTATTGGCTAAAAACAAGGTCGTCCCAGGTAAAGCGCTTTCCTCTATTTTATTGCTTCAATTGCTTTTGTGTGGACCTATCAACGTCATTTTTGTTACTCATTGAGGTCCTTACACACAAATGTGGTAGATCTAAGTGTCACGAATTGGAGAGAACATTAATATATCTGTGTTTGTATGTTGGGTGCAGTTTTCGGCCTTTCTTTGCCCATGTCTCCATAACCTGTGTCACCTCTAAAAGAACATTTGCCTTCCTTTGGATTAGCTGTCAATTCTCTGTACTTTAACAATGGATCATGTCAACATCTAGCCTGGATTTTTACAGGGTCAAAGTTGGCATTTTGAAGGGTGATTGAATGTGCTTTGAGCATAGCTTTATGCCACCACTTTGTACTACTTCCTCTTTCTCTCCTTCGCTTCATGGAGGGAATCATGTCCTCAGGTTATGGCTATAAAAAAACGGGAGGATTTTGCTTCGTCAAATCTGACCTCGCTCCATGGCTGATGATTGCCGAGAGGTGATGCGACTACAGTTGTCGCCTGCTTTGATTCCTCAAGGGCTCCACCATCTGCAGGTAATGCGACGCTTTAGGACGTCATCAAGGCACCGAAACACATGATTCGCCTTTCGTTATTAATGCTGCCACCGTCGTAGCGTACATTCCATCTCCAAGGGCGTTGCCAAGTCAATGTAGGGTAGCTAGGCGACGAGTAGTACGAGGGGCAGGCGCTCATCCCTTCGACACTGACATGATGACCAAGTTGAAAGGAATGTAGAAAAGGCTTCTGTAAAAACCTGAAAAGCCGAAAATTCCGCACCTCGTGAATGCATTAGGGAGTTGGAATTGGGAGACGTCAGGCCAGGTTTGCGTGTGAGGATCCCCCAGACCACTGAGAATTAAAGGCACTGGGTAAGCTCTTGACTGTGCCTTTGATCCCCATTCAAACTTTCTCCCGCGAGGGAGCTCAGCATTTACCTTTTGGAAGCACTTTTGGTGAAAGAAAGGTGTGTGGTCTACTCTCCAAGCGACTATCCACCTCTTGAAAGGTATATCTGTTGAAGAGCTTTATTCTGGGGTGTGCCTGGAATTCACATGCCTATTTGTAAAAGGAACGCAAAAATTTCGTTGTACAAATCCAGTTTGGCAGGAGGTGAAGAGAGGCTGTCAATGCCATGGCAAGGACCAAGAGTTAGGTCTTGAAAGTATCTTGCTAAGCCCATCTCGATCAATCCATGCAACAGCTCTACTTTCGGCGACGCGGCCGTAGATAATCCAGCATCTTGCGCATGTGTTTTTGGTCTTCAATCATTATGTTCGTCGACCCAGTTCACCCCTTCTGTAAGGACATGGGTGGGTTCACGGTCCTGTGTTTGTGTAAGGTGTTTGAATCGTGCACACTCGCTGCAACTTCACACCCTTAACTAATTTTCAACCTAAAGCCAAAATTGTTTAGCTTTACAGTCTCAGCAGTGCACAAAGCACATCAGTTGTGGCATCAGTTAGAGACAATATGGCAATCTACCAACTTAGTCAAGTGGACCTCACCTGTCCCCTCCCCCATGCCACAGCAGTGCATCAAAGTGACGAGGTGGTGGAGACACAGCAGTGATCCCACTCAATGCGCCATTCACTCACCTCCTTCACTTTCGTTGCACGCACAGCACATATCAATGCCGAAGTAGCAGCAGAGGTGCTAGTCACTCCAATCCCAGTGCAATGAGACACAGGTGAAAGTGCCGTGAGAGGACGTACGATCGGTGAACCACTACTTCACTTCTTCCACCACCTTCCCTCTGCTCAGTGTGACTTCCAGCCAACTGGCAAGGCAACCCCCCCCCCCCAACCTCCCCTCTCCACCCCAACACTGCAAGATCGAGGGTGGGTAACTGCGTCTAGCCTCTTGTCCATTTCACACAAAGCACTACCCAGAATGTGTTTCTGCCTGTGCTCCTGTGCTGTGCACCACTCCATCACACCCGCCTGAGCTGATCACCAACGTGAATGGTTGATGTGGCAATTGGCGGCTTCGTCGACCACACACTCGGTGGCCAAAAAGCACCTAGGTGACATGACATGTGATTTACACAATCCTGCTGCATTCATTTTTTCACGTTCGGGTGCACCGTCAGTTGCAGTCATGACCACATCCACACCCACTGCTGCCACTACCGTCACTACTGCCACGACCACCACCACCACCACCACCACCACCACCACCACCACCACGAACACTACCATGTGTACATTCCGTCCCACATTCACGTCACTGCCCTCACTCTAACAACTCCTCTTCGTCGTCCCACGACGGCACGTGGTGCGAGGTTGGTTTGAAGCACCGCAAGCTGACACACCCACGACAACATTCATCAATGACAGGCGTGCCTGCCTCGTGGGTTGCGTAGACCTCATTCCACCCGCCTGTCCATTCCACTCGCATTCCTCTCGCATTCCTCTCGCACCTCACTCATCTCACACCTCACATCTCACATCCACATCCTCTTTGGGTGATACTGAGACACAATGCAACCCCGATGCACTGACAATCAGCGTCCGCCCTCCCCACCACCTACCAGTCCTCCGAATCCCACTGAAGCGCCACTTCTCTCATGTGGCACACACCCCCCACCGCCTTGACAGTCACATGAGTAGTTTGCAGACAAGGCAGTGAGGGAGTGATCATAAAGTCGCATGCTCGGCTAGGTGGGTGACTGCAGAGTGCCTCAACTGCCTGCTCCTCCACACTCTCGAGCACACGTGGAGGTGTGCATGGGATGAGCATCAGTCGTTGCGTGTCTGGTGTGCCGGTGGGTTGTGTTGCACGAGGTGAGGCGCTTGGCACGGACACGGACACGAACACGAACACAAAGTGGTTGTGTCATACCATCAAAGCGAGTTGGCCGTTGTTTTCAGTAGCACCGATTCACCGCCACGACGTCCATCCTCTTTGGCCTCCTTTGAAAAGAGCGGACGCCGATGTGACGTGTGCATCTGTCGGCACTTTGAATGCCGAAAATACACATCCCCATCCTTTCATGACACCGCTTTGCTTGGATGCACAATGTTTGTACAAAATTGAATGGGCGGATGTGTTAGTGTGGTAATTTGGACTGACTTGACAGGTGCGATGACCGGCCACGGACCTTGTTTGGTGCGTCCGTACTTGGCATTTCCGCTGTAGGCTATAAGCCCTTCTTTGTCACCTCCTTGGAGACAGTTGCTAGCCAACCCTTTGAAGGGGAAGCAGTCTTCTATGCCACGGAGTAATTCAATTTTCCCAGGTATTTAAGAAGCCTTAACTTCTCCTGGAATAATAAAGCTCTCCCCTGTTTTAAGGAAAAGTTCTTCCTACCAGCTGTCAAAATTTGACTTGTCCAGTCACTCGTGCCATTCCTAACTCCATGGGGAGAGAGGTATGCAATGCCAGACCCTTTGTTAGGCTTTACAACCTTGAAGTTTATAAATAGCTTTTACTGCCTGTTCCCCTAGCGCAGATAGTACTCGGGTCTAACTGGAACTTTCCTACACAATCATTGTACCACACTGAACAATCAACATCAAAGACAATGTCATCCTGGCAACCGTTTGAGCCTTTCTTATAGGTAAACATCTTTGGGTACACATAGCGTCCGATTTAAAAGGCCTTCCTGTCTCTGTTTTTCAAGCATCGCTAGCCACCAAACAATATCCTTTGTAGTGGTTTTTAAACAATGCAACGCAATAGCGGGGACCGGGAATTGGCAAATGGAAGTGGTCTCTATTTACCCTTATGAACTGCGTTGCTAAGCAAGCCGGTTCCAGAGCATGGTCTTGAAGCAGTCAAGAGGCTGCTTCAGGGTCAACTGCTATGGCAGCTTCCATCAAAGACATAAAATTCAGCACTCAAGCAGTCTACTCCTGGTAGCGAAATGAGTTGTCTGGGTTGATGGCAACAAATGGTGAACTGGTAAAGTCTATTGACTTTCTCCTTTATTTTTCCCTACTTTAAGACGCAGACGACCATGGAATTGCAGTAGCAAATTTCCCCCTTCCTTCAGAAACCGGTGGATACCCTCGTGGTATTTTGATTTCCCTAATTTTGGACCTTATCAAGGCTGTTGGAGTTGTCTTCGCGCTGTCCTTCATTTCCTCCTCCTTCGCCACCTTTGTAATCCGTGAACGACAATGTGGCTTCATGGCAATCCAATTGCTAGCTGGACAGAATCGAGTTGTCTACTGGGGCATGTCCTACCTGTGGGACTTCATCTCCATCACCATCCCCATCGCCATCATTGTAGTCGTCTTCATTATCTTCAATGAACAGGCCTACATTGGGAGGGACCATGTTGGAGGCTTTATCGTGCTCATGTTAGTCTATGGACTCGCCATCACTCCCCTGATGTACTGCTTCACCTTTGCCTTTCATGTTCCATCAGTGGCGTTTGTTACTCTGCTTGCAATCAACATCGTCGTTGCCACGGTCACCGCTGTGATTTATCACATGCTTGATCTCATTTCTTATGAAAATCCCGATGTTGAGTTAGCCGTCCAGGTGCTGGAAAAAGTCTTTCTCATCTTCCCCCAATTTGCATTCTGTCGCGGTTTCTATGACTTGGCCAAGAGTTACACCATCAATCAACAGGGGCTAGATCGCCTCATCGAGACCTATGGCATCTTCGATTGGCGTGCTTTGACAGAGAAACTTGTCGCAATGCTAATTGAAGCGGTGGTCTTCTCGGGGCTAGTTCTTATCATCTCGTATAACAGTGGCTCGAGCACATGTGAGAAGTGCCGAAGGGAGCGTCGGAAGCGAGTGGAAGTGGATGTGGCAGATGAGTTTGATGGCGACTCCAAACCAGCGATCAGCGAGGACGTCATGGAGGAAATCGAACGTGTTGAAAATGTAAGCGCATTTATTTGTTCACAATTGTCGTGTAGTTGTGTTAACCTTATACGTGTGATTAGCTGGAGAAAGGAGCTTGAAATTCACTGCCACCACAAACGGAAAGTCTTTCAACTTGCGAAAGGTGTGACCAGTGAACACATGACACCGCGATTCATGAGTGGGGCTGACCTTAAAACAGCTAGGACCTCTAGTTTCTGAGCCACGAAGCTCGTACACCTAGCCATCAATGGTTTAGGCGTGTTTAAAAGGCCCGATGATTCAACGGCTTCTCACAGGAAACCAAATTACCAGAAAGTAGAACTTTTTTTAAAACTACCTTTACTAACCAAAACCATTCTTAAAAAGGAAACTACAGCTTTCCATGAGCGCTTGTAGGGACTTGCTAATAACCTCCGTTGGTTTGATTGCTTAAAGTCCCATGTTTGCTTTAACCCGTGTCTAATTCCTCTCTAAAAAAAAATAATTCTCTCTTAGACTATGAGTTTGCACTAGTTAAGACTTGGGACTAAATTTACACCCAAGATGTACAATATCGTGTCGTATTGAGAGCCAGACATTAAAATGCAAGCCTTCATTTAATTAGCTTCAAGTGGAAATACAATAAATCTGTCAAGTAGGTGACAACTTGGAGAGAAGTGAACGGGGCGGTGGCAAAAAGGTAATTGATAAAATGTGAGCTTTTTGAAGAGACAAATTACTTTAAAACACACGCACCAATATTATGGGATGTGTTTGAAGTAATGCATACGCGCTACACAATCAAATTTGCTTATATTTATTCAAACGGAGCGGCTAGTGAAATTTGCAATCATTTCTGCGACTCAATTATGCATACTCACGTGTAGGTGTAAATAATGTCACATTTCGGAAAGAGATTAATGAGACTGGAACTGTTTGTTAAAACAGGATAGAATAATGCTTCGGGGCTATGCTAAGTGGTGGGTGTTTGCGGCCGCTCCGCCGCGTAGAGGAAGGAAGTGTGGTTGCAATGACGTTTTCACCTGGTAAAGGCTCTTTTCCCAGGGCAAAGTCGCCTGCAAGGTGGTTATAAACGAGGGCTGTTAGCGTACAGTGGAAATGCCAAGTACGGACGCACCAAACAAGGTCCGTGGCCGGTCATTGCACCTGTCAAGTCAGTCCAAATTACCACACTAACACATCCACCCATTCAATTTTGTACAAACATTGTGCATCCAAGCAAAGCGGTGTCATGAAAGGATGGGGATGTGTATTTTCGGCATTCAAAGTGCCGACAGATGCACACGTCACATCGGCGTCCGCTCTTTTCAAAGGCGGCCGAAGAGGATGGACGTCGTGGCGGTGAATCGGTGCTACTGAAAACAGCGGCAAACTCGCTTTGATGGTATGACACAACCACTTTGTGTTCGTGTTCGTGTCCGTGTCCGTGCCAAGCGCCTCACCTCGTGCAACACAACCCACCGACACACCAGACACGCAACGACTGATGCTCATCCCATGCACACCTCCACGTGTGCTGGAGAGTGTGGGGGAGCAGGCAGTTAAGGCACTGTGTGGTCACCCACCTAGCCGAGCATGCGACTTTATGATCACTCCCTCACTGCCTTGTCTGCAAACTACTCATGTGACTGTCAAGGCGGTGGGGGGTGTGTGCCACATGAGAGAAGTGGCGCTTCAGTGGGATTCGGAGGACTGGTAGGTGGTGGGGAGGGCGGACGCTGATTGTCAGTGCATCGGGGTTGCATTGTGTCTCAGTATCACCCAAAGTAGATGTGGATGTGAGGTGTGAGGTGTGAGATGAGTGAGGTGCGAGAGGAATGCGAGAGGAATGCGAGTGGAATGGACAGGCGGGTGGAATGAGGTCTACGCAACCCACGAGGCAGGCACGCCTGTCATTGATGAATGTTGTCGTGGGTGTGTCAGCTTGCGGTGCTTCAAACCAACCTCGCACCACGTGCCGTCGTGGGACGACGAAGAGGAGTTGTTAGAGTGAGGGCAGTGACGTGAATGTGGGACGGAATGTACACATGGTAGTGTTCGTGGTGGTGGTGGTCGTGTTCGTGGCAGTAGTGACGGTAGTGGCAGCAGTGGGTGTGGATGTGGTCATGACTGCAACTGACGGTGCACCCGAACGTGAAAAAATGAATGCAGCAGGATTGTGTAAATCACATGTCATGTCACCTAGGTGCTTTTTGGCCACCGAGTGTGTGGTCGACGAAGCCGCCAATTGCCACATCAACCATTCACGTTGGTGATCAGCTCAGGCGGGTGTGATGGAGTGGTGCACAGCACAGGAGCACAGGCAGAAACACATTCTGGGTAGTGCTTTGTGTGAAATGGACAAGAGGCTAGACGCAGTTACCCACCCTCGATCTTGCAGTGTTGGGGTGGAGAGGGGAGGTTGGGGGGGGGGGGGTTGCCTTGCCAGTTGGCTGGAAGTCACACTGAGCAGAGGGAAGGTGGTGGAAGAAGTGAAGTAGTGGTTCACCGATCGTACGTCCTCTCACGGCACTTTCACCTGTGTCTCATTGCACTGGGATTGGAGTGACTAGCACCTCTGCTGCTACTTCGGCATTGATATGTGCTGTGCGTGCAACGAAAGTGAAGGAGGTGAGTGAATGGCGCATTGAGTGGGATCACTGCTGTGTCTCCACCACCTCGTCACTTTGATGCACTGCTGTGGCATGGGGTAGGGGACAGGTGAGGTGTTTAGTTGCCATGTTCGCAAGCCTTGTGCTTTTGAAATTGCGATATAATAGCTTTAATAATAAAACATGCACAAATTCTGGCCTCTGAGTCTGAATCTGCTCCTTTTCTCACAAGTGAGGTGAGTTGAGATGGTAAACATCCTAACCAAAGACCACACCCACTGTCGCAGTGCATGGAGAAAGTTTTGCTGTCCTTCCGTTAGCAGACAATTGGATTTTCTAGATTCACTAGAAGTTTTGAACCTTTCCTTCCTCCTCCCTGTAATACACTCCAATTTTGTGGTCTTTTAATTTTTCCTGAACTAATTATTTATCATTTAGGCGATGACTGCATCGCCAATAGGCGATCTTCTTGACAAACACCTCAAACCGCCTCCAAGTTACTTCAAATCCAAGTGTGCAGAAATGATGCTTCCTTCCTTTGCCACTTTTCTATTCTTAATTTTTTTTTTTCTCAAAGCCAGTTGGAATTATATGAGCTGATGTTTATACACCTTCTTTTTATTGTGCTATTAAAAGTTTTTGGTGCAGACAGACAATTAGCATCTTCTCCCCCCCTTCGCCCCCCCCCCCTCCTCCCTCCCTTCTTTTGACAGGCGGTTACAGGCAAAACAAGAATCGTCACGTCAACAGTCTTATTGAGTTAAGATTTTGTAAAGGTTTTTGTGTTTCCACGCTAAGTGAATTAATTGAAGAGAGCATTTCGTTTTTGAAAAAGACATTTCAATGAACGTTATTGGGTGGATGTGGGTGCATAGTTATACGTCAAGACACTTTCTCGTTTTTATAACTTTTAGAATAGCATAAATAATCTATCCTATCAACTTTTTAACCTAAATAAAAATTCGTAGCCATTTATTTACGTCATGCATTTAAAATGACGGGATGACACGCTTGACATCATTGCTGAGGCGGAGGGGGGGGGCGGGGGCGGGGGCGGGGGCGGAGACGGGGAAGGTGCGGGTCGGGTTGATGACGTTTCTCACTTTTTATAAACTTTCGCAATGTCACGCTTATTTTCACGTCGCAACATGTGCTTGCATGATTTATTATTCACTTCGTCCGGTTTAATCAAGACCTAGAGACCACCACACCAGAGTATGGCCAAGGGGAAAGAGGTCAATTGGGATTAGTCCGCCTTCAATTGCCTTGGCTTTCCCTCCTCCCTCTCACCCCCTCCCCTCTCTCTCTCATTGTTGCACAAAAATCGGCCTCCTTTGTAGTTCACACTCCTTCACCTCAATATGCTGATTCACCACTATTTGTATTGGCTGACAAGATGTCAAATTCGAAGGCCGATTGTGTCAAAACGACGCTTGTGTATTTACAAAAGGAACTCCTCAATTGTAGGGCAGTGGAAATTGACCTCACCTGTCAATACACTGCCTTGTTTTATTGTTTCATCTGTACCGAGGTTTAATGTGAAGATTCGATGTAAATCCCTCAACCTTCCGGCCATTCAAATGTCACAAATGTAGCCCTACCTTCTGGTCGGTCTTCAACCTTCACAACACCCTGAAGCTCACATGATGTCAGACTTTTCTTCAAGATCTACTGTGAATAAACATTATTCTGTTTACTTCATTTGGGCAGCCGATACTGATTCAGAAAAAAGCACACTTGAATTTGGGTATGGTAACCAATTGTAGTGCTCCTCTGGAGACTAAACAACTGCAAGAATTCGGTCAGCTCTTTTTTAAAGTCTACCCGTTCTTCCGTTGTAACCGAAGCTCTTCTTAATGGCTGTTTTTTTTTATTTCCCCTCCAGGATCCAATGAATGAAATGCAAGATGTGGTACGAGCCATCAATCTAACCAAGTGCTATCCCAAGAAGGTGAAGCCATCTGTCAACAACTTAACCTTCGGTGTGCGTCCAGGTGAATGCTTTGGGTTGTTGGGTGTGAATGGAGCGGGAAAAACGACTACATTTAATATGCTCACTACAACCATCCATCCAACTAGCGGGACAATTTTGATTGGCGATTGCAATATCACAGAGAATTCGGGACTGAGTTCGCACAATTTGATTGGCTACTGTCCACAATTTGATGCCCTCCTCTCCAGTCTAACGGGTTTTGAGACATTGCAACTCTTTGCACGTATCCATGGCTATCCGGAGAGAGTGATCCCCACTTTGGCTAATAGACTGATTGATCGGATGTCTCTACGTCCACACGCTAATAAACCAGCTCACACGTATTCCGGTGGAAATTTGCGCAAGTTGTCCACCGCCGTGGCAACAGTCGGTAATCCCCAGGTCCTCCTTCTAGACGAACCGACAGCTGGAATGGATCCAGGTGCAAAACGGTGTCTATGGGAGGTGATAAAATCACTTCAAAAAGAGGGCTGCTCTGTAGTACTCACCACACACAGTATGGAGGAATGCGAAGCTTTGTGCAATCGTCTAGCCATCATGATGGACGGTCAGTTTCAGTGTTTTGGCACAGTACCGCATTTGAAACAACGCTTCGGTGAAGGCTACATTCTAGAAGTTGATCTTGGTGCTGATGAAACGAATCCACAAAAACTCTTCCCACCTTCCACTGCTATCACACTGACCGACGCTGTCGGTAAGAAGTGCAACTTTGAGACCCACGGCGAGGTGTGCCTATCCAAGATATTCAGACAACTCCTAGATCTACGCTCTGCGGGTAGGATCACCACATTCGCAGTTCGACAAGTCTCGTTGGACTCCGTATTTGTCAACTTTGTCCGCTCCTATGAGAAGGCGAATGAGGACGGGGACTATGATGACAATTTGTCAAGTTCGGAACCCGATCGAATGGATGCGTTCTGAGACTAAATATTGGAAGTACGGCTCGTCATGTCTTTCACTACAGCAACACAAACTTGCACCCGTTGACTTCTTACTTTCCCCTAACTTCTCCCTCCTCCCTTAACTGGTTTTTTTTACATTGAATACCTTGGTCATATTTTTGAACTACGGGCATATTGACGTCAATATACTATTTTCAATAAATAAGTAATCGTCTTCAAGGAAGTCTCATGCGCGAGAATGTCGTTGAATAACAGCGTCTTTTCCAATGTTCATGACGGGCATACAGAATGGTGCTTGTGAATTTAAGTCTTCGAGGTCCTCAGCCTTCGCGTTTCGGCCACCGCAATGGTGAGCACATCCACGCCAAGAAAGCAAAATTCCTAGTTAGTTGACCTAGCAACCGTGTGGATGGGAAATTTCTCAAAGACTTGCAACAGAGAGGCTTTTGGTACTGACTGCCTTTCACTTATGTGTGTGCTGCAGGAACTGGGACGCCCTGTGTGACCCTTGTAGAGCACTTCATGGAGAAGACATGGCAAGTGGGTCCATTGGCATCAACTAGACCTGTCAATATGGCTGACATGGGAAGCTATTGATGCCGTGGCTGAATTCAACACTTCCTTTTAGTAGGGAACGATCACATTTGAAAGGGAACGGCACTGATACGCTCTCCACAGGCATTTACATTACCGGTCCCCCCAAGCAGTCATAACTCACCCTCATCGGCTCACTTCCAATATTAAGCATCAGAATTGGCGGCCTGTAAGGGGTGGCCACATCTTCCACACAGATCCCCTCGTCCTTCCTAATGGGACAAACTTTTAGGCAATTTCCAAATTTATCAGGAGAAGTTTTCCTCAAAAGTTAGCAGCTCTACCAATGACAAGAAGTAACCAATAGTGTAAAAAAGGATTGTGCTTACATGTTTAACTCGTTAATTGACTTGAAATTTTTTATCCTGTATGTGTGGGTGTCCTGTTGACTCATGCGAGCGAAGCGCGATCTCAAAACCGCATTACATGCAACGCCTCAGTGCCGATTATCTGCGTGGCACTGCGGTGCTGTAGAGGAGTGTATCCTCTTTTGTGCTACTACGCCGATGCGGTGTGTATTTAAGTGTCACAGAGTGACTACAAACTGGCGGCACAGATGCTCTCTGATGGTTATCCATTTTAGGATCACATGCGTGCTGCATCAAGTGATCTGCTCTGTCAACCGATCTGTAGTTGGATATGTTTCATATATCAAATTGAGGTCGCTTTCTTGAGGGCAGCATTACATTCTGTAGTCGATTATCCAAAAATTCCCGCATCAAGCTTTGTCAGATAATAGTTGGTAGCTGCTGAAGTAGGTACAAGGCGTGGTAAAGCACTTAACAGTGCAATACCGAAAATCTCTGTGATCCTTGTGTAGTCATTACCAAAAGCTACATGGTATCCATATTTTAAGAGCAAATAAGGTCTCAGAGGTAAGAATCCGGGCCTAGTTCCATAGTGGCGGTGCCTTGGTGTGACATCCCATGCATAAACGTCATTGATAGACGTCAGACAAACGGATTATCAAGTGAGTGCCTCGCCCACCACCACCTACCTGACGTCACGACAATTCGTGTGTTCTTTTAAAATATGGTTAATAAATTTATGCGTATAAGGCAACATTGTGAAAACATATGCGGTCGTCATGTGAAATTAGCTCGATCATAGATGCAAGCGGATAACCACACGTAGAAAGCGATTTTAATTACCCTTGTGCTAGTTGTGAATAATGTGTTTAGAGAAAAGAGAGAAAGAAGAAAAAACAACCGCAACTTTGACAAGCAGTTATTTCATAAAATTCGTTCCATGAGGTGGAAAAATGGTGAATGAAGATAGGTTGAAATCCATTTTCCACTTTATGTCTACCTTTGCGTCTTTGTGAAAACAATTATAATACCTATGCTGCTTTTTATTACCTCTAAGGAGAGAGGCGAGAACAAAATGTGGACCTTATGCATGACTCGAACATCTATCTTCTCGACGCTCGCAAAGATCACCCCTCCAGTTTCTCTTGAGACTGTGTCGCTTTTTTCTACACTGGGATATTTACTGTTACAGGACAATCCGCCTGTTTGCGTCAGGGGTGGCCGTAGGTAAGAGAAACTGAACTGCGACGGTGCTACTACGATCACCAATGCGTTATGAAAGATGTTTTGAAGTGAATTTACTTGATTTATTCCCGACTTTTAACCAAAACAGCGCTGCGTTGGTGCCCAATTTTGTTTAAAATTGTTATTGGCGTAGGCATCTCAAGTATGAAGTTGAACGGTGCACAACATCCAAACACAAATACATTACAGGATTTAAAGCCATAAACTTCGGTTTGTAACTAACATGTGTTTATTGGCATCATTAAATAAATTTGATAATTTATGGATGCGTAATAAGACTGCCATAGCTGTGCTCTTACTAAAATAGATGAAAACATAAAAATATGCTTTTATTTAAACATTTGCTATAATGTACTAATAAGACACTTATTATACATTTAGCCATGCAGTGCTTGAGTGAATTGCTATTGTGGGCGCCACATTTGGTTGCTTAAAGTGTGCTGCGCGTGCTGTTCATTGGGCGGGATGGATTCTCGTATGTCATTTGTGGCCTTTTGACCACATTTTCTAGTTAAGTCGGATCTGCAGGACTTGCTTAGTAATGCCTGTGGGTGTTCTACTGTTCTTGATCCCGAGTATGTTGACGTCACTCAGTTAATCTCTTATTTCCTATAGTCAAATTGGTATACAGTTCAATCATGAAAACAAACAGTTGGTAATTTTCATAACTGAGCTATTGGTGCTTCTAGATTGATATGGCGAACTGGATTCGCTTTGCTCGAGTGCAGTTATCTGACGCTTCCACATTTGCAGAGGCGATACAAGAACTAGATAATTTCCTTGCTCACAGGTCCTTCCTGGTCTCAGACACATTATCGTACGCTGATATAGCGGTTTGGGCTCGTCTGGAATGTAAGCATTTAGAATTTTAACTGGCTTGCCCCATCATAACTTTTTGTCAAAGTCACATTGCCCTAAGGTACGAAAAATTGGGACGAAATCTGTACTTCTGAGGTTAAAGGCGACCCTTCAAACCCAGCCCCCTTCGTAAACTTGAGGCGGTTCTGCAAATTCTTGAGATCCCATCCGGGTCTGACTAATCTCAGTGAAGCTCTTCGCAATAACTCAGTCCCTCTTCTACCTTCGGCTCCCCCAAACTGCATCGTTTCTGACAGTACTCGATCTAAGGGTGGTCGCGCTGCAAAAGACATGAAATTTGAGGAAGGTGGGAAATTTGAAGATCTTCCTGGTGCCAAAATGGGCGAGGTTGTTGTCAGATTTCCACCAGAGGCTAGTGGCTTTATGCACATCGGCCATGCCAAAGCTGCCCTTCTGAACTATCACTACAAGGTTAGTATGCCTTGTTACTCCGTTCTCTAATTGAGTCGGTTTGGTTACAGGAGACTTTCAACGGGAAGTTGATTCTTCGTTTTGATGACACGAATCCAGAGAAGGAAAGTGCAGTTTTTGAGGAAGCAATTTTAGCTGATTTGCCTCGCCTGGGAGTTAAATGGGACGCTTTTAGTTACACTTCCAACTACTTTGATCGCATGATTGAGCTATGTACTCAGCTTATCAATGATGGCAAAGCCTATGCTGATGACACTGATTTGGAGACTATGAGGAGTCAACGTGAGGCTAGACAGGAGTCTGCCTGCCGTGATAACTGTAAGCTGAGCTCTTCTCAACCAGCTCCCATAGTTTCACTATCGTGTAATAAATCTGTATTTTTCAGCCGTTGAGAAGAATTTGGCGATGTGGAAAGCTATGCAAGAAGGAACGGAGCAAGGGCTCAAGACCTGTATCCGTGCCAAAATCGATATGTCATCGGACAATGGAGCTATGCGGGATCCCACCATCTACCGATGCAAGCTGGAACCACATATTCGCACTGGAACCAAGTACAAGTACGCTTTGCTTGTTGCGTGTAGTGTGGGCTCTGTGCCTCGAGGAAATTTTCTGATTGGTTCACCTCTTTTCCCATTTCGGTTTGTTAATTTGACTTGCATTTAGGTGTTCTTTCTTAGTCTGGGTCGATGCACAGTGTTGATTTCGTGTTGAAAATGAGGTGTGATTTCTATGTGTTTAGGAGGACTAAATTAATATGCCTTGCTACGCTTATTTCATGCGCTGATATCGTGGAATCCTCAACGTTTTTATAGTGTATAATACTTAGAAGCTTTCCTTTTGCCTTTTCAGTAGTCTAAATCAAGACTTCGCTTCAAATCTGAGGGCGAGCTGATAAAAGATCACATAGCATGTAGCCATCTCCAATTTGACATTGTAACTCTTGCAAGGAGAAAATAAGTGGTAGAAAAGCTTACGCTAAGGCGAATTCAAGCTTATGGGAGGTCGGAAGCGTCCATAATAATTATGATAAGGATTCGTGACGTGTGAGCCTTTTCGTGCAGAGAAACTGTCCCATAGCTTTGCGACTATTCACTGGAAAGCAATGTCAAACTACTTAACGATTCATTGAAATTGCACATGTCATTGTTTTTCTCGTCCAAGAATCGTCGGATGACTGTAATTTAGTGATGTAGATGGTGACATACGAAACGAAATTTTGCAGCGACGGAAACTTTAAACTATAAAAGCTGCTGGCTATGAAACTATGTCTACTGTTGCATTCTTTATCGTAAACAATGGGTTTTGATTTAACCAGTTTTAGGTATTCCGTCGTGTGTACTCCCATTAATCCTAGCATTGCTCGTATTTCTGGGGATGGACTAGAAGAAAGGGATATTTCATGGCTTATCATGTCGCTTTCAGGGTCTTCCCTATCTACGATTTCGCCTGCCCAATAGTAGACAGCTTGGAGGGCGTCACTCATGCTCTTCGTACCTCCGAATACAATGATCGGAACTGTCAGTATTATTGGATGTGCGATGCCCTCAGTAAGTTTACTTTCGAGTTCACGTTTTCCCTGCCTAATTCACAAAGTGCTCAGGTTGAGCTATTTGGCAGATGAGTTAGTCTCTGGATTGGCGGCGGAAAGATTGATGCTACGAGGACTACTGCCCAAGTGTGCGAAGGAATGGACGACTGTTTACTGGTGCATAAGTTGATTATGAATAATTAGGTGGATGGGGTGACAGTTGGACGGATAAACAAATGGGCAAACAGGAGGGCCAGAGATTTATGGATGAATGCAGAGTGTAACATTCAGTTTAATAACTTTGACCACAGGTGGTTATGCAAATGAATGGGGAAGATAATGTCTACGTTTTTGCCCCCAGAGATTCGTAAGCCACTCGTGATTGACTTCTCTCGTCTGGCCCTACAATCCACTATCCTCTCTAAGCGAAAACTGACCTGGTTCGTGGAACAGGGTCTAGTGAGCGGCTGGGATGATCCACGAATGCCGACTGTTCGTGGAATCCTTCGTCATGGCCTCACACCCGAGGGTCTTCGTCAGTTCATTCTGGCCCAGGGATCGAGCAAGTCAACTGGCACCATGGAATGGGACAAGATATGGGCATTCAACAAGAAGGTCATCGACCCTGTGGCACCTCGCTACACGGCTCTGAGTCTCAGCAGAGGTGGAGTAGTTCCCGTGCGTGTGAAAGGGCAGAAGACGGATGTGACTAAGCAGGTAACTGCCTCTGAAAGCCTTATTCTCTCGGTTTTGTCATTCTAATAACGTGTGCGAATTCCAGTCCTTTCGTCCCATTAATTTCTAGGTTACTCGGTTTCGTTTCACTATTAAGTGATGAAAATAAGAAGTAGGGAGCTAACCTTTATGAGAATCTCGGGATGACCGGAGTAAATGGCTTGGCACCACTTAAAGAGTGCAAAGGCGCCGCACAGCCAGCAGAGTGAAGGTTACGATCATCTCTATCTCTTCGCTTTTAGGTCAATTTTAAGGTGTGTGATTCGACTTTGAGGTTCTTGCCTCTGGATGCACTTAATGTGGCTAATATTGAAGCTACTGCAAAATGTTGCTTCCGTCAAAATCAACCGCCCATTGTCCATATTTTGTTGCGTCACTTTTGGTCTTGGCAACAGTAGCGTTTCTCGTGCGGTGCCTCAATGTACTTTTAGAGGATACGATATCACAAGGACATTGTATCTCCAAGGTTGTAACTATTCTTGTCATTCTGGGTTGCTGTCTTTGTGGCCACTGGAACTGCGATAGATGGATTAGAATAATGCTGTGCTCGAAATGAAACGTTTTTGTTGTAACTCGCAGTAACTGTGTGATTCAAGTGTCTTTTCAACCGCTCCCACGGTCACCTTTATCGGAGGTGGATTTTCGGTGCTTGAAGTCCATTTTCCAGTCATTCCAACCTCTCATCCTTTTGCTCTTTAGCTAATAACTTTTCATCCACTTTTACCTTTTCAATCCGAACTGCCCATATTCCAGGCCATTCATCTTTAGAAAGACATTGAAGATGTACTTTTCTTTCTCCAGTACTTTTTACATCTTAATCCTCGCCTCGAAATTTAGTGTCTTGCTGTGGGGTTCTTGGCAGATCGACCCACATTCCTGTTACTTTTGGTATGGCATCAACACTTACACCGCTGAATTAGTTCGCTACAGCTTTGAGACTAAAAAGTGTTTATTCACGGGTCTGGAATGCTCTGCCAATGCGTTAGCAACAATTTGATCGGTATATGACGCTGAGCCCAGATGAGGAAATCGAAGCGTCCTGTAGTTGCGATGCTGACGACGATCATCTGTTGTGAGGACACCTCGTTGACAAGATCTCTGGCATGATTTACCCGTTTCTCTCCCACTAGACCCCTCTCCATCCCAAGAACCCTTCAGTGGGCGAAAAAACCATTGTTCTGGCTCCCGTCGTTTTTGTTGAATACGCCGATGCAGAATGCTTCACTGAGGGAGATAACGTGACCTTTGTGAACTGGGGCAACCTCCGCATTGTCAAAATCCTCCTCAACACAGCTGGAAGGATCTACACTATAGATGCAGAACTTAACCTGGAAGACACGGTGAGATTGCCTTTCTCCATTTACTGATCGGAATTACGGTCGAGTCGAGATCCCCTCTACTTTTATCCCTACAGGACTACAAGAAAACTCAGAAAGTTACGTGGCTGGCAGATCCAGGCGCTCTCCAAAATGTGGGCGATGAACTTGCTCTTCTGACTCCTCTCTCCTGTCTCACTTATGGCAATCTCATCTCCAAGCCCCTGATCGGGAAGGATGAGGATTTTAAAGACTTCATTAACCACAATTCCGTGGTAGGTGCTTACAAATAACACTCTCATTGACTGCCCAGTCCTCTGTTGAAAACCGGACTCTGTTGTTCGTTGTAGTCTTCGGAGTCCTGCTTCGGTGATCCACAAATGCGCAATCTGCAGAAGGGCGATATCATTCAATTGCAACGCAAGGGATTCTACATCTGCGACCAGCCTTACAGACCTTCGCAGTAAGTATCTTTTCGTCTTTTTCAGTCCCAGCATCCTTCATCGCGTAGATGGATGGCTCTAATTTCGTCCCCCCATTCCTATAGCCCATCCACGGGGAGAGAGGCACCGTGTGTCCTTATCTTCATCCCTGACGGTGCAACAAAGGAGCGTCCAACTGCGGGGTCAAAGTTTAAGATCGGTGAAGCTGGCGACAACAAACAACAACAGCAGAAAAAGGGAGAGGCATCTGTTCAAAAGGTATTTTCGTTTGTTTCCAAGCTGTAGGGCATGACTTGCTGGATCATGGGGGCTCAGAGGTGCCACATTCCCATTTAACTTCAAAAAACCCAACTATTTTTCCATCCACTCCCAGGAGTCTGCTAATTTAACTCCCGAAGAGGCCGCTAAACGAGCAGAAAAGGAGCGATTAAAGGAGGAGAAGAAGGCTGCGCGGAAGGCTGGCCGGGAGAAGGCAAAGCAAGAACAGCGAATAAAATCCACAGAAGCTCCAATTACAGCCGCTCCTGCTGCTACTGTTACAGTGCCAAAACCACCTCCCGTCGAAACACCCAAGAAATCGGTCAGCGCAGGGTCTAAGGAGAAGTCACAGCCTGTAAAAAAGACGGAGGATTCGGCTGGGGGAAAGAAACAGACTCGGTACTGTCACTTTTTGAATGTGCTAGTCTTCAGGCATTCACAGAGGAGTCAGGATTCAACAAACTTCCTTTTTACTCGCAGTTTAGGCATTGAAGTCAAGAAGGAAGACGACGCAGCCGAATGGTACACACAAGTTATCAAAAAGGCTGAATTGTTGGAATACTACGATATCTCGGGCTGTTACATCCTCCGACCATGGAGTTACTTCATTTGGAGCCAGATCCAGGCTTTCTTTGACAAGGCGATTGCAGCTCTGGGAGTGGATAATGCCTACTTTCCCATGTTTGTGTCGAAGGGAGCCCTCGAGCAGGAGAAGGAACATATCGCCGACTTCGCCCCTGAAGTGCGTTGGTTGGTTACCTTTCTCTCGATACACAGCTAGTAGATAATATTAGCAGTATTGGTCAAACCCTCTGACAGGTTGCATGGGTGACACGTTCGGGCTCCTCGGAGCTGGCAGAGCCGATCGCACTACGACCTACTAGCGAGACAATCATGTATCCAGCCTTTGCGAAGTGGATCAAATCGCACCGTGATCTTCCCCTCAAGCTCAATCAATGGAGTAACATCGTTCGCTGGGAGTTCAAGCATCCAACCCCCTTCTTGAGGTCAGCACCCCTACAGGTTTCAGGCATTATAATGGAGCGTTGAAGAGGTGTCTTAGCAAATTGCTTTTTTGTCTCTTGCCTTGGCAGGACTCGTGAATTTCTCTGGCAAGAGGGTCACACAGCCTTCGCCTCGAAGGCAGAAGCTGAAGCTGAAGTGTTGACAATTTTGAACCTCTATCGAAGCACTTATAATGACCTCTTGGCCATTCCCTGTATTAGAGGTAAGTGCGCTTTTTCATCATCGGTGCGTGACTAGGCTAGGTCAGGGTCTCGCCTCGAAGTCGCACCGTCGGCTCAGTATGCTAGCTGCAGCCAGCCACTTTGCATTAAGTGTGGTCATTACTTCACAGTTTTACTTCATCGCTTTAAATTTGACTAAGCATTTAGAGCTGAATACTTGTGTGGAGAGCATTGGTACCTCTTCTAAGGTCCAGAAATTGGTGCGTCGTCTTCGGTAGATTACAGCAGATATGAATTTTATTCTAAAGGCTTAATGAAGTGATAGGAAAGTGGCTTGAAAAAAAAATATAGCGTAGAAGCTGGAATCACTTTTACCTCTAGTCGTATATTTCAGGTGGATTGGTAAATAGTTCGGTTGCTTTGCAGACACATTATCAGAGCAAGTGTTGTGGGCAGTAGCGACAGTCTTTTGGGGCTAATTTTGACCACGTCATCCTTCTTTGGATCAACACCATGTCAGAAGGCGAGAATAGACTTGTTCCAAAGTAGCCTGCATTTAACTAAGGCTTTGCTGAAACTGTCTGTCACAAATTCATGCGACCGACCCGACCGATGGCAGCAAGTAAGCGCCTACGCCTCCTGACCTGACAAAGTGAGGGCAGAAGCTGGTGATTCATCGGTTGAAAGACTTGGGCCATCGAAATGGGACATAAATAAAGCCAATCATACCACAGGATCTCGAATGACAGTTTAGTTTATTAAGAGCTAGAAAGAGCTTCTTTCTAGCTGGGTTACTGTGCTTCAGGGATTTCTCCACCCAATTTTACACTCCTCTTTTCTTCAAGGTCGTAAGACGGAGCGAGAGAAGTTCCCGGGCGGTGAGTACACCACTACCGTGGAAGTCTTCATCGAGGCCTCCGGTCGTGCCATTCAAGGTGCCACGTCACACCACCTGGGACAGAACTTCAGCAAGATCTTTGAAGTGATGTTTGAGGACCCCGAGACCAATCAGCCGCGTTATGTCTACCAGAACTCCTGGGGCATTACTACGCGCACCATCGGTGTGATGATCATGGTGCATGCGGACAACCAGGGTCTCGTCCTTCCACCACGCGTAGCCAGATACCAAGTGGTGGTGGTGCCTTGTGGTGTGACGGCTAAGACCACGGAGTTGGAGCGTGCAGAGCTGCTAGAGGAAGTCAAGGCCATCACTGCACGTCTGCGCGAGGAGGCAGGGTTGAGGGTGCATCTGGATGATAGAGACCATGTCTCTCCGGGGTGGAAGTTTAACCACTGGGAGCTGAAGGGGGTACCTCTGCGCGTGGAGGTAGGATTTAAGGATCTGGCGAAGAATGAGGTTACTGCAGTGGTGCGGTACACTGGGGAAAAGGTAAACCCAATTTGACCTTCCCATCCCCTATAGCGCTTAGTTGATCCCTAAAAACGTACGCATCTATTTGTCCTCTTCACCTCCTTGTGTAGACCACTATTCCGCTGAACCGGCTGACCACTGTCGTGAAGAGTATGCTGGACGAGGTCCATGACCTTATGCTCTCTCGCGCTACCAGCATCCAAAACTCGCACATCCTACCTGCAAAGAACATGGAAGAATTGACCAGCGCACTGGACAAGAAGTGCATCGTTGTGGCACCATTCTGTGGCGATGAGCTTTGCGAGGATGCAGTTCGCTCCGAGTCTTCAGAGTGAGTTCTGCCACGTGCCTCTTGACTGTTTTCCATCTCTTATTCGGTTCCTTTGAAGGACCGGGCTTTTTAACTGTCTGGGGATAAAACAAAGGGTTTCTCTGCATTAAAAAACCATATTTTAAATGAAACCTAAGTGCTGCCTAATACATGAGTTGGGATCTCGAAGTTGCATAGTTTAATACCGCACATATGGGACGGTTGCCAGAATCTTATCTACTATATAATTTGCATAGTTATTTTGCGACTGATTTTTTTGCCTTTTCCTGTTTGTAGGAACGTGGTGGTGACCCCAGGTGCTCCTTCAATGGGTGCCAAGTCCCTGTGCATTCCATTTGCGGGGGAGTTGAGCGGTTTGAAGACGGGTCCGGTGACCGATGGCTCGCCGTGCCTTCGGCACCCACTATGCACGAAACCGGCCGTCTTCTACACCCTCTTTGGACGTAGCTACTAGACAGCTGAGTGGTTGGTGGATGAAGTGGCAAATTCATCATCACCTTTTGTCTAGGCAAATTGTTGATATCATTTAATGTTTATTGGAGTGAACTCCATTCCTTCTTGACGTTAGCTGGGTGTGTGGAGTTTAGACTCTGCACCTTGTTGTGCACTGGCTTGCTTTTAGCTGGTCCTTACAATTTAGGAGTCATTTTGGAGATGGTGCGAAACAATATCTATAGTCAAGGATGAGTTAATGGGTGCTTAAGGATGAGCTTGTAATGTGAGGTCGCTTTTGGGTCTGGGGCGTGCACACATTGATGGTCTGATCCGGTCGTGGCGTCAGTAGCAACACGAATGCACATGCTGACCGGAAATGCCCCCAGCCAAGGGAACAATGGTGATAAAACCAGGATAACAAGGCAAGGCCTTGACGAGACATTCTACCCGCATGAGGGCCGCCTCCGGCACGAAGTGGGAGGGACTTTGCGCCAGTTGGGCTTTAGCTTCTCTGTGTCTTGTTTGTTTCATGCGTGGGGAAGGCCAATCACGGGGCATGATTCAAGGAAGAATCGCATCTATTTCAGATACCACCCGAGTAGTGCATTTGAGGAAAGTTCTGGAGTCAGCAACGTAGTATCAAATATATGATTGAAATTACGACTTCTATACCAAACGGATGGTTAAACTGGCCGCTGCGGTATGTGGAGGCACGCCTACTCAGAGCACCAGTGTAGATCTGCTTGAAAATTACTGTCGCAAGTGAGCTAGTAGAATCCTGATAGGTAATCCATTACTGGGACGATGACTAGTGACCACAAATTGAGAAATTTCGGGTTTCCCTTCCACTAGATACATCAAAAAATCGGACAAGTCATTCACATTTACTTCTAAGGAACACCATCGATGTTTATAAAGGGGCTCCTTAGGTGCTCCACCACGGTAACTTCACTTGGTAGACTGGCCACCGGATCAAGTCAGTAGTCCTGAGCCCCGTTCTGTTGTGCTGTTTGCCTGTACAACTCTCGATTTTGGCAAAGGGCCACATTTTCAGATAGATTGGTCTTCAGGCCATGCTTGTAGCGTCCCGAGACTTCCTTTAAGGTAAAAGAAGGCACGGTACTGGGGCAGAATATATATTCTGGCAACAGAGGGCTTGAGGGCTGTTGGCACGGCCTGGAGGTCAGCCAACCGGCTAGTATAATATGGCCACCCAAGTGACCGAAACTGGCAGTTCGAACAAACAAAGTATCACACAGCCCCTCTCTTCTTTCGAGCGTTGTCTTCGACGCTCCCTCAGTCAGCCTTCCGTGTCAGCCATCACAACATTATCAGTGCTGTGTAAAGCACCCACGAGTCAACCGTCCCAGTCATCGAGATTCGAGCGCATGCGTCCTTGTAGTATCATCGGTTCCGCATAGCGCTAGGTGTGGCAAATGCGTATTTCTTAGTCCTCCTCTCCCACGATAATATGGCCCAATGAAAGATCGGGGTACGAATCCAAGTTTTGAAATGTATCGAGACACACGCAACACATATTGTGATTCCAGGATTTTTTTGATGCTGTGGAAGAAACGTGAGGATATTGTAGAGCCCTGAGTAAATGGGGCAATCGGACTTCATAGGAACGGGATGCACACGATCCAAGTGTCCAAAACATAAAGGGATGCTACCAAATGGCGTCCTGCACATTCTGCATCTCTAGATACACATTTTGGCGAGGAAAGGCGAGTTGCCCGAGGACTTGAGAAAGAGCTTACGGAGGATACTTTCCCACAACGTCGCTGATCCCTCTTGGCAGTTCTACTGGACTTGGAGTTCACGGTTAATGGCGCTTCAGTCGTTAATGGCTTCCTTGTAGAACACAAGGGCGAAGGAGGTACTGAAGATGGACGTCGATCTTAGCCCTTCTGTTATGGGAGGTTAGAGGTCCTCCCATCTGTAGCACACGCACTTCTTTCACACCGCCAAAGTTTGCCACAAGCGGTATAGATGGGGAAAGAAACTTATCAAAGGCGGGTCCGCTTTTTACAGACACCAATGTAGCGTCCCGAGACTTCCTTGAGGGTAAAAGAAGGCACAGTACTGGGGCAGAATACATATATTCTGGAAATAGAGGGCTTGGAGACTGTTGGCACAGCACAGAGGCCTGCCAACCGGCTAGTACAACATGGCCACCCAAGTGACCGAAACCGGCAGTTCGAACAAACAAAGCATTGCAAGGCTAGTAGCTCCAAACCCATAAATCTTTTGCATACCTATTCTGTTCAAGCATCATTTCTTGTTTTGTCCTAAGGGAAGGCTCAGGGTGCTAAATCAGCCGCAGCAGGAAGCAAACCCGATTTCAAAGGAAACCTATCGTGCTTTCTGCTACCAAGAGATAAATCTCAGCCGGGTGGCAAAAGTACGTATGCTGTGGATGGGTGAACCAGTAGCGACCTATAACAGGAGAGCTGAGACTAATGCCAATCTTTAGCAACTGCTTTAGTCCCCTGTTCTACAGAAAAGCTATTAACAATGGAAGCGACACTAGTCCCAAACCATCTGTAAAGGTTTCATTAAGGAGTTCCCTCAACGTGTCTGCATAAAGTTAGTGATAAAGGAAAAATCGTGATATGAATTGGGAAAGAGGAAGAAACGCAAAGCCTCAACCCTACAAAAATGTATTACTTCCCTTCCGTCCCTGCATGGATAAGATTTTGGTTAGTACTTCTACCCCTAGTAATGCACTGCATGACCTCAAGAACAGTTTCCACCCCTGAAATCATTTCCTATACAGAACAAACCCGTAGAACTTGTTGATTTGTCAAGAGGAATCAGTGGCATTTCAATCAAGCATCTCCTAAGTTTTGCAGAAATTCGATGACGTGTACATTTGGCGTGCAAGTATTTTCATTCTTTATCGATAGAGCTGTGATGACTAAAGCTCAAAACAGGAGAATGGCCACGAAATATGTTGGCTGCTTGCACAACTCTTGATTTTGGCAACGGGGCACGTTGTGTCTTGGACATTACAACTTTGCATGCGCCCCATATGGGCCACACCAGCGGTCCCACTCACATCTGTATGTCGGATGTATTGTAATACTCTGCTGTTTATTTGGCTTCCATTTTTGGGTGCAGGTTTGGTCTGGCCCTGTGGACTTCGCCGGATGGGCTGGTCCCTGGGCCAAGCCATGTACATACGCTCTGCCCCAGTATTGCAGCTCTGCACTGGTTAAATAAATTGTATCACATATAGTCTGAATAAAAGCCTTTGCAGTTCTAGCCATTTAATTTCTGAAATCCACTAAACTAATTTATTCGTGAGTGAGGCGGATGGACTTTACTAGCCTGATTGGATGCGAAAATATTAAAATAAGGACAAAACATTCCCAAATCAATAAATACAATGTCTCCATTTCGTTAAAACTTGATTCTACCCGCTTAAGTAGCTCAAGTTCTTCCAAAGTTGTCACTGGTCATTGCTTGACCTAGTTATAAGCTGGTGTGTGCATTGTTTGCTATTGCGTGTGGGAAATGATCTTGGTGTAATTTCTCCTATTTTTGTTGCGGTTCGCCTAGCAAACATGGAAGGGACTTGGAACTGTGAGGCCTGTTGTGATCGAAACTCAAAATGTGACGATACTGGCAAGCCTGCGACGCAAAAGTTTTCTTCACAGGAAGGCCTGGTGCAGCACATAATGCATCATCATCTGTCGAAAAAAATCGAACACGGTCGTACAGTTTTTACTTGCACGTATGTAAAGTTAATTTGGTGTCTAATTGAAGGCGGAATACCTCAATTAAATGACAGCCCTGTGATTTTTTTCCAACTTAGTAGATATGTTGTGAATTTTTTTTCAAGTTCCAGACACTTATCTGTTTTAGATACGGCCCTTCAGGAGTCTGTGACAAGACTAATACACTTCATTCTCACTTACGAGAACCGGCGACGTTCAATTCTGAATATGACTACGAACGTCATCTTGTTACGAAACACATTATCGGCAGCACGAAAGCTTTGGCTCCATCGCGGTTTAAAAGACTAAGCGTTCTTAGTCCACGTAAGTTTGTGGTCGCTTAAAATTAAAATACAAAATGCGCTTTTATTCATATTTTGGTTTATTTCAGCAAGGTTTGCGTGGATGCAGTATGATTCTGTTGTTAACATGGCAGCCGTTCTAAATGATCCTTCTGATCGTCAGGTACACCTATTTTTTGCCCTTTTCTCGAAACCTTTGGCACGTTTTTTTACCTTTAGCATGCTCTAATTCCACCCAAATCAGACTTAAAGACTTGGTATTTCCTTTAGTTGGACATTTTCTCTCGTTACTGGGGTGATGCATTTGAACGTGAATTTGTACCACCTCTGCGAATTCCTGTCATTAATGAGGATCAGTTTTTTCCCTACCTAAATCTGTTGGCAAAACGAAACGTTCCCCCTACTTCACATCCTCCTGAAAATCCACCCCCCTGTCCACCAAGTAAGTCACCATTTTATTTAAGAAGCTTTTTCTCTGCTCAAGCATGGACCTGAGTGCATCTTGCTGCTTTTTGCATGGAAAAGCTGCGATCCAGCGGCTGCGGCATTTATTTAGTTGCCTTTTTTGTAAAACCCACCACTATCCCAAACGTACCAATGGTAGTGGGTTAAAACCTACATAATTTACCCACTCGATTTATTCTTTGTTCAGATCCGCTAGAGTTGGAGGAAGCTAAAGTCTACTGCTCAGCAGATTTCAACTTATCCTCTCCAAAGACATTCAATAGTGTCATTCCCCTATATCGGCGGGGACTATGCCCAAATCTGATCGAAGTTTTTGCCCAACAGAGCGACCAGCTTTCCCAATACCTCGATGCCGTCGAATTGGCCATTGTCAACCATGTGCGTTCGTCCACACTCCTATTTTTGTTGCCACTTATCTTTTGTCTTACTGCCTGTTTACGAATTCTACTTATTTTTGGGAGTCTTTCTATTTCTGTTCCCTCCGCCTGTCTGCCCACTTCTGTTCGCTTGTCCATCCTTTTCTCTTCCTCCCCATTTATCAACGTGCGTTTCTGCATTCGAAACCTCGTTGGTACTGGCTCTAAGGCTCAAAAGTAGTTCAATTCGTCACATTAATACGACCTTGCCGTCAGTTATTCATAAGGGCACCCGAGCAGTGATCATTCTATTGTCATTTGTCTTCCTATTTCGGCATTCCCCATCCATTTGCGTACTCACACTTCTGTCCACCAGTCTATTATTGGCCTTTCGTGAGCGATTTATTCTTGCCTACTTCACATCTCTCTTTCAGTCACATGCAATCATAACGGGTCTAACAACCATTAACCCTTTTAAAGGTGTTAAACCCCTATGATTTTATTCTTTGCGATTATGTGGTAATTTAGCCTATCACCTCTTGGTTTGTTTAAAAAATCTGTTCATTTTCTTGAAACAATCAACAGACAAGTTATAGATTGACAAAGTGGTATGTACCCGGGCTAACCTGTCAATTTATTTATCACTTGTCAGTTTGAGTTTTTGATGGTCCTTCACCTTTGCCACTTCCACTCCTCTTATCTGCTTGTATGTCTCTTACTGTCCATTGGTGTTCAATTTTTTAGGTATCCGAGCGTTCTCCAGCCTTCTTTGAAGCCGTGCGTGCACACGATGTGGTAAAGGATCAACTGAGCCAAACCATACCTGAGATCAACGCTGTGCGGTAAATCTAATATCGCCTCACTTTTTTCAACCTATTTATACCACCAGTGTCTGGAAAATTGTGTATATCAACTGGGACTAGTGGCCTATATGGGATGAGTAGACTTCCAAGCCAAATATCTGACGACCATCTTACTGGACACTGAGAAATGCTGCCATGTAGTGTAGCGCTTCGAATCTTCTGTAGACGTATAAAAGGGGTGAGAGGCTAATGGCATAGCCCGAAGGCCATATTTCCCAGCGGTGCAATGGTGGACCTTAAGTCCCCGTGTAAACAGAAGGTTGAGTTATTGCAGTAGAGCTGTCGATATATGGAAACTCGGTCAATTCTATTGCAGCTATTTCAGTTATCAATGTATGTAGAGGCTGCAAAACTTGTAGTGTGAATACCGTGAGTCCTGATATTAGGCTGCAGTTGATTGAACCAACATTCCGGTAATAAAACTGTCGACTTGTTTTATCTGTTGTCTACCTATAGTCAGTTTTCTTCATTGGTCATAACAGTATTGGTTGTTTTGACTTGTTGAACAGCTTGTTTTCCTGCTGGTAGTGTATTTCGTGAGCCGATCACCTCTTGTGTAAAAAATCTGCTTAATAGTTAAAACTAGTTAGATGTAAATTGTTCCCATCATTTTGGAAGAATTCTTTTTCTTATTTTAAACAGGGGAAGTTGTTATTTCTTTCTTTGTTCTCCTCTGTTGCTTACCAAAATGCTGAGCCTAAGATAGGTGTAACTGTTAAACGTTGTCGTGTTGTCAACAGTCCATCCATTGTGATACTTCAGAATTTCATCCATCCACTGTAAATGGACAGTACCAATAAGGGATGAAAGCTGCCGGACCTCTGCTACAGCCCCGCCACCAATGTACCTGTTAAATTACTTTGGAAGACGTCGTACTTCATAGGGACATGGAAGTAGGTTAGTTATAAGAGTTCTGAAGGGCTGATAACTCAGTACTGAGAGTTTTAATTCTTCAAAAGTCACGTTGTTCGCGATGGCGAATTGAAGAGCCGGAAGTCCTGAAGAAGTTGTGGAAGTACCTGATAGAGGTCGCAATGTAGTGGATTAAGTTATCGGGTGTTTATCTTCAACTGGATTTCGGTGAAAATGCTTGACATGAAGGGTTTCCATTTGGTTACGGCTGCTTTTAGGACACGACTGGAGGAGGTGGACGCAATCTACTGTCGTGGGGCCAGACAAGTCGCCAAATTGGTTCGTCGGCGAGAGAATCTGAAAATACTTCTTGCGAAGGTACGCCTTTGCTTGTTGTTCTCTTATGTGTCCATTTCGCTGTACTTTGCTAGCACCGCTTGTACTGGTTACGTGTTGGTGGGTGTCCACAGTGAAGGAGCAGTGCCGGTTATTGCACCTGTGGTCGAATGGTGTCTTATTCTTGAGCTTCCAGTCGCCCTTGAAGACAGTCCATCAGCCGAAAGTTACATCTATAGTTGTCTGTGATGTCTAGCTGCAGTAACACAATACTGTAGACATCTTTATTATTAATCTACAAAAGAACTAAGAAACTGGTAGCATTCTCGGCATGGTGCCATTACCGTGGGAGACCGAGAAAGCCTGTAACATTATGTAGGCATTTGCAACTCATTCTACTCTGATCTCATAGCCGCAATTGTGCTTTGAGGGTTGTCTTTGAAACTTATTAGGTTCCTGTATCGCTTAAAACGCGGCTATTTTACGTTACAAGGGCAGTTATGCATCAATTAAGTTTTAATGCGGCTTAATTGTTTGTATGGAGAAGGATTGGGGGTACTGGGAGGACACGGATCACATGCAGAACCTCGTACTATCAGCGTGAGGCCTAGGTCATGGAAAATTGGATCAATTGCATATTCGCAAATGTGCGGACGTTTCCTGAGATTCGTCCTCCAATGTCAATCAGTAGGAAAAACAAATTGTTTGGGGCCTATTTATTTGGTGTCAAACTTTTCGTGGGAGCATTTGCCTTAAGCGTAAATGTCCTAGAATGCCCTTACCAATGTTTCATTTCTCCCACTACTTTTCCTTACTATTCTAATGCTCCTTAATCGCTTGTATTGCTTACTTCCTCTCAGGGACCTTACACGTACCCCCTTCTTTCCATTTCGTACGTGTAGTTGAAAGTGATCTCTTCGGTACACGCTACCCAGCCCACAATCCAGTCCCTTCTCAAGTCCAACGACTTCTGCTCTGCTCTTGACCTAATCGCCAACACTCGCGAATCCCTCCTTGCTATGAATAATTCCAATAGTGGCGACGGTGATGGAAAGGGTGGCGAAATCGTCTGTTTGCGCCATCTAGACGCCCAGTTGACGGAGATTGCCAAATTCATTAACACTATGATCGGTACCGAATTTGAGTCTGCATTGCGCTCCTTCCTCTCCTCGCCTACCAACGAGACTGTTGATGTTGGTGTCTCTGAGGTGAGCATCTGTCATTCCTTCCTTGTAGGTGGCCTCGCGATGTTTTATTAGTCGCAACTCTCTATTTTAATTTGAACAGACTTCTAAATGTCAGTAAATATTAACTATCCCGAGACATCCACTAGGGCATTATAAATCACCCAAGTCTATGTCTGTCCATGTAACGCAATGTTTGAAATGCTGAAACGATCTTCTGTCCCAGGCCCTCTGTGGGCTTATACTTCTGCATTGAATTCAATTTGTTGTGAACCTCTGGTTCGATTGGAAACACGAAATTGCCAAATTAATCTTTTCCTTGCCAAAATCTACCACAACACTTTCTCTCCAATATCCATTGGCACACTGTGTATCTGATTGCAGGTGCTTATTCCGAGCGTTTTGGGCCTAATTAGGGTTGGACAGACGGGATTCGTCTCGACTGTCGAGAAGGAGGTGCAAAAGGCTCTCAACGATACCCTCAGAAGCCTTCGTGGAATTCTCCAATCCGGTGAAAATGGATATGCCCAAGAAAACACCAGGTCTTTTGTTGTGATGAATTGACACATTACCTCCTTCCCTTTTTTTGGTGAACTTTGACAAAATTTCCTTTCCTTTTAGTCGAAATCCTTCAATCGATTCGGTGGAAAAGGAGCCTTTCGATGCTTGGCTGAACAATCTACGGACTGGCTGCCTTACTGTCGAACAGGTTCTACTTCGGGTAAAAGTATGTCGAAATTTGAACTCTTAACTAGTTAAATATCGTGTGATGGGCAAAGTACGTCTTCTTTATCGCTTCAGCTACATTAGTTTAACGCCTGAATGTATTGAAGCTCCCACTCCGGGCAATAGTGATGATTGCGCCATGTCTGGACGAGTTGGTAGAACATCACTTCGCTTTCAATAGGCTTGTCCGTCTTGCTTGCCTCTAGACTGACCCTGCTTATCCCTGACTAGTGTGCATTATTTTTCCCCAAGGTCGATTCACTGTATTGGGTCCTCCGACAGCTTCTACGTTCTTAGTCATCTAAAACTGTCACTCTATTTCTGTGGCGTTATTGCATAATGTTGGGCAACACTGTTGAGATAGCTGGTCCTCAAAATTGAGTTCTAGATTGCCATCTCGTCCACCTCTAAGACACGATATTGAGCCAGGTTTTGAGAGCAGATTTGTTAGATTTAGACCTAACTTTTGTTTTTCCTCCAGATGGTGGTCGAATCAATCGCCTCAACGGTGATGGAACAGGGTGAGCAATTACGTTGCATTTACTGGAAATTCACGGAACGATCGCAGCGCGAGATTGCAACTCGCATAACCGCCTACTTGCGCCAAAGTCGTGTGCAGAAACGGCCACCCCCTTCCTCAGAGGATTTTGTTGCATTTGCTGAACTCATTGAGGACTTTCATGTAGGCTGGTGTATTGTCTTTATTTCCTGAACATATTCATTCATTCATTCATTCATCATCCATCCGTCAGTTTCCAACTCACCAATCCGATTTATCCGCCACTTCGTCCCTTTTGTAGGAACGAGTTGTCGCTTCTGCTTGGCATTGTTATCGGCCTGATCTGCCGCTAGCCAGCAAATCGACGGTGCTGCGAAATCTAGTGGCAACAGAGGCCGCTCTACTGATTCAGAGCTTCCATGAAGATCGTTGCAAAACTCTGGAGCAGACTTTGGCTAAGGAGACATGGGGTCCAGCTGAAAAGGGTCTTGATCCTTCACTTGCTGGCCTTTTGAGCCACCTGATTGCTCACCATGAGGTATTCCCATGGTAATTACTTCAAAAGACGCATCTCCCAACCCCTCTTGGTCTCCATGTTCTGTTCTTGCAGCTGAAGAAGTCCGATATCGATGAAAAGGCACATGGTGTTACTGATGGCACCAAACTGGTGCTTCAGAATGAGACTTACGTTGTTGTGGAAACGATCTTCACTGTTATTCCCCTCCTCCTGGATTACTTACGATTGGGCGAGCAGCTGGCCTCATGGCCAAGTCTCCTTCGCGACGTTAAGGTGAATCTGGCGCAATTCCTCACTGTAAGCACCGAAATCGCCGTACTTTCACTATAAGGGAGACATTTAAGCATGACCGCTTATTATTCCCATCCTTTTTCTTTCCTTCTAGCTTCTCAACTCCAAAAGCTGTGAATTAGTGATAGGCGGTGGAGCTTGTCAAAGCGTAGGCTTGAAGAAAATCTACGCTCGAAATGTGGCTCTTGTTGCACGCAGCCTAGAATATGTACTTGAGTTGGTTCCAATAGTACGAATTTTTTTCGAACGAATGTACGTCTTATTAAACCTTCAAACCTAAATTTTTTTCTGTTTCAACACCAATACCTGCCTTTCCTGTTGTAGCCAATTCAAATCACTTCAGGGAAAGGCAAACACATTGAATACAGCCACGAAGAGGATGGAAGCTTCGCGATTGCCGGATCCTTTTACGGCTGTGGAACATGATATTAGGTGCGTGTTTATTTTTGTTACTTCCATGACTGGATTCACTAAAGAGGGTAAAGCAGGTAGTCTGCTCCTATTGTTGTAGGTTAAACATCTCCAATGTGATGGATAAACTCACAAATTTGCTGGCTGCTCGAATTGCCCGAGTTATGCAGTCCTGGAAGCCACAACCACCAACTCCTACCGCTGAAATGCGATTGGTTTTCAAGACTGTATCCAAACTCACCGAGTCCACTGGTGGCATACTCTCTCCTGAAATGCTTACTGTAAGTTGTTAGGCTCAATTCACTCATCTTGTTTTCCAGAATCTACTGCTTCGAGTTCACGTTGAATTTAAAGCCTCCCTGCGGAACCGGTTGATGGATCTTGCATTATTTCCTGATGGAGGTCCAAAACAGGGGTGAGATATGTCGTGCTTTTTGCTTATCCTCTTCTTCCTCTTGGCTTCACTCTGTAACAATGTCCTTTCCTTTGATTCAGATTAGTTAACTCGGAAATGGTTATCTACATGAAGTTTTTGTGCGGCCTGACACCGACTCTGGCGCAATTCACGGACGAGTGTGACGACATCTGGCCATCTCGAACAGGAGTAGAAGACTGAGGCGCTCGAAAAACTCCAAGCACAAAGTCTTTCATACTGCAGAAACTGACCTCCCGTCTCTCTACTGTGATCTTAACCCGTAAATGTGTTGGATTATTACCTGTATTATTCTTTCCTCAATAGAAATATTTGCGATCCTGCAGTATGTGTGCTTACCTTGCTTGCAGGTTGCTTGAAGACAGCGTTTTTTGATTGAAGGTGACATCAAAAGAGGTAATGTGATGTCTCCATTTGATATGCTCCCTTTGTAAGTTATGCTGCTCTGATGTTACACTGACCAGAAATGTCTGTCTTTGTGGATACCCTGCTTCCGCTGACCAGATCTTGCAGATAGCGATGGTGTCTCTGTGAATGCCATGTTTTAGAGTCGTTCACTACGGGTGGAGGGACACGCCACGTACCGATCCTGACATGACTTTGGAATGCAAGGTGTTTCTTATGCTCCCTTACAAATCCACAATGAAAGAAGGGACCCCGTCGAACAAGGTGAGCAGACGGATTTGGCAGGAATGGTGGAGAGCATTCTTAGGGAACGGGGTTTCATTGTAACAAGATGAGGCTGGAGCACCCAAGCCTCCAGCGATCTCCGCCTCGTTGGTATGAGAGTAAGCCAAGCAACTGGGCCATGCGGGGGGAATAAGATGGAGGATTCCTCGGACAAAAGGTACAGGTGGTATTTGCTCGATCAAAATGAGCTTCACTCCTGTCAGACGTGGGTTTCTCGCAGGATCTTTAAGGGACCTCACCACACAGGTATCTCACTGCCCCATTGAAATTATGGGTTTCGTACTACCAACCATGGCAGCCTACTTCACGAGGGTAGCTGAGACAGGAACCATGAGGCAAAGGGACGCTGAAAGGTTGCTTGAGTTTTCCTTACTCAGTGGGTTTGTCAACATGGAGTGCTGTAAAAGTGGTTTAGCTATTGGAGGTGTAAAGTTGACTGCCGACTGTGGTAAGCTATGTGAAATCTTCGGAATTTTGGAGACACACACGACACATGAACACCTGCAAGGTAATGGTGAAGGCTTTCACTAAGGCTGCCTTGGGCGATGCCTTCTTGCGTACAGAGCTGCAGGCTGTGCACCGCCGAACAAGTTGCTCATTGATTGTAAGCAATGGAACTAACGACTCCTAGTATCCCAGAGTACGTCCAGCAACTAAAAGAATGCTTAAAACCACGAGTAGGTAACTTGTGCAGGTCGAGTTTGCCGCCTGGGTTGCGCTGCAAGTCCCAGCATGGGGTTGGTAATGGTGCATCCCGGGTGCCAAAGCCGTCTCACTCAAATACTACCTCGTCTGCAGTGTGCATTTCTGTACTCCTCTCGTCGCTGTTAATCACAACGAAATGCGCCGTACAAAAGTTCGCCTTAGATTGGATACGATGACGAAGTTTACGTACAAAAGTAAAACAGTGGACCGCGGGGAATCTGATTTTACTATTTGTGCGAAATTCCCTCATACTTATTGATGTGGAGGTTTGCAATTGTTAATTTGCGTAGCAGAATATTGTTGTTTATAACATGCTTTGAAAATCTGTCCTTTCCAAAATACGATGTGAGAGTAAACGAACCAATAAGAGTGCGGTTCTGTTGACATACCGCACCCATGAGTCTTGCCTCGAGATGCATCAATTGGCATTTGCATGTATGTGCATATATGCATGTAAAGTTGCAGTCAGTCATCATGCATAAATTTTTGTGGCCGATTTTTTTGTTTAGGGCCGATTAGGCTTTATACGCTCGTGAAACTCCCTAAAATCATGGCATGTTTCTACCTTCAGACTACCCTGGTAGCTGCAAGTTCCTACACTTCACGATGCATGAGCTCTTTCTTCAGTCCTGGACGAAGCGATCGATCTGCTGATTTGGAAGAAATCGAACGCGCCAGTCGACCATCTAGTCAGTCTCCTCCAGCTTTGTCATCCACACCGATGGCTCAGCGAACTCTGTCTCCCTCGGTCACTTGCTCGTTTCGTCGCATAGCACCACGCCAAGTTTGGGTTGAGTCGTTAAATGAGGAGAAGGAGAGATACCTTGACATTGTCGATCTTCATCCAGACGTTTTTGCAACGTTTCCGCGGTTGGATCTTGTTCACAAGAATCTCTATTGGCAGGCTCACTATCGCATCGTTGTAAGTGGCAATCCCCTATCTCTTTACAATTGATAGCCCTTGTTTCCTTTCGGGTTCATTTTGGTCAGTGAACATGGTCAATGGAAAATATTTATTATTGAAATAATTTGGCTAGTTTCCTAAGTTTATTACTTAAGCACACCGTTGGTGCATCCTTTTTCATAATAATGGTGGAGGACTAAAGGCTAACAATTCAACTTTTCATGGTCTGGATAGGGAGCTGACGTCCTTTAAAATCAAGATGCAGGTGCCCCATTTTTACCTTTTCATGTTACCGTGTGAAAGGACTGGAGGTGCATAACAACTCGCGCAGAACTGATCCACCGTAGTCGTCGCAAGCCATGGCCTCAAAAGGGTACAGGTCGTGCGCGTCACGGGAACCGAAGGACACACATTTTCATTGGCGGAGGCCAGTGCAACGGTCCCCGTGGTCCCGAGTCCTACTTCTCCATTCTACCTTACCATGTTCGGCTCAACGGACTGCTCAGCATGCTCAGCACAAAGCAGGCTCAAGTAACCTCCACTCTCTGTCTTATATCATTACTAGGGTGACCTTTACGTAGTGGAGGACTTTACGCTCTCCTCAGAGCTAGAATCTGCCGCAGCGAAGGTCTACGAACTTGCCAATAAGCGTGCTGTGGATCGCTTGCGATTGTTCCACGAAGGAAGCGATAATGATGCTTTAGTCCAGCGCCTTAAACTGACAAAACAGTTGGAGGAGAAACCACTTGACGATTCTGACGCTTTCACTTCATTAGTTGCGAGGGAGAGGGAGGAGGAGGAAGAGCTCCTGGATCTCATCAAGGGAGGCCGGGCTGCCGAGGCTGCGAGTTTGGGCCTACGTGCGGCTGAGTATCTCCGGCGGGTTGTAGATGAACGTGGCTGGGGGCCTGCTGTACTCTTCATCACTGAGTAAGAATGACAATACTTCTTACACCTCCTTAGTGCGGAGAGTTACTTGAATGGAAGCGAAAACCCGGCGAATGGGTTGGCAATGGCTCTGGCATGTGCCAGCTATGCGCACTACATTGACTTCGATGTCGCTCCGGAGTCTGCTGCTATTCAGGTTTGTTTTATGACTCGAGTAGTATTATGCCGCTTTTCCGCTATGCGAAAGATGCCGAAGCCAGTTGAATAGATGATTTGTGTAATCATCAGCATCATTTGTGCACTCTGGAAGTTGGTTGGTCTGTCCACTGACCAATCGTAATGGTACAGTTTCTCCTACCAATGGGATCGACAACAGGTGGTCCCACTTCGTTTTGATTGGTCAGAGTGGAATTCCACCCTTGGAAGAATAGCAGTGGCTTTTCTAATGATAGATCCTAAATTCTCCGGCATTTAGGCATCAAGGATTAATAAGTTAATATTTCTGGCTTTTAGCCCTTGCTGGACTACGAGCCGCCGTGCGGATATATGCTCAATTTTTCCTACAAATGCATTGGTTTGTAGATACCTAAAGCTTGACACTTAGCACATTTGCCAAACTGTGAATGAGAAGATATGCTTTGACGTACAGGTTTTACCTTGAAACTGAATTAAGTTAGGCAGCAATACTGAATTAGCAGCCTGAAATTAAATTCTCAAACATAATAGACGTTTGGAAATTTATTCAACTTTTTTTTTATTCTGAGATATCTCCTACCCTCACAACTACTACCTTAGGTGCCATAGTTACTCATGTTCACTCAAGGGTGATAAATTTGAAATGGCTTCATTGACTGTCTCATTAATTTAAAGGCTAGTTTGCGCGAGGGTTCTCAGTACGCCGCACCACGGAGCTTGCACCCCGGTCGTGGACTGACTCTCATGCCTGTCCACGGCTTGAACGTCTGGTCAATGGTTCATCATGACAGTCTAGTGTTGACACGGAAAGCACTGGACATTCTAGAGGCACGTCTCCTTGCGGCGCAGCGTCGTGTTATCCGTCCAGGCTCGATTGTTGAATGGCGCCCTCCGCTAGCTGGCGATTGGTTGGTGGGACGAGACCACGCGGCGGATAGGACTCACTGCCCCGAGCGTCACTTTTCCGGTTTGGTTGGAGATCCTGAAGAGTTGAGACAGAAATTGCAGTAGTTTTATGCAGTTATTTCATGCAATATACATTTTTTAATCAATCGTTCGCTCGGGGACCTCTTCCTGGAGTGTTCCTCTTGTATTAGTTCATTTTGCCAATTGGTGAGTGTGAGCTATCGTCCATACCACCCACGTTACCGATTTCTCAGATCTCATTTGCATCTACGGTAGAGATGTATCCGTGCTTGGCCGTTTCATTTGCGGTAGCGTCGCAGTGGCTGACCTGAAATAGTGGATTTGGAAGAATTTGTTGATGGTGCCTTGATGGCACACGTGCAATTCGCACGCACAGGGGCAAAAAGGAGAGAACATTGTGTGTTGTCTATCATGGGAGTGGACGCATCTCAAACTATGTACAATGTTGAGACTCAAGATTAGTGCATAACCAGTCACACCGATGTGTTCAGTCTTCCTAGTTTCCACCCTTACGGGGATGCAATGGACGTCCTCTCACGGATGCATCCTCCCAGCCCCCCTTGAGGCGCTGAATTAGTGGCGACGGTACCCAAACTCTATTCAATCAGGCAGTAATTGTTTAATTTGACTAATCACCAAAACCTAATAATCTGAGAGCATGACAGTTCTCCCTTCCTCGTGTTGCTTTTGAATGAAAGTGGTTTAGAACAGAATATGCTCTATTTAGGCCATTGTCCGGTCTTTGAAGGCGATGTGGATTCGACGTACCGGACAAAGTAGAAGGGTAACTACGGAGGGCGCTGAGGCGATGGGTGCTCAAATGCTTGGAGCCGCCCAGACCGATTTTGATATGCTGGGTCGTTATTTGGTTTAGAGTGATGTTTTTAGCACGACTGGCCTGGATCCTGTGAGCTTCTAGTCAGGTAAACAGGACGAACGCCTTCATTGATTGGCGTATGTGGACAGACTTGTGCGTACAGGCTTGATGACTGGCTAGTAGAAGCTACTTGAGTCTGGATTCTCTGGCCGTATTTAACCTTGACTTTGGGGTGAGTATTATCGAACTTGAAGCTCCTTCACACGCGAGAATGAACTAGAACGCGGTGTCAACGATACCGGGAAAAATGGAAACTAGCTTCGAAAATGGATGCTCCCAAAAAACCGAATCAAGAAAGTTCTTTTTAAGGCTGCAGTCATCCCTGCTACGCTTATGCTTTCCCGGTAGGCAATGGACCTCCATTAAGTTGTCTTGCCACATCTTTAGAGAGGGCTCCTGGGGTGCTGTAGCATAACACAAAGGGGTGACAGGAATGTCCTCTCTTTATTTTACAATAAAAAAATGACCAATCCTATTCGGTCCGCGACAGATCGAACTTCAACGGAACACATCTCAGTGTTTCCAATTCCAACAAAACCATCGTGTATGATACATCAAAACGTGGTACTGCGATGAGTAATGCACCCTCCCCAGCCCCGTCCAAGGTATTCCAAGGCTTTAGGGAGGCGCGCCGGAACTGCGCAGCCGGTTGATTTCCCGCCACAAAGACGTCCGGATAGTCAGGTGAGGCTCCTGTTTTCGGATCGACAGTAAACAGTAGGGAATCCGTGTCCTTCAGAGGGTACGCAAAGAGTGTATCTGGACAGGTGGGAGCTATGTGACCCCAGTGCAGTAAGGACTCCATGCAGTCTAGCGTATCGCCGACAATGGTATATCTACGGAGAGAAGTGAGACGAAATTAGAATTTCAAATGACAAAGCATAGTTTTCTTAGAGAGGCCTACTGAATAATCGGCAGACACGGTTCATAATCTTCTATTGAAATGTCGCAGGAAAAGCATAGGATGAAGTATGTCAATATTATCATTGTTAGGGGCTCGGAAACGACATCCTACTCAAAAAATTCAACGCTTTCTACGCAATCGACAAGGCTGTAGAAATTTCACTGAGGAAAAGTGAGTGTATTAAAACTGTATGCACGAACTCAGATACTAGAATTAATAGGAGACGCACTTATGAACATCGGTGACATTCTGTCCTGACGTAGCAAGAATGCGACGCGAATGGACCTCGGAGAAGCAGGGATTAGTTGAGCTGACGAGAGCTCCTTCGCCTTGGCCAAAACGGGAGGTAGTACGAGGGAAGAGAAGAGGGTGGAAGGGTTGTTGAGGTAGAAATTGGGAGACACAGTCAGCGACACCTGGAAGCAGTTCCACGCTAAAACCACCACCTTCACCTCCACCAAGAGGCAATTCAGAGAGCCAAGCGTCCAACATAGCCATTGACATCACTGAATCGGCATCCTCCTTACGGCTCGTAAAGCGAGCCTACAGAGAGAGTTGTTCGAGAATTATCCACAGCAAGGTCGCGATAGACAGTTCAGAAGACTAATTACTACCAGTTGCAAATCCATTTCACTATGGAGACTGAAAGCCTATCAATGTTTGTCAAGCCAAAGTATTCCTCATTCCTTTTGATCAAGTTGTTTTTACTGAATGTTATGGGCTCATGTGAATTGATCATTAACGCAAGAGAAAAATGCCGCCTAGACTCAAAAATTTCTCAGGCAAAAGAGACCACCGAATAGGTTAGTCGATTTTAGGTCGCCCTACATGTCGGTAACCATCACTGATCGACGGGTTACAACAAACTTGGAAGACCTTTACACTCAAAAGGCGCTTTTAATAAAATTTGGTTGAGAGCTTTCAAGGCGAGCACTTCAGGCTGCTTGCGGATCATTAAGAAGTATTATCACAAAGGACAAACTCCATCCCTATTATCCTGTCATCAACTTTAAAGCTATGAGAAAAGTGTCTAAAGTAAATTTCAAAAAAAAAATATCAAGTCCCAAATCCTTAAATCAGCAAAATGTTCTCTTTCAATCACAGAAACCCATGTTGAGCTCATTTCCTAAGTGAACTGAACAACTTTCAATAAAAGGAGTCAACAGTTTCTAGAGACTAACTTCATTTAAACTAACGGATAATTCGCCAAAAAAATTCATGATTCCTTTCAATAAGTTTGGTTGCTAAAACACATGGAGCAAGAATTGTAACTCAAAGAATGTCTTTACAAAGAACCTATTTAATGCGCATAGTTATTTTTAAAAAATGCGCTTAGAGCCTGTCCCCATCCTGATACCTAACCGACTCAGTAACGCACACTTGGTATCACTCCAAGGGTCTCCAAGCCGCCAGGACTGCTCGAGCGGATACAATCGCCGAGAACGAACAGACGACACAACGGCATCTTCCTCAACCAATCACCAAGGAGGCGCAATGCAAGAGGATGCCCGTGACAGCTTCCATTGTTTGCCATTTCGGCCGACGCAGCGAAACCGAGGCCTGAGACGAATCCAACCCAACGGCCACTACCGTTCGGCAGAGGTGGACAAGAGGCCAAATCAACAGCCGCTGCCGTAATTGGTCTTATCGGTTGTGGCTCCAGAAAGGCGAGCTCGAGGACCGTGAATGTTCCTTCCGATCGTGCAGGCTCAAAACCGCGTAGGCAAGCAACAACACCCGTTGGGAGGCGATCTAAGGCGTCCATTTCAGGAGAAGCGACAATAGTGATGCGTTGGACTTCGTCCTCGAGGAACACCTCGTCATCGCTGTCCGCTATACGTGACAGATAATGCTGTCGCTCTTGTTCTTCGAGTTGCAGAAGTCCGCCAACTTCTTCCAGCAGCGTGGTCTGTCTCATGATGCTCGGCTTTTCGGCGCTCGACTGAAGGAGGATCGGTACACATGGTGTAAATGGGTTTAACTGTGTTTTACAAAAATTGTTCGAGGTAAACTGAGGTATTTTGAGCCCACAAATGGGAAGAAATTTCAGGACTTAAAAAGAGGCTCATTTTTCGATACCTAGCTTCAATGGTTTTGCATTTATTCCTGATTAATAATAATTGATGCTAAAAATGAGTAGCCACAGAACAATTTTTCAATAAAGCTTAACTATCACGGGATACCCAGCACGCATTAAAACTTCCAGTTATAAATATTAGGGCACACCTGTGTTTACCATTTACACGGAAGGGCAATGCTCTAGTGTAATTTCACGACAAGTTAGATGTCGGCTAGACATCCAAGATCAGGCATCTCATACGCTTAATGAATATTCGGCGAAAAAACTGTCGGGGCTAAAGGGCTGAGAAACATCACGGTCGAGATCGGCGTACAGGCAGGCGGTCAGTCGCCATTAAAATACCGCGTCCGGGCATCCTACGGACATTCACTGTCCTTACGCCTTCGACCATTGTCGATAGCACCTTCTGTTTTGGTTTACTGTCCAGAGTGGACTAGCACACCCATGCAACTGCTACTTACTGCTCAATGTAGAATTCCCGAGTGTGACTGCTAATTTACGATTGTATCAGGCTGTCACCCGTGTTACCAATCCATGTCATCAGATCTTTGCAAATGGAACACCCGAATTCTCCACTAGGAGTTCATGTGCTTGATTTCTTGTAGAGGAATCGTGGCGTAAATAAGCCATAAATAGCACCAAACACCCTAATCCCAATTGCGGCATGAGAGAAACCAATATTGAAAACAATTATTGCAAGCACGACACCTAGAGGCGGTTTCCATTGGCACTTACAACAGACGGTTATGAACAAAGTCGACTGTAAAAAGGGAAAAAATAACGCAGCTTACTCTGAATATGTTGCCGATGATGACGCACTCCTCATCAACCTTAACATCTGGCACCGATCGAATGGGCAGCTCAGGCCAACGACAATGTGCCTGCTTTTCGAGGCGACTATGAGACATTTTCAACCGTGAGAGGTAAATTGCTGCATATTGAGTATAAAGGGAACAGCCACCAACGGCAATGTGAAAGCGGTTACGATCAGTAGTGACCACCGGAATCGTCATTGACCTATGCGATAGAAAAAAACAGGTGGATGTCAGGTACAAAGAATCAAACCCACGTTTACACATGCCTAAAACCTAGCACTAGGCCGTTTTACCAAAGGGATGCACATTAAGTACAGGAGACAAACGAAAGCTGTCTGTAAAAAAGTTGCAACTGTGTCTAGTTTGTGCATGTTTCTTAGTTGGGTGTAAACAATGGATAGGATAGAGCATACTTAATCTAACCAAAACATGACCCGGACAACTATTAAAAAGCAAATTATTGACCCATCCCTAGAACAACACCCTAGAACAGCCATCACCTACACGAACCAAATCTACCCGTACAAATGTTCGCCAATCCAATCAACAGCTGAAACAATGGTTGGCAATGATTTAACAAAACTACCAAAAAAGGAACACTTCACAATCAACACAATAAATAAAAAACGTTGTAGAAAGACCTCAGTCAGTCGGTGCAAATCAGACTCCTTAATTTCTACCTATGTCTGTTAAGTTATGATTAAAAACTAGGCCCCCGAATCGGATGCATTGTGCCACCTTACCAGTATCCAAAGCGTTGCTTGGTAATTTTGCCCAAGTTTGTTTCAAAGCAGACTTCAGCAATGGTAATCCGATTTTCCTCCCCAACTGTTGCCAATCTTACCTCATGGCTTACATTTGCCACGAATTTTATTGGTAAGAATGGCAAACCTCATTTAAACCTCCAAATAGAAGTTGAAGTTCAGGTGCCTGCAGCCCGCACAACATCGAACCACTTATGTGCCTCAGAGAGGAGTGGCGTCGATATTATCATGAGTGTTTTTGCCAGCGTGTGGCTAAGAATTTTGTTGGCTACGACAAAGCATAAGTCAGTGATGCGTAATCGCCATTCGATAGGATGTCTGATGTTTGCTCCTTGCCTCTGTTCTTTATGTAGATCATTCACCTGCTTGTAAATCGATCACACACACTAATAAGTAGGATTTCGAATCTAACATCAATGCACTTTCCCCTATTGATTAGTTCTTGCAATTTGTATTGGGTTTTGGTACAGACTTGGGGTATTAAAAGCCAAAAAGCCATGGGTACTGAATTAGTCGCTAACCTTGGGTGTTTTGGTTTTTAATCCCTCTTAGATAATCGTTTTTGGGGTCGGCTTCTCTAGGGCTGCACACGTCTTTTGCTCGCCTGTCAAATAAAATATTAAACCCGCCTTTTAACAGGTCTAAGCTTATGTTTAAAAAAATTGAAACAAAGCCTGCTGTTGGCAACCAAATTGCAATTTTTTGGTACTGCTTTATATCATCTGCACAGTGTCCAATAGTATGAACGCCTTTGCGTTGGCGTTGCCACTGGATACGACTCACGTTTTTGACCATATGATTTCTAGACGGAAACTTATTTTATAAATTGTTTTCTTCAAATCGTTTTCGTGAGTTTTCCTCCCGTCTAATGTTGCTTGTGATCTTGATCCTGCCTTTTTCTTCAATTCATTTTTGCCACATGCGTTTCACTTGTGTATTTCTTTGCTTCGATGTTGTCTTTAATGACTTTTTAGGATTGTTTCCAGATGGTTAAAGCAAAGATTCTTATTTTATTGCTCACATGGGCTCATGTTATTTGTCTTTTTACCTAGTCCAGTGACAATGCTTAGGCAGGGTCGACTTAGGCTGAGCGCTGTTTTTGTTCTTGCACATTTTGATTTCTTCTGCCTAGTTTTTTTGACGTTTCATAGCTTCAAACCAGTTTTAGTCTTAATTCACCGCCTTTTTATTTGAGTGCAAGGAAAATCCTGCAACGTTCCTTGGAGAACCGAAATTTTTTCCTTCAATGTGTCCCTTTAAATGATTGAAGTGTTCTTTAGGTATTTGCTCCTTATGTCTAATATACGCAAAACAACGTTGACTGAAGGGTGATTATGCATTAAACAACAATTAATTAAAGTCGCATTGGTTAGTAAAAAGGCGTGCACTGCTGTTTTTTGGAAAGAAAAATGGATTAGTTCTTTTTGCCGCCACAAAGACTTTGTTAAAGCATTCAAGGTGGTTGTTAAATTAACATTCTGTCATTTGTCAATTGCGCTTATGTCATTTCTCTAGCATTATGCAGCAACCCATGGGACGTCCAGTCAACGCCAAAACTTCTCTTCCCCCGGGCATCCCAGGTTCACCCTTAGCCTACCTTCTGCTGCAAGTAACCCTATTTCGCAACACTACACGTCGGCCCTTACCTCCTAAGCACCTCGCAGTTCGAGTTATCTGGTGGGGTGAGGATAGTTCCGATGGGGCTGGACTTCTTTTGCATCCACGAATTGCTCAGCGCATTGGCTCCCAGAGGGAGGCACGAGTTCGAAGCCACACGCGGTACCCTGTGTGTGTGCCTCTGCACAAAATGCACAGTTACCTGGAAGGTTAATAATACCTTTTTTGCACTCAAGTTGGTACTGACTGAATGTAAAGTCTTGGGATGTAGTTAGTCTGACCGGAATTTATCATGCTACTACTCCCTATCATGTAAAGAGGTTAAAAGAAAATCAATCCGCATCTTTGCTAAGAAGCCTCAGAAGAATCAGAAGCTGGCCAACTTTTCATGATCTTTATTTTAGATAAATTGAGCTATCTCAGAAATCTTACAAAGCAAGTAGGTATATGAACAACTTAATCATAGTGGCTAAAAGCTTAAACAGCCTGCCGACGGCTAGGTTTGACCAACATGTAGGCTAAATTGTGGGGATCGCTTGTTTCCGCATCGTTTAGGACTTATTGTAAAAGAACAACAATTTGTTTTGTCGCTCATCTGCATTGACTATGATGAGGATAAACAGGTTCACCATAATCGTCTGAAGTGTATAAAGAGGTAATGTAAGGCGATTTTTCATTATTGTGGGCCTTCAAATTCTGCAGGTGTCTTGAACACACTTGGGTAACTTTCTTGTGAAATTCATTGCAAGCGTTCCTTTAGTTGGTATTACTGAGTGCCGGACGTGGTCCTGTAGGGAGCACTTTGTCTATACCTGTGGTTCTTTGTGAGAACTTCTTTAAATGGCCTAGGTGTTATGAACTTTTGTTCTCCCTTTCAATGCCATTTCAACAATACTTATGACCATTTTTGGTATTTTGAATGTATTGTGACATGATGAAGCATAAAACTTGTTTAGTCCGTTAATAGAGGCTGTTATTCCCTTTTGCTGTTGAAGTTAGGACCATGCTTTTCATGTGAAGAAGTCACTAATAAGGCAATAAGTATATCTTCAAAGTGGTTTTAAGGTATATCCACAAAGGCATGTTCATTACTGTTTTGAAGAATGTTTTGTATACTGGCCGCATGAATGGTTGTTTCAGCGGAGGTTACAAACTGCTAACAACTAAATATGTAACTGAGGCGCACGTAATCGCAATTCACTGTTGTTTCTCTAGACATGGGTTGTCTTTTTCTCGACGTTATTGATGAATCAAACGGAGCAATTATAGGTCGAGGGAAAGTGGACAATCTCGAACGACTGACACCTCGGAATCCAATTAAAAGGTGAGGTTGAATTGTTAATTTTACCCTAATTATCCTCCTTTTTGTAGCGTTGTGGCTGTAGCAAATGCCAGAGGTTCAAAAATAGGTGAATTGACTGTCAGTCTATCCTACGAGCTACTACAAGGTGAGGGTTAAACTGATCTACTAATTGTATTCACTCATCCAAAGTGCAACCCAGTTATTAATTTGAGTATGGTATCAGATTTACTCAATTGATGTGGTACGATGCATAATTTATAATATTTTTGCCAACATACAGCATAATGCAATTCAGGCAACCTTGCTTCAATTCTATAACAATGGAGCGCCATTTGATAAATGGAAGTTTTTAATGTAATTTACCCAAGCTGCCGTCAATAGAGGATTTTACTTTACTTGTTCAGATGAGCTTTCTTGTCCCTTTCTGATTTTGCCTAGGTGCTCAATCGCACGGCATCCGCAAGAAACACCAAAGTCTGCCCCGAGTGACTGCCATGCCTCTGAAACCCCTTCAATCGTCAGTTCCTCAAACCTCCCTTTCGAATCCGACAATTAATGTGCCTGATACCGAAGATCACAATCTCGAGGTATACTTTTGTAATTTAAAGAGAAATACGAAGTGATGACAAGCTCCCTTGTTCAACAGCTTATAGAGGAGTGCAACTTGACCCTGTGGTAGTTTGTCCATACAGGAAGAACATTCAAAGCAATGCATGTTGAGGTAGATGGGACGCATTTCTTGATATTGCTTTTCTCTGAAGGTGCCTGTGAAATAAGTACTGTTGAGCAACTACGATACCTTGAGCTACTCCTAAATACATTATATGTCGAGAAGATGTGGCGATGGGGTCTAGTAAATAAATGCCCCTTACAGCGATCATAGAGGTCTATTTACGGCAGATTGAGAAGACAAGTCTAGTAGCGTTGTCCCTCATTGTTACTCTTATGCTCTATCCGTTGCAAAAGTGACTAAACGCACTTGAATAATTGATGGTAGAAATGACATAACAGGATGAAACTGCATTACGGTGAAATTAGTGGTAGTATATCTCAAGGTTCCGAGTTAACGTTCTTTGCTTAATGGAGTTTTTTTTTTTGGGGGGGGGGGCGGATTTATTTGAAAAACGGGGCTGAGAACTGGATGACCTTCTTCAGCTAGCTTACTCCATGGGCCGATTGATTTTCTTGGGAAAACTTGCCCATCCTTCTTTCCATTTCGTTGTCATTTTAACGCTGCACTCTAAGTTACCCCGATTTTTCTTAGCCCTTTGAAACATGAGGAATTACAGAATCTTCCAGTTATGATTGTGGATTATGGCTCCATGTCATTCTGTTTATGAATATCATGCAGAACTTGATGCTGCAATGATTGCTTCGATTTGATGTAGCTTGGGTAGTTCCTTTTTGGCTTCTTTTTATCTCCAGCCATCCATATGTAGTATGCATGCCACACTGATGTCCACTATACAGAAAATGCTTATAAAATTATCCAAATCCACACTGGGATTTGCCTTAACGTTGACCTCCTGTACTTTCAAAACAATGGTATTTCGAAAATACTGGCATATTGAATCATAAATACTCTTTCATCAAATTCAGGCAGAAGCACATTTCCAAATACCTACAATGGATGGCCCTGACGAAACGAAGGTTCAGAAAGATGGTTTAGATAAAGACATGGAGGTGAAAACTGTGCCGTTAATGGAGGACAACGACGATTCCACCCTCAGTGTGGAGGTGGTAGCACGTATCCAATCAGCTCTCGAGGAGAGTCGTCGAATTCGTCAGCAGGTTTTGGCTGAAATCAACACTGACGCTGAGCGGATGGATGGAGCACCTGCCATAAAGCCCAGCTCTCCTGTCATTAATCAGTATGTGTAAATAGTACTTTTTATATTGTAACTGCCAGAATGGAACCGTGCGTGCCTCAAAGCTTTGCTTATCACATCAACTTTGAGGTGGATTCTATCTAATGATCCGATACTTGTTTTTATTCTTAATGCACAAGTAGCGTTTATTTAAAAGTTTTCTTTATTCAAACAGACCTGATGACGATGAAAACCTTGAAGTGGAGCAAAGCAACTTTACTACAAATCAAGCAGATGTCCATTCAAGTCCTAGATTGGTTGCTCCACAGCCAGAAGTGCACTTCGGGCTCCTTGACGGTGTAAACAGTCTTTTCGATGACGACTGTTGGGGCGCCTGCACAGACACGGACCTGGAAAGGGATATCGTTATAGATAACACCCTCCTCCCTCGTCACGTAAGCCTGTTCTTCAAGTTATTATTGTCTTTCTTGAGACCAAGATTTAAATAGCTTTTGTACCTTCGTTCTGCGTTAAAGTTTTATTGAGTGCTGAAATTACGGGTGGTTTACTAGAACTTGACTTTAAGTAAAACCTTGCCACTTTGGAGTCTTGTTTTCGTGAACCAATGGAATCTGATTAGAAAATTGTCGTGATTTGACGCGCACGTATTACACGAAGCGCTGACACGAAATAGGATGAACTCATGATGCAACAAGTGTTAGGATCCACTAATTTTAATAGAAGTGATTCACTTGAAAAAATAATTTAAGTTTCGATTATGACGTCTGGATGATTTCGCACTTTGGGTGAAGAGAGTTTACTCACAATCCATAACTATGCAAGGCTGCATACCATAAAAGGTGAACTTCAACACCTCAAACTGTAAGTAGTTCTCTTTGTTTCAGGACGCAGCCACACAGTCTGAAGTCAATGTCAGCAACCAGGCTGAAGACCTTGCCAAAGTGGATGGACCAGATGGAAAGGTGGTCAAGGAGACAAATAAGCCAGCTATTGAAAATTCACCCCCAGAACTCTCAAAGAAGGCAGCACTGGACCCGCCTCCTGGTAAAGTGGTTTTCAGGGGAAAAATTCTACCCATCCTAGCTGCAGGCTGATCAACCTTCACTCATGTCAAAACCATAGCTTTTTTATAGGCTGACATAGATTTCTTTCATTTCTATCAGAATATACTTGAACAGTATTTTTTGACACTTTGCAGCACTGGCATCCTCTTTTAATGTAATCTGAGTCGAGCTGCCATAAGTGTTTGCTAGTTTTCTCCAGTATTTGAATAGTAATTTCACCGACAAGTGATCACATCGGCTACTTTAGAACAATGAGGAACGCTGTTGATGTGGTACATAGTCATACTACTCAACCCATATTCAGTGTAACAGATAGCAAAAATTTTATTTTGAATACCTTCATATATAGACGCTCCTCCAAGTGCAATTCGTCTCATCTTTCGTCGGTTGACCTTCCCAATGCAAATATGGAATGCAATGGGCGCGGTCATGACAGCTTTAGCCGCTAAGGAGAGACGAAAGTGTTTCAACCTCGCAAATCAACATCAGCGAGGTTTGCATCCTGTCGGTAGCGTAAAGGGGGATGAAGGTAAAATTTTAGCTTTTACTTATACGAGATTGGACGCATAATCTTATGTTGTTGTCCCCAGAGAAAGTATTAGATTACTGACCATAAGATGCTCTGTTGCTCACTTACTTCATGAATTGGGATCTCTCTACCTTGCTTGCATTGTTAACTTAATTCTGAAGACCCATTGGCGATAATGTTTGGTGTTTTAGAAAGAAGAACTCTGCCACGTCGAACTATGATAGCGCATCAACTACAAAAAGCACGAATAATTAATGCTGGAGGAGGGATGCGAATTAAAGGCGGCTTACAGAGACCCAAAACCGGTCGACTTGTACAAAAAAGATCCTCTGATAAGTCGCCGATCAAGGGGATGTCCATGTGGGTTGACTTTTAAGCCTCAGTGTCCTAGTACGCGGCTCAACATCTGCCTAGTGTAACTTTTGCTTCTTTTTTAGTCAAGGCGCAAGTGTTCCCAGTAACAAATCCTGGGATTTATATCTAGAAATACTGGTCCCGACTGATCTAGTTGATGTGGAATTAAACAAGGGTTTGTCCTTTCAACCCTTGGTAGAAAATCTCACCCTCTGGTGCCAATGCATTCATCTTTGTCGGGGCATTTCCAAGCATTCTGCTCCCAGTCTTCCTTCTAGTCCTCCATCTGGTGATGCCATGGTCATCATCGTTCCGCAGCGTGATTCAAATGGGGATAATTCACCACCGGAGCCTCTTGTTTTATCCTCGAGTAAAAATAATGATCTTGAAATTTTACCAATCCGCCTGCAACTTTTTTGCAAACCCCCTGTTGTAACGCCTAGTGATCCAATAATTGTGGTGGGTGCTATTTGTTCGAGCATGGGTTAATATCAAAAGCGTGATTTATGACACTTTCTTTCCGAAACCTAGCTCGTTGGCAGCATTGAATTACCCTTCACTGCACTTATCTCCTCACTATACCAAACATCAACTTTTAATTCTTCCGAACCGCCAAAGGCTTCACCAAAGACCCTTCGAGTGTGCATCGATTTTGCAGAATCAGTGAGGCAGCTTCTGTTAGAATTGTTGGGAGAAGGCGACTCGAAAAGTCTATTGAAAAACTCCTTTGGCTTCATAAATGTGGAACCGATTTGGAGAACGCCTGTCAACAGTCCGATACTGCAGTTGGTGAGTATTGAGCCCCGAATTTCCCTCAAAGGTATTTTGAGTGGAGCAGTAGTTTGTAAGGAGTTTTAATGCTGATGTCTAGAAGAGACTGGGGCTGGTAGCATATGATAAATGTCAAAACACCTCAATAGGCATTGAGATGAAATCCGGTTTTTGCATTTTCTTGCCTTGTTTTGGGCGTTGTCCTCGGTGTTCACGATTTCTTCATTGGGATGTAAGGGAGGTAGAACCAACTTAGATACGAGACAAAATTCAAACAAGATTTTGTAACTCTATGAGAAGACTTCCCTGTCAAATGATGGCAACTCTCTTGTTGAATTGCGATGCAGTTGACATTTGACTTTAAAATGGGATCTATTTGAGAGATAGTGCTTGGGGTTCAACGATGTTCCACTCAATTTGTATGTTGGTCGCGCCTTGCAGGATTATTTGCCCATTTTTTCTTTCATTTCTTTACCGTTTCACTACTATTTAGCTGGCTATCTCAGGCACCATTAAATTCTAAATTCCATCTTCGTATTAAATATACGCTTTGCAGTTGGTGGACGGAGCTTAACTGATATTTAAATGCTGATCATCCTTCGTTGGCGATTGCACCCCAGAACTTGAAAATTGGTATTTGTCAAAAGTGGCCATGACTTTGGTGTCGCTTTTGCAATGATTCCTCTCAGATTTTGGTTGTCCGCAGCTGATGTCCTTCTTTCGTAAATTCATGGTACGAAATCTATCCTATGATGCTACTATCAGTGCAATGCGATGAGATCGAAACAGAGGGCGTTTTGCACAATCCAGCTCGGTGAAATGTATCATTCCTTTTCCAACACGTAATAGATTGATTAGAAATGTGATACGGTATCGTTAGGCCAATCTTCGAAACTTTTCTCGCCAATTATCATTCTCCCTATAGGTACCAAAAACCAGTCCTGTGCAGGAAAACTTGCTTGATCAAGGCGATCCCATGCCTTCCTTGGAGTCAAAAGGTACCACACCTTCTGGTCCCTTCCAACTCGATGTTCTGCTAAATGTTCGTGAAGCACGCGATCTCCGTTCGCCCCAAGCAGCTGGCCGTCTGCAGCACTCTTTCCTCGTCGTGCGAATTCCTTGGTGCAATGAAGAATCTCTCGTAGATCAACGAATCGTCTACAAGGCCAAACGCTTTCATTCCGCTATTTCGTGGGGCTCTGGAGCCACACCTGTCTTCCACTTCGGGCTCAGGGCTTCTGCTTTACTTTCAGAGGTGAGACACTAATACATCTGACTCCTTTTTTTGGTAACATTCACTTATATAATCATTGACTTTTGTAGGAGCAGATGGGTCGCTTATCAAAGGCCTTCATCGCCGTTGAGGTGTGGGAACGACACACCGGTTGTGGGGCGGAGAGGGACGAGATTATTGGTCTGGCCAAAGTGATGACCTTGGGACTTGCCTCACTTTACCCGTTGAATGTGTCCTCGAAGCGGCTAACTGAGTCTCGGGTAAGGTTGACACTTATAGATTAACTAATGGTCAATGGTGTGATGGAGTTTTGATTGCCAGTTTGGGTGAAATTGTACATAGTTGGGCATCGTCCTCGTCGGCATGCTACTTTCTCCCAATTTGAAGTTCAAATGATGAAATTAAGGGGTTTGAATTCCCTGGGAGGATTCGTTCCCTTAAGACACTTTTTTCTTCTTTTTATGCCAAAGACATTATTCTAAGTGGGTTCAGAACCTTATTTTCCCTCTATTTTTATAATTAAGTGCAACTTATAAATGGATTGAAGCTCACAATAGCTATAGTTTAATTACCTTTTATTGAATCTCGCATATTTTAGGTCCCCCTCCTTCAAGAAGAGGCCTGGCTTCAAGTGACTTCGCCTTCAACGGGTCAGGTTTGTGGTCAATTGCGAACCCGATTTTCAGCCGGGACACCCAATCAAATTTCTGTCTTACTCGAAGTTGATCGGGAAACAGCAGTGGCGGGATGCACCGATTGGCGATGCATTGATTTCATTCGATGGAAAGAGCCCAGTATCATAAGTGGTGGTCGTGACTCTTGTTGTCATTCAAGCCAGTCGCGTGGCAACGAAGAGCACGATTCTGCATCAAGCTCTGAAGAGTTGATTAGCATTTCTGGTGAGTAATACAGCCCAACACCTATCCTCATAGTTTACTTGAAATAATATGGATAGGAAACAGGCATAGATTGATAAAAACGACTTGTATCTCTTTCCTTTGCCCAGTTAAGCACTCCTTGGATATCAGTCTGTTCTCACTGACAGACTTTCGTCCAAGTTTATCAGAGAGTCTTCAAAAGGAGTTAGGAGTTGATATGTTTCTCTTCAACGACTGTGACTGTTTCATCCAGTACACAATTCCCAGTGGTAAGTCTCCCTGTTATACGAGGTACAGTGACTATTGCTTCTGGAGTATCAATGGGATAAATTTTTGTCCAGAGTCGTATTCAAAGAGTTATTAAGCTTTGATTGGGTTTGCTAAAAAGTAATTTACAATGGATCGTTCGGTAGTTGTGTCTATTTTCTTGCATTTCTTTGGCTACGATGTTAAGTGTGTACATTAATGCTATTATATTTATATCGCCATTTGCTCACCACTTTAACTCGTATGATCCTAGAAAAGTGATTTTCGCCTCCACTCTTCACAAAACCAATTGTTTCCTAAATGACATGCGTTAAATATGTCAATTTGTATTTACTTAATTATTTCAAATGCAAATCCAAAGGTTCTTGGGAATCGTGGGTTCGTGGTGGTAGGTGACTAAGAAAACAAGTGTTTTCTTCAGTATAGCTTGCTGCAGCCACTTCCTTCAACTTCAAGGGACTCGTCGATACATCCCATTGTTTGTGTGTGCCAATCTACGTGCATGATAAACTGTACTATGTTTTAGAATTGAATCCATTGCGTCTAAGGATGTAGTTCTAGTTGGAACATCTCAAAATTGCTAATTCGGTATCAAGGTCGAAAGGGTTCCCGCAAAACTGGTGTCGATAGCACAAGGCAGCATCCAGAGGATATGACAAATGTCTCTGATATTGATAAATCAGGTTTATAGGGATTTTGTTACTAATATTGTGAAAACAAACTCTTACTTATGATCAAAGTGGGCAGTGGTTAGACATTCGGTTTATATCTTTATCAAATGAGGAGAGTTTTGTGGGTAATTGGTGAACGGGTGCCACCCAAATGCATTGCCAGATGACAATAAGGTTGAAATGGGGACAAAGAGTAACTTTTCAATTGCAACCTTGTTAAACTAGCAAGCACGTTCTCGGTTGGCATCAAACAGTCTATTCACTACCCACTTCATCTCTTGGAGACCGTTTTATGTGCATGGGAAATATCGAACAACAATTATAACTGAGATCTATCTAACTACCTGAATCGACACCAGTGGAAGGTAGATGGGCGACATTTCAACTTTGAAGGTGCTAGAACTTGTAAGACAGTTGAGGGTTTTATACTTACGAGATGGCACAGCAAGAGACCTCATAATATCTCGAAAGTGGTGAGTGAAAAGACTCCATACGGGACTTGAAGGTGGGAGAAACGGAGTGGGGCAGTCAAGTAGTGAGGGCATGATGGAGCGAGGAGGTGCTGAAGGGAGGAATATAAGCGAGACAATGATACTTTTGCAACCTTATCCTTACTCTCCTCATTCTACCGTTGATGTTTCCCAAATGGCTGTCGCCTTTTTCACTTCGGCATGAAGAGACGTGTAGTGGAATAGATCGTGGGATGTGAAATAAAGTGACAGCAACGGAGGTGACGGAACGTTGTGTAAAATTGTATTTCACAGATGACCGATGTTAATTTACGAAAAGATGCTTGATAGCAATGTTGATGGGATTCTGCTCAAACATCGGTTTACAAATTTATTGTTGGGTTTTTCATTTTAACCATAAAGACTTTGAAAGCACCACTCCAAATAGTTGGTTAATCCAAAAATGATCAAAATTAAGGAGTGGCGAGAATCCCTAAAATTTAGAATTATCTATTACTAAAAACCATAAGCTTTTTTTCACCTTTTAGATTCAGAGGCAAATTCCACAACATTCCGTAGTCCCCTTCGTCCACTACAACCACTCCTTCAATCCACAGACATTCGTCAATCTCCTCTGTCCAAAGATGTCGAAGGGTATCGAAGGAGTTCAACTGACGAGAAACCAACGAGAGACGTTAATTGTGGAGTTGAAGTAGAGTGGAAAGGCGATTCCTGGCACGAATCCCACTCCCACACCTTTGTCGTAGAGACGAGCAGTCAAAAGAATATCTTCGACAGCGTTAACCGTCTGGACAGTCTCGCTTTTCTTATCTGGCTGGGACGAGGTGTCTAACGTCTTGCATTGAGAAAGCTAATCGATTTGGATTCTTTTAAAATGCAAATAATTTTTAAAAATTAGGTGATTCATTTGAGTAGCAGACAACAACACCTTGATCAATTACCTTTTTAGTTTCCAAGGCTGTTAAAACACTGGCCATGACTTTAGAAAGGCACAAAGATTGTAAGGTTCGAATCGCATCACAGTATTGAAATTCAAACCCAATTCATCAGGCTATTCGTATAAACAATTACTGATTTTGGCATTTCATTAGGAGTAAAATCGTCAGAGAGGGGAATTCCCTTCGAACTATGGTTGCGTCTGTATTCTCCAAAACTGCGAGAGATATGTGTCGCTCGTGGAGTGCTTCCATGGGATCTTCTCGAGCATCATCTTATGCCACCTCCTATGATGTCTTCTTCCACTAAGAGTTTGAAGAAATTGGACGACTTCTTGCCGGAATGGAGTCGAGATCTTACGCGTCACGCGTTATCACTCTTCGATGTCACTTCAAATAAGCTTTCTGCGCGTCTCTTTCTCAACATTGCTTACAGGTACGAAAAAGTTTTGTAGATGTGCGTATTAAAACACTGGTACTCTCCTGACATACTCCAAGGGTCCTGACTCAAAGCACTCAGTTGATTTAATCATTCCCGAAGAAGTAAGAAGGCATACAAGTCCTGGTGTAAATGCAGTAGAGAGCTAGAAAGCTGATAGTATTTGCAAACTCTGTCTGGAAAATTCTTCTTGCAAAACACGTCGTGAACAATTATTTTTCATTGTGTTGATGAATTGTTTTGCTGCATTTCAATTTCCTTCAATCAGGAGGCAACAACTCTCCAACACGCCTTTGCTACAGTATGAACTTGGAGAGCAAACTGTTTTTGACGATCATCACCTTAAACTATTTGTCGCCGGCCTCTTTGGACTTCGTTACTTTTGGGAATTCTCTATCGTTGAAGTCGGCGGATGAGATAATAATGTTCCTTCTATTTTAGGCTCAAAACCACCATTCGGCACTTTTCAGGTACACCTGTTAGCAATGCCGACGAGAGTAGAACAAATTGTGTTCTCTGTCATCCACGTGCAGCACTTCATCTTGCCCCTTCGACTGCGCGCCCAGGCATCCATCTTCACGTAAACCTCCTCGCCTTGTCAGGTCTCGAGGCAGCTGCTTCCAGGTCCAGTGAATCTGCACGTCTCCAACTGCGAATGCATTGCCTCCTCCTCCTTCCCTTCAAATGTTCGCGTCATGCTAATCCACCTCGTCTTCTGGCTACAACGGTGTCTAAAGCACCACTTACCACGTTTCATGCGAGTCAGGAAGAACTGAAGATGCGATTGGATGTGTTGCTTCCGCTGGGGTGGACCTATTCAACATCTCCTCATGATGAGGTGAGCTTTGGTGGGATAATTTTTCACCTTTTCCCTTAACTGCTACTGTAACCTAATAAAAAAGTAGACTATCAATTGTCGTTGACTTTGACGAATTTAGCTGCCATTCGAAATTTCTAAACGAATAAATATTCCTTTAATCTGTGTTACACCCCTACCTAAAAAGCCTAAACTAGCTTCATCGGTTTGTGATACGATCAGGTTCAACCATAAATTGGTAGAAACACGTCACACATTTGTGACGCCAGTACATTTGGATATTTTCTTTTACGTTTTTATTTTCAATACAAAACTCGGGATGAAGGGAGTTGCTAAAAGTCACTGGGCCTTTGATACCCTCCTTTTACGACTACTTTGGTTCAGTCACCTATGAGTAACGGTTTGCACCTGCTATGTCATGGCACAGAATCCAGCATGTAAGCAGGAGAAATGATCATCATCATTGCATCTATCAGGGCATACAGTACCTGGGGCACTCGTGACATAGGCAACATCATTAGGGCTTTGTATCACCGCCATGCATTTTCGCAGCAAAAGGAGTACGCATTTACGAAGTCCCGAAATGGGGAGCAGTCAGACATGGGTTGACTGTGGTAACAGGGTTTAACCGTAGTCCCGGGTGTTCAATATTCGATCCTTTTTTTTTTGCTATTCAATATTTTCCTCCCATTTCGGGCAAGGGCTGATCACACAAACGATACTTACCATACAAAAGCGCTAGCTACTACTTAAATCGTTCTTTATAACTTTTCAATACAAAAAGCGCCCTATTCCAAGCTCACGTTGGGATGTAAAGTCGCCGTAAAATCTGCCAGGAACACAAAAAATACATTTTCGGTACGCGCATGCTTGAAAACTTGTTCCCCTGTTTAATGTCTTATTTTACTAATTTATCGTATGAACCCGTTTTGTTTTAGTGCCTACTGCCTCGTAGGAAAGCAGAAGGGAAGGAAAATTTCACCAATTTTTCACTCGCCGAGGCACTAGCTTATGGCCGAGTTGAAATAGCTGACAGAGAGGCATGGCTCTGTGGACGCGTAAAACGACCCTGTCTGGTGATTCAAGTTGATGTCTGGGAAATGGAAAGCATAGATGATGCACAGCTCACTGAAGATCAACTCACATTCTTTTGGAGTGCGTGTACTCTCTTCAAGTATTACATTTCTTACTTTCTTGAATATTCGAATGCAGAGTTTGTCTTTTCTGATAGTTCACGTTAGTTGTCACTACTCCAGATACAAATACTGAAGCACAACTTGCATCTTTGTACTGAATTCTTGTAGTATTTACGTGCTATCGCTAGATTTTGCCTCTCACTGTATATCTTTACCACCATCAAGCAGTGTCACCTCTTGAAACATAAAACTATTTTTTTGAAAATAATCCCTTACCTCTGTTTTTTTAATGCAGACACCGACCACGACATTGAAAGTGGCTTGAAATTGCGTCCGGCTGGTAACTACTCTCCACTGGCCAGCTGTCGAGTGCCTCTAAGTGATCTTCTTTTCTCAGGTGTTTTAACACCTCGCTGGATCACGTTTCTCCGAACACCCTCACAACCGTCTAGATTGTCTGAACCTATTCGTTGTTACCGTTTGGCAGGTGCTTTTGAAATGTCCGCTAGTTTTGGGGCAGTGTCAACACGAAGGAAGGTTCTTGAAGAGGTTATTTCACAGGCTTCTCCGATAGCTCTTCAATCTTTGCATTCTCTGGGCTTCGATCCAGTCGTCGATTCTGTTTCAAGAATCTGTTTGAGCCCTAAGAATGCTGTAATGAGTGAGTGAAAGACTAAAATCGACTGGTTATCCACTTCAGCACCAAATCAGATTTGATGTCCACTATTTAACTGACATTTTATGAATTCTCAGACTAAAAAACACACAAACACAACCTAGAAAGGGTTAGAAAACAGAAGAAGGGTTGTCGAATGGAATGTGAGAATGCTGAAGTTATATTTTGGACGTGTGCCCGTGTTCTGACTTTTAGCAGCCTTAACTCCAATAAAATAGGTACCAAGTGAGTGTCTAAATACATGAAAACACTCTGTCTCCTACCGCAGACGATGAAAAACGCCAGCTCGCTCTTCATTTCTCGGCGGCTCATCTGCCCACAGAAGAGGCGCTTCTAAATCCTGACGAATTGGAAGCCTGCCAAGAACGCGGACTTCAAGGCTGCTTCTTCGCACGCGTTGTATTGGACTGCGACTTCCAGATCTCCAGTAGTCATCCACTCCCACGGAGCTCCAACGAGTCGGCAGGCGGTGGTGACAGAGGTGTTGTGATGGTATATGTGCTTCATTTTGTAAAGAACCAGATTTCCTATAGTTGACTACTCGGCCTTTGGATCGCCGAAAGTTAATTTAAAGCATGAAATATTCTTTCAAATCAGGCTGGAAGCAATCCTTGTAAGGCTAAATATTTCAGAGCGAAGTGCTCGGAATTAAAGAATTTCATGTTCACGCACATCTGTTTTTTCAGTTCTCTGCATTGGGTTGTGATAGTTCACGCTTTTCTCAAAATCGAACCTTCATTGCTACTGCAAATTTCCTAAACTGCGATCTAACCTCCATTAATTCAGCTTTGACGATGACAATGCGAAAACTGGTTAACCGTTTTTCCAGATATTTTGGATAAATTTTATCTAAAACCATTGCGATAGGAATTGATTGTATCATCGTAAGCAGCTATGTAATGTGGACAATGTTAATTTGCCGATAGAAGACCTCAGAGATGTTTCCAGATTGCACTTGTTTCTTTCAAAGACCTTTGTCACATGCATTGTAGTTCCAAGATAGCCTTACGTTCCACACCTCCATTGGACCTCGATCGAAAAATGCGCTTTTGGAAGTGCAGATATGGGCTAAATGGTTGACAAAGAAGAAGTCGTCCCCTCGTGCCAACGCTTTTGACACAATTGGGTCAGTGCTCCCCTCGCTCTCACTGATACACACCGTTTGTCTGATTTCAGGGAGTTAAAAACCCACAATAGTGTATATGTTTACCTAAATGTGTTCAGTAAGGCATGTGTATCAGAAGATATTTATCAGAAAGTGAATGGCCAGTAGTAGCCTGTCTTGGTCTTGGCGTGGGGTAATAGCATTTCCTAGGGTTGGGAGACCGCATTGTAGCCCAATGATGAAGGACCTTATTGAACCATGTAAGTGGCTTTTGCCCTTCAATAGAGCTTGCTCGAATTTGATGCCTTTTAGGGTTCCAGCTCCACGTTTCCTGGGCTTCTTACAACTGCCACTCTTCGAGCTCCTCGGAAATGAGAAGTCCGTGGACCTTCCAGAGGCTTTCCACTGGTCATGCCTCCGAGATGACGCATCGTGGAAGTTGACGTCAAGTTATGATCGCTTTCCTGTCTATCCTCTGTTCCAGCCTTCTGTGGATAACTTGAATGACAATTGGGTTGCACTTAGCATTGGCAGCTCTGCCCTAGCGACCTCGAAGGTGGGTGTGTGTCTGTATTTGAACTGTCTCGTCAAATCCCTGAAAAATGAATAATTTGGTCAGTTGGTGGGTTTCTACATCTGATTCACTGGGCTAGTTTGTATTGGGTGAAAAGTAATTGACATTTGGTTGGGCAATGGTTGATGGAAAGCGTACTGGGTGAGCAGCTGCGCAGGTCTTTCCAATGAGAAGGGCCAAACTAAGCTTTCTATGGCTCCTTATTAGTCATGCAAAGGTAGATGTGCATCGGTTCGTCGGAGCGTCAGACTGCTTCACTCCGCTACTTTCCCCTTTCTGTGGCACTCATTCTCCATTATTTTTGTCCGGTAGGTAGTTTCTTTCCTCTTTCATAAAATCAGAGCGTGGACACACGTCTTTGAATAGAAACGATCTAAAAGATCAAAGGCAGTTCACTCGTGTTCTGTTTGCTTATTCTCTTCGGGAATGGTGGCTCCACTGCCAACTGAAACTTGAAGTGCTTCCATCCATTCAAGTTTGAATACAAAGATTTCTCACGGGAAAATACCCAACAAGATAGTTTAGCGTATTTTACCAATTTCAGATGGAAGGATTAACACATTTGCCAGATTTATTCACGGTTGAGCCGATTTGAGCCTAAACAGGGTGACCGTAAAGCCAAACCTTCTACGAACTCTCTGCATTGATGTGAATAACTTTTTTTCCATGGCCGTGATTGTCTGCTCTGTAACAATGCGACCACCGTCAGAGGCGGTGGTAGTAGATCATCGGCCACAAATTATTTGTCAATCAAATCTGAATTTTGTGCCTAAATCGCGGAAGCACCACATCATTTCCATGTCTTTCTACTCACTCACTCACTAAAATTGGAATGAAGAATTCCATAAGAAATGTGGTTGTAACTATTCGCTTGCCTAACAAGATGGGGCCTTCCACTAACAGGAGGAATTGGTGCCTGACCTCGAAATCCCACGAACTGGAACAGTCACAGAACGCGGTGCTCTCTTCTGGTTTTCCAACGCTCAAGTCGACAAAAATTTGCCCCCTGCTCTGTGTGACACCGTGGTCCCACAAGTGTCGCCTACGAAAGTGGAATCGTTTCCAGCCTACGTGCATCTTGAACGCGCGAATCGACTTGTATCCGATGCCACGTGAGTGCAATCATTAGAAGGAGGATGTCGTCAAATCATTGTAGCGATCGGCTGCCATGGCAAACAGGTCAGAATACCCGTAAAACGTAGAGGTTTGAAAGGCTACTTGCAGTACTTCGACTATGAAGTTTACCAAAATAGAGAGCTCAGTTTGACTACGTTCTAGGCCTCTGTTTTTCCAGGACTAATTTCGGTAAAGCAGTGGATGATCCCTTTTGAATGAATAATTCACTGTCTGTGGATCTTGGCGGGTAATTGGTTGCTGGAAAAGGCAACTGTCTGCTCAAGACCTGGCCTTTGTTGCACCGTCTTAATTGTCACAGCTTTCTTGATTCCAATTAATTGGTTCCAGCAGGATGGACATTCAAGACATCGGCTTGAATGCAATGCCATTAGCATCAGGTTTTGGTTGGCAGAGCCATTCCCAACATCGCAGGGAGCGAAGCGTGTACCTGATCAGGATAAGTGTTATTCCACATACTTGCTCCTTTCCACTTAATTTTAGACGACTCGATTACCAGAACGTGGAGACGTTTGCAACCTTTGTGGTGAGTGACGAAAATCGTGTAGAGACAGGAGCACAACGCGTGGTTGTGACGCCTTTGGCTAGCAACCGTGTCTCACCCGTCTGGAATTATCGCCGTTTCGTCCGTCTTCCTCTTACCCTTGTCACTACGGGGTCAAAGGTCTGTTTTCTATAACTCTTGTTCATTTAGTTCAAAAACGAAGCGCACTCCTTGTTCTTCACTTCACTTTTTATGAAATACATGCTGATTTATAAAATTCAGCTAATTGAAAGTAGCTGAAAGGGTACAATTGTGTACTTCGTTAACTGGCACGCAAAATCTTTGCTTGATGGTTCATTAATCAGTTTTGCTATTTTTACCATCAATCTTCAATGTTGACCTATTTTGGTTTCCACGTTTTGCCATTAACCTGGGCTGTTTTCGTATTACCTGCCTTCCTTATCATGTTCACTAGTGAAATTGCAGAGGGTAAATTTTTTCACCACAGCCCAGATGCTTTGACGCGCTATTGCTACCTCAGATGTCATTAATTTTCCGTGCAATTTTAAAAGGTGACTGCCAAACAATAATGGGGCAGATTCTACCCCAATTTTAGTGACCTGAATATGTTTACAACCAACTTCCACCAATCCCATGAAGATGAATTAACACGCCGGTCTGAGGTGTGACCTCAGACAAAAAAAAATTCACGCCTTACGTCCATGTCGTGCTAGTAGTAAATGTGCTAAGGTTTTTATTTCATTTTCGTGTTCTTATTATTGCCTCGTTCCCAAAGCATCTGCGGCATGCTATACGCAGACTTGTCAGACAAGCTTCACCCACATCTTGCCTTTATTTTTGCTTGATCTTTCGTGGGCGTACCTTTTTAATGTCGGTTTCAACACAGGTGAAAAATTGTTCCTAACACGTGTTTCGGTAACGTAGTTCCACCCGGTCATTGACATTTTTCCCCAAGAAATTCACGACGTTTCCCAGAAAAGAGTCATTTATTAACCTTTTTATGACGATACTATAAAGTCTTTTATTAGGAGGAGTAAGGGTTCTAGGTTCCGAGAGTTCCCTACTACGCTTAGTATTTTGAAATAGTCGCAGGAGAGTTGTACAATAAGTCAACAAGCACTTAATTTGATAGTCGGTATTGTCTAATATTTAGGTATTTACAGTGGATTTTTGGGAAAGAAGCCAAGGCGAAACGCATCCACGACATCTTGGCACCGCAACGATGCAGCTTTCCACGCTCATCCTTCCTCGTGCTTCTTCCACCACCAACATCTCAATGGAGAGGCCCAGTGTTGGACTGGAATTTGTACGTGGATGGTACGAGATTCTCGACGACCAAGGCACATCCAGAGGCCAAGCTCTCATGGGTGTCTATCCGCTGGCGGAGAATGAGGAGAATGCGCGTGCTAGAAGGCTCTGTCCACGTTTGGAGGCTCTGCTGCATCATGGTAGTGCTGTAGAATTGCAGGTGCATTTCCCATACCATTATAATTGACGCCAAGCATCGTGACAGCCAATAGTGTAGATTGTGGAGTGCAGTGGTGTGGGCTTGTTGGGATCCCACTCCTCTCTCAAGTCAACGTCAACATAAGGCGCCAAATGTATCTCTTCCTCAAAACCTATTCTCTGGCCACCAAATGCAGGCCTCGCTTCGCTGATGCTAAAATATTTACAGTTTGTGGTTCCATAATATTCCTACACGATTGGTAAAACGAATTTATAGAGAAACAATAGTGTTCCTCCTCAGTCGAATCACAGTCTCCTTGACTTTTACCTTAAAGGAGCTGCCAACTGAGGCAGCACTCATTCACCGCAGCAAGTCGTCCAAATTCGACTCTGTTCCCGCGCTCACAGTCTCACCACCGTCCTCTGAAATAAAAACTTCCCCATCCAACCCCTCATGTAAGTTAACTGGTTCGCCAGAGGTTGAACAGGGCCAACTCGTAGCTACCACATCCTCCCTCCTTACCACTCTTCAGTAAGTTGACGCATGTTAAACCATAAATGTGAAATATGCAACCGCATACTGTGCTGTCTTTTTCAAAGGTCGAGGTTGGAAGAGCTGGACATTCAGAATGCCCGTTTTAAGCAGAAACTGCTAGAACTCTCTGGTGAGCCACGCGAGTTGGGAGCAACTCCAGGTGAGTTCCGACGTCCGGATCGACCTGGTAAGGGGTCTAAGATGCACACAGTCTCCCCAGACCCACCACAAGCTCAGCAAAATCAGGAGGTGCCTCCACTTTCCCCTTGTCGCACTCAGCACAGCTCCAGTGCCGACAACTTCCTCTTCCTTCATGGAACTGGTGATAATAACTCAAGGATTCGTACCGCCTCCTCGGCTTCCAGCATTACATCAAAGTCGGCTTCATCCGATGGAATGGCTGTAGACGAAGAGGAAGAAGACAGCGACGACGATGAGGCGGAGGTGCTTTTGATTGAAGGTGACAGCATAGATGAGTGTGAGGAAATAGAAGAGGACAATGCAAGTGATCCCGAGACCCAACCCGACTCCTCTCATTGTGGTAGGCCAAAAGTTGATTTTTGTTGTCGTCAAACAGCATGGTTTCGACTAAACTACTGTGTTTGTCTATCTCTCCTTGAGTAGACGTTGGTGAGCGAAATGAGTCGGCGGTGAGGCAAGAGGAGAGGGTGGATCAGAGATGCACAGAGTTGAAGCGTCTTCCTGCGCCACGTGCCGCCGTTTCTAAGTCCCCTAGGAAGGAGGTGCATAAAGATGACCGAACAAGCATTACTTCCGCCTCCTCCTCCTCTTCCTCGGCGGCCACAATCGCTTCACTTGGTGCTCTTCTACTGAAGAAACATCTCAGTGAGACGCCAGGACGTGAGGTACTTAGCAAAACTCAGCAGCGCACTCCACAAAAGGAAGGCAACGATTGTCCCTCCACGTGGTCGGCATCAAGTACTGATGTTGAGGACTACCTACAGCGCTTCCGACAGGATTTGATGGATAAATCGAAGCCCCTAACCATAATGCCGAGCCAAAGGAAGTTGTTCATTTCTGAGGAGGAGGCTGAGACACTAACCTCTCTTCAAACTTATGCTTGCATCGCCCGTACAATATCAGCCAGAAGTACGGATGAGTAAGTACCATTCTTTGCTCCCCTCACCCCTCATGTAGACGAGGAACTGAGGCTGATGCAGAGTCTGCAGAATACGATGAAGCAACAGGAGTTGGTGGTCTGTTGGACGATGACTCTGAATCGGAAAGTGCAACCATCTCACTGCAACCACCGAGAAGATTTCTGCCCAATTGTTCGGAGGACACGGCATGGAGGGACGCCAACGCTCCTGTTTCACATTGTCACCTACAAGCCCTCAAAGTAGCCCGAGAGGCGGCAGAATCTGTTAGGCTTCAAAAGCCTGCCCGAGTGAATTCGCCATCACACCTCTTGAGTCAGGAATTTGTAGAGGTGAGGTGAAATTGCAATGCCCAAACCCTATGCGTTGAGCATGATTAGCTCGTGAGGCACTCTGTAGGACCCAATTCGTCAACGAATCCACGCCAACTTGTCTTCTCTGGTTCGGAAGACCATTTCAACGACGGGTGATCGTTTGCAGCGGTCAGAAGCTACGGCAGCAGCTATCTTAAAGTCGACATCTCAGGACGACTCAGCAGCGGCGTCCACTTCGTCTTCCTCTGCCACTTCGGTACAGCTATCGTCGCGTTCGCTGGCTCGAGCAGCGCGTATATTTGAGATGAAACTCTAATTTCGTCATGTGCTGCCTTTCATTTTGTCTGTCTGTAACTCATGCTCAGTCATGATGGCGGTAGTGATGGTGGTGTGGCAATTCATTTTTAAATAAAAGATGCAGAACAGATTGTCAATCACGGTATTAACAAAGTAAGAGCCTTGTTCGTTTAACTCTAGTCGTTGATGGAGATTTAAAAAGGCGTTGAGATTGGAATCGGTAAATCAATTTTGAGCCTTGTAGAAGAGCTTGTGTAAAATTATCTCATCATGCGATTGTGCGTCCGGACCCTTGTTGTTGTGTTTGGTGATAATCAGATGATCCAAGTGCTGTGCTTCCGTTAGGAGTGACTGCTGATGGCTTGGATTGGGAACCACCACAGTGGAGGCACTGTAGTAGAAGCCGGTGGTTTAAGCCATTCGAGTGTTCTACTGCTTGAAGTCTTCCAAATGTCATTTCAAGAGCTCCAACTCAGCTTGAACGCCACTTATATAGGTCTACTAAATAATAAAATGCCTTCTTTTGAAGCAAGAGAGAAAGGGAACAGATGTGGAAGTAGATGCGCACAGAATAAATAAAAGATTTCTGAGTAGTGATAAACGGATCCTACATCACCTTAGGTTATACAGAGGACTCTTGTTATCGGAAAAAGCACCTCAACATTTTTGCCTTGATCCTATTATTATTACTACCTACCCTCTTCTACTCACGAATCATCGACCGAGAGGAAATTGATCAAGTAAGTTCGACGTCTCTGGTGTTAGCGAGGCTTTAACCAGAGGCGATGGTTTGAACGGTCCTTTCCAATTCCTCATCATTGGATGGCATCCGGGTAAATACCACACCCTTCTGTTGTGGGACAAGAAGTTCAGTCTCGGCTCTAATTCAGTCACGACTGATGTTGCAGCCCTTCTGGCCATAATGGAGGATCAAAGATAAGGTAAGTTACTTTTGTGATAGCCGTCATCTTGCTGCAAGAGTTTGGGTTGCTGTCCAGCTGCTGAGAAACGCACACAACAGCCAAACATTCTTGCCGTGTATTGCTATTACAAAATGGTATAATGTTAAAAATTCATCTAAAATGTTTGAGAAATTAAAGTGACTGCGATCTCAGTCACCCATAATGTTTCCACGAAACTCCACAAATCCTGCAGTCAACTTCAGAGACGTTATTAGTCTCCAGAAGTAGCCTCAGCTCCTCCATCGTGCCTCAGAATTGAGCACTCGATCTCCCACGAGATTTGCACACTCGAACGTCAAGAAGGGGTGACAAGCACCCCTTGCATAAGGCAAATTGTGCAAATGCGGAATGTGACGGTAGTCTTGAAGCATCACCTGCCTCCTCCTTTCTCTCTCCCCCCACCCTCGAGACCCAATCATCCTACGTGTCAGCCTTGCAGCATGAGGTAAGACGTCTGACTTTATGAAATCGTGTAAGAATTCGGCTTTTTTCCAACTAAACTCATCTGTTCTAACTATGTATTGAGCAACATGCTATCAGGTGAAGAAATGTTAGGTGGAAAGTATGAGACAAAAGACGACTTCAGTCCTGCGCTGCGGGAGGTAGAAGAATGCAAGGACCATTGCTTGCCTCGAGTCGACCGACAGGTAGTTAAGCGTGCGTGGCATAGGATAGAGGAGGAGCAAAGCCTTTGACTTGGAATATTTTGGCTTTTGCTTCCATCACGCCTTCTCCACCAATGTTTTACCGTTTACACTAAGGACTAACGGAGCCTCGAATTGGTCTGCCAATAGGAGTGTATAGTTCCTCTATTCTCGAGCAAAAAGAATCGTTTATTATTGGTAAGATTCACTATCACATCTTCAAATTGAACACAAATTTGATAACAACATTCGACACGTTGACAGTGAGTTTTACTGTACGACGCACGACCTTCAGTAGACCCTACTTGGTAAAGAACAGAAGTAGAAAAGAATCTTTATCTCAAAATCTAACACCACCCAGACTGCCTCCTTCGCAGATACACCAACGCTGCATTCAGCACATCTGCCTCGATTTCTGAGACCCAAATGCATCAAAGAAGCAAGGACATGTACTTCAAATTTATTCTATGAATATCAATACATTATAATGAAATGTGAGTTATACTACCGAGAGAAAGCGTTGATGAGGATGCCAATGAACGTGATACACATTGCCACACCCAGAATGATGAAGTTGCGCTTGCCCTGTACGTCCAGAGAGCGGGAGAGAGAAAAAGACGGTGAGTTGTGATTATAAGGGAGTGGGCTAATCAAGGGTAGACGGGTGGATATAGCAAACAAACCCTGATTTCCTTGAAAATAACCACACCCACGAGGGTGGCGATAGCGCCAGGACATGTAGCGACAACGGGATATGTGATGGGTTCACCCAAGGCAGCATTGGCAATGAACCACGAGGACTGCGCCACACCCCACAGGATACCACTCAGCAGCGATGGCAGTATGGCCTGTTTGGAGGGGAACCAGGGCTGGTTGCGCTTCACCAGTGCGTACAGCACTAAGATTACTGTCGATGTCAACCAAATGCCCACGAAGTTGGCGAAGACGTAGTCCGAACCCGCCTGACTAGCACCCTTCACCATGCTCTGAATGTAGATGGTGGGCACGAAGGTGTTGCCGTAGAAGGAACCAGCCAGGATCGCCAGGAAGACGCCGCTACAGAGAGGCAACATTAACACGCTCAGGCAACAGTCTCCTGAGGTGAGAAGAGACAAAAGTGAACTGACAGGGCACGACGAACAGGGGAGGGGAGATGACTGACTGGACCGCAGATGCACGGACCGCATTTGTGCTCAGCTTCAACATCCACATTCGAGTTGGCTTCCCCTTCCTTGCACGACTTTTCATCGTCCGACAGCTTGATCGCCGCATAGAGTGGAATGCTAAACAGTCTTTATGAAGCATCCCTGTGGTGCCACCAACCTTATAACAGCGGTCGCTACCCCCACGTAGTTCAGTGCCGGTTTGGAGGGGATCTTCGGTGGAATGCCAAGTACACCAAATCTACAAATGCAGATAATAAGGCTAGTGGATCTGTAGCAAAACCCTAACTTTCAAAAAGGCGTCAGCACTCACCGGCTGGTCGTAAATCCAAAAAGCATATTGGCGATTGCCCAAATCGGGGTGCCAAGACTCAGACCAATCGCGTCAATGATGGCTACGGTGAGGGAATTTCCTGCAAGGAAGAAAAAGGCACGTTAGACTTGCAGCGTTCTCAGAAAATGGAAGTTACCAGTTGCCCACAGAGCTCCACCAACCATGGCGAGAGGGTGAAACTCTGGAACTCTGTGCAACGTCCCCACTATCAGCTGCAAAATCACACCGACCATCAGGACTCCATTACACGTAAGCCATTGAAAGCCCAGACCTGCAGCAAACATTCAGAGACAACACCACACCTACCATCTCCCATGTTGAATTTCTTCACGGGAATGAGATTGGTGCCAAAGCAGATGGTACACACAACAATGGCCACCCAACCAGCCGTGGGCGTGTTCAACTTTGCGAAGAAATCACCACTCGTACCATTCTCCATCCTCAACTACATACAGCAACTAGTGAAGTCAATGGTTCTGAGATAAAGAAGGACTTACAACAAACCTCCCCTCAGTCGTGATACGTTAAAAGTGGACCGAATTCCGCCCTTTATATAGTTAAGCCGGTAGCGAGTTGTCGCGCCCAGAGGTCACGTTTGGTGACACAGCTTAATCGCCTTCATCACGGCGACACGAGCTAACTGGGGGAGATCAGATGGTCTGAAATGTGTTTCGGTGTCACGGATTAACTGCGTCATTTTTCCTTCATCCTCATTAATTTCTCATTTACACAATCAAGACCTTTCTTCTCCCGCTTCTTGTGCTGCTGAACATGGTGTGCATTATAGACATCCACGTGCCCATCTGCTCTCTGGGCAACTAGTAACTTCTTTGCAGGAAACCCCCTAAACTTAGTCTGTGCAATCCACTCCTGAATCTACCCACTCTCCTCAATCTTGACCCTCTCTCTTCACCCGCAAAGCAAATACATTATCAACACCCTCAGTGTTGCAATGTGCGTCACCGTTATGGGATTCCTCAAGAACGCTTTTTATGTACAACATAGTTAATGCTTTGTGGCAAGAGACTGCCAGTTTTGACAATGGATAGAGTCCCTCGACTGTAGATTTGAGGCAAAATATTTCACTGTTCTCTGGATAGGCATGCCAAAATATGTTTTTCTGATCTTTTTCATGTATCTCCGTTTGGGAGGTTGCTGATTGAATAACCAGGAATATAGTGCATAGTTGGAAGGAGGCATTATCCAGTGCAGTCCCTTCCATGCTTGCATTCCAGCTCTGGAGCTAGCGATATGCCTACTTTCCAGTTTTGAATTGTCTACTCTCTCCTCTTGTTCATTGAAACGGTATTAAGGGGTAATGAATGCGATGGAGGTAGAAGAAGAAATAAGCCTAGACTGTGCCAGGATGGAATGCCGACGTTGAGCGTTTTAGCTTCCAAATAATCACGCAGTGTCTTGCTCCAACACGTCAGCCCTTTGGATCTCTTTATTGGTGGAAACAACCGCAGCTTGGAAGTGTACGAGTGACACCTCCTTCCAGCCTTCCTTGCCAGATTGTTCGACGCTTCAATCACACAAGAAATGACCAGGACGGTTGTAGAGCCACAGAGGCGTGGTAAGAGAATGCAACTGCTTGCACATCCAAATAGCATTATCCTTGCCGCTTTTCACCCCTTCTACCCCTGAGTCAAACCCTTAAAGCCTTGCCACGACCGCGAGGTTACAGGAGGGAAGTGAGTATTTGCACCACCTAGCCCGCATTTATACCTTCACACCGAATATGCCTCAAGAGAGGTAATGACGATGGGTGACCCATCTGTTTCAAATGCTGTAGAAGCCTCTTTCTTCAGTTCCCTTTCTACAAAATGCTTAATAATGTCTGGCCTCCTCCTAACTGATTTATGAAATATTGTCGAACAGAATATAAATAAAATGGCTTCACTGTGTGCTTTGTGAACCAAAACACCTACTTACGATACCCTTTTCATCCCATTCACGCAAGTTCGTTGGCTTCGTTCAAGCCTGTCACATCACGGTCAATTAAGAAGTATTGCCACTTAAGTTAACCAGAATGAGGCTTCTTTGCATTAAACTTTGAGTATTCTAAAAGTACTCACCACCCTCAGTACGTCCGGCGATGGAATCTCGGAGAGTATGCCTACCACCATGATCTGGATGCTTTGCTATTCTAATGCGACCTCGGAGATGATTAATTCTGCAGACAATTTCAAACATGACCCCCCAACAATGGTGAAGCACATCCCACACCCAAGTTTAGTGGCCTAAAGCTCACCGTCTCGTATGAGTCACTGCAACTAACGGCCGCAAATCCCATGAGGATAAAATGTCACACCTATCTGAGGTGTGACCTCGGACATGAGGATTCACGCCCCACGAGCCTGTGGTGCTGGTAGCAAATGTGCTGCAATTGTCGATCCATTTGCACATTCTCATCCAACAGATGTCCGCCTGCATTGTCTCGTTCCCACAGCATCTGCAGCATGTCATACTCACCTTGCCTGTATTTTCACCTGATCCTTCGTGAGAATAGCGTCTGTCCGTTGGTTTCGGCACCAGTGACAATTTGTTTCCAACACGTGTTTGAGTGACAGTACTCTCTGTTGCGCAAAGAAGAGCATCTGATGGTTGACATTTTTCCCCGAGAAAGTCATGACATTGCCCAGAAAAGCGCTCCATTTAAGTCCCTGTACAAAGATTGTGCTAAGCCCTTTATTCCGAGGGGGTAAGGATATTAGGTACTGCAAGTCCACCGCCACGTCAAATGTGTTGAAGGAGTTGCAGGGCAATGGTAAAGTAGGTTAGGAATCCCTTGATCTAGTAGACGGTGTTTTCCAATATTGTGGTATATGCAGTGGACTTTTGGAAAAGAAGTCAATGTGAAACGAATGTACGACACCTTACCACAGGGACGATGGACCTTTCCACACTCATCTTTCTTCCTCCTTCCACAACCACCACCGCCGCTGCCACCATCCCCCACCTCCACTAGCAACAACAACAACAACACCTCAATGGTGAAGCCTGGTGTTGGACTGGAATTCGTATGTGGCGGAGAACGAAGCAAATGAGCGCACCAGAAGGCTCGGTTCACGTGTGGAGGCTCTGCTTCATCCTGCTATTGCTGTAGAATTTCTGGTGCATTTGTCAAACCATTACAATTGACGCTGAGCATCGTGACAGCCAATAATCTTTTTCACACTAGTCGATGTCGCTCCCTTTTTGTAGAAAATCAGAGCGGGCATTTGAAGTAGTTTGGGGTTGTTAAGATGCCTCGCCTCTTTAAAGTCACCGTCAGCATGAAGCACGAAATATGTCTCTTCCCTTGAACCCTGTTCCTTACGCACCAAATATGAGCTTTGCTTCTTTGGTACTCAAATGTTTAGAGTTTGTGATTTCCTAAAAATCCTACATGGCTGGTAAAGCGACTTTATACCCGAAACAGCAGTGTTCCTCTTCAGCCAAGTCACCGCCTCCTTCATATTTGCCTCCGAAAGCCATTTCCATAGGTCTACTAAGGCCGCACATGGAAAAATTTCGATGCTTTCAAATCGCAACAGAAAGAACGTATTCCAGGGCAGGAGAGGAGGGGAACAGATGTGAAAGCATATACGCACAGAATAATTGACAGACTTGTAAGTCGGGATATACAGAATTAACGCCATCATGGGAGATTCAAAAAAGCATAGCGTCGCAACATTTTGCCTTGAGCCTATTATCACTACCTGCGCACTTCTTTCCTTCTGCTCACGAATACTTGACTGAGGGAGAGTCGAGTATGCAAAGTCGACGTCTCTGGTGCTGGCGGTGCTTCGTCAAGAGGCCATCTACCACACCCTCCCGTGGTGAGCCAAGGAGTTCAGCCTCAGATCTGACTCAGCCAAGACCAATGCTGCTTTCCTGCTGGTCATAATGGAGTGTAAAGGAAAAGGCATGTTGTTGCAGCATGAGGTAAGGCGTCTCAATTTATAGAATCGTGTAAGAATTTGGCTTTCTTCCAACTGAAATCATCTGTTTTGACTATGTATTAAGTAGCATCAAACAAAAGACGACTTCATTGTGTTGATTTAGGGTATTTCAGCCTTTATTTCCATCACGCCGTCTCCACCAATGCTAAGGCAGTCGATAGTTCCAAGTCTCCAATGGGGAGCTCTACCTCTTCATCTGTTCCGGAAAGGATAACCACTTACTAATGGTAAGCCTCAATACCACACTTTCCAAATGAGGATTCTTTGCATTCGAGCACACCAAAGTCGCACAATGCTTGCCTATATCCATGACCCACCTGAACTGTCTTGACCTACACAAAATACAGAGGCGGCATTCTTGATAACCTACTGGCACTCGCGTTAAAATGACCGCTACCAACACAAACCAAAACGAAATAGAAAATCTGGCTGACTGCATTCAACAAAAGCCCTCCCAACACCACATTAATCCTCACCACAGAATCTAACAACTTCCAAACCATCTCCAGCCTTCATCACAAATGCCAAGGTTTCCGGCACTCAAGCCACACGAGAGAAGGCAGGAAGTCCACTTTGATTTGCTTTTACAATCATTAATTTACTACAATGAACGGTAAGCTGCATTACAGCGAGAAAGCGTTGATGAGGATGCCAATAAACGTGACACACATTGCCACACCCAGAATGATGAAGTTGCGCTTGCCCTGCACGTCCCGACAGACAGAGAGAGAGAGAGAGAGAGAGAGAGAGAGAGAAAAAGACAGTGAGTTGGGATTGCAGGCACTTGGACGACTCAAGCAAAGACGTGCAAACATAAGGCGGACAAACCTTGATTTCCTTGAAGATGATCACACCCACGAGGGTGGCTATGACGGCGGGACATGTAGTCACGACGGGAAATGTGATGGGTTCACCCAACGCAGCATTGGCGATGAACCACGAGGACTGCGCCACACCCCACAGGATACCACTCAGCAGCGATGGCAGTATGGCCTGTTTGGCGGGGAACCAGGGCTGGTTGCGCTTCATCAGTGCGTACAGCACAAAGATCACTGTCGACGCCATCCATATGCCCACGAAGTTGGCGAAGACGTAGTCCAAACCCGCCTGACTAGCACCCTTCACCATGCTCTGAATGTAGATGGTGGGCACGAAGGTGTTGCCGTAGAAGGAACCAGCCAGGATCGCCAGGAAGACGCCACTACAGAGAGGCAACATTAACACGCTCAGGCAACAGTCTCCTGAGGCGAGAAGAGACAAAAGTGAACTGACAGTGCACGACGAACAGGGGAGGGAAGATGACTGACTGGACCGCAGATGCACGGACCGCATTTGTGCTCCGCCTCAACATCCTCATCTGACCCGCCTTCCTCCTCCTCCTCCTCCGATTTGCCACCATCCTCCGACGGCTTGATCGCCGCGTACAGTGCTATGCTAAACGGTCTTGATGAGACACTGTGCTGGTGCCACCAACCTCACAACTGCGATCGCCACGCCCACGTAGTTCATCACCGGTTTGGAGGGGATCTTCGGTGGAATGCCAAATACACCGAACCGACTGGTGGTGAATCCAAACAGCATGTTAGCAATGGACCATATCAAGATGCCAAGGCTCAGTCCTATCGCCTCTATTATGACAACTGTGAGGGAATTTCCTACAAGCAAGCAAATCACACGTTAGACATGCGGTGTTGTGAGGAAAGGAAGTTACCAGTCGCCCAGAGGGCTCCGCCAACCATGGCCAGTGGATGGAATTGCGGAACTCGGTACAACGTCCCCACTATCAACTGAACCACCACGCCCACGATTAGGATTCCCGTGCACATGAGCCACTGGAAGCCCAGACCTGCAACACACATTGCAACACAACACCACACCACACCTACCATCTCCCATATTGAACTTCTTCACGGGAATGAGATTGGTGCCGAAGCAGATGGCACACACCACAATGGCCACCCAACCAGCAGTGGGTGTGTTCAACTTGGCAAAGAAATCTCCACTCGTTCCATTCTCCATTCTCACCTACACACAACATCAACCAGTGAAGTCAAGCCCAGTGAGATGCAGGCAGGAGGACCCACCACAAACCTCTCTGCAGTCGCGATACGATAACAATGCGCCGACCTCTGCGCCTTATATAGTCAAGCTGGCAGCGAGCTGTCACGTACAGGGGCCACGCTAGGTGACACGATTTGGTCGCCTTCATCACGTATTTAGCATTAGCCTGAACACGGTGACACGAGTTAACAGGAGAGACCAGATGACCTGAAACATGTTGTAGGGTCACAGATTAACTCCACTACTGCTCCTCTATTCACATTTATCACTCACTTGCACAATGAAGACGTTGCGGTGGCAAGTTTCACATAGCGTTGGAATGCTTTCTCCCTTCGCCCATGGTTTGTGTTACTGTACGTGATGTGCCTTGTGAATATCCGCGTGCCGATTCGCATCGTTGAATTGGCGAGTTGAAGGCGATTAATCGGCAACAGGCGGCTTCCTCCGTGGCTCGTGTGTACTGCATCCTGATCGTTGGCGTGGTTGTGCAGCTGGTAGTGGGGGCGTTGTACTGACTTCCTTAGTCGCATTCCCTATGCCTGAATTGTGAAGCATGCATGCTTCGTGAACTGAAATGCAGGTGGGTGGAGTGTGATGGTCTGGCCCCCAAGACATTTACCTTCCACGTCTCGAGTCAATGGTTTGCTTAGTCTAATTGCAATGGTTATTTAATGAGGAAGCAAGAAAAGCAAGAGAAGGTGGCTAAATCACTATTTAAGCCGATTGCACTGACCTAATGCCACACCTCCTCTGACACGTTGGCACGAGTGTAGAGACATCACAAAATATGGTCCTGACGAGTTCACCTTACGTACAACGCGTCCATCGGCTGTGGTGTTTAAACTAGACTTGATCAATTCTCGGATGTAGATCGGATGCAAATAAATAAATTCAATTCTCTTTTTAATCAGAAGATTTTTAATGCCTATCGTCCTCCTAACTGACTTGCGAAATGCTGTAGAACAGAACATACCTAAAGCGAAGTTGAAGTTGAATGTCCACTTAAAATGCCCATTTCCTCCCATTCACACAAGCTCATTAGCTTTGTTTAAGCCTGTCACATCACAGTCAATTAAGTAGTGCTGCTACTTAAGCTAATCAGAATGAGGCTTCTTACTTTGCATTAAACTTTGATTATTCTGGATATATTCACCTCTTTCAGCATGTCCGGTGGTGGAATCTCAGAGGGTATGCCTACCGCTACGATCTGGATTCCTTGCTATTCTAATGCGACCTCGGAGATGATTAATTCGCCAGACAATTTCAAACGTGACCCGTCAACAATGGTAAAGCACATCCCACACCCAAGTTTAGTGGCCTAAAGCTCACCGTCTCGTATGAGTCACTGCAACTAACAGCCGCCAATGCCATGAGGATGAAATATCACGCCTGTCTGAGGTGTGGCCTCTGACAAGAAGATTTACGCCTCACGACCATGTTGTTCTCGTTTTAAATGTGTAAGTTTTTTCATTTATATTCGTGTTTTCATGTCATTTAGCCGTTGAATATGTCCAATACTAAAACACAGACTTGCTAAACTGAAAATGTTTACTTTGCATGATACTTAGCAGGCATATTGTCAGTCGGTTTTGGCACTGACAGTAGCTCATTGGGTGGCTGCTGTAGTATGTTGCCAATTTTCTTACACTTAAACTTCTAAGCATCAAGGAGTTGAACATGGAAAGCAATGAACTTAATGTTTATTACGAGCAAAAGTTGCCTATTTGGGCTATCGCGAGCTCTTGTGTATCACAAGTTGCTTGGTGGAACCGTTTGAGGGGGCCAGCGCAGTGCTAGTAGAACGAACTGAACGGACCACTGAGTGTTGTCCAACAGGAACAACATTTGTGGGGAAGTGATGAGAAGAAGGGTATTGGCAAGCGTAAGAAGTTAGAATGGTTTAGCTAAATGATTATTACCAATTATTCGTCTAAATGCAAGAGACGAGATTTTGGTACACATGAGTCTTTGAAAATGTAAACCTGCGAAAGGTGTTTAGAATGATCTACAGCGTAATTCTTCAACATCCTCTTGAACCAACTGACTAAGAGGTACGGAAAAGAGACGTTTGAATCCATGGTGGCAAGTGTAGAGTCCCGAGACTTCCTTTAAGTGCAGAATACGCATATTCTGGAAACAGGGTGATTGGGGGCTACTGGTATGGCTCAGAGGCCAGCAAATCAGCTAATACAGCATGGCCACCCAAGTGAGCCAAACCGGCAGTTCGAACAATGTATTACACAGTTCCTCTCTTTTTGGAGCGTCGTTCCAGACGCTCCTCTCGTTCTGCCTCCTGTGTCAGCCATCACAGCGTAATCAGTGCAGCTTACGGAGGATGCTTAACCACAACGTCGCTGATCCCTCTTAGCAGTCCCACTGAACTTGGAGTTCACGGCTAGTGCCGCTTTATTTGTTAGTAGCTTTCTTGCATAAAACAAGGGCGGGAGAGGTGCCGACGATGGTAGTCGATTTCAGCTCTACCATTATGGAATGTCAGAGATCCTCCAATCCGTAGCACATGCGGTACAGGTCAGGATAGAAATCCATCAAATTCGGGTCCACTACCCGCTGCCACCAAAGCAGCGTCCCGAGACAGCCCTCTTTTCAATTTTCTCATCCTTAAACAGAGTAGATGGTATTTAATCAAAGTTCGAAAATTGACCAGGCTGTATTAAATCACCTCAGCCGGAGGACGTGTTGTACCTAAGGTGAACTCACCAGGACTTCTTTGAGGCATTTATTTACATTCCTGCAAGCAGGTCATAGGAGGTGTGGCGTTAGAGGCTTCTCACAATCGTTTTAACAACTTGATCACCGTTTTCGGCCCAGAAAAAGACCAATTAGGAGATCCTTTCTGGCCCTTTTATCCATTAAACATTGTATTTAAACTTGGCATAATCCCCTCCTCAAACGACACAACAACATTCAAATAGTGGTAGGTACAAGCACAACCTGCCTTCCACATAAATTACATTTACGCCTCAATGAGTGTAGCACGGTATACTAGACTAAAACAAGTCAGTTTATCTTCATCTCCAGATTTAAAACACAAGAAAAGGAGATGACAGAGCCCGATTTTACCACTCAGTCAGTAAGACAGTGCTGCGGTACGCTAGTCATCCTCGAAAGGAAGCACGCGACGACAATGACTACGGTTGAATTGCGTGCATGGTAAAAATTGAGAGAGGGACATGATTGCGAGGATGGGAAGTCGGACAACGAAGGAGGAGGCACCTTAGACGTGAACGTTGAGGCTGAACACAATTGCGGTCCTTGCGTCTGTGTTTCCCTCAGTCATCTTTCCTTTGCTCCATTAGTTGTCACGTAGTTCAACCTGACTTGGCTGAGGCCCTTCAGCCTACTCTGAGCGTAGACGGTGGCAACAAAGGCCATTCACTGCATAGAATCGGCCACGAGGACAAGGAAAATGCGACTGGAGTGGCGAAGCATAAACACTATCAGCAAGAGTTCCTTCTAGGTGATAAAGTGGAGTACTCATCCAACAGAGCAAGTCATCTTCAGGGAGGAGGTGACTGAGCGGACCACAGACCCAGAGACACTGTATGCATGCCCATTCTCGGCATCCACATCCGCACTGCCTATTCTTTCTCCGACTTCTCCTGCCCGAACGGCTCAGTCACAGCATCGAGCGTTCAAAGCCATGCATTCTTGACTGAGTTCTTAATACCACTCCAATCCAGTTTTATGATGGGTTTTGAAGTTATGGTGGGGAGCATCCAAAGTCATTAGGTGGAAGCAAAAGCGAAGAGAAGATTAGCAAGCGGCCAAACGAGAATGACATGATTGTGTCTACGGTTCCTCATTATGAACTCCTTGATGCGTCAGTGGGGTAGAGACACATTATAGCATCAACCCAATCCACTGTGCGTGCGTTCAGTTCAAAGAAATAGAGATGGGTAGCAGTGCTGCCTTTGCCGAAATCTCACCAAAATGGTGCCGAATTGACGGTGTTATGTGCTTGCGAAGCTCATTTGGGTGCTGATGGGTTGGTCTCAGATGATCGACAAGGCTCCGATTCGGCTACTACTTCCTCTAGGAAAGCTTCTCCTATTCAGCAACCATCGATTCCGTTGGACACAGACCTTAAAACCCCATCTGGAAGATAGTTAATATGCCCTACCTTCCTGCTCCTCAGAACTTCAACGTTGACACACCTTCACTACCCCGCCACGTATAACATTCTGGTAGTCTGCATGGGTGGAGAAGAAGGCCAACGGGGCACTTCTGAGAAGATAAATTAGCTCTCGTCCGCAGTTTGCCATCAAAACTTCACTGAACCCGGCACCCACCACTCCTCACCCATCTTTGACCAATAACAACCACTGCCTCTTCGATGGTATCACACAAGCTAACCCCTGTCTACACCCTCACATTGAGCGTACCTCAAGAGAGCTCACGACGAAGAGGGTTGCGTCCTATCCAAGGTGATGGTCGGTCACGGAGTTAGGACTCACCTTAAGTGCAGTTGAGCGCTTGGATTTCGACCACTACGAGAGATTTTTTTTGCAGGGAAGGGAATGACAGGTTAGACTTGTGACGAGCTCAGACACTCGAAGTCACAAGTTACTCAAAGAACTCCACTATCCAGGCATAGGGAATGCGACTAAGGAAGTCAGTACAACGCCCCCACTACCAGCTGCACAACCACGCCAACGATCAGGATGCAGTACACACGAGCCACGGAGGAAGCCGCCTGTTGCCGATTAATCGCCTCCAACTCACCAATTCAACGATGCGAATCGGCACGTGGATATTCACGAGGCACACCACGTACAGAACACCAACCGTGGACTAAGGGAGAAGGCATTCCAACGCCATGTGAAACTTGCCATCGCAACGTCTTCATTGTGCAAGTGAGTGATAAATGTGAATAGAGGAGCAGTGGTGGAGTTAATCTGTGACCCTACAACATGTTTCAGGTCATCCGGTCTCTCCTGTTAACTCGTGTCACCGTGTTCAGGCTAATGCTAAATACGTGATGAAGGCGACCAAATCGTGTCACCTAGCGTGGCCCCTGTACGTGACAGCTCGCTGCCAGCTTGACTATATAAGGCGCAGAGGTCGGCGCATTGTTATCGTATCGCGACTGCAGAGAGGTTTGTGGTGGGTCCTCCTGCCTGCATCTCACTGGGCTTGACTTCACTGGTTGATGTTGTGTGTAGGTGAGAATGGAGAATGGAACGAGTGGAGATTTCTTTGCCAAGTTGAACACACCCACTGCCGGTTGGGTGGCCATTGTGGTGTGTGCCATCTGCTTCGGCACCAATCTCATTCCCGTGAAGAAGTTCAACATGGGAGATGGTAGGTGTGGTGTGGTGTTGTGTTGCAATGTGTGTTGCAGGTCTGGGCTTCCAGTGGCTCATGTGCACGGGAATCCTAATCGTGGGCGTGGTGGTTCAGTTGATAGTGGGGACGTTGTACCGAGTTCCGCAATTCCACCCACTGGCCATGGTTGGCGGAGCCCTCTGGGCGACTGGTAACCTCCTTTCCTCACAACACTGCATGTCTAACGTGTGATTTGCTTGCTTGTAGGAAATTCCCTCACAGTTGTCATAATAGAGGCGATAGGACTGAGCCTTGGCATCTTGATATGGTCCATTGCTAACATGCTGTTTGGATTCACCACCAGTCGGTTCGGTGTATTTGGCATTCCACCGAAGATCCCCTCCAAACCGGTGATGAACTACGTGGGCGTGGCGATCGCAGTTGTGAGGTTGGTGGCACCAGCACAGTGTCTCATCAAGACCGTGTAGCATAGCACTGTACGCGGCGATCAAGCCGTCGGAGGATGGTGGCAAATCGGAGGAGGAGGAGGAGGAAGGCGGGTCAGATGAGGATGTTGAGGCGGAGCACAAATGCGGTCCGTGCATCTGCGGTCCAGTCAGTCATCTTCCCTCCCCTGTTCGTCGTGCCCTGTCAGTTCACTTTTGTCTCTTCTCACCTCAGGAGACTGTTGCCTATGCGTGTTAATGTTGCCTCTCTGTAGTGGCGTCTTCCTGGCGATCCTGGCTGGTTCCTTCTACGGCAACACCTTCGTGCCCACCATCTACATTCAGAGCATGGTGAAGGGTGCTAGTCAGGCGGGTTTGGACTACGTCTTCGCCAACTTCGTGGGCATATGGATGGCGTCGACAGTGATCTTTGTGCTGTACGCACTGATGAAGCGCAACCAGCCCTGGTTTCCCGCCAAACAGGCCATACTGCCGTCGCTGCTGAGTGGCATCCTGTGGGGTGTGGCGCAGTCCTCGTGGTTCATTGCCAATGCTGCGTTGGGTGAACCCATCACATTTCCCGTCGTGACTACATGTCCCGCCGTCATAGCCACCCTCGTGGGTGTGATCATCTTCAAGGAAATCAAGGTTTGTCCGCCCTGTATTTGCACGTCTTTCCTTGAGTCGTCCAAGTGCCTGCAATCCCAACTCACTGTCTTTTTCTCTCTCTCTCTCTCTCTGTCTGTCGGGACGTGCAGGGCAAGCGCAACTTCATCATTCTGGGTGTGGCAATGTGTGTCACGTTTATTGGCATCCTCATCAACGCTTTCTCGCTGTAATGCAGCTTACCGTTCATTGTAGTAAATTAATGGTTGTAAAAGCAAATCGAAGTTGACTTCGTGTCTTTTCTTGATTGGTTTGGGTGCCGGAAGCCTCTGGGGATGTGTTGTAGAATGAAAACAGCCTTGGAAATGAGGATTCCTTATTATTTGGTGTAAGTCATTGCAATATGGTCAGGTTAGGGATGCAAGGCTGACACGTGGGACGATTGGGTCTCGAGGGTGGGGAGAGCTCAAGGAGAAGGCCTGCGCTGCTTCAAGACCACCGTCACACTCCACGTTTGTACATCTCGTCTTATGCAAAGGCTGTTTGTCACCCCTTCTTGACATTCTAGTGTGCAAATCTCGTGGGCGATTGAGTTCTCAATCCTGTGCCACGATGGAGCAGCTGGAGCAGCTTCTAGAGGCAGAGGCTGATAACGCCTCTGAAGTTGGAGTTGGCAGCAGGATTTGTGGAGTTTCGTGGAAACATTGTGGCGACTGATATCGCGGTCACTTTGTGCTCTCAAACAGTTTGAGCGAACTCCAAACACTGTGCCATTTGGCAGTGGAGGTAAACGGTAAGAATGCCTGCTTGGCTGTTGTGTGCGTTTCTCAGCAGCTGCATGGCAAGCCAAACGCTCGCAGCAAGATGACGGCTATCACGCAAGTCTAAAGTAGCAATCTTTCACTATTTCTATGTAAAAACTTGCAGCAACTTGCTTTTTACTTCATACTCCATTATGACCAGCAGGAGAGCAGCATTGGTCTTAACTGAATCAGATCTGAGAATGAACTTCTCGGCCTACCATGGAAGGGTGCGTTAGGTGGCCTCTCGACGAAGCATCGCCAACACCAGAGACGTCGGCTTTGCATACTCGACTCTCCCTCAGTCGAGGATTCGTTAACAGAAGGGAAGCAGAGCGCAGTTGGTGATAATGGGCTCAAGACAAGATGGTGCGATGCGATGCGATGCGATGCGATGCTTTTTTGATCTTCCACGTCGACGTGAGTTCTGTATATCTCTACCCACAGGTCAACTATTTATTCCATGCATATCTGCTTTCACATCTCTTCCCCTTCTCCCTTGCCTCGCATGACGTTTTCCTTGTTTTTATATAAATGTATCGAAATCCTTCCGGATGCGATTTCAGTAGACCTATGTAAGTGATGTTGAAGTTGAAGTGGAGCTCTCGACTCGGCAGTCAGAAGACTTCAAGCAGTAGGACATTTGAATGGCATAAACCACAAATGTCTATTATGGTGCCTCCACCGTTGTGGTGGCTCCCATTCCATGTTGCCTGCAGTCACCCCTGTAGACGTTCGACACATGGAACACCTGACTATCACTTTAAAGACGGCAAACAGTACTACGGAGATTCGGATTTGGCAATCCCATTGCAAGAACTTTACGCAGGCTATTCTAAAAGGCACACAACTAAACTACCCATTACAAAATCCACCTCCGTGGGAGTTTGAATGGTGAAATTTTTATTCCAAAAGATGGCAGTGGAACCGTAAGCAAGGGAAAAGAGTTTAAACTGGACGATTTGCAGCGGTGAATGACTGCTGCCTCAATTTGCAGCTTCCTTCCAAGCAAAAGTGAAATAGGCAGTGATTGGACTGAGGAGGAACACTGCTGTTTCGGGTATAAAGACGCTTTGCCAATTGGACCGCCCTTGACATCCACTTCCCTGCTGCCTTCTTCTTTGTCACACCTCACCTCCCCACACGTCTTAATTGCTACTTCCATCGTGCAACACCAAACTTTCTTGACAGAGTTCTTATAATGTGCTTTGAAGGTATGCTAGGCGATACCCAAAATCACTGACTGGAAGTTAAATGGAAGGGTGTGTTAGGGAACAACCAAACGAGAATGTCATGAGGGAGCGCCCACATATCCAGAGGTCACTAATAGTCCCATTCCATACACCCACATTGAATGTACCATATTTAACACGAGTACAACATGGTCGTGAGTCGAAAAATCCTATTGTTCACGTTCACACCTTAGAAAGTCGTGATATTTCATCCTCATGGCATTGGTAACTGTTAGTTGCAGTGACTCATACGGGACAGTCAGCTTTGCATCATTAAATGGGTGTGGTCACGTTGGAGGTTGGCTAAAGAACTAATCACCTCCGAGGTTATATTTGAATAGCCTCTGAGATTCCACCACCGACGCACTGAGGGAGGTGGTACTTCAAAAAAATCAAAGTAAGAAGCCTCAATCTGGTTATCTTGAGTAGCAGTACTGCTTGAGCAACCACTGGGTGACTGGCTTAAACGAAGCTAACGAACTTGTGTGAATAAGAGGAGAAGGGTATTTTAAGTGGGCATTCAACTTCACAAAACACAGGGTCGAGTCACTTCAGTTGTATTCTATTCTACAACATTTCATAAATCAGGTGAGTTGAAGACCAAGGATTCTGCCTCATTTACAAAGTGATTGGGTGAGAGATGTGGTGACAAGGGCGAGGGAAGATGTACGAAACGGCGATAATGCCAGGTGGACGTGACACAGCTGCTGGTCAGAGGCGTCACAACCACGTGGTGTGCACGCGTCTCCACACCGTTTTCCTCCATCACTACGATAATGTCGTCTTGTTAAGCACGCAATCGCCGACATTTCGCATTCTGCTCATTTCCCGAATTGTAGGCATGTGGTGCCCAGATTCCCTATGCGAGGATAGCAGATCAAACACATTGAACCACTATTCACTAGTCAACTCCCAACGGCGTCGAGGAAAAGAATGGGAAATTTTATGATTTAAAACGAGAATTGAATTCATTTATTTGTATTCGACCGAATTCAGAGAATTAACTGAGTCTAGTTTAATCACCTCGGCCGATGGACGCGTTGTACGTGAGGTGAATCCATCAGGACCACATTTCGTGATGTCTCTACACTCGTGCCAACATGTCAGAGGAGGTGTGGCATTGGGTCAGTGCAATCGGCTTAAACACTGATTTAGCCACCTTCTCTTGCTTTCCTTCCTTTCTCATTAAATAACCATTGCAGTTAGACTGGGCAAACCATTGACTCGAGACGTGGAAGGTGAACGTATTGGAGGCCAGACCATCACACTCCACCCACCTGCATTTCAGTTCACGAAGCATGCAGTGCAGTCATCTTGGCTGGTCTGCTTCACAATGCTTCACAAATCAGTCAGGAGGATGATTGAGATTGTTACGTGCATGAGGGGAAGGAACCAAAGGAAGAGGCTTTGACGACAACTTTAGCGAAGTGGGCAAGGCCAGGTGGAGGACGGACGAAAGAACGATAACACCAGACGGCGTCTCAACCTCCCTCGTGCAGGTGTCTCTGCACGCTCTTCCTCAATCACTACGATGAAGTCGTCTTGTCAACCAAGCTATTACTCGAAAGCTCGCAGCCTTTCCAATTCCTCAACAGTAGCACGTGTTGGTGATCGGGTTCCCAATCGAAGCTGTCAGTTGGAGAGGCACTGAACAAGTATTCACTTCACAACTCCTGACGTCGACTTGTCACGAATCGCGTCACAGACGGAGTGTGTAGAGCTAAAGTCGTGGGAGCAAATCAAGGCCTCCATTATTAAAAAGCGGAATTTAATTTATTTGTGGTGTTTGGTCGACTTTCGAGAATTGACCGAGTTTAACTAGATCACCTCGGTCGATGGACGCGCGTTGCTTAAGGCTAACTCGTCAGCATCCTATCAACGGATGCAGTTGCATCCGCGCAAGCAGGTCATGGTGGGTGTGGCACCGGGTCAGCATTTTCGGCTTGGAAAGGACCACTTTTTATTTCATTCACTAAACATTGCATTTAAATAAAGCATCACATTGACACAAACATCTGGAGGCCTGACCGGCACATTCCTGCCACCTCCATGCTCCTCTCCTCACATGACACACCACATTCTCCATGCATAGGTCCAGCCACGAGAGCAAGGGATAAAGTGAAGTATTCATCCAACAGAGAGTAGGTGACTGTGCAAGCCAACCTTGACATCCACATCCGCATTGCCTATTCCTTGTCCGACTTCTCCTACCCGAACGGCTCAGTCACAGCATCGAGCGTGCAAAGCGATGCATTCTTGACTGATTCATCACCAGCCAGTGAGTGTCGGCTGCCCATTCGTCACTATTGATGCGTGCGTTTGTAGATTCAATGTGTTTGGCATTCCACCGAAGATCCTCTCCAAACCGGTGATGAACTACGTGGGGGTAGCGATCGCAGTTATAAGATTCGTAGCACCACAGGGATATTTCATCAAGATCGTTGAACATAGCACTGTACGCGCTGATCAAGCCGTTGGAAAAGAAGAAGGTGGTAGTAGGGTCAGATGAGGAAGCAGAGCACAAATGCAATTCGTGCACCTCCGGTCCAGTCAGTCATCTCTCCGCTGTTCGTCGTGCCCTATCAGTTCACTCCTGTCCTTTCTTAATGTTGCCTCTCTGTAGCGGCATCTTCCTGGCAATTCTATCACGCCATCATTGCCTTCCTCGTGGATGTGATTATCTTCAAGGAAATCCACTTTATAGCCACACCTATACTTGAGTAGTCCAACTGCCTGCAATCCTAACTCACCTGGCGTTAATGCCTTTTCACTGTACCATAACACCAAATCGAAGTGGACTTTCTGCCTTCTCTGATGCGGCTTGGGGACTGAAGACTGTAGAGAGAGCCCTTTGGTATGGAGAAGGTGGTAGTGGTAGCATTTATGTCAACGTGGGCACCAGTAGGTCATCTAAAATGTCATCCCAGTATTTGGTGTAGGACACTGTAATGTGGGCAGGTCATGGATATAGGTAAGCATTGTGAGACATCGGTATGCTCCAGTGCAAAGAATCCTCATTTTGAAAGTGTGGTAGTGAAGCTTACCATTAATTAGCGATTATTGTTGGCGGAACAGATGCAGAGCTAAAGCTCAAGTGGCAGACCGATTCGAGACTTGGATCTTTATACTGGACAGGAGTGAACTAACAGGGCACGACGAACAGGGAAGGGGAGATGACTGACTGGATCGCAGATGCACGAACCGCAACATCACAACCGCAATCGCTACTCCAACGTGGTTTATCATTAGTTTGGAGGACATCTTCAGTGGAATGCCAAACACACCGAATCTACATACGCACACACCACTGGTGACGAATCGACAGCTGACACACACCGACTGGTGGTGATTCCAAGGAGCATGTTAGCGGTCGACCATATCAAGATGCCAAGGCTTAATTCGATCGCTTCTGCTAATGAAAATCGTGAGTAAACTTCCTGCGAGCAAGCAAATCACACGTCGAGCTCGTGGATTTGCAAGGGAACGAAGTTACCACTTGTCCAAAGAACTCCGCCAACCATAGCCAGTGGGTTAAACTTCTTCACAGATTAACTTCACCACTGCTCCTCTGTTCACACAATCTCTAAATTGCACAATGAAGACCTTGCGGTGGCAAGATCCACATGGTATTGTAAAGCCTCATTCCTCCACCTCTCCTGCTCCTGTATGTGGTATACATCATGGACATCCGCTTTTACCGCTTCTATCTCTGCTTTAAACGCTTAAAGCCCAGCCACCACCTTGAAGGTTGCAAGAGAGAAGTGGGCATTTGCACCACCAACTAGCCCCATTTATACCCTAACTGCACTGAATTTACCTCAGGAGAGCTCATGACGAAGTGAGTCTCATCTGATCAGAAGTGATGGTTGATCACGCCGTTGAAGTGCGCTTCAAATGTGTTCATGTTCTTGCATCTGGACCACAAGTCAGGCAGATGTGCGAGTTTGAGTGAGACGAGTGACTGTTGGTCCAAATGCAAACACTTGCCACACCTAAGACGAGCCTCTACGGCGTGAGCAGCCATAACTTTGAATCAGACGCGACTCATTTCTTCATGAACTTATGTGGAGTGAATTCATGATAGTGGTAGAAGAGGAAGCTACGTGGGGTGTTATCATCGAACGGACTGCTTCATTTCGGGGTGGTAGTGGTGGTCGGTGTCGCCATCGCCACGGCAGAAGCACCTTGTAGGCATGAAAGGTGAACGAGGAGACGTAGGTGGTAAGTTTGAACAAGTTGTACGCGAGCTAGGACATCTTCTCAGGAGTGGCTCGTTCCCTTCTTGTATGGCCATGAAGACCATCAGAATGCTACACGTGGTGGTACTGAAGCTGCGTCAATATCAATGTCCTGAAGATCTGTGGCATGGTTTTGAAGCATAATGGCTATCGTTGAAGTGGAGTTTATGTAGCGAGACCAACCCATCTATTCCTAAGGAGCTTCGCAAGCACAGAGCACCGCCAATTCGGCACCATTTCATAAGTGAGATTTTGGCAAAGGCAGCACTGCTACCCACCCCTATCTCTCCAAACTGAATGCACACACAGTGGATTGGGTTGCTGCTATAGTGTGCCGCAGCCTCACTGACGCATCAAGGAGGTCGCAATGGGGAACCGTAGGCACAATCATGCCACTCTCGCTTGGCCCCTTGCCAATATCCTCTTCGCTTTTGCTTCCACCCAGTGATTTTGGATACTTCCTATTATGCATTTAAAACCCATCATAAAAGTAGATTGGAGTGATATTAAGAACTCAGTCGAGAATGTTTGACTTTGCACGCTCGATGCTGTGACTGAGCCTTTCGGGTGGGAGAAGTCGGACAAAGAATAGGAAGTGCGGATGTGGATGTCGAGGTTGACTTGGACAGTCACCTACCCTCTGTTTGATGAGTGCACCAATTTATCGCTTTGAAGGAACCCTTGCTAAAAGTGTCATGCTTTGCCTATCCAGTGGCATATTTCTTGCTGTCGTGGCTTGCTCCAAGCAGGGGAAGACCTTCGTTCCCATCACCCAAACTCAAAGCATGATGAGGGGTGTCAGTCAAAGCAGACTGAACTGCATGTTTGCCAAACCTATGACAACTGGGTTAGCTTCGACAATCACCTTTCCATTCGACGCCCTATTGTCGTTAGTGGAGCCTGACGCATTGCTCGTGATTTGTCTCCTCTTAACACCCCTCGAACCCTCAAATTGTATTCACCTACCCTTTGCAAGTGAGTTAGGACATTGGGCACAAAGGTGTCTCCGTGGAAGGAGGCATCCAAGACTGCCAAGAAGATGCCACTGCAGAGGTGACACAAACGGCTTTAATCAACAGTGCCTCCAAGTAAGAAGAGAGAGAAGTCGACCCTCAGACTAATGCGAACATGAATGGGAAAATGACAGAGTGAATCGCAGATGTAGGGACAGCACTTGTGTTCAGCCTCAACGTCCACGTCTCAATCGCCTTTGCCTTCGCCGTTGCACATCCCATGCTCGCATGGCTTCATTGCTGTATGGAGTGCATTTGCCTCCCTCTCTCAATCCACACTGTACACCCAGTCTCATCATAGTCATTGTCGTTGGCAATTCCCATTTCTATCTTCTCGACTGAGGCAAGAAATTGGACTCCTACATTCTGCTTTGTGTTGCAAATTACCAGAGGAGAATGAGCTGACTTGCTTTGGCCCAGTTTGACGGTCTGGATACACATGCATGAGTAAATTTTTGGATGAAGGGTTCATTTGAAAGAAGGCAGATTGTGCTTACACCTACCACCAGTTGGCAGGGCTGTGATGAAAATGGTGCATCAAGCGAAAATGTGGTGTGTCATGTGAAGAGAGGAGCATGGAGGTGGCAGGAATGTGCCGGTCAGGCCTCCAGATGTTTGTGTCAATGTGATGCTTTATTTAAATGCAATGTTTAGTGAATGAAATAAAAAGTGGTCCTTTCCAAGCCGAAAATGCTGACCCGGTGCCACACCCACCATGACCTGCTTGCGCGGATGCAACTGCATCCGTTGATAGGATGCTGACGAGTTAGCCTTAAGCAACGCGCGTCCATCGACCGAGGTGATCTAGTTAAACTCGGTCAATTCTCGAAAGTCGACCAAACACCACAAATAAATTAAATTCCGCTTTTTAATAATGGAGGCCTTGATTTGCTCCCACGACTTTAGCTCTACACACTCCGTCTGTGACGCGATTCGTGACAAGTCGACGTCAGGAGTTGTGAAGTGAATACTTGTTCAGTGCCTCTCCAACTGACAGCTTCGATTGGGAACCCGATCACCAACACGTGCTACTGTTGAGGAATTGGAAAGGCTGCGAGCTTTCGAGTAATAGCTTGGTTGACAAGACGACTTCATCGTAGTGATTGAGGAAGAGCGTGCAGAGACACCTGCACGAGGGAGGTTGAGACGCCGTCTGGTGTTATCGTTCTTTCGTCCGTCCTCCACCTGGCCTTGCCCACTTCGCTAAAGTTGTCGTCAAAGCCTCTTCCTTTGGTTCCTTCCCCTCATGCACGTAACAATCTCAATCATCCTCCTGACTGATTTGTGAAGCATTGTGAAGCAGACCAGCCAAGATGACTGCACTGCATGCTTCGTGAACTGAAATGCAGGTGGGTGGAGTGTGATGGTCTGGCCTCCAATACGTTCACCTTCCACGTCTCGAGTCAATGGTTTGCCCAGTCTAACTGCAATGGTTATTTAATGAGAAAGGAAGGAAAGCAAGAGAAGGTGGCTAAATCAGTGTTTAAGCCGATTGCACTGACCTAGTGCCACACCTCCTCTGACATGTTGGCACGAGTGTAGAGACATCACAAAATGTGGTCCTGACGAGTTCGCCTCACGTACAACGCGTCCATCGGCCGAGGTGATTAAACTAGACTCAGTTAATTCTCTGAATTCGGTCGAATACAAATAAATGAATTCAATTCTCTTTTTGAATCATAACATTCCCCATTCCTTCCCTTGACGCCGTTGGGAGTTGACTAGTGAATAGTGGCTCAATGTGTTTGATCTGCTATCCTCGCATAGGGAACCTGAGCACCACATGCCTACAATTCGGGAAATGAGCAGAATGCGAAATGTCGGCGATTGCGTGCTTATCAAGACGATGTTATCGTAGTGATGGAGGAAAACCGTGTGGAGACGCGTGTACACCACGTGGTTGTGACGCCTCTGACCAGCAGCTGTGTCACGTCCACCTGGCATTATCGCCGTTTCGTACATCTTCCCTCGCCCTTGTCATCACAGAGTCGAAGTTCTGTTTTTCACATTTCTTGCCTAATTAAATTGTAAATGATGCAGAATCCTTCCTCGTTAGCTCACCTGTTGCTATCTATGCCCCTCAGTTAACGTATGTCGTGATTTGGTCTTGCAGTCGGTCAAACCTGCAACAAGCTCAACGTGTGCTCTTGTCAGCTCGCCTTGGAGTGTTTGGGTGGTTCCCGAGAAGCCTCGACCAAGTCAGCTTACCTCTTACAGTAGCCCAAAGCTAGTAACTTGGAAAAGTTATATGCTGTTTTGCATGTTTCATGACTGAGCAGGTTTCCAGTGCGGCAAAAGCGGCAATCGCGATAGAGCACTGGAGCCACATTGCAACGAACTAGATTCCTATTTGGGAAGAATGTTTTAAGGATGGGTAGGGCTGTCTTGATGCCTTACTATGCACTGATGATATGAATGGGGCTATGCTGGTTCAGAGAGCACCATTCTCCCTCTTCTCGCTTCGTAACCATAAGCGTGTTCTTCCAACGCTTCTCGCCTAGCATTGAGGACAGTCCTAATAAATCGAATTTGGCACAACCAGCAGGCTGGAAAACAAGTGACACATACCATTAAGCAACAGTGCACAACCTAGTGCTGTTATTCGCATTATACATGAGTTTTGTTTGCTATACTTGAAGTGCTGTTTGTAGGTGTTTTTATCTATATGATGTTCACTGCTGGTTTTATCACCCATGTCCACTAAGAAACTTATTTTATACGCAACCTTACCCCTTAAATTAGGCGTTGACTACAAAAAATCTAGTATGATAGTGACTTCTTACTTGGTAAAAATGCACCAAAATCAAAAGTTTATTTGCTTTAATGAACGTACATCGTTGTGATTGGCTAGTTTGGTCGGCGAAGCTCGTGTGCGGTGTGGATGCTGGGACTGCTGGTTTCGATTAGTGGCGCTTCATTTGCTGCAAAAATTCGGAGATGCAGGTAGCATTTGGTAATATTTTGTTAGCCTTAGTTAGCTAATCGTTACTAGCTTCTTCAACTTTTGCTTAGCCCTCCTTATACGCTTACACTGCAGAGTAGACGCAGAAGCTTCATAATGTGACTGTTAAGACGCTTTGCTTCCCAAATGTACTGCCTGCTCACGTAGTTATTTGCTGCTTTCTTATTGATTATAGTTGAATAGTTGTTAGTGAATCCTTTAAGTGTTGATGGGCTTTCTTTGTTCGCCTGATCGTTAAGGTACATGCAAATGCTTCAGAATGTGACTGTTGAGACGGCTTGTTTTCCAAACGCTGGATCTAGTCGCGTTCATTTATTGCTGTACGATGCTTTAGGTGATAAAGTGGGGTTGTTTTGGCAATAGACTTTGATTAACGAGTAGTTATTTTTGTGGAGGAAGGTTTTAATTGTACCAAGTGCTTTGCACCTGCTCATTATTATATGCCTTATTATGCATTTCCTTTATCCACATATTCGCTAGATTAGTCATTGAAAGAGGAAGAGGAGGAGGAAGAAGAAGAAGAGTTGCAGTTCCTGCCAAATATTTCCGTTTTGTGAGTAAGAATGGAGGCATTATGAAGCGGCAGTGAGTACGAGCTTCGCCTTCGCTATGGCTTGGCATATTTCTCAGGTAAGATTTGATCGCAATTAGTGAGTTGCTGGTGTCTTTCCTGTGCAGCAGTGGATTCGATGTGGCTTCTTGTTTAGGTGTAAACATGCTTTTAGCATTCATGTGTAGGTGCTTTCGCGTTTTTGTGTGGCATAAGGTGCGTTAGTTTCGATTAATCGTTGTTGTTGTTGTTGTCATTAGGTCGTCAAAATGTCGGTTGGCTTCCTTTCTACGCCTACATGCAAGTGTACAGGCAAGGGCCCCCTAGGGTGTCTGTGGGTGGGTGGGGGTTTTGTCTTCCAACCACGAGGCCTACTCACGTTCATGTTCCACTGTATAATGCCTGAGATGGGAAATTAAGATTGTTTTGGCAATTCGTCAATTGGTTTGCTTACCTAATGACGATGGATTAGGATTAGTAGGACATAATTTTGTTGAGACATGTTTTAACCTTACTAGGCACTTGGTGTCTATTCGCTACTTCTCGCTAATTAGTATTCCTTCCATTTGTATGTCTCATTATTGTTATCATTTTTATCCATTTCGTTTCCTTTATATGTTTACATGCTAGAATGGAGGCTGAAGAGGTGGGTACGGATCGTCTGCTGACTTCTCCTTCTCCGCCTTCGCCTTCGCCTCTGCATTCGTCTTCGTCTTCGTCTCCTTCTTTCGCGAAGAATGGAGGCAAGGCGTTGTCTGGCGGCAATGGGTGCGGCTCTTGTCTTCGCTATCACTTCACGCGTTCCTGGGTTAAGATTATCTTGCTGTAAATAAGCTGTTGCTGTTGTCGTTGTTGTTGTTATTGTTGTTGTCTTTTCTGCGCAGCTATATATCGGATGCGAGTACTTACTTTGGGTGGGGGCGATCGCAGTACTCATGGACCGACTTGGTGAGAACGGCTATTGTTTGTGTTGATGTGATCACTGCGGGAGGTGTTGTGTAGGGCCTAGATGAGACAGCTTAGTTGGGGGGGGGGGGGAGAGAGGGGGTTCAGCTTTGACGACGTGGGTTAGTGTTGTGTGAGTGGGGTGGGGTGGGGTGGGATGGGGTGATAGCGGAGTTGGAGGAAGGTGTGCCTGTCGGGAGGTGTTTGCGTCGCCACGTGGACTGCATCCTGTAGCAGAGCGGTAGGGTGGTGTGTGTTGAGGTGTTCTCTTCTTCTCTCGGTAGTTGTGTTTGTGGGCGTTGGTTCTGTGGCGCGCTGGACGTTTGCGCCGCATCAGCTTCTGCAATTTTTTTTTGCTTTTCTCCTTTTCAGACACTGTGGGAGCTTATCGTGTGGCTGGTGGTGGCGGTGGTGACAGGTGATGCGTGTGTGCTTGTGAGATGGTGGACGCTGCAAGATTGTGGAGTTACTCCCCGAGAAGGCGTCGCCGTTTTGGTAATGCAATGTGGATGGATGTTGAAGGGCGTGGAGGATAGGTGGGGCTGCGTGTTGGATGGCATAGCAGTAGGTGTGACCTTCTATCTTGTTGTTGCTGTTGGGCACAGGCGTTGGCACCTACTTGCCGGAGTGGTAAACGCAAGCAAAGGCTTCATAGTTGGACTGTCAAGACGTTTCATGCTTTTTCCAATGTACATTTCTTCACGTGATAAGTTGACATTGTTTGTGCAACTTGTTGCTAACTGATTGGCTTTGTAATGACGTTGGAATGGGACCAATGAGACGTAGCGTCGTTGAGGGGACTTCTAGCCCTACTATGTGCTTGGCATGTATGCAGTGTTTTCCAACGAATGAGTGCCCATCATATGTATGCCTCCATTAGTCCACTCCCCTCCTCATGCATTTGTTGGACTGAAGGTGGAATGAATAGGCGCAGTAGCTGTCGAGTCTTTGTGTTTTGCATTCGCACTGACTATTGGCTTTGTAGAATTGGGAGTGACGATGCCTACTTTCTATCGGGAAGACTTTCAACCCTACAGCTCTGCTTGGGTGTCGTCATTGCTTATTTATTTATTTATTTATTTGTTTATTGGGCTAAAGTAGACGTAGAAGGTGAATAGGATGAGGGCTGTGAGGAGGATGTGCTCTCCTCTTCCGCCTACAGTGCCCAGTTATGCGAGCAGTTGAGCCATCTTTGGGGTCAGTTGGAAACGGTTGGCCTGTTGATTGGTGATCACTTGCAGAAGCTAAAAGAGGTCAGCAATGCCTTTGCATTTGAGAATGGGATAGGGCAACACAAGCCTCCACCTGTGTAGCTGGCATACTTACGAAGAGGGTGCTGAAAGAAGTGGAGCAATTCAACCAGTCAAATATGCCAAAGGAAATCACGCCTATTCTGAACCATTGCCATCTGTCATCGCGATAAACCATCAGTCCCAGGTCGTCTGCTGCCTGCACGTGAGGTTGTTTGGAGGAGTGCACGTCTCCAATGTGTCAACTCTGTGATTCTCACCTGCTCGTGAGCCTTTCAGAGGATGTACTTACATCCGTCCAAAGATAGTTGAAGCGGGAATAGTGAGCCATTTTCGAACAATATTTAAAGTTCCCTTCTCTGACACCTACAATTACGGCTAAGGGCGAATTTGGGGCCAAAGCACTCGTGCTAAATTAGATCCTATCAAATCAGGCACCAGTAGTTATGCGGCGACCCATGTCTGGCAATTGAATTGCTGTGTCACGCATATGTGACATTGAGTTGCAGAAATGGTTGCAACACCAAGTAATGCAGCAAAGAGACCATCTGTGTCAAGAAGACAATAGGAGATGCAACAATGCTCCTGATGCAGAGCCAGTTAACTATTCACCTTAGAGAAGTAGAATAAGTCGGAGCGATGAGCGAATGGCCTTCACACAGTAGTCTCATTCAAGCTTCGAAAATGTGACATGCTGATTGGCAAGTGGAGATCGTCTTTGACTTTGCACTTTGGCTAAACAAAGGTCCACAGCACTGATTGCCCTCAATCAAATGACCCATCAGCCACCTGAAGGGCTTTGAGTAGACCCTTCGATGCTGTGATGAACCTTGTTGTGAGAGAAGAATTGCCTGGGTGTAGTAGTGAAGAGTGTGGATGTGTGGCCAATGGGTTGCAGCCATATTAGTTCCTATCAAATCAGGCACCAGATTAATCAGAGTTACTGCTGAGTCGTCTACCGTCCTTAAGAGGAGAGCATTTAGGAAGAAATTTGGAACTTGTGCGTCTCTCTGTCCTCGTCCCTTCATCTGTCTGCCTAGGTGTTGCCACGCTGCCAATCCATCGCATAGCCATCCACACCACACCCTGCAGTGACAAGACGTAGTAGAGCAACAAACAACTAAATGTGATTGTGCATTCTCACCGACACCATAAATTTGGGAACAGAATCGCCTAATCAGTGATGAGGGAAGAGGAAGAAGGAGAGGAAGTAGTGGATCTGCCATGTGTGAGCACCCAAAGGGACAGACTGTGAGCCTTACCAGCTGCAATTGCGGCCCGCGACCAACCATTGCGCCAACGCCGAGGTCGCCTCCACTGCAGATAGGCGAAGTAGAAATAAAAGGCTGCGACTAGCAGCTTTAGCGCCACTTCTGCCTCCATTTTTGCAGGTTATCACTCATCGTCAGACTACGTCCGCTTGCGCTATTGAGAGTGTCCAGACTGAAGTGGAAATTTGAACTGGACGAATCGATTGACTGTCTCATTGATTACTTCCCTGCTTGCTGTCTTGGTTGTTTGCATGTTTGCTGGAGTGAAGGGAATCAATGAGGCTGCATTTGAATTTCTCGCGCGCTAGCAGACGTGGGCGAGTGGGCAGGAGGTGGTGTCGAGTCGCTGTATTCCCCTAAGTGGAGTCCATTGGGATTGTGTTGTGTAGAAGTGGTGCCTAGCTGCCTTCCTGTCCTCATTCCGAGAGCACGCCAGAGGTAGAGCACCCAGTAGGATCGAATGCCTCACGCCAAGACGTCATTTACCGCATCAAGGTGGACTTTGAGAGAATTCAATTTCTGTCGACTGTTTACTTGCAGCATAACGCTGTGTGGTGGTACCGTCACGCCCATCATTTCCACCATCGCCATCACTCTCACTGTCTTCCTCCCTCATCTTCGCTTCCTCCTCTTCATCGTAGCAGGCATCAGGGTCATTGTAGGCAAAGCAATGCACACTTCGACGGCTTATCCCATTTTGTAGCCTGATAGTGAGACGTGACGTAGACTGGCTCTGTTACGGCGGTATCAGCGCACCTCAATGACGTATTCGCCCTCACTGAGCCCTGCATGGTCAGCTGGACCACCTGGAACCACAGTCAGGAAGCAATTATTGGATGGAGCAAGAAGCGTCCAGTCTGTCGGTGGATGTCACACTTAATTAACTAACCGAAAGACAGGTCAGAGTGGTGATTTTTGCCACCTACTTGTTTTCATTGTCAGCAGTTTCGGTTGGAAAACACAGCAACTATTTCGATTTGTAATCAAATACTTCTGGAAACGTGTAAGAATGACTGCTCAATGCAAGATTCTGGAGGAATCTCCAAGCAACTTCACCTTAAGCATCCCTTTGCACATCCAATTCGCCCTATTCGAAATGCATGCCCACTTTTGTAAATAGTTGTGTTTTGGTTACAAAATGGTTGCCTTCCGACCTGAGTGTGCAGTATTGCATGGAATAGCTATCGACTAGATGCCTGAAATGAATCCCAATATGCTCATTTACAACAGAAGCCACGACTGCTACTGAATTGGTTGAGTAGCATGCAATGGTCAGTGCTAACGAAGGACTAACTGGCCTGAAAGAAGCTAACGGACTTGCATGAACGGGGGAAAAGGGTATTTTCAGTGGGCATTCAACTTCACAAAGCACATAGTGGGGTCGCTTTCATTATATTTTGTTCTTCAGTATTTAAGAAGTCAGTCAGGGGGACGATAGACGTGGTTACGTAGATAGTAACAGGTGAGCTGAAGAGCAAGGATTTTGCATGATTCACAAATGCAATACAAATGTACCAAAATACGGAAGCAGTTAGAGATCAGCCTACAGCAGTGGATGAGACAGTGGTCAATCTAAACGACCAAAGGAGCACATGTCTGTGCTTCCGCCTCCTCACAACAGCGGCGGTAGCAGCAATTACTGCAACAGCGGAGTTGTAGCAGGTGCAACAACAACAATTCCACTTTACTTTATGGAATCTTGTAAGAGGTTGGCTTTCTTCCAACTCAATTCATCTGTTCTGACTATGTATTGGGTGGCATGTTATGAGGTGGAGACATGTTAGGTGGAAAGCATCAAACACAAGACGACTTCCATCTGTCTGTTAATTTAGAGCACAAACACACACTCTTTGCACTAAAGCACACCTACGCCTCACAATGCTGGCCTACATCCATGACCTGCCCACATTGCAGTGACCCGCACCAAGTGCTAAGTAATCCTCATCTGTCTTAGGTAGTCAGCACATGCGCCGTGGCTTCTGGTACCTAAACCATACCAGAGAAGACAGGAAGTCTACTTCGACTTGCTTTTAAACTAATAATGTATTTTAATGAAAGGTGGGTTGCATTACAGAGAGAAAGCGTTGATGAGGATGCCAATAAACGTGACACAGATTGCCACACACATTTCTCCTCCAACCTCAACTGCCATTGCTGCCACAACGTGGTTCACCACCAGTTTAGAGAGAACCTTTGATGGAATGCGATCGCTTCCATTATTGCAATCCTGAGGGAACTTCCTGCAAGCAAGCAAATCACACGTCGGATTCGCAGCGTTGTGGGGACACGAAGTAAACATTTGCTCGGGCAGTTCTGCCAACCATGGCCAGTGAGTGGAACTGCAAAACAAGTTACAACGCCCTCAACATTAACTGAACCACCACACATACGACTAGGATTGTAGCGTGCATGAGCCACTGAAAGTCCACGCCTGCAACACCACAACCACCATCTCCCATGTTCAACTTCTGTTCACACACAACCTTCCACCATGTGCGTGAAGTGTACAGTGGACATCTGCGTGCTGAGTCGCAACGTTGAGACGGTGATTTGGAGGCCTTCCTCCTCCTAGGACATCGACACTTGGTGCAGTTGAGGAGCAGTTGACATTGTGGTCGTTGTGGACTGTTTCGCAGTTTCGCCCTCTCGCTAGAGTGGGCAGAACTTCCCTGACAAATGCTAACCTCGTTTTGTGAGGAGAACACAAGCCCCATCTGGCATTCCCTCCTTAGCAGGAGATTCCCTCACTGTGGCCATTATTGAAGCGATCCGATTCAGCATTGGCATCTCCACTCGGTCAATCTTCGGTCTGCCTTTCGAATGCACAAGCAGTCAGTGAGTGTCAACACACACACACACTTGGGAGTTACGCTCGACACTAGCGTGGAGATGTGCAAGTGCTTCTGGTGTGCAGCATAGTTAGTGCTTTGTGGCAATAATGTGTGGATTTGGACAAGCAGTCGAATGCCTAAAGCGTGACACTGGGCGGAAATAGCTCTCCTGTCTCCGGACAGGTATGCCAACGTATCCACAGGTACTTCTCTCCACGCGCTTCCACTTCGAAGTTGGCTGGTTGGAAAACGGGGAATGTAGTGTATGGCTGAAAGCAGACATCATCATCATCCGCTTGCGCTAATTGAGAGTGTCCAGACTGAAGTGGAAATTTGAACTGGACGCATCGATTGATTGTCTCATTGATTACCTCCCTGCTTGCTGTCTTGGTTGTTTGCACGTCTGCTGGAGTGAAGGGAATCAATGAGGCTGCATTTGAATTTCTCGCGCACTAGCAGACGTGGGTGTCGAGTCGCTGTAGTCCTCTAAGTGGAGTCCATTGGGATTGTGTTGTGTAGAAGTGGTGCCTAGCTGCCTTCCTGTCCTCATTCCAGGACCACGCCAGAGGTAGAGCACCCAGTAGGACCGAATGCCTCACGCCAAGACGTCATCCAAAAGCCAAGAAGTACATTTGCATCATTCTATTGCACCGACAACTTGGTCTTGCAGTCACGTTGTAGAACTACTTGACGAAGAGGGTCATTGAACCCAAAAATAGGTTGTAGGTCTGCAGGGCGACGACTTTGGCTGGCTTGAATGCATTAGACGAACTCAAATTTGTGGTGGGTGTTAACTTGGAATTCTTTGCATTCCTCGGAAATGGCCGTGTTGGGCAAACAGGTCTCCAACTTACTGACGTGTCTTCGCCACAATGCAAGGGATAGAAGCGTGTAGTGCGAATGGAATGACTTGCGTCGACTTGAGAAACAGCATCAACAGTAGCGAATGTGAGGTGTAAGTTGAATGGCACAGTGCATCCTTAGGCGGGCCACCGGGGACGGGATGCAGCTGGGAATGGAGGAGGGCGTGGAGAAACTCGATCACTTTCCACAGCTCAGAGATCTGACAGTGAGTGGCGAAATGGGAGTAGATGATGGCGAGGTGAGAGGCGGTGGCGCAAGAGGGAATGAGGTGAGAGGTGAGAGGCAAATGCACTCCACACCGCAGTGAAGTCGTGAGAGTAGACGTGGACGTTGAGGCTGAACACAAGTGATGTCCTTCCATCTGCGACTCACTCTGCTACTTTCCCATTCACGTTCGCATTGGTCTAAGAATCGGCTTCTCTCTTCTTACTTGGAGGCACTGCTGACTGAGGCTGTTCATGCCACCTCTGTAGTGGCATCTTCTTGACAATCTTGGATGTCTTCTTTCACGGAAACACCTTGGTGCCCAACTTTCTAACTCACTTGCAAAAGGTAGGTGAATGCAATTTGAGGGTTTGAGGGTTGTTAGGAGGAGACAAATCACGAGCAATGCATCAGGCTTCACTGAAGATGAAAAGGCGTCGAATGGAAAGGTGATTGTCGAAGCTAACCAAGTTGCCACAGATTTGGCAAACACGCAGTTCAGTCTGCCTTGACTGACGCCCCTCATCATGCCTTGAGTGTGGGTGGTGAGAACGAAGGTCTTGCCGTGCTGGAGAGGCAAAGCATAAACGCTTCTGGGAGGGGAGGGGAGGGGAGGGGAGGGGAGGGGTTCCTCCTGAGCGATAAATTGGAGCACTCATTCAACAGAGAGTAAGTGACTGTCCAAGTCAACCTCGACGTCCACATCCCCATCTTCAAGGAAATCAAGGTTTGTCCGCCTTCTTATATTTGCACGTCTTTCCTTGTGTCCTCCAAATGCCTGCAATCCTAACTCACCGCCTCTCACTCCCTTTCTCTGGACGTGCAGGGCAAGCGCTACTTCACCGTTCTGTGTGTGAGGCAGTGTGTGCCACGTTTATTGGCATCCTCATCAACGTCTTTTCTCCGTAATTCAACTTTCATGCTTGAATACATCAATATTGGTTGCATTGTAATGAAGTAGACCCTCCTTGATGTGGCTTGGGTGTGAGAAATCGTGGCAGGTGTGCTGAACATTGTGTTGGTGTACATGCGGAGAGGCAGTCTGAGTGTTGTTAGATGTGAGGATGACGGTTCGTTTGTTGTGGAGAAGGCTTCTGCTGCACGTGGTTAATGTCACCACAGTAATTGGTTTGCGTCACTGAAATGTAGGCAGGTGATGAATGAAGGCAAGCATTGTGAGGCGTAGGCGTGCTGCAGCAGAAATGAGCCGCAGGTTCTGTTCTTCTTTTAAGTAATTTCTGAGTCATTCAAGGAGTTGGGTCCACTGGAGGTGGTTCCTCTCATCCTTGACCTCTCCGTCAATGTGTCAAATGTGGAGGTATGAAAATGAAGCATAGCAGCAATAGACGGTTAGCCTTGCTGGAGAAGATGAGGAACTAGGTCTCTCCATTGGCAGACCGAGTCGAGGGTTTTGTAAGTCCTTGACGTTAGCAGTGATACATTGGTGGAGTTACAGACAGACAAACTGAAAGGCAGCACATGACAAAATTGGAGTTTCATCTCAAATAAACGCGCTGCTCGAGCCAGCGCACGCGATGACAGCTGCACCGAGGTGGCAGGGGAGGACGAGGTGGACGTCGCTGCTGAGTCGTCCTGAGATGTCGACGTCAAGATAGCTGCTGCAGTGGCTTCTGACTGCTGCAGTTGATCAGCCGTGGTTGAAATGCTCTTGCAAACCAGAGAAAACAAGTTGTCGTGGATTGGCTGACGAATTGGGTCCTGCAGAGTGTCACGCAAGCGTTGGCATCCCTCCATGCTGCGTCCTCCGAACAAATGGACAGAAATCTTCTCGTTGGTTGCTGTAAGGTTGTTGCAGACCAACAGACCAACAAACCAACAGACCACCAAGCCCTGCTGCTTCATTGCATTCTGCGGAATCTGTGTCAGCCTCATTTCTTGTTGTACAGAAGGGGTGAGGGAGGCGAAGAATGATACCTACTCATCCTACTCCTGATTGGTATTGTACGGGGGATGCACGCATGTGTTTGGAGAGATATTAGTGTCTCAGCCTCCTCCTCCTCCTCCTCCTCCTCCATCACAGAAATGATCAACTTTCTTTGGCTCGGCATTATGCTTAGAGGCTTCGATTAATCCATCAAATCTTGTCGGAGCCGCTGTAGGTAGTGCTCAACATCGGTACTTGATGCCGACCACGTGGAGGGACAATCGTTGTCCTCCTTTCGTGATGTGGACTGCTGAGTTGTGCTAAGTGCTTCAAGTGCTGGCGTCTCACCGAGATGTTTCCTCAGTAGTAGAGCACCGAGTGAAGCAATTGTGTCCCCCGAGAAAGAGGAGGAGGAGGAGGCGGAGGAGGAGGTGGAAACAATGCTTGTTCGGTCGTCGTTATGCACCTCCTTCCTCAATGACTTAAAAACTGAGGCACATGGCGCAGAAAGGCGCTTCAACTCTGTGCATCTCTGATCCACCCTCTCCTCTTGCCTTACTGCCCACTCATTTCTCACACCAACGTCTACTCAAGGAGAGATAGACAAACACAGTAGTTTAGTCAAAACCATACTGTTTGAGGGCAACACAAACCAACTTTTAGCTTACCACAATGAGAGGAGTCGGGTTGGATTTCGGGATCACTTGCATTGTCCTCTTCCATTTCCTCGCACTCATCTATGCTGTCACCTTCAATCAAAAGCACCTCCGCCTCATCGTCGTCGCTGTCTTCTTCCTCTTCGTCTACAGCCATTCCATCGGATGAAGCCGACTTTGATGTAATGCTGGAAGTCGAGGAGGCGGTGCGAATCCTTGAGTTATTATCACCAGTTCCATGAAGGAAGAGGAAGTTGTCGGCACTGGAGTTGTGCTGAGTGCGACAAGGGGAAAGTGGAGGCACCTCCTGATTTTGTTGAGCTTGTGGTGGGTCTGGGGAGACTGTGTGCATCTTAGACCCCTTACCAGGTCGATCCGGACGTCGGAATTCACCTGGAGTTGCTCCCACCTCACGTGACTCACCAGAGAGTTCTAGCAGTTTCTGCTTAAAACGGGCATTCTGGATGTCCAGCTCTTCCAGCCTCGACCTTTGCAAAAGGCAGCACAGTATGCTGTTGCATATTTCGCATTTATGGTTTAGCATGCGTCAACTTAGAGAAGAGTGGTAAGGAGGGAGGATGTGATCCAACTCTGTCTGACCAGACAACTTACGTGAGGGTTGGAAGGGGTAGTCATTATTTTAGAGAACGGTGGTGAGCCTGTGAATGCGGGAACAGAGTCGAGGTTGGATGACTTGCTGTGGTGATTGGCTGCTGCCTCAGTTGGCAGCTCCTTTGAGGTCAAAGTCAAGGCGATCGTGATTGGACTGAGGAGGAACACTGTTGTTATTTCTCTATGGAGCCGCTTTACTAATTGTGTAGGAATATAATGGAATCACGAAGTGTGAATAATGGAGTATCGGTGAAGCGAAGCTCGTATTTGGTGTGGAAAGAAGAGGTTTCGAAGAAGAGATACATATGGGGCTTCGTAATGCCGGAGACCGTAGGGAGGAGTGGGACCCCAGCACGCCCAAATCACTCCACCTCACACCTGTGGCTATCGCGACTCTCGAACAATCGTAATGGTTTGGGAATGTAGCAAAAATTCCACGGCAGAGCAGAGCAGAGCAGAGCCTCCGAACGTGGACACAGTCTTCCGGCATGCGCATTCTCCTCGCTTTTCCGTCAGTGGAGAGACAGTCATGAGAACTTGGTCTCTGGATGTGTCCTGGTGTTGGTGGTGGTGGAGGAGGCACGAGGAAAGATGAGCGTGGAAAGCTGCATCGCCACGATGCTAAGGTGTCGTCAATGCCTTTTTACCTTGACTTCTTTCACAAGAGACCACTGCATGGAAGATGCCACTGGAGAGGCAAAGCATAAACGCCTTCAGTAGGGGCTCCTTCTAAGTGATAAATTGCAGTACTCATTCAACAGAGAGTAGGTGACCGTCCAAGTCAGCCTCTACATCTACATCCACATCCAAACTGCCTTCTTCTTTACCCGACTTCTCCCGCCTGAACCACTCGGTCATGGCATCGAGCGCACAAAGCCAAACATTCTTGACTGAGTTCCTAATACCACTCCAACGTAATTTTATGGTGGGTTTTGAAGGTATATTGGAGAACATCCAAAGTCGCTATATGGAAGTAGACTTCCTGCACTCTCTGCTGTGTTTTGGGTGCAAGAAGCCTCGGCGGATGTGCTGAGGATGCTGCTAGATTCTGTGGTAAGCATTCCTTTGTTGCTGAGAAGTCTTTTGTTGCATGCAGTCAACCGCATTTACTATTCTGTTTTATTTTTGGTGGTGGTGGTCATATCAGCGTGGGCACCAGTAGTTCACTAAGAATGTCACCTCAGTATCTGCTGTAGGTCACTGCAGTGCAGGCGGGTTATGGATGGAGGCGAGCATTGTGGTTGGTGGGTGTGCTCCGGTGGAAAGAGGCCTCAAGTTCTACTGTTCTTGCAAAGAATTTATGAGGTCCATGGTAGCCAGCCTCTACGGCGTGAGCAGCCATCACGTTGGATCAGACGCGACTCACTTCGTCATGGCCTTACCTGGGGTGTATTCATGATGAAGATGGTGTAATACCTCCACGTCTATTCAGTGAAGATGAATAGAAGGGGCTGCCAATGACTTCAGCGTATGAAGAGGTTCCCGCAGTTGGCTCATCACTAATTCCATTCGACGCGCTCACGCCACTCTCGTTTGGTCGGTTCCCAACACACTCTTCCATTTGGCTTCCAGTCAGTGATTTGGGTATCGCCTAGCATACCTTCAAAACCCACCATAGAAGCTTTGTCAAGAAGGTTTGGTGTTGCGTGCTCGACACCGCGATTGAGACGTGTGGAGAGGTGAAGTGGGACAGAGAAGAAGGCAATGCGGAAGTGGATGTCAAGGGTGGTCGAATCAGGCACCTACTCTCTGGTGTTAACTTGTTCTGTTGAATCAGCATCCCACTTTATCACTTAGAAGGAACCCTTACTAGAAGTGCTTATGCATTGCATCTGCAGCGGCACTTGCCTTGCTCTCGTGGCTGGATCTAAGCAGGGAAGGGCCTTCGTTCTCACCACCTACACTCACAGCCTGGTGATAAATGTCTGACAAGTCAGTCTGAACTACGTTTTTGCCACAATTGTGGGTATTTCTTTGTCTACGACAATGGCCTTCGTAGACGCCGCTCTGCTGTCCTCCCAAACCAACCACTTTGTCGTCTATGTAAAGCCTGACACGGTGCTCCTCACTTGTCTACTCTTCGATTCCTACCACTCCCAAATTGCCCTCACCTCTCTTTGTCACGTGAGTGGGAAGCCGGGTACAAAGTAGTTTCCGTGGTAAGAACCACCATGACTGGGAAGGAGATGCCACTGTAGAGGTGACATGAGCGGCTTTAGCCAACACTGTCTCCAAGAAGGGAGGGAGAGAAGTCAACCAATAGAGAACGACAACATCAAAGAAAGGATCGCTAATGAAAATCATCGACGCAAGGACCGCATTTGTGCTTAGCCTCAACGTCCATGTCTGAGCGGCCTTCTCCTTCATTGCGCCACTTGTCATCCCCACACGTCTTCATCGTCGCGTGGAGTGCTCTCAACTCCCACCTTCACTCCACAATGTACGCGCGAGTCCTCCCTAATCACTGTCTTCGTGTGCTTCCTTTGCTAGATGATTGGCATTTCGCAACACTGTCTTGTCGATTGGGTTAGGGGATCCGGCCACCCCACCACCCACCTGGTTACATTTCAGATCTGCAGATGAGAATAAATTGACTTGCCTCAGCCTAGAATGCTGGCCAGATGGATGCGGGTGTAAGTGGAGGTTGGACGGAGGGTGCATTGGTAATGAAGAAGGCAGGTTGTGCTTACACCAGCCACTAGGTTAGGTGGTGGCAGGCCTGTGATGAAGAAGATGCAGTGGGTCATTTGGGGAGTGTGTAATGCGGGTGGCTGGAGTGCGATTGTCTGGTCCTTCCGAGCCAATCACATGTCGAGATTAAATGGAAGGTTTTATGACAAAAGAAACCAAAATAGATCACCAAACTACCCCTTTTAAGCTGAAAACGGTGACTTGAGGCTGGAAATTACGAGACTTCGTTGAAGCAGCATCTCCAAAGGCTTGATTGCACAAGTGCAAGCAGATGCCTCAATAAGATCCTCACCATTCCACCTTAGGTTCAACGCGTTCCTGGCTGGGATGGTTAAATTAGACTCGGCCGATTCGCTAATGTTGATGAGATACTAAAGGAAAATATGGTTAGCCTTCTGGGACTTGGAATTCTTTACTCTTTCCCAGACTTTAACTCAACCCATTGCGTTTGTCACATGGTTCGTGAGAAGTTGACGTCAGGCTATGAGAAGTGGGTAGCAGTTGCTACGTGCTTTTCATCTTCCACATTCGGATAAAGAACCTGGACACCACACCCGCGTCGTGCTAAAATAGGTTAGAGTTGAGGAATTGGAAGTGATGCGAAGTATTGGGTGGATGCGTGCACAGCAAGACGACTTCCTCGTAGCAACTGAGGAAGGCGGTGCAGAGAAGTGAGTCGCGTCTGATCCAACGTGTTGGCTGCTCACTCCGTTGAGGCTCGCCTTAGGTGTGGTCAAGTGTTTGCATTTGGACCAACAGTCACTCGTCTCACTCAAACTCGCTCAACGGCCTGACTTGTGGTCCACATGCAAGAACTTGAACACACATGAAGCGGACCTCGATGGTGTGATCAACGATCACTTCTGATCAGATGAGACTCACTTCGTCATGAGCTCTCGTGAGGTTCATTCAGTGTGGTGGGGGTATAAATGGGGCTAGTTGGTGGTGCAAATGCCCACTTCTCTCTTGCGACCCACAAGGTGGTGGCTGAGCTTTGCGCAGAGGCGGTAAAACCGACACAGGACGTAGCATGTGAGTATGCGTGCAATCGCATTCTCCTAAAGTATTTTGATGACTCGGCAGCCTTCCTGCAGGTGAGGATGGACAGGCGAAAGTAGGGAAGTGGTAATGTCGCCAGCGCTAGTGCTCGAATGCAAGCATCGAGGGGAAAGCAGTGGATGATGCCTGCTTTCAGCCATACACTACATTCCCCGTTTTCCAACCAGCAATCTTCGAAGTGGAAGCGCGTGGAGGGAACAACGTGTGGATATGTTAGCATACCTGTCCGGAGACAGGAGAGCTATTTCCGCCCAGTGTCACGCTTTAGGCATTCGACTGCTTGTCCAAATCCACACATTACTGCCACAAAGCACTAACTGTGCTGCACACCAGGAGCACTTGCACAGATCTCCACGCTAGTGTCGAGCGTAACTCCCAAGTGTGTGTGTGTGTTGACACTCGCTGACTGTTTGTGCATTCGAAAGGCAGACCGAAGATTGACCGAGTGGAGATGCCAATGCTGATTCGGATCGCTTCAATAATGGCCACAGTGAGGGAATCTCCTGCAAAGAAGGAAATGTCAGATAGGGCTTGTGTTCTCCTCACAAAACGAAGTTAGCATTTGTCAGGGAAGTTCTGCCCACTCTAGCGAGAGGGCGAAACTGCGAAACAGTCTACAACGACCACAATGTCAACTGCTCCTCAACTGCACCAAGTGTCGATGTCCTAGGAGGAGGAAGGCCTCCAATCACCGTCTCAACGTTGCGACTCAGCACGCAGATGTCCACTGTACACTTCACGCACGTGAAGGAAGGTTGTGTGTGAACAGAAGTTGAACATGGGAGATGGTGGTTGTGGTGTTGCAGGCGTGGACTTTCAGTGGCTCATGTGCGCTACTATCCTAGTCGTATGTGTGGTGGTTCAGTTAATGTTGAGGGCGTTGTAACTTGTTTTGCAGTTCCACTCACTGGCCATGGTTGGCAGAACTGCCCGAGCAAATGTTTACTTCGTGTCCCCACAACGCTGCGAATCCGACGTGTGATTTGCTTGCTTGCAGGAAGTTCCCTCAGGATTGCAATAATGGAAGCGATCGCATTCCATCAAAGGTTCTCTCTAAACTGGTGGTGAACCACGTTGGAGGCAGCAATGGCAGTTGTGAGGTTGGAGGAGAAATGTGTGTGGCAATCTGTGTCACGTTTATTGGCATCCTCATCAACGCTTTCTCTCTGTAATGCAACCCACCTTTCATTAAAATACATTATTAGTTTAAAAGCAAGTCGAAGTAGACTTCCTGTCTTCTCTGGTATGGTTTGGGTACCAGAAGCCACGGCGCATGTGCTGACTACTTAAGACAGAAGAGGATTACCTAGTACTTGGTGCAGGTCACTGCAATGTGGGCAGGTCATGGATGTAGGCCAGCATTGTGAGGCGTAGGTGTGCTTTAGTGCAAAGAGTGTGTGTTTGTGCTCTAAATTAACAGACAGATGGAAGTCGTCTTGTGTTTGATGCTTTCCACCTAACATGTCTCCACCTCATAACATGCCACCCAATACATAGTCAGAACAGATGAATTGAGTTGGAAGAAAGCCAACCTCTTACAAGATTCCATAAAGTAAAGTGGAATTGTTGTTGTTGCACCTGCTACAACTCCGCTATTGCAGTAATTGCTGCTGCCGCCGCTGTTGTGAGGAGGCGGAAGCACAGACATGTGCTCCTTTGGTCGTTTAGATTGACCACTGTCTCATCCACTGCTGTAGGCTGATCTCTAACTGCTTCCGTATTTTGGTACATTTGTATTGCATTTGTGAATCATGCAAAATCCTTGCTCTTCAGCTCACCTGTTACTATCTACGTAACCACGTCTATCGTCCCCCTGACTGACTTCTTAAATACTGAAGAACAAAATATAATGAAAGCGACCCCACTATGTGCTTTGTGAAGTTGAATGCCCACTAAAAATACCCTTTTCCCCCGTTCATGCAAGTCCGTTAGCTTCTTTCAGGCCAGTTAGTCCTTCGTTAACACTGACCATTGCATGCTACTCAACCCAATTCAGTAGCAGTCGTGGCTTCTGTTGTAAACGAGCATATTGGGATTCATTTCAGGCATCTAGTCGATGGCTATTCCATGCAACACTGCACACTCAGGTCGGAAGGCAACCATTTTGCAACCAAAGCACAACTATTTACAAAAGTGGGCATGCATTTCGAATAGGGCGAATTGGATGTGCAAAGGGATGCTTAAGGTGAAGTTGCTTGGAGATTCCTCCAGAATCTTGCATTGAGCAGTCATTCTTACACGTTTCCAGAAGTATTCGATTACAAATCGAAATAGTTGCTGTGTTTTCCAGCCGAAATTGCAGACAATGAAAACAAGTAGGTGGCAAAAATCACCACTCTGACCTATCTTTCGGTTAGTTAATTAAGTGTGACATCCACCGACAGACTGGACGCTTCTTGCTCCATCCAATAATTGCTTCCTGACTGTGGTTCCAGGTGGTCCAGCTGACCATGCAGGGCTCAGTGAGGGCGAATACATCATTGAGGTGCGCTGATACCGCCGTAACAGAGCCAGTCTACGTCACGTCTCACTATCAGGCTACAAAATGGGATAAGCCGTCGAAGTGTGCATTGCTTTGCCTACAATGACCCTGATGCCTGCTACGATGAAGAGGAGGAAGCGAAGATGAGGGAGGAAGACAGTGAGAGTGATGGCGATGGTGGAAATGATGGGCGTGACGGTACCACCACACAGCGTTATGCTGCAAGTAAACAGTCGACAGAAATTGAATTCTCTCAAAATCCACCTTGATGCGGTAAATGACGTCTTGGCGTGAGGCATTCGATCCTACTGGGTGCTCTACCTCTGGCGTGCTCTCGGAATGAGAACAGGAAGGCAGCTAGGCACCACTTCTACACAACACAATCCCAGTGGACTCCACTTAGGGGAATACAGCGACTCGACACCACCTCCTGCCCACTCGCCCACGTCTGCTAGCGCGCGAGAAATTCAAATGCAGCCTCATTGATTCCCTTCACTCCAGCAGACATGCAAACAACCAAGACAGCAAGCAGGGAAGCAATCAATGAGACAGTCAATCGATTCGTCCAGTTCAAATTTCCACTTCAGTCTGGACACTCTCAATTAGCGCAAGCGGACGTAGTCTGACGATGAGTGATGAACGTGCAAAAAATGGAGGCAGAAGTGGCGCTAAAGCTGCTAGTCGCAGCCTTTTATTTCTACTTCGCCTATCTGCAGTGGAGGCGACCTCGGCGTTGGCGCAATGGTTGGTCGCGGGCCGCAATTGCAGCTGGTAAGGCTCACAGTCTGTCCCTTTGGGTGCTCACACATGGCAGACCCACTACTTCCTCTCCTTCCTCCTCTTCCTTCATCACTGCCTCTCCTCTCTTTCACTCCCTGTGCAGGAGAACGTCTTTGCTTGGATTGGGTTCAGGAGTTGCTGCCGCTCAAATCACTGCCACCGAGGCCACTGTGTGCAAAGACGCCACCGTCACGATCGGTTTGCCTCCCACTTCCACGACTTCCGCTGCAAACGCCACCGATATTAAAGTCAGCGAGTTCGTCGGTACCTCTGCGACAAACACTGTGCTGGAAGGAAGAAGCCACTGCTCAACTGACTGAAGTGGATAGAACAAGAGGTGAACCAGGCTCCAAAGAGGCTGATGGTGAGGCAATTGAAGAGTTCTACACGGTAGGAACAGCACCGCGTCCTTTCGGCGAGGAGGAAGTGGTGGTGGTGGTGGTGTTCTACTTCTTTTACGATGCGGATGCACGCTGTGAGAGTGCGGAGAGTACAGCCACCGCTTCCAGCCTCGCCTCCACCGACGTGCATGGGTGGCGCACACGTGACATGCGCCCAGCACTACAAGCACCGCCCAAGTCGCAGTCCTCGCTGCGTTGCACACTTGTATTCAACTGAACTGCATCAATTCAAACAGAATCACCTGACCAATCATCGTTTGTCTCCATTTTATTGGCGCAAACGTCTACGAAGACGCATAAAGAACATGTTCTATCGTTGCTGTTGTTGTTGCTGTTCTACCGCCGCATGTGATTAGGCGATTCTATTTCCAAATTTATGGTGTCGGTGAGAATGCACAATCACATTTAGTTGTTTGTTGCTCTACTACGTCTTGTCACTGCAGGGTGTGGCGTGGATGGCTATGCGATGGATTGGCAGCGTGTGGCAACACCTAGGCAGACAGATGAAGGGACGAGGACAGCAGCTAAGGCATCGGACAGAGAGACGGACAAGTTCCAAATTTCTTCCTAAATGCTCTCCTCTTAAGGACGGTAGACGACTCAGCAGTAACTCCGATTAATCTGGAACTAATATGGCTGCAACCCATTGGCCACACATCCACACTCTTCACTACTACACCCAGGCAATTCTTCCCCCACAACGAGGTTCATCACAGCATCGAAGGGTCTACTCAACGCCCTTCAGGTGGCTGATGGGTAATTTGATTGAGGACAATCGGTGCTGTGGACTTTTGTTTAGCCAAAGTGCAAAGTCCAAGACGATCTCCACTTGCCAATCAGCACGTCACATTTTTGAAGCTTGAATGAGACCACTGTGTGAAGGCCATTCGCTCATCGCTCCGCCTTATTCTACTTCTCTAAGGTGAATAGTTAACTGGCTCTGCATCAGGACTATTGTTGCATCTCCTATTGTCTCCTTGACACAGATGGTCCCTTTGCTGCATTACTTGGTATTGCAACCATTTCTGCCATTCACTGTCACATATGCGTGACGCAACAATTCAATTGCCAGACATGGGTCGCCGCATAACTACTGGTGCCTGATTTGATAGGAACTAATTTAGCACGAGTGCTTTGACCCCAAATTCGCCCTTAGCCGTAACTGTAGGTGTCAGAGAAGGGAACTTTAAATATTGTTCGAAAATGGCTCACTATTCCCGCTTCAACTAACTTTGGACGGATGTAAGTACATCCTCTCGAAAGGCTCACGATCGGGTGAGAATGACGCAGTTGACACATTGGAGACGTGTACTCCTCCAAACAACCTCATGTGCAGGCAGAAGACGACCTGGGACTGTTGGTTTATCGCGATGACAGATGGCAATGGTTCAGAATAGGCGTGATTTCCTTTGGCATATTTGACTGGTTGAATTTCGCCATTTTTTCAGCACCCTCTTCGTAGGTATGCCAGCTACACAGGTGGAAGCTTGTACTGCCCTATCCCATTATCAAATGCAGAGGCATTGCTGACCTCTTTTAGCTTCTGCAAGTGATCACCAATCAACAGGCCAACCGTTTCCAACTGACCCCAAAGATGGCTCAACTGTTCGCGTAACTGGGCACTGTAGGCGGAAGAGAAGAGCACATCCTCCTCACAGCCCTCATCCTATTCACCTTCTACGTCTACTTTAGCCCAATAACTAAATAAATAAATAAATAAATAAATAGATAAATAAATAAGTAAGTAAGCAATGACAACACCCAAGTAGAGCTGTAGGGTTGAAAGTCTTCCCGATAGAAAGTGGGCATCGCCACTCCTAATTCTACAAAGCCAATGGTCAGTGCGAATGCAAAACACAAAGACTCGACAGCTACTGCACCTATTCATTTCACCTTCAGTCCAACAAATGCATGAGGAGGGGAGTGGACTAATGGATGCATACGTGTGATGGGCACTCATTCGTTGGAAAACACTGCATACATGCCAAGTACATAGTAGGGCTAGAAGTCCCCTCAACGACGCTACGTCTCATTGGTCCCATTCCAACGTCATTACAAAGCCAATCAGTTAGCAACAAGTGGCACAAACAATGTCAACTTATCACGTGAAGAAATGTACATTGAAAAAAGCATGAAACGTCTTGACAGTCCAACTATGAAGCCTTTGCTTGCGTTTACTACTCCGGCAAGTAGGTGCCAACGCCTGTGCCCAACAGCAACAACAAGACAGAAGGTCACACCCACCGCTATGCCATCCAACACGCAGCGCCACCTATCCTCCACGCCCTTCAACATCCATCCACATTGCATTACCAAGACGGAGACGCCTCCTCGGGGAGTAACTCCACAATCTTGCAGCGTCCACCATCTCACAAGCACACACGCATCACCTGTCACCACCGCCACCACCAGCCACACGATAAGCTCCCACAGTGCCTGAAAAGGAGAAAAGCAAGAAAATCGCAGAAGCCGATGCAGTGCAAACGTCCAACGCGTCACAGGACCAACGCCTGCAAACACAACTACCGAGGGAAAAGACAACGCCTCGACACACCACCCTACTGCTCCGCTACAGAATGCAGTCTACGTGACGACGCAAACACCTCCCGACAGGCACACCTTCCTCCAATTTCGTTATCACCCCATCCCACCCCACCCCACCCCACTCACACAACACTAACCCACGTCGTCAAAGCTGAACCCCCTCACCCCGCCCCCACAACTAAGCTACCTCATCGAGGCCCTACACAACGCCTCCCGCAGTGATCACATCAACACAAACACTATCCGTCCTCACCAAGTCGGTCCATGAGTACTGCGATCGCCCCCACCCAAAGTAAGTACTCGCATCCGATATATAGCTGCGCAGAAAAGACAACAACAACGACAACAGTAACAGCTTATTTACAGCAAGCCAATCTTAACCCAGGAACGCGTGAAGTGATAGCGAAGACAAGAGCCGCACCCATTGCCGCCAGACAACGCCTTGCCTCCATTCTTCGCGAAAGAAGGAGACGAAGACGAAGACGAATGCAGAGGCGAAGGCGAAGGCGGAGAAGGAGAAGTCAGCAGACGATCCGTACCCACCTCTTCAGCCTCCATTCTAGCATGTGAAGATATAAAGGAAACGAAATGGATAAAAATGATAACAATAATGAGACATACAAATGGAAGGAATACTTATTAGCGAGAAGGTAGCGAATAGACACCAAGTGCCTAGTAAGGTTAAAACATGTCTCAACGAAATTATGTCCTACTAATCCTAATCCATCGTCATTAGGTATGCAAACCAATTGACGAATTGCCAAAACAATCTCAATTTCCCATCTCAGGCATTATACAGTGGAACATGAATGTGAGTAGGCCTCGTGGTTGGAAGACAAAATCACCCCCCCTCCACCCACAGACACCCTAGGGGGCCCTTGCCTGTACACTTGCATGTAGGCGTAGAAAGGAAGCCAACCGACATGTTGACGACCTAATGACAACAACAACAACAACAACAACAACAACAACAACAACAACAACAACAACAACAACGATTAATCGAAACTAACGCACCTTCTGCCACACAAAAACACGAAAGGACCTACGCATGAATGCTAAAAGCATGTTTACACCCAAACAAGAACCCACATCACATCCACTGCTGCACAGAAAAGACACCAACAACTCACTAATCGCGGTCCAATCTTACCTGAAAAATACGCCAAGCCATAACAAAGGCGAGGCTCGCACTCACTACCGCTTCATAATGCCTCCATTCTTACTCACAAAACGGAAATATTTGGCAGGAACTGCAACTCTTCTTCTTCTTCCTCCTCCTCTTCCTCTTTCAATGACTAATCTAGCGAACATATGTATAAATGAAATGCATTATAAGGCGTATAATGAATGCCTATTAGCGAAAATAATGAGCAGGTGCGAAGCACTTGGTACAATTAAAACCTTCCTCCACAAAAACAACTACTCATTAATCAAAGTCCATCTCCATTAAAGGGTAAACCAACTGACAAATTGCCAAAACAACCTCACTTTATCACCTAAGGCATCACACAGCAATAAATGAACGCGACTAGATCCAGCGTTTGGAAAACAAGCCGTCTCAACAGTCACATTCCAATGCATTTGCATGTACCTTAGCGATCAGGCGAACAAAGAAAGCCCATCAACACCTAAGGGATTCGCTAACAACTAATCAACTATAATCAATAAGCAGCAAATAACTACGTGAGTAGGCAGTACATTTGGGGAGCAAAACGTCCTAACAGTCACATTATGAAGCTTCTGCGTCTACTCTGCAGTGTAAGCGTATAAAGAGGGCTAAGCAAAAGTTGAAGAAGCAAGTAACGATTAGCTAACTAAGGCTAACAAAGCATCACCAAATGCTACCCGCATCTCCGAATTTTTGCAGCAAATGAAGCGCCATTAATCGAAACCAGTTGAAGCGACAATCATCGAAACCAGCAGTCCCAGCACGCACACCGCACACGAGCTTCGCCGACCTAACCAGCCAATCACAACGATGTACGTTCGATAAAGCAAATACGCTTTTGATTTTGGTGTATTTTTAGTAAGTAAGAATTCACTATCATACTAGACTTTTTGTAGTCAACGTCAATTTTAAGGGGTGAAATTGCGTATAAAATAAATTGCTCAGTGGACATAGGCGATAAAACCAGCAATGAACATCATAGAGATGAAAACACCTACAAACAGCACTTCAGGCATTGTAAACAAAACTCATGTATAGTGCGAATAACAGTACTAGATTGTGCACTATTGCATAATGGTATGTGTCACTTGTTTTCCAGCCTGCTGGTTGTGCCAAAGTCGATTAATTAGGACTGTCCTCAATGTTAGGCGAGAAGCGTTGGAAACGCTTGAAGCGTTTGAAACACGCAACACACCTGCCTGTAGCTCATCGGCTGCCTCACTTCTCAGCATTATTCCCTTGGCTACCTCTTCACTAACCAAATGATGTGGCATTCAATGACACCGGACCTTGCATCAAGTCGACAAAAGGAGTATCAGTGATAGGCTAAACAGGCGCTGCTTGAGGAAGGTGAAACTGACTTCTCCAAGTTGGTGGAATCCTAGTAGATGCCTCATCAATGAGGCTTTGCGCACTCTTCCAAGCAGAATAGGGGTTGTGTGCTGTCAAGAAGGAAGGTATCTTGCGATCGTTGTGAGCTGAGTACAAAAGTCCGGCGTCCGAAAGTCAACTTAAAGAACTCGTTTATTTCTAGGAATGACTTGCCTCACAGGATGGCCTGCAAGGTCCTTAGCTCCAAATAAAGCCAAGGCTTTAGTAGACTTTCCCCATTTCTCCGACAAATCATACCTCACTAGCCTTAATCCCTCCTTAGCCTAATAGCCTTACACAATTCAAATCAATCCCTTCTACAATTGTCCAGCATAACGAATGTGTAACAAAATGCAACGCTTTTCTTTAACGGACACTTGACGTTACCGCACCATAATACATGTATAGTCAGTTGTACATCAAGAAGGTATAAACCGAAGTGCTCATTTAGCCACCTTCGTCACTCCCATCCTTTGTGGTCCACTAACCATAGGACTCCCAAACGCATCTTCGGTGCAATGCCAAACACACCGAATCTACAAACACACACATCAATGGTGACGAACGGGCAACTGACACTCACCGACTGGTGGTGATTGCAAACAGCATGTTAGCGATTGACCACATCAGGATGCCAAGGCTTAGTCTTCTTGCTTCTATCATGACAACCGTAAGGGAACTTCCTGCAAGCAAGCAAATCACACGTTAGACATGCGGCGTTGCGAGGAAACGAAGTCAGCAGTCGTGCAGACGGCTCCACCAAGCATGGCCAGTGGGTGAAATTGCGGAACCCGATACACCGTCCCCACACTGGAAGCCCACACCTGCAGCACACATTGCAAGACAACACCACAACCACCATCTTCCATGTTCAACTTCTTCACAGATTAACTCCGTCACTGCTCCTCTGTTCACACAATCTCTCAATTGCACAATGAAGACCTTGCGATGGCAAGATCCACATAGCCTTGCAACGCCTCCTTCCTTCTCTCCTTCTCCCATCTCCCCTGCTCATGTGCGTGTCATGCGTTGCAGACATCCGCATGTCCACTCGCATCGTTGAGACGGCGATTTGGCTGTTTTCCTCCAAAAGCATTAATATTTAATGCAGTTGTGCAGTTGATAGTGTGGTCGTCGTAGTGGGCTGAACAACCTGAACAATCTGGGCAAATGCTATCCTCATTCCTCGATAACACCACAAGCCCCATCTGACATTGCCTTCTTAGCAGGAGATTCCCCTACCATGGTCATGATAGAAGCAATCGGACTAAGCATTGGCAACCCACTTGGTCGATCTGCAGTCTGCTTTTCGGAAGCACAAGCAGCCAGTGAGTGTCAACACACACACTTGGGAGTTAAGCTCGACACTAGCGTCGAAATGCGTGTAAGTGCTTCAGGTGTGCAGCATAGTTAGTGCAGAATTTGTGAAGCAGACGAATGTCTGGACCGTGACATTGGGTGGAAATAGCTCCACTTCCTTCGGATAGGTATGTCAACACATCTGCCGATTGTTTCCATCATGTGTCTCCACTTGGAAGATACCTGATTGCAAAACAAGGAATGTAGTGTATGGCTGGAAGCAGGCATCATCCACTGCTTTCCCCTCGATGCTTGCATTCGAGCACTAGCGCTGGCGACATTACCACTTCCCTGTTCTCGCCTGTCCATCCTCACCTGCAGGAAGGCTGCCGAGTCATCAAAATATTTTAAGAGAATGCGATTGCACGCATACTCACATGCTACGTCCTGTGTTGGTTTTACCGCCTCTGCGCAAAGCTCAGCCACCACCACGAGTATGCAAGGGAGAAGTGGGCATTTGCACCACCAACTAGCCCCATTTATACCCCCACCACACTGAATGAACCTCACGAGAGCTCATGACGAAGTGAGTCTCATCTGATCAGAAATGATGGTTGATCACACCATCGAGGTCCGCTTCATGTGTGTTCAAGTTCTTGCATCTGGACCACAAGTCAGGCAGATGTGCGAGTTTGAGTGAGACGAGTGACTGTTGGTCCAAATGCAAACACGTTTATTGACATCCTCATCAACGCCTTATCTTCGTAACACTATCTACCTTTCATACTAATAAATTAATAGTTATGGCAGGAAATCGAAGTAGACTTCCTGCCTTCTCTGGTGTGGTTTGTCAACCTTGTCACCAGCAGGTCATCAACAATATCAACTTGGTGTTTCGTGTGAGTCACTTAAATGCAGGAATGTCACAAACGCTTGGAGTTGTGTAGGTGTGCTAGTAGAATGGACTCTAAATTCCTCAGTTTGATTTATATTTGGAGTTTGTTACGCTCCAAAGTGTTGGTTTGGTTTCCATGTCAACGGTGCTGTCGTCAATGAGGTTAGATGGACGTCTTCTGCAGTACGACAGATTAATTGGCACCAAGATTGGTGTGAAGGATTGCGAAGGACCTGTGTTGGAATGCAAGAGCGCTTCCATGTTGGAATTTTACCTGGCCATAAGAAAACCGTTCTACCTATGCAAGGTAAGTCAAGTAAAGAAAGTACAGAAAGATAAACACCAATTCGGTCCTTGCTTATTTGCCCAGCTCCTCTAGCCTTTGGGTTTATGCATTTTATTCGTTGGTGCGTTAGAATGTCACAGCCAAGTAACTCATTTATATGAACAGAAAGGGAAATTCCATAGGTCACTCAACAAAACACTGTAAATCTTGCCCCTATTGACTCCTACGCATCGTTTGTATGGTGCAACTCGTAATTGATGAATTGTCACAAGGAAGACCTGTGGCGGTTGACACCCAAACATATTTCAATCTGATACTATGTTTGTGACCGGATTCTTCGCACTTCATTCTCAAAACCATTGTAGTGAATTTCTTTTGCTTGTAGCAGGGGAAGCTTCAGGAGACAAGGGTAAGAGGAAGACGGACGAAACGGCGATAATTTCAGACGGGTGAGACACGGTTGCTAGCCAAAGGCGTCACAACCACGCGTCGTGCTCCTGTCTCTACACGATTTTCGTCACTCACCACAAAGGTTGCAAACGTCTCCACGTTCTGGTAATCGAGTCGTCTAAAATTAAGTGGAAAGGAGCAAGTATGTGGAATAACACTTATCCTGATCAGGTACACGCTTCGCTCCCTGCGATGTTGGGAATGGCTGAGCTAACCAAAATCCGATGCTAATGGCATTTCATTCAAGCCGATGTCGTGGATGTCCATCCTGCTGGAACCAAGTAATCAGCGTCAAGAAAGCTGTGACAAATAATGACACTCCTAGGTTGTATTACAGAGAGGGTTTGCTAAAAGGATCCCACTTTTCCTCACACATAATCAAGACGGTGTAACAAAGGCCAGGTCTGGAGCAGACAGTTGCCTTTTCCAGCAACCAATTACCCGCCAAGATCCACAGACAGTGAATTATTCATTCAAAAGGGATCATCCACTGCTTTACCGAAATTAGTCCTGGAAAAACAGAGGCCTAGAACGTAGTCAAACTGAGCTCTCTATTTTGGTAAACTTCATAGTCGAAGTACTGCAAGTAGCCTTTCAAACCTCTACGTTTTACGGGTATTCTGACCTGTTTGCCATGGCAGCCGACAGCTACAATGATTTGATGGCACCCTCCTCTATGATTGCACTCACGTGGCATCGGATACAAGTCGATTCGCGCGTTCCAGATGCACGTAGGCTGGAAACGATTCCACTTTCGTAGGCGACACTTGTGGGACCACGGTGTCACACAGAGCAGGGGGCAAAGTTTTGTCGACTTGAGTGTTGGAAAACCAGAAGAGAGCACCGCGTTCTGTGACTGTTCCAGTTCGTGGGATTTCGAGGTCAGGCACCAATTCCTCCTGTTAGTGGAAGGCCCCATCTTGTTAGGCAAGCGAATAGTTACAACCACATTTCTTATGGAATTCTTCATTCCAATTTTAGTGAGTGAGTGAGTGAGTGAGTGAGTGAGTGAGTGAGTGAGTGAGTGAGTGAGTGAGTGAGTGAGTGAGTGAGTGAGTGAGTGAGTGAGTGAGTGAGTGAGTGAGTGAGTGAGTGAGTGAGTGAGTGAGTGAGTGAGTGAGTGAGTGAGTGTGAGTGAGTGAGTGAGTGAGTGAGTGAGTGAGTGAGTGAGTGAGTGAGTGAGTGAGTGAGTGAGTGAGTGAGTGAGTGAGTGAGTGAGTGAGTGAGTGAGTGAGTGAGTGAGTGAGTGAGTGAGTGAGTGAGTGTGAGTGAGTGAGTGAGTGAGTGAGTGAGTGAGTGAGTGAGTGAGTGAGTGAGTGAGTGAGTGAGTGAGTGAGTGAGTGAGTGAGTGAGTGAGTGAGTGAGTGAGTGAGTGAGTGAGTGAGTGAGTGAGTGAGTAGAAAGACATGGAAATGATGTGGTGATTCTGCAATTTAGGTACAAAATTCAGATTTGATTGACAAATAATTTGTGGCCGATGATCTACTACCACCGCCTCTGACGGTGGTCGCATTGTTACAGAGCAGACAATCACGGCCATGAAAAAAAATTTATTCACATCAATGCAGAGAGTTCGTAGAAGGTTTGGCTTTACGGTCACCCTGTTTAGGCTCAAATCAGCTCAACCGTGAATAAATCTGGCAAATGTGTTAATCCTTCCATCTGAAATTGGTAAAATACGCTAAACTATGTTGTTGAGTATTTTCCCGTGAGAAATCTTTGTATTCAAACTTGAATGGATGGAAGCACTTCAAGTTTCAGTTGCCAGTGGAGCCACCACTCACGTAGAGAGGTGTTACAAGAATAAGCAAACAGAACACGAGTGAACTGCCTTTGATCTTTTAGATCGTTCCTATTCAAAGACGTGTGTTCACGCTCTGATTCATGAAGTCTATAATAATTCCATCTGTCGGGAAATAACTCCTTATGGTAATGAGCCAATTAAACATGCGTGAAATGTGCTTTATGGATCAAGAATTCAATAAGATTGGGAAGGGGAAGGAAACTACCTACCGGACAAAAATAATGGAGAATGGGTGCCATAGAAAGGGGAAAGTAGCCGAGTGAAGCAGTCTGATGCTCCGGCGAACCGACACACATCTACCTTTGCATGACTAATAAGGCGCCATAGAAAGCTTAGTTTGGCCTTTCTCATTGAAAAGAGCTGGGGAGCTGCTCACCCAGTACGCTTTCCATCAAACATTGCACAACCAAATGGCAATCAGTCCTCGTCCAATACAAACTAGTCCAGTGAATTGGATGTAGGAATCCACCAACTGACCAAATTATTCACTCTTCAGGGATTTGACGAGACAGTTCAAACACAGACACACACCCACCTTCGAGGTCGCTAGGGCAGAGCTGCCAATGCTGAGTGCAATCCAATTGTCATTCAAGTTATCCACAGAAGGCTGGAACAGAGGATAGACAGGAAAGCGATCATAACTTGACGTCAACTTCCACGATGCGTCATCTCGGAGGCATGACCAGTGGAAAGCCTCTGGAAGGTCCACGGACTTCTCATTTCCGAGGAGCTCGAAGAGTGGCAGTTGTAAGAAGCCCAGGAAACGTGGAGCTGGAACCCTAAAAGGCATCAAATTCGAGCAAGCTCTATTGAAGGGCAAAAGCCACTTACATGGTTCAATAAGGTCCTTCATCATTAGGCTACAATGAGGTCTCCCAACCCTAGGAAATGCTATTACCCCACGCCAAGACCAAGACAGGCTACTACTGGCCATTCACTTTCTGATAAATATCTTCTGATACACATGCCTTACTGAACACATTTAGGTAAACATATACACTATTGTGGGTTTTTAACCCCCTGAAATCAGACAAACGGTGTGTATCAGTGAGAGCGAGGGGAGCACTGACCCAATTGTGTCAAAAGCGTTGGCACGAGGGGACGACTTCTTCTTTGTCAACCATTTAGCCCATATCTGCACTTCCAAAAGCGCATTTTTCGATCGAGGTCCAATGGAGGTGTGGAACGTAAGGCTGTCTTGGAACTACAATGGATGTGACAAAGGTCTTTGAAAGAAACAAGTGCAATCTGGAAACACCTCTGAGGCCTTCTACCGGCAAATTAACTTTGTCCACATTACATAGCTGCTTGCGATGATATAATTAATCTCTACCTTGATGGCTGTAGATAAAATTGGTCCAAGATACCTGGGGAAATGGAAAACAAGTTTTTGCGTTGCCATCGTCAAAGCTCATGAAATGGAGGATGGATCACACTTGAGAATGTTTTCAGTGATAATGACGATTCCATTTTGAAGCAAGCGTGGGATACCATGACCCGGTGTGAAGAACTGAAACGACGGTTACGCAAAAACATGAAATCCTTGAAGTTAAAGCAGCTCGCTCTGATGGATTCATCTTCAGCTTTCAGCTTAATTTGAAAGAATACTCTGTGCTATAAACTCCCTTTCGGCGATCCAAAGGCCGAGTAGTCAACTATAGGAAATCTGGTTCTTTACAAAATGAAGCACATATACCATCACAACACCTCTGTCACCACCGCCTGCCGACTCGTTGGAGCTCCGTGGGAGTGGATGACTACTGGAGATCTGGAAGTCGCAGTCCAATACAACACGTGCGAAGAAGCAGCCTTGAAGTCCGCGTTCTTGGCAGGCTTCCAATTCGTCAGGATTTAGAAGCGCCTCTTCTGTGGGCAGATGAGCCGCCGAGAAATGAAGAGCGAGCTGGCGTTTTTCATCGTCTGCGGTAGGAGACAGAGTGTTTTCATGTATTTAGACACTCACTTGGTACCTATTTTATTGGAGTTAAGGCTGCTAAAAGTCAGAACACGGGCACACGTCCAAACTATAACTTCAGCATTCTCACATTCCATTCGACAACCCTTCTTCTGTTTTCTAACCCTTTCTAGGTTGTGTTTGTGTGTTTTTTAGTCTGAGAATTCATAAAATGTCAGTTAAATAGTGGACATCAAATCTGATTTGGTGCTGAAGTAGATAACCAGTCGATTTTGGTCTTTCACTCACTCATTACAGCATTCTTAGGGCTCAAACAGATTCTTGAAACAGATTCGACGACTGGTTCGAAGTCAGTAACTTAGCGTGGAACAGAGTGACCCTCTGGGATCCGATTCGGGGGATGCAAAGTGGGCGATTACATAGAACCGCCCTTCCGACAGGGCTGGGTTCCATGACTCTTGGCGAATGGGTAGTATATCAGAAGGTAATCCTTTCGGTCTGTCCCCTGCAGTGGTGTAGGTTTACGAGTTAGGCTACGAAAATCCTTGAAATTTTCTTCCACATTTCATTCATTCAATGGGCATCATGCTGTTCCTCAATCCCTCCTAACTGATTCATGTTGAGCAAGGGTATAGTTTAGTCCGCCGGAGCTCACTCCGGGTTCCAAGCCAACCAGTTGCTAAAACTAAGCAAAATTACCAGCAGACATCGAGACCCAGACTTAGTCTCCATTAGCCACTGTTTTAGGTCTCAGGCCCACACACGTACCTAACCCCTGTGCTATTACACACACGTTGGTCCATAAAGCCGTCTACTATGCCGTCTCATCTATTGACCTCCTTGTTGGAAGGTCAAAATGATCCGGGCCAAGCACACACACACACATCCCCCACGCAGAAACCGCAGGCCAAAACGAGTGACAATTTTGTAAATAACACTGTTTGCCTAGTTTATAGCATTTCTGAAGCTCCTATTTATAATTTCGTCTTAGTATCTAGAATTTGAGCTGCAAATTGGCTTCAGATTTAAGACATATCCAAACAAATTATAGATCATATAATATACTACTTATTAATATTAAGTTCACATTTCTGGGTGAATATTTTTATATCAACTTCCGATTTTAGTGAGGGATCATTTAAGGTTCCACCATTGCACCTCCGCATAAGGGCGGATGCCTGGGCCTGACCAGTAGCCCTAAGCCCTCCTCCACGTCGACAAAGACGTCTTGAGGCGCTACAAATCTAACAGTACTCCCCAAATCTTTATACTTATTGTAAAAATGCAAATTAACCAATCACCAAGTTGCCAATCATTCTTCTCCTTTCCAGTCGACCATTTTGTAGGCGATTGGATGTCGCTTAGGTAAGGATTAAATCAGGGAAGCAGAAAAGATTGGGTGGGGTCATCTGACCGTTTCTAAAGGCAAAGTTTTTTTAACACGTCTGAGTTGTACCACTTTGATCAATTCAACACTTAGTTAGTGTTTGACCTTCTATAAGAAGTCCATAGAGGGTGACTCCACCTAGAACAGCGCATTCTACCTACTTGAAGCGTGCACAGTCTCCTAGGCATGAAGGAGTGCACATCTTAGAGGTTTGAAGTGGGTATCAGATAAACCATTTTGAATCAGCCAATGATGATTTTACATTGCACAGAGCAAATACCTACATAAGTCCATTGGTAGACAGTCTGATGTGTGTCAAGAAGCGCACCGATTGCCTTGGAACCTTTCCATTAACCTTTTATGCAAGTAGGTGTGAAAGAGTTGGGGTTGGATGAATGGGCGTTGAAGGATTTTTCGTCACCCCTTACTGGATTAATTGTGCCACATGATTCTAGACGGTGCATTCTTTGGCTACACCTTCACTAAATGTATGTGAGCTTAGGTCTTGTTGAGATTCCGAACCGGCTGTTCAAAAAGGCAAAACCGTCAGTGCAAATACCTATAACACTGTCCTGTATGAGCAGGCTGGAGTTTGGTGCATGGATGCGTGACCACTGCGGATGAATTGTGACCTCCTTCTCAAAAATTTATTGTATTATGTTTAAATATGATATCATGGTAATCACCTGCGTAAATAACGTCTGTCTCGACATGACATTGGCTAAGAAGAGTGGTTGATAGAGACTGCAAATATGAAGACCTTTAAGGTTGCTTATACAGCAAGCACATTTGCCTTTAGAAGTGGTCCAAGCTTGGTTTCTGGAGCGGATAAGCCGGAGTAACACTTGGGTGAAATAATAACACGTGCAGGTTACGATTATACGGCGAACAAGGGCTGACCAGTTACAGTTTTACTCTTACTCTACTTAAATAATTATCAGTAGCAAATTCTATTCACGGCTAAATATTTTTTATGAGAAAAATCATTTGAATACCATGCCTTCCCTCCTAAAACTACCTTTAAGTAGTTTTTGTACTGGGGTAAGAAGGTCAGTAAATTATAAAATATAGGTGCTACAACTAGTCCTTTTAACATCCAAGGGCAGATAAGGCGCGTTTGCTTGAATTATGCCCATTTCATAGTGCTGTTCATGTCTCACCCCTTCACTACCAAGCCTTTGGTGTCTTTGATGTCTTTTGTTATAGAAGGTGCTACCTTAAGGATTGGAGGCTATTTAGACGTATTATGTGGATCAGCCATGACGCATATAATTCCTGATAGAGGCTAATTTTCTCAAGTACAAATTCGCCATTTTTTGCACTAAAGTGTTTATGCTTCCTCAAACTTCTTACCATGAGCCTTAACAGTGGACAACAGAGTGTACAATAAAGCTTATTAGAGATCCCCTCTTGCGTAAGAAAAAATTAAATCAAGACGGCGAAACGATAAGAGGCACTTGAAAGATTATGCTACTCATGAAACATCTCAAGGTATGATCAAGGCATCATTTGCATTATTTAGCTCTTAGTTGCTCCTAAATTCTCTAAAATTCAATCACAAAGCGATAAGGCATGACTGATATGACAAGGGTGTGCTCAGTGATTGGCTGACTATCCACCAATCAGCAACGCGCACTTCTCTTGTGGTGTCTATATATGGGTGGAGTCACCTTGCATCACACCTATTGTATCCAGCATTTAACACACCAACCACAAAGAACCATGACAGGTAGGTCAATTAGCCATTCTCAAACAAGGTCTCAGCTTCTTCAGTGTTCACAGTTAAACATATTCTGGGATTGGACGAACCGGATACAGCGATCCAATTGGGCCCCTCGTTTCCACTACCAACTACTTTCAGTGGTTCGTTTGGATTTCCTCTATTACATTTGATTGTGGTTTCTTTTTTCATGTTCCATGCTCACCAGTCCTATCAAAGTGATTCGTTCTCTAATTAAACCAACTATAAGCCTATTTGACAAGTTCACCTTTCGGTAGTTGATTGGTTGCATTCTAAAATATGCCGCTTATATAATTCGCATTTATTTCGGTAAATGGAAATGAGAAATCTTTTACTTTGATCTCGACAGTCCAGGCCTCTCATTTAGCCTTTGTCTTGCCCCCAGGTACGAAATTTTTTTTCACCAAAAACCTAACAAGTCACTAAGTTTACCCGAATTGAGGAACTAGTAATCGCAGTCTCCATCTTTCGGTTAATATCACTTAAAATTGCCTCGTCTAGTCTGATCGAGGAGGTGGTACTTACACTAGACTGATAACATCTAAAGAGATTTGTTGTGGGCTAAAGTCAACTATCTCTCATCCCATCAAAGTTTAATGACACCCTCTTCTCATTCGTTGTAAGCTTTCAGCAAATCACGACTTGTTGACAGCATGAGCATGCTCTGTTCGCCTTTCAACAACTTAAATGACATTTCAATCAAAAAGGGTAATAAAAGGACTGACAGCCTTTAATATCTTTTAAATGCAGGCACAAATAGCTCTGGGAATCAAAATACCACCGAAGAGCCAAACTCTACAGACTATAGGACACTTTCGATGCTTTCCAATCCCAAGTCGCTCCTGCATCCAAACCACAGAGCACTGACGCCTCCACCGAGACAGGCTGATGTGAAAAATCGGGCAAATTTTGTCTCTCTACAAAATTTCCTTCCACAGCACCAGCTATTCTCCCATCCACTGTCAGGTGGTAAGGCAGATCTGGAGGGTGCAGGATTGGTAGACTTTCAGAGCCAATCTAAGCGTCGTATTCTATTCAACAAGTATCAAATTGCCGAATTGGAGAAACGCTTTAAAGTACAGCGCTACCTCACTGCCCAGGAGCGTGAAGAACTGGCGAGAGCCATCGGTCTAACTCCCACTCAGGTGTGTTCTGCCATTACTTAAGGTTGATCTCATCTTGCAAGAAAGCCTGTTTCATCTTGAACTTTTAAGTGACCTACTAAATTAATCATCTTGATAAATAATTTTCTGCTCTCACTTACACTTCAAAGAAGAGTAAATTGTTGCAATGAGTATTTTGTATTTGAAATAGGTGAAAATTTGGTTCCAGAATCACCGCTACAAGATAAAGAGATCAGGTGATGATGCTGCTGCTGCTGCCGCTGCCGCCACCGATTTTGTGGTGCCGTTGAAGTTCCTCCCCTTGAAGCATGTATCGTTAACCACCGACGATAGTAAAGTGGACACCTTTGATGGATTGTTGAATCCCTTCTTAAGGCCCAAATTTCCACAGACATCGACAGTTATGCACAAATCGCATCAACAGTGTTAAGTGACACAATCATCAACGCTGACACTGCCAATTGAGGTCGCAGGCTTCAGCTGTTTAAGTGGGCAAATGTGCGACTGGAGGAGGCAGGTCTGGAAGACGGCAAGCCAACTCAAAGTGAAGGAGTCGCCAGCAATTGTCTGACTCACCATCAAAACGAGCCAAAAGTGACTGAACAATGACCCACCCATCAGTTTGTGGAAGCACCAATGAATGCACTGTGGTTCTTTTTTTTTCAATAAAATCCATTTAGTAATCTTTTTTTTCCCATCGCAAAAGATAGAGGGTTGTATCCGATGGATTGCTTAAAAGTTTAATGGGCATCTTTCCTCACTTATCCTGCTGACCTGTTTCACGACTCCGAAGGGATCCGAGTCCTTGCATCGAGAAGGCAGTGATACAGTTATTGTTCAAGTTTACTTCCACATAAAGAAAAGTTGAAGATGAATTCGAATAAGGAGGAGAGCAAGTGCTTTGATCTTAAGTCAAGTTCTTGTCGCTACTTGTTGCCGCGTGATGTTCGTGGTGCTTCAGTGATGACCCAAACAATTAGCATTGATGGAGATGGCTTGAAGTAAACACTTCTCGTTAAGTCATATGACTGAGGCGTGCCAGACACAAAAAAAATTGCACTCTGATTTGAGTGGATGGGCTGAAATTCAGGTGAAATGGATTGAGTTGGGTGTGATAGCTGTCGGGGAGTAGCCATGTCAATTACTTGGTTTGGCAAGAAATTCACATGCATTATAATGAAACCGGCTTCTGATAATTCGATGGTAGAATTGGGTGTGAATCTCAAAAATCGCTCTCCCCCTCTCTCTCTCTCTCTCTCTATCTTGCCTCAAGGTAATGCTAAGCCTGATGCTTGCTAGGACTACCGACTTTAATGAGCAAGGGATCTGTTTGAAAACACTGCCGTGCTAAGTACCTTCCAGTCAAATGTAGGATAAAAAAATTAACCTAGGGAGCCGTAGACAGTGATCCTTGCAACGTCTTTCCCCTCAACAAACAAAGAGAATATTTACTCACGAGAGGTTTCAGCTTAAAGACACAGTCCTTGTTATTAATCGGACGTCTTCCATAGGTCTGACGGCCGAGGTGGGTACTGGAAGCACTGAGCTTTTTGGCAGTCCCTTTTGACACATTCAACTGCATTACAATTACTCTAAGGAGGATTTTCTAATGCTTCAAGTCATGAGAAAGTCTATTTTCAAATCATTTACTTGACAAGTAAATGATATTCCCAATCGGTTCAGTTAATGCTTTAATTGTTTATTTGCCCCTCAGTGTTGGTGAGGGACCACTTTGGGCCTCCACCATTGCACCCACAGTGGGTGGATCGGCCTTCGGAGCATACCAGTAGCCTCCATGCTCTCCCATACGTTAGCAATGTGCATCCCCTCCGAGTACTATGCTTTCCATCGTCTTCAGAGAAGTTCCGGAGCACTACAGTAGTCTCGAGGTCCATTTATGGTAATCAGATATTAAAATAATTTTGGGAGCCAAGACCACTCACTTTAATACACCACTATTAAACTAAAAAGGGTTGAGAACAAAAAGTATCGAAGTTGTAAAGTGTGAAATCAAAATTGCGACTGGATTGCTGTTGAAGTCTTTGTAATTTTGGCCCCCTGACGATCACTCTTACAGAGACAAAACTGACCCAATTCTTCGTACCGCCTTAAAGGGAAAAATGTCTTTAAAGGGAAGCATGAGTTAGTCACAAGATTCAATTAGCGATTGAAGGGAGGCGTAGAATTCCATCCAACCCATCTCTCCCCCGCCCGCTTCTTGTTCGACCACGTCGAGTCCATTGTTGAGCTAAGTGATTGTCATTGTGGTGGGGAGCGATTGAGAGAGCAATGAAGAATGAGGAGTCCATTTGCAAAAGTCTAGCAGAGTCGTAAACAAAAAGTATATTGTTTAAATGGCTGTTTGAGTGTGGCAAATTCTGTGGAATTTTTCGTATTTTTTAGTGGGAAAAACACGGCATTTTCCGCAATACTTATGATTTGCAGTCTACAAAATAACTTCTATAAACAAGCATCAGTAGGTACCAGATTTATTACTTCTCAATGTGTCTCAAATTTTATAAAGCACTATAAGAAGCAGTGCTGGGAGGAAAGGTGTTCTTTCTCCACTTTTGTGCTCCTCTAATCGCCTCAGATTAATTATTCTCAGTTAGCGGCCCATGCTAATGTCGATGGTCAAGTTGCAATGTGTTTCGACACGGGTAAGTTATTAACGAATGTGCTGCTAGTGTTTTAAAGCATAAAACCAACAAAATAACAACCTTTAAAGTCTCGCCTTCTTCCACATGCCCTAGCAAAAGCACGCAGCGATTGCTACTTAAAATTCAATCAGTAGAAAGAATTTGTGTTTCACTTATTTTGTAAATATCGGTTCAATTTCATTTCACTGCTTTCAATCAACTCGACCGTATTTGTGCATTTGCTGCTTTATTTTTAAGATGACATGTTTCCTTTAAGCAAATCTACATTCTAACAGCTAACCAAACTGTGCGGTAGCTAGTCACCTCGATTTTAACCACCAGTTAGGTCTTTTAGCTTCTTTGAGCGTTATGAATGAACCCTTTCCCCACACCGATATTTTAATCGCCAGCTTCAAAAGACAAAGCCAATCCGATATTCTTATGTGGACACTGTTGAAGACGATACGGTGGAAGGGCATTTGGTGCGGAGGAAAGGGGCCATAAAGACTTCAAATGTGATTCAGATTCACCAATCGCCTCTACCGTGGTACCATGAATCATGGCGTGTAGTTTTTTTGTACCAGAGCACCACAACCCTCCCACAGGAATGTTGGGAGCAAGGGGTATCTTATGTTACTAGTGTTAGCACGTTGGGAGTGTTGTGTGGGTATATTTGGGTTGGCTAAATTACTAATTTCCTTTGTTTATGCCCTACTGAATGGTTTGGACCTTTCCGCGATTGTCCGGACATTGGAAAGAACTCAAGGGGAGCACAAATTATGAAATGGTATAGATGGTAAGTGCTTCTAACATATGGGTCCTGAAATCAAACCATAAATCACTAGTCTAAAATGAGTGTAGTACGAATCACACCCATTTCTTTGTGGCGTTTTGACAGTTTTTTTTACTAAAATCAAATAACATGGAGGAGTGCACTGCGCAGACTAATGTCAAACATCAAAGAACCACCGCCTTCTTCAAAGAACGCCATCTTCAAAGATCCCGATCATGCGTGACATTTGATAATCTCAGTGACAGGACCTATTTTCACTACACTAATATGAACTAATCAGAGTGGGTCACAAGAGTGAGTTTTTGTGAAACTGAAGTAGAAAAGTGGCGAAATTCAAGAGTGGAGCCCAACCACGGGGATCCTTCATTTCTTTCAGGGTAGATAAACTTGCTATGCTGTAGTGACAGTAATACAAGCAATGGCAGGTGACATGTGGGACGCATTAAGAGATTTCGGTGGATGAACTCATCCTTTTGGGCTATGTGGTTTTAATTTCGGTGATATTGGTTTCCATGGGGCACTTTTGAGACAGCACGACCGTTCAAGCTCCGCAAAAGTGGATAAAAGGCTTTGGAGTCAGTGACGACTCACTTTGGTTGCTTCCGAGAACAGTCTGAAGACGTTCAGTCAAGTAATGTGACGTCTCCTCCCAAAAGCCTTGTACCACAGGAGTGTATCAAGAAGATGCGGTCCCCTGAAAGCATCGGCGGTGAAGTGGACTAAGCGGAGGCCTTAATTAACCGATGAAATAATTAGTGTTATGTAAAATCGAGATTTTCTACCTTGAATGGTAGGTGGCATTGGAGTTGAGTGCTGCTTTGAAGACAGCACCACATGTCTTTCAGAAGGCAAGGGTGATTCACAAGTAAATTACAGGTTAAATCTTGTTTCACCATGTCTCATTCACTCCCTCACTCAATCACTCACTCACTCACTCACTCACACTCGTCTTTGCATTTGTTTACAACCAAATGACTTCCCATAGCATTTGCATCGCTCTAATTGAGTTGGCAGCCGAACTTGGAGTACTCTGGCTGCACTGCAAACTCCAGGACCCTCTCGACTACTTTGTCAGAGACCTGTCTTGACAGGCGTGGGTTCGATGTCACCTAGAGGGTCTTCTCATGAGGGCTGCCGTTTCCGCTGCATCATTGATCTTCACAAAAAAGGAAATGAGAGTCCACTAAAGTGAAAAAATCCATACACGATGTAAAAACAATATCTGCTAATAGAAGAATAGGACTTGCTAACAAAACCTCAGGCCACTGAATATTTCTCACATAAATGTGTTACCTAATTGTTCACTGAATCGAATTTAGTTAAATAAATGGGCAATATATTGGACCACATCTATAGAAAGCTGTTCTTTTGACTGGTAAATTCAAAAATTATCCACAATTTGCATCACAGGCTTGTTGACACTTAAAGGAATCCTTAATATTATTCACTCACAGGGAATTTGAGCCAGTAATCACTGTGTAAAATCGGTGTTGTCCTAAACAACGAGTTCCCTATTAGAAAGTTTATGTGAGTAAGGATTCATTTTAAGATGGAAATTATGTGATTTACGCCTTTTGGTTTCATCGACACGGTGGTCCTGTCGAGGCGCGGCACCAACCTGGGGGAAGAAACCAACAGCCTGTAAAAGTCATTTCAAATGCTCAGAACCTCGATTATTATTAAACAGGTTAAATAGCCTTTCTAATTTAACATCCAATGCGTCAGTGAGTCGCCGCTAGGTGGGTGTAACTTAACTTGGTGGCTGAAATGATTTGCTAGTAGTATGTAGTGCAGCGAATTCAAAATATTGGCTGTGACATGTGTTTTAACCCAATTTGCCGACAACGAAAAATTCTTTTTTTATTGATTCGCATGGTTGACTAAAAAGCGATTGTGCTCGCTACTAGACAAGATTTTCTCAAAAATATTGCAGAATAAAACCATCGATGATGAAAGTGATCTTATTACATGTCAGGTGCCACTTATTTTAGAGCAAAATAGCGTTTATATGGGCAAATGGCCATTAATTAGGCCACTTAGAACTCGATTCTTTAAAATAATACCTTTGGAATCACAATAATCTTTGTAGGCCCTTAAAAACGCTGTAACAATAAATAACCCATTGCATAGAATAAATGGGTGATAATCAGACTTTAAACCATAACTAGAGCACCCTTTGGGGTTAAATCGCCCGCTGGAACTACTGTATCTTGTAATTTCTCATATACAGCCTTCCATCCATTCAGCAAAATGATATTGTTTACTGCTAAAACTGGAAGAGGTTTGTGCAATCGTTTCTGTGGCTCTATTCAGTAAAGTTTCGACTTAGCACCTACGCTGAGTTGTCTCGTTAATGACCTTGAAGACTACTGGAATGCATTTACCGAGTAATTTTAAACGCTCTTCTAGAACAGACACCCGAATCATTGTCACCCAAGTATGCCAACTCCAGTCACTCATTTTGCTACCCATACTTAATCCCTGCAGCTAGGTTTTTTGGCCGGATTATGTCTGCAGCTCTAAGCAAAGACATGCATTTAATTGAAAAAATTCATGCACCTCGCACTAAGTTACATCACACCACGTTCTACTGATAAGTTGTCAGTAGTAAAATCAGATTGAATAAGCCATCACTGATGAGCAAATTCCTTATCCTTCAAATTCATAGCCAATTTTATTAACTAACACCTAAAGTACCAGCGTTTTGCGTGGGTTGTCAAATTTTCAAAAAGATGCAACCAATTTCTTGCTTTTCTACCACGCAAATTGGTGTTCTCCTTATCACCAAAGAATCATCTTAAGGATTTCTTTTACGCTTACATCATGTCAAATGTCACCTGGTTTGCTTTCTGCTTTGAATTCTCTGCATTTTTTCCTTCGCAAATCATATTATTTTTTTTGCTGGTTAAACCGTCAACATTTACCCTGCCGTAGGATTCAGGCAGAGGGCCTTTGAGGCAATACTAAAATAGACATCGAAATACAACTTATAATCTTTGTATAAATCTGGTTTTTCTTTCACCAAGAGTCGTAAGAATGTCATGGTTCATGCAAATAACGACTGTACCCTAAACGCCCTGTCTCACCCCACCTCATCTCTAAAATTGAGCCTCTTTAAATCATCCTCATCTGCCAAGCTGCAGAGGTGAAGTGGGTGAGCTGAAGCACCATTCAGCACTCTGACTACATGTGACTAACCCTAAAAGCTAGGCAAAGAGGTGAATTAGGCTGATCTTCTACGTAAAAATTCAAGACAAATTTGACAGCCTGGTGGTTCAACCAATCACTGACTGTTAAATTTTAGGTGTAAAAACGGGAAAAGTATGGAATTCTGTGGGGTTGAATATTGTAGTTTTGGCTACAGCCTGCTCAAAAACACTTCTTTGAATGAGGCAACGGTTCGCAGAAGTCTTCAAAATTTGCCGCCCTCCTTCAATACCCACCTCTCCACTCCTCATCTTCAACGTCACTTACTCGAGATTTCGTAGAGTTATTTATTCAAGCACATGTTCTCTCTACAATTCTGCAAATTAATTATACAATTAAGAAGCAAAAAAGATTAAAGAAGTAATAAAATGGCTTTATTAATATTATGGGACTGAATCAAATCTACTGAAGTCTAATTCAGTAGCATGTAACGGCATAGAAACTTCAATCAGTACAGCCGGCTTGAACAAAAGCTAGGGTTTCCATAGAACTTAAAGATGATTCCTGTGACAGAAAATCCGACCGATCCTACATTATTGCACCAGTTAGTAAATGCTTACCCTGTCTGGAAGCATGGCTGCCTAAGTCAATGTCAGCCGTCAAATTCCACCAGCAGCAATGTCAAGGGGAGGCGAGTAAATACCGTGGCTCCTACCTGATTTAAAACAACTTTATAAGTGGATGATTATCTGCTAAAAATGAGGACAAACCGTTACGCTTAGCGGCCGGCATCCACTGCTGGTGTGTCAGATTTGTCAGGCTGTGAGAAAGAGGTTGGGAAGGGTAAGTAGCAAGGAGAGAACGAGGGAATCGTGCAGACGGCGGCAGGATAAGCGGTAAAGGTGGGCAGGGTTGTGTCTGGCGTGTATATGTGGAACTGAGTTTTCTCAGTGTCAGTAAAGTTGACAAAAATCCATGTGTCAGAGTCTATGCCCATCAAGAGTGGGAGTGCGATCACTTGAAGACAACCAGAAAAACAACGATGTGTAGACTAAGGGAGGAGATGCGTCTTTATCACGTAGCTCAACACGTTTGTCATCAGTGTCTTCAAAAAATCTCGACCAATATGATCATCCTAGTCTGCTTTCCTCCATAAAAAGACGGAAATCACCTTGATTAGGTTTGTGACTAAGTTAACTGCAGCTCAACACCAAAAAGGATAACTTGAGTATGCCAAAAACAAACGACGTATAGCAAAACCTCGCTGCCGGATGGGACGCCATGACAAGTGAGTTTTGTAAATGAAGAAGACCTAAATAAGCTTTGCGACGCCATGAAGAATGTTTGGACGCAGCAGGACATGACATGACGTAACAGTTGTTGGTAACACTGTAGATCGTAGTAAAATTTCAGTCCATCAACGCAACAGTCTCTTCAAGCACTTTTTAGAATGATCTGTACCTATTCTGTGAAGGTTAAGTCAGTTTGCGTGATGCCTCACCTTGAAGGTCTGATCGACGTGTCGTCAACTGTGGTGGAGGTACACGTGGGTGAACCCTTTCGATAGAAATGCTCAACACACTCATCCACGAACATGTACAAGCTAGAGAACAGCAAATTAGCATTCTGTGTCAGATCAACAGGGAAAATTAAAGACCTGAAGGGAGTGGGAGGAGGCTTTTGATAAGACAGGTCAAGATATGCAGGAATGACAGCACTGCCTTTAGGAATTGTAGATCACTGGGGGCTTGAGTCAACGTTTAGCATTTCTAGACGTCACCAACTATGACGAAATGGATGATCTAGCTGCCCTAACGCAGTCCTCATTGCACATTTCTGGCTTCCAAAACCACCAGCTTCAATCCATGGACCTGTGTCCTGCAAGGCAAGAGAAAACCTTTAAGAAATATTTTATGACCCCATTCCATGGCAAAAAAAAGCTTTTCCGCATGACCTGGTATTTTTTACCTCATGAAGACGCCCCACGGACTGATGCAAGGCAGACTGCTGGGTCCAAAAGTAGCCAAAATCCAAGTCAAACTTGATTGGCTCTTTATGGTGGGGCTCCTCAAATCCAGCCAATCACAAACGCCTTATATTTTTTGTGATGTTTTTGGCTAATGATTTGGAAAATGTCTCCTTATTTTATTATAAATGATTCCAAATGAGATATCGCTTGCGGTAAATATAAGATTCGGGACAGTTGTTGCTTCCAACTTCCTTTAATGCAAGGACCTACAGCTACCTTGGCAGGCGGTCTTGACCTGGGATCTTCGGGTGGAGATTACGACTTAATTTATTGAAACGTTGATTCAAGCACTCGCTATTTTAGCTCCATGAGACGCTCTTGGAGACAAGAGGAGACGCAGTACTCTCGTATGATGTGTCTTGCCGCTCTTCAAGTCCCAGAGGTCCTGTCGTCCGGTGCTGATACAAGGACAGAGACCCCAAATTAAACACCCCTTTTATTCCACAGTAAACCCAAATTTGTTAGCAGTGATACTTTCTATTATAAGGCTGCGTCAAAGCTGTCACATGCGTGTTGTTGGAGCAATACTCTTGGAAAGGGTTGCTGCCAAGAGAATGCACAAAATAGGCTCCTCGGTAGGGTGAGTAGAATCCAGTGTCACCAGCAAGGCAAAGGAATGTTAGAAGGCTGGATGGGTCATGTATGTTAAACATACTCCTGAAATGTGTCTATCATTCTGGCGTACTGGGTATAGGCCTTCAATGTGACACTGATGTGAGGTTATCTTTCAAGATTCACAAACAACCACTGACCTTTGAAGTGGCTATAATGGCAAGACATTTCAAATGGGGTGTTAGAGAGACATTCACCTTCGAAACTTATTATTCATGAATTTTTATTTAAAGATGGCTCGCTGTCCAATTTCGACTTTTCGTCAACCCACTCGCTTTACGTCGTCATTATTCCTTCCACACAACCAGTCGACTAGATTCAAGCAAGCACAGTTTCAAAGTACTTCTCTCTAACGTGGCTTTGATACTTCCGTGGAAGGCTACGTTTGCCATCGGTCCATGATAGTCCTGAAGCAGAGCAACTCATCGAGAGTGTTCAAGCCTCACATTACCTCCTCCTCCTCCTCCTTCTGCTCCGTCTGTCATGAATGTTTTCGATGCTCTTGTCCACTCCAGTTGTTGTTCTTAACTTCGAGAAGTCTGACTTAGAAAAGACTGTGTTGAAAAGCTTGTTTGGGTAAACGTTTTAATTGTGCGAGATCTATTGCTGCTCCAAGTTTAGCTACAATCATCCCTATGACGGTCTCTGGTTTCGGTTTCCTCTTGATGTGCATTCGGGTATGCCTCAGGGCATAACTCAGTGGTGGAAGGGAGTGACTCCCACCCAACCGACCATCAGAAGCTGCTTATAAGACCAATTAGCCTATTAGGTAGGGTAGTCGTATAATGCTTCAAAAAAATTTCCTCCTAACTTGACTAACTGTTGTTGGCTAGTACAAACGTCGTAATTGAAGTGGAGGGAGAACCACGAGCAGCGCCAGAAGGGGACCACAGCAGAACGGAGAAGTAGGTTCTGTGTCAAGCTTAGAGCCATTTAGATGAATACTTAATCGTCTAGTCCCTTGAGGATTCACGGGTTTAGCCACGCCTTGGTGGCATAGCCCTTACATCATTCTATTATCCTCTCCACCTATCTGTCTCAAAACTAACCTCCAACATGATTTTTTGGAACAGAATATTAAGTGTGAGTCGGGAAGATCTCAGTCTTCTCAGATGGTTATTTGAAATGACTGGCGTGTCATTCGATGGCATCGAGTCGCTGATTTCACTTCAATGTATCCGATGTCAACGTGTCAAATTAAAATTTAACTTTCGACTGCTGACTCTTTCTCAGGTCAATCGCGTTCATGTCTGACAAAGGGCACGCTTCCTAATGAAGTGCGTTGATGGGAGGAGGGGGGATTGACATCCCGATTTCTGATTGGTCCATTTATTGTTATTTTAAACTCAGCCAATCAGCTTTCGACATGGGATTTTGTTCAATCGCCTATTGGGAATTGAGAAACAAGGCAATTTTGTACATTTTAACATCCCCGAAGGCATTTACAAATCTGATTTCATTGTAAATTATCGCATATTTTGGAATGTACTAACGTCAACTTACACAGCCAGGTAAAGTGGAAAAATTTGCTGACATTCGACTGATAAGTTATGAATTTTGAAGAACTCAATAACCAGTGCCAATAGACCAGTGATTAAGTCATTATCTCTGTGACATCTTTATTGCTTAACTCTTGGTTTTGGTAAGAGTGTCCACTATTACTCCTCTGCCAGACAATCTGACCTCCGGGCCATGCTAGTAGTCCTCAGCGCTACCCTTCGTTGACAGGACGCATTCTGCCTCAGTATTACGTCTCCTTTCGTCTTCAAGGAAGTCTTTAGGTGCCACACCTCTGTGAATGTACCTTTGTAGGTAGAGTTATCACCAAAACGAGTTTTTATATGAGATTTACAAAAGTACTTGGAAAAATTTACAATCCTTGAAAGCCGAAGCAATGATAGCAGTTAATTAGTAGCTAAAATCGTGTATCCCTTCTAGGCGCTTTCAACGCCAAGCGAGCAGTCAAGAACTTCACTAATATCCAACTCCACTATAGGAACGTCTAGAAAGCTAAGATATGAGCCTAACTTAAACTTTTCAAACGGCAAGCATGAGTGGAGGCTCCTGAGGTGGTTCTGTCGCAACAATCAGTTCAAAATTCGTCGGCTGCTCCGTCATGGACTAGTAATGACTTTATGAGTGTATAAAAAGGCTCCTTTAACAAATACTTCGAGCATAATTAAGCAACAAGTTGCTCAGCCCTGTTTTGAAGACGACCCATGTAAATGGCACTTTCAAATATGGTGACCGAGATCGCGTCATCTCTACAAGTAGTCAACGCGTGGAACAATCCATCCACAGCATCCATCCATAACCTGTCCGAAGTTTTACAAGAGGCTAACCCTTCCATCGGAAAGTCATTCCTAGTCACTTCAAGTCACTGGGTGACTTGGGCTGATCCTAATACAATGGACAATCCATCAGTGCAGAGGCGGGAGACTGTTAAGGAGGAGCGCGATTTCCACGTCTTGAAATAGGTCTTTTCAAAAGAGAAAGGGAAACCAAGTAGTCAAGGCCGAACCAATCACCTACCGACGGATGTCAGGCAAACCTGCGCTTTGTAAACAAGACTGCTTTATTTGAAGCATATTTTGGAAGAAAGGACCCCATCCACAACCTCGGAATGAAATGGAGAAAGAACACTTACAAGATAGGTAAAGATTTTGGGTGGGGAAGGTGGCGCTTTTGTTGCTGCCCTTGGAACCGTGGGGGAACAATGAGGACCAATTGGCATTTACTCCCTCTTAGTGACGGGAGTTTGGGTGATGCTTTGACACCTTCAACGACTCCTTATACTCTTGTTCTCGCTCCGATTCTCCGTCTAGGCATGGAGAAATATTAGAAGTCACGAAGTCTAGAATTGTCTGTCTATTCCCTACTCAGAGAAAAAAGCTACCTATTTGTTTGCGAGACAAAGCTCGAAAAAGGTTTACAGCCAGAAGTGTCGTTAACAGAGAGCTTACAGGCCTGGGAATTTGTATGATGGGCAGGTTCGGGTGAATTCGGTCAGCAGTTCCAGTGTTCACGCGCTAAACAAAGAATGAAATTTGAGTTGCCTGCGTGACAGGCATTAAAAAGACTTACAAATTTTATTTTTGCCATGCAGAGTTCGCACAATTTTGACCTCTGCCACTTGGCAAAGATTAGGGTTGGACAGTTAACGCATTTCTGCAGTGGAACCCGATCTCCACTTGTGGCTGCAGACCCGTCTGCTGACTTGCCAACGCGTGGAGGCGCCGGAATACGGAAGATACACCCCAGAACCCCAGAGGATCGTGTTGATAGCGTTGGTGCACAGACACGACTGGAACTGTAGCAGTGCAGTGCTTCTTTAACATTCCTTCGGATGGGCGTATCTAGGGGCGCCGGTCTTCGCCTCAGCTTAGTCCACGGCACAGCTACTGTGGGCTGTCGGTTCTTTCTCTTGCCATTGCCTCCCAATCTGTTCGCCATTGTAGCTGAGAAGACGGCTGTTAAGTCTGCCCTATGTCAATTGGTTTTATACCTCAAAAGACAGCCTTTATTGACGCCTTGGTGATGGAGCATGTGTGCATGTAGAGTTGACCTCTGTAGTTCTGATTGGTTTATTTCAGATTTCGGTTTTGGCTTGGTAATAGTCACTGTGAGGGCTAGAGTGGAATACAAAGACACTGTGTCTGTTACACCTTTACCCTGAAATGTTTTCTCAACCACAAACTATGTAGTAAATGATGTCGAGCCCACATACAGTCCCAGGCAGTGTGAATAAGATTTTAAATTGACGAGACTTCTGTGAATTTAAATAGCTATTTAAGTCAGTTAGTCCCATTTTAAAGAAAACGTTGTCCATATCTTAAGAGGTGAACCCACTAAGTCGCGGTCACTTCAGCCACTTCAAAAACTCAGCATCCAGCCAATTTAGTGTAATAATGCCGTTCATTAAAATGCTTGGCGGGAAGACCATGCTAGATGTTTACTTAGTAAATACTTTTTATAAACCTTGACAAATAAATTAATTTTGTAAATGGAGTTAACTGATAGGTACTAAACCCAGTAACTACGCCCATCTACTGATATTCATTTAAGTAGCTCAATGATTGTTTTGAACTAAATACTGATTCACTGAATAATGTGATGCAGAAGAAATAGCCTTGCCAGCATTTCTAAAGTACCGCTGAGGATGTATCACAACCATCAATAGCGGTGATTGAGCATCACACCTGAACACGACAACTAAAGTGCTGTAGGGCAGGCAATGCATGTGAATCTTCGCGTGATCTGACCCACTTATAGCACTTTACTTTCTTCTTCCAATTAGTTTATTAATGAACGACGAGGTTTTCTCGAAAACCATTTGCAAAGCGGAGGAATTTTCCGATCGACATCCCACCCTGGTAAACGCCGGATACATCTCATGGCCTCCGCATTATAGTGCCAAATCCAAGAACCATACCGAAGTGGATTTACGCGGTGGTACATTACCCAACAAGTCCAAATCGAATGATTGCACACTCTAGAAATAGTGGTTAAAGGGGTAGGCACGGGAATCGCAAAATTGTGTCAGTGGGGCTAAATGGTAGTCGAGCCCTCACGCGAGAGTGATCTCTTTACCCAAAGGGCCGGTAAACAAAGAGCCTCCTGGAGGATACCCCTGAATGCCAGAAGCGGTCCTGTAGGCAGCTGTACCTACAGAAGCCCCCTTCACGACTCCCAAGACCTCGAAATACCGACGGTAGCTGGTTTTTGTTTTCACCTTTCCCTCTTCCTATTGTTGGCTAAATCACTACTTTCCATTCGTGTAATCGCTGTATCATTAAAGAACCACCACCAATATGACTGACGAATTTTTTCACCTGAACTGTCTTCCTGCCCGATTTCACATTCTATTCGCGCCATGTGTGCAAACTGCTGAGAATACTTTACTTCTCTGGACGATGAGACCCCATAAGTAGCAACAGAGGTTGCCATGACTAAAAAGAATAACTAAGATCATTTGTACGACAAAGTAGGGGTACTGAGGAGGTATAAAAGCAGAATACACAAAGAAATGAATAAGTGTGGTTTATGGAAATCGAATTCGAGACTTCTGACATTCCATAAGGCAGTCATATTCGCTTACAGAAACCTGAAACGAAAGCACAGCCACTACTCCAACCAGTGATTCAGGATGTTCGAGTGTAACCATAATCTGCACGGATTACATGAGAAGTATTTCCATGGCAATGGCGGCTTTGTGCCCAAACGAGGTGACCTACTAATGTGAATTGATGATGTGACCTCATTCAAAGGCAATGCAATGGGGATAAAAGCAGCCGATGAAATAAAACACATACATAATGTTAAACATCTAACAAAGGGCAAATTAGTCTACAACCACCAGCAATTTTTCAACAACCTAAGTCATCACCTCATTCTTCTTACATAATGTCATGGACACTTACGTGAGTCTTACAAAGAGCAATTCAAGTTGCCAAGCACGAATATGGTTGCCAATTGGTCCAGGTGAAATAGCCTCACGAGAAACACCCAACCTTAAGCATCCCCAGTGGTAGAGAAGGATTCAATCATAGCTTCCAAATTTATTTCAATAGCTCTCATAACAAACAACAAAGTAGCAGGAAACTCTATCTATAGCCAATGTCAACAAAAAAGTGGGTGGCAAATTCAGTCGCCTTTTGCGAATAGAAAAGTGCAAAGGCTGCTAAAAGCTCGTCCTACTGTGACCAACGCTGGAGGAGAGAACGGAAACCACTTTTGGATAAGTCCCAAAGTTGGACAATGCAGAACCAATCTTGCAAATGTTAGGACTAGACAAGTGTAAATTAAACTGGCAAACGGAAGTTGCCTTCCTTCACAATAACAAGAATATCACTACCCACAACACAGCAAAAAATGCACACTAAAGAGAACAATCAAAGGAGCGCCCTACATTAGAATAACTAAAATATAGGATCAAAAGTTTCTCATAAAATGAGTAAAAGCGCAGTTTTGCAAAAAGTTAATCTAATTATTAAATGCAATTCATTTGGGTCAACCAAGTTGCATAGTTGCCTTCTATCGCCGGCAAGATTTCATTTTGTTCCTTATTTGGAATAAACGACACTTTAAATAAAAGACTAAATGGAAAGGCAAGCGAAATTAATCACTATTAGTTCCTAATACACAGTGATTGTGATAATTAATTACTCGTCGCTTGACTTTCTCCCCTCTACTTTTTTACTCATTGACGATGAAGTGTTCCATCTTACTACGTGACTGTGTGATTGATGCCGTAAATTCTGCCATGTCGATTTATCATAACTACAACAACGTCTGTTAAATTCTTAGTGCTTTTATGGGGTCTCCATTTCTTCAACCAAAACTTGTAACAGTAAAATTTCATTAGCTTACTAAAGCTGTATTCAGAAGACAATTTGACACTCAATTGTTACTCTAATACACACGTTTATTTAAATACACCCTTACGGACTAGAGTAAGGAGTACAACTCGAATCTCCTTCTCGAAGCGAGGGTCAATTCTTCTGACGTCGACAGTGCTATCCTGTAATCCCCTATAAATGCGTTCCAATCCATCGTCGCGTCTAACCCCATAAAGATGTCTAAGAGCACTCACCCTTTGCATACTAGCTGTAGTCACAGGGAAGAGGGAAGCAAAGAAACCTCTATGCTGGTGGCAGCGCTGACGAACTTACCGTCCTTCAGAATCGGTATGAACTTTAAAGGCTGGGTTAAAACCGCTAGGTTTAGCATCTATCCATACCCTCAGCGGCAAAGATTTCCACTGCTCTTTCTGCGCTTTCTCAAGATTTATTCTTGGATGCAATGGATGCTGGAGGATCTCATGACTCTGATATTGACCACTGCTGTGAGGTATTAGCTCAGATCAATATCCACAAGCCAACGCAGTCCCATGGCAGGGACTATTACCATCGCGACCAAAAACCCGGCGAGGATGATGAATACTATGCTAGAAACCTTCATCACCTAGCAGAACTTGCCTTTTGAGGCTTATTACTCAACGGGGTCACTAACTGGGTGGCCGTCCAGTTCTGGACCGGAGTCTGGCCATCAAACTAGGCGAGGAAACTCCACACCATAAAGGCCAACAGCTTAAGCCAGTTAGTCGAGTTTGCAAACAGAAAGGGTTAGGAAATTCGTCTGACATCGCTCTGCCGGACGTCAAGCAGACGGCTAAACCCTAAGCCTCCACAGCGGATCCCTCTGTGCGGCGTTCCGAGATTAGGTGAGCCGTCCTATGCCTTATCCCGTCTACACTCAAATGGCTCTCTCTTATTTACGTGAGTCTCAGGCAACCTAAAGAGACTATACTCCCTCCATGGATCACAGTGGTTCTCTACTCTAGAATTAAAATCGAAATGCTGGTAAGCGGAGGTGGCGGAAGCAGATAGGAAGAAATCAGTTTCCATGATGCCAAATGGGCTTTGTGGATTCCAGACAATGTCCTTCGGATTCGGTAACGCTGCAGTCACCTTTCAACGCCTGATATAGACAGCATTGATTGGTCCCTTTCCGAAACACTGCATAATCCACTTCGTTAACGTTCTAGTCTTTGGTAGAAATAATCAAGAGCCCAACGCCAATCTGAATCCAGTGCTGGATCGTCTGCTAGATGCAGGATTGGCCTCGAATTCAAAGAAGTACCATCTTCCTCAAAGTTCGGTCTCTTTACGGGACATACAATCTCGTCAGATGGGATGACGGTCACCGAAGATCGTCTAAGAGAGGACTTGGCCAACACCAACCAGTGAGACGGAGCCCCCTGGTTTCTTTCGTTTGGCAAACTACTGCAGGCATTTCATAAAAGGCTTTGTTAAGATTTCCAGTCCAAAGAGCAAGCAAAAACACTTTTTAGGTAAAAGAACGAGCATGATGACGCGTTTAGAAAACTGAAGTGAACGCTCAACCCCCTACCGATCTCAGCCTTACCAAATTGCGAAGCCGCTGCACCACTGAATGCAAACGAGAACGATGTAGCCATGGGCGGTGTGCATTTACATGGAGACAAAGAAGGTTGAGTTTTTTTAGCAATCTTTATTGCCTTAAACGAGGTGGAGGATTGTTAGCGTCGACGTCAGAGGAGTTGACCCGCTCCTTGAGAACGACTTTCAGCATTGCAAACTAGTACTTCCTTGTTGATGATTGGCATGTGCCGACCATCGTGGACATCATCATGATCAGCTATGATGCGATCGCCTACTTTGCGATGATAATTCCGAAATGGAACAGCCCTCCACAAGTGTAGTTATTCCTTTGACATGCCTCTTTCTCCCTCTGTTGTAAAAAAAAAGACAGCGATGAGGGCAGATATCACTAGACCCCATGGAATTGAATTCGCATCGCGAGTCACAGAAGTTACTTTCACTCTCGGAGCATATCCTTATGTTAGAGCTACGAATTTTCAGTTTGCTCCCTCAAACAAGTTTCTACCTTCTCTTTTTCGATGTATCTGTGGCAGGGAATGCTTCCATAGGCGGCTTTAATTTCCACAACTATCCAGCAGCTTCTCAAAGCAGTGGTTCAGTGTGCCCACACCATGGAATTAATGGCATTACAGGCTTCTTTCGTTCTCCTAGTAGAGTTGAAAGATGGATGGTGGATAGAAGGAGTGGCAAGGAAAAAACATACTAAAAGGGCTTGATATAAATGGGTCAAAGCATGTGCATACCTCCTGCTCAAGTAGCTGAATAGAGTAGTCACAGTATTTGCTATCCCTGATTACATTCATCATTAGCAAGGTGGACACACGACATTAAGCTCAGATCCACCCATATCCACTTGCATGTCCAACGAGGAGGATGGATAGGTGTGTACCGCAAAGATTTCAGCCGATTAGCGAATCAAGTCATGATCTAAAGCCTCATTAGAGCTTCGAACCTTCAAGTTTAATGGTTTATGGCAGTGTGAGCAGGCTAAGCCCTCTCCTTCGACAGTTTACCGTGTTAGTCGTAGTTGTCCAATAGTCAAGAGTGTACTTTGCAGGTGCTTTCACTGCAGAAGTCAGCATCTCTAGCTCAAAGAGTAAGTCAATTTTCATGACTCGTCTACGTTGCAGGGAACGCACCTTCATCCTTTAAAGTGCTACTTAATTTGATATCAGTAGCTGTCTGTAAGTAGAGTTGGAATCTACACGAAAATAAATTCTTTATCACTCATACCTGTCACCTACCTGAGAATGCTTGTTTATGAATTCTACCAAACAGATCCGCTCACCTTGCTAAAACCAGCCACCCTCCTGCTGTGGTCGAACACTTCTTCCTGTGTCATTAATGGCATCTAGCAAGCAGGTTAAAAATGACAATGCGAAAGTCTCTAGTCTTTTGCGTTTAACGTTAAATCGAACCAGTCTAAGTATGTACCTAATGATGAGTTGTCAGTCTTTACCCTGATCAAGCACCACGCATGCTCTCCTATTCAAGGCATTACTACAGCCAAGAATAAGGCCTTCTTCCCCAAGTTATGGTTCCTTTTTAAGTGAATGAAAAAGTAATTTCTATGTTTATTGATAAAACAGTGAATCAGAGTGAAAAACTTTCTGTAAAATAATAAAAAAATGCACCCTCTCTCAAACACGCGTTTGGATGATATGAAAAGTTGAAAAACGATTCGGTGAGACGGTTAAGTGAGTCTGGAATAGGTGGACAGATTTGGTATTCATGAATACGGACAGAGGGACGAAGGCGGACAGGAAGTGTAGACAGACGGGATCTGGATGAACGGAGCCTCACGTAGATCCCAAGTGCACGAGCTGAGGAGGCTCAAGTCTCCGAGGTTCGAGGTAGACTTTTTCTCACTTTATGGAGAACATTAGCATCTGTGACTGTTCCACGACTCGAATGGGCGACAGAGACGCGACGGACAATTCGGATGGGATTTGGAATGGCTGTCTTCACCTCCTCGAGGACGTCACACAAGCCTGTTTGCATTTTAGAGGAGCATTCAAAGTACTTCAATGCTCCAATGCTCTCCGCTAATGCAGTACACTTTTTTATAAAGAAAGAAAAATGTTTTTATGTCAGCATTTAAGTACTGTTTGAATGAACTTCAGCACCTCCTTCTATTCCATCTTGATAGCCTTCTAATAATCGGAGCTACTGTGAGTCCTCACCAATAAAGGTCTTAAAATTATCCAAATAAATTAAAACAAAGGTTGAACTTAAGGCTAATGGTAAAATCTTAAAGAAATGAACTTTAAGACCTGCTGAGGTCAATCACTTCACGGTGTGTAAGCCAGAATTGCTGATACAGATGAAACCTCAAACCAAGGATGGATCCAACTGGTTGCAGTGTAAAGGAATTGAAAATCAGCCCGGATGGGACCTTACCGCATCAGGGGTGGGACTCTGGAGACCCTGTTCGTGGAGCTGCTTGTTCACCTCCTCGTCCCCTCTGAGATCACCCTGTAGACCAATCAGAATGACGGCAGCATTTGGAGGTCCTAATTCCCTTATTTCCTTCATCCACTTTGTGCACACATTTTCAAAGGTCTCCGGCATGACTACGGAGAAGCAGACTGCAAAGATGTGTGTGCCCTGATAGGCTAGGCGTCGAATGTTCTGCAGGTGATGAGCGCCTACAAAGGAGGCTAAAACCCATTCAACAACCGCGACAACCCTTCTAGAGGATATAAGGGATCGCTTTTCTTTCCAAGAGAGATATCTTGGAATCATTTATTCATATATGGTTGGTAGGAGTTGTCTAGCAGAATCAACAGAGAAATAATTTTCGACCGAGAAAGTAGTGAGAAAGTGTGGCTGGAATATCAGTCTTTTAAATAGAAAACATTGTATATTTAGGTTTAAATTATGCATGTGAGAGAATGAGATAAGCTGTGGTAGGTGGTGAGCTCATTCATGCGGAAAGTTCAATCGTGAGAGTCCTTCACCTCACTCTCCATCACCTTGGATACCATGAAAGAATGCAAGAGTGTTGACGCCTCTGAGAAGGCACCATTTACCCCAGATTCAGTATCCAAAACCTAAATAGAGATTTCGCTCCGAGTTGTACCAGCGAGTCTTAAATAGTAGAGGCATTTTGGGGCTTGATACAACCTTAGCTTGACTTGTAGGTTAAAAAGCAAAGTTGTTGAGAACTGACTGACACTGGCTTATGAACTCGAACCGTGAGAAATTAGTCGTCAGAGTGGAAGTGGCAAAGGAGAAAAAAGCGGAAGACAATCTTTAGGAGAAGTGAAATCAAGCCATTCGTGGGATCTTAGATCCCGAAATCTTCCAGAATTGATTGAGAAACCCTCATCTCAAGGCAGGTTCATGTCTTAGCCATGAAAACGGCTGTAAACGTGTGTGCATTAAAGTCCGTTCCACCAGATTTTGACCGCGCCCCATTGGAGCATGTTGAAACACTCCTACTGACCCGGACCAAACGCCTCTTTCACAGAATCATGTTGACGGTGCTCAAACATAAGCTTGCATTCTCCGCCTTATCACCAATTGGATGAGATCGGTGTCTGTTGCCTCGAAAAATCCATGCATCTGGAGGGAGGCGATTCAAGGGATTATGGGAGGCTAATCCCACTTCTCTGCCCACTTTTAAACTCCCACTTTCACAATCAACTAAAAATGCACCTTAGTCTCTAACACAACTTTATGGAAATATGCATAAAGGTGATGGAGCAGGGTCTCACCGCCGATTTCCTACCCTACCACTAAAGGACACATCGTGAAGGGCAGGTAGAAGCAGTTGGTAAATAAAAAATTTATAATTTACAATGCACTTTTCAAAGCTCTTGTAAAAAAAAGAAAAAAATTGCATTTTTACGGAGTGCATTTATTCCAACTCTTACCCGGAGTATCCCAACAGTCAATGAGCATGAGTTGACCCTCCCGCATTGTTCTCACAGGCGTCAAGTTGACCATAGTGGGGCAGTATCGACTGTGAAAGGAGCGTCCCGAGAGTCGTGCAATGAAGCACGACTTGCCCACACGTTCATCTCCCACTACAACACATTTGATAGTCAAAATTTGATCCTTCTCAGCCTCAGATGTTGCCATTATGAGAGCCAGTAAGACAAGGTGTTGTCACAACTACTACTGTGCGAGGCAGCACGTGGTATGTGTAGGGTGGCAACACAGGCCTGCACCAATGATGGTGGCCTAAACTCACTCTCAATTTTACTTCACCCTAGTGACAGCGTTGCTATTGGCGTCGGTGGAGGTAATGTCACATTCTCCTCCATTCTCATTGGTTGCGGGGCGGGGCTTGAAGGTTATTGTTCACCTTCAATTAGTGAGATGATTGGTGCGAAGATTAAGGAAGGCTTTCAAAGCGGAAGTACTTGATGACGACTAAATGCAAATTAGGTCTCTTCATTTATCTCAATTTGAATTAACTCTTGCACTAATCAGAGCACAAAGGCGTGTAGAACTTCTCCACCTCGAAAGGTGATGTGTGTGGCGATTGAAGGCTAGCACGACATCCATTCAAGCCTATTGGATAAAATCTCCATCAAAAATGACTTTGAATAGTAATTCTAGTTGTATTTAAAGGCGTAGAGACCTTTTAATTCTCTAGTTAGTCAGCTTTTACCCTGTTGATGCCAAGATGGCTCTCTCAATCACTCTCTACCCACACAATAAAGTAGATTGGTGTTACGATATCATCAAAGGAAAGCGCTGGCGGCGGCTTTGACAATGAAGCCTCCACAGGTGACTGTATGCGATAAACCTGCAGGCTAGTGGCGAAGAATGCAGCTTCAAGTTCTACACAATGGCCATTAGTGTGGGGCATTCAGCAGGGGTTCAAGGAGGGTGACGTTGTTTTCCATTTCGTTCCGAGTGAATCCTTCTAATGGCGGACAGGATGCTAGAGTTTCCCAATGGTATCCACGTCATAAGGAACCATCTCATTGTTGTAGAAGTTTGGCAAATCATCTAAGACCATTTCCGGTGAAAGATATCAACAACCCGGAGGCCTGGAGCGGTAACGGGAGGTGCCCATTGTGAGGAGCCCACTTTCATCTATGCATGCGGCTGTTGTAGTACCTTCAATCTTCCACCATTTGGACGGTGCATCGGCGATCCTCAGTTCTGTGGAGCGTCCACATAAATGCCATCATAACCAGGCATAACTGAATGGACCACATCATCTTGATTACACATCATTGATGACATTTGTGGAGTTGATAGTCAATAGGACTTAATGTTGTAACCAGGATTTTGAAATAAACTCTCCAAACTTATTTTCCTTCTTGATTGTCATTGTCAAAGCTATAGTGATTCTCCCGCTTTTCAATTTTGCACCAATTTAACACAAATTTCCTACATTTTTGGATTGAAAGTGCTACAAATGGTGGGTTTGAGCACCTCTCTGGAGAGAGTGACATGATTGAAGAGATTTGGATATTCAAATTTTACTGGCAAGCATAAAGTAGCAATAGATTATTGCAGAAGCATCAGTCACAAATTTGAGGCGCCAGCGAACCTTCTAGTTGATGCCCAATTCCACAGTGAGATAGGCAGATAGGTAATGTGGATAGATGGATGGGTGAGTAGGTAGACAAATAGGCAAACAGACAGATTGACAAAAGGACAGGCAGAAGGATGGATGGGTGGATATGCAGACAGATGGATGGTTGCGCCGATGGGCAGAGAGATGGATGGCAATCGGGTAGATAGAGAGATCGGGAGATGGAAGGGCAAGTAGACAGGCAGGCAGGTGGATAGATACATGAAGGGACAGATGGACAGATATGTGGGTGGACAGGTGGATAGATAGACAGACAGGCACACATATGTTATCCCAAAATTCATGCAAGAAGTAGTTTTAACAAGAGTTAGAGTGTTTTAATTAAAAATCGTAATTCACCTCTTGATATGTGGGATAATGGATGGACAAACAGACAGACAGGCAGATAGACAGACAGACAGGTAGATAGACAGACAGACAGACAGACAGACAGACAGGCAGGCGGATAGACAGACAGACAGACAGACAGACAGACAGACAGACAGACAGGTACAGAGACTGATAGATCGACAGATAGACGGATAACTAAATGGATAAATAAATAGGTAGATGGACAGATGGATAGATAGATAGATGGATGGATACATAAGTAGACAGGCAGATAGACAGTCAGTCGGGCTGAGAGATGAGAAGAGAGATGGATGGATGGATGGATGGATGGATGGATGGATGGATGGATGGATGGATGGATGGATGGATGGATGGATGGATGGATGGATGGATGGATGGATGGATGGATGGATGGATGGATGGATGGATGGATGGATGGATGGATGGATGGATGGATGGATGGATGGATGGATGGATGGATGGATGGATGGATGGATGGATGGATGGATGGATGGATGGATGGATGGATGGATGGATGGATGGATGGATGGATGGAGAAATAGGCAGATGTGTAAATGGACAGATAGACAGGCGTGTAAATAGTGTCCCAAAATCCACACAAAAAGTAATTTTAACAGGAAGCGCAAGTTTATACGTAAAAAAACTTCAAGCTGTTCATTGAGTCATAAAGTGTACAGTATAGAGTCGTGTATGGAATAGCGTGTTGGGTATATGGACTCCATGAATTTGATTAAATTTTGCTGCTAAGGCGCTGAATGTCCCCGTAGCATGCCAAGACTCCCCTAGAGGCAAAATAAAGCGTAATACTAGGGCAGAACATATGCATTCAGTAAACACAGCGATTGGGGCTTCTAGTACTGCCCGGAGACCAGTATAATCGGCTAGGGCAATATGCTCACCCAAGCAACCGAAACCGGCAGTCAGAACAGATGAGGTATTGCACAGCTCCTCTCCTCTTTCGAGCGTCGTCCCCAATGCTCTCTTTGGTAAACCTCCAACGTCAGCTATAAAAAAGTAATCGGTGCTGGAAGAAGCACTCACGAGGTAACTATGACAGTCGTTGAAGTTCGAGCGCAAGTGAGGAAATGCATGACCACCACACAATTCATGCCCCTTGACACTTCGACTCGACTTGGGTTTTCTTCCGGTCTCCTTAATCAGGTATGCTAGAGACATCTGAACTGAGAGTAGCTTTCTTGCCGAACACGGAGATGGAGGAGATGCTGAAGGCGGATGTCGATCTCAGTCCTACTGCCATGGAATGTCAGAGATTCTCCCATCCGTAGTACATGAACTTCTTTCGCACCACTACAATTTGTCACCAGCGGTATAGAACGGGATAGAAGTCCATCAGAGTTGGGTCCGCTTTCCACTGCCACCAGTATAGCGTCCCAAAACTCCCTTGGAGGCAAAAGACGGCATAACACTGGAGCAGAATGCAAATAGTCCGGAAGCAGAGGGATTGGGGGCTGATGGCAAGGTCCGGAAGCCAACCAATCGGGCGTGGATAGTCGTGGACCTGTTGACATAAACCTTAGACCTCAGGCGTCAAATCACATGACCTGGACGGCCACATCCGGTTACCAAAACGGCAAGTGAAGCGGTTCTTGGGCTGTCTGTCACGTGACACCGTCTTGTTGTGACATCATGTCGTCCACCTCCATGTCTTGCAATTTAGACAGGCAAAGAACTGGGTCATCAAGCAATGATAGCTAGTATCATTAATTGTTACTGCCTGACCATTCAGACTTTCGAAAGAGCATGATGCAGTGATGGTGCCTTCAGCCCAAAAACCCGCAGCCAACAGTGACAAGTTGTAGACGTATTTGCTTCTCACCAATCAAGATAAAAGTGAGAACCGGAACGATGGAGATGAAGTTGTTTGAGAAATCAGCTTCCACTTGTTGCACTGTTCTCCAATCCATTCAACGACCTTCATCCATAGGTTCAAGATCTTGAATCAGTTGAGCCTTGCAAGCATGAGGATGCAAATCTCTCGTGAAAGCACGCTGCAGAGAGCCTCTCGAAATGTCCACTTCTCGAGCATGCTGCCAAATTGACGTCCAGAGACTGTCAGTAACACTGTCACGAGCTGCTTCCATGCTTTGTATTGAACGACGTGTTGAAGGTCGGCCAGAGTGTTTAAGGCCACTAATTGATTCAATCGCCCAATTTATTTTCCAATTAATCCCTTCACTACTTTTTGGGAATTGCGAACTGTAGCTGTCATACCTTCAGCACGTTTTAATATTTTCCTCTGCCATTAAAACGCATTGTACTTTTATCCGACGCTCCTCTTTACATAACCTTAAACTTTCAGCTGTCAGGCGATTTTTTGTTAGGATGAAGTCAATCCACTGCACAACTTCAAATTTTGGCGTGGATTTTGGAACATGCTTTAGGTAGACAGGTGGATGGAAGGACAGACATACGGGTGGATTGACAGACAGGCGCATAGGTAGACAGATAGACAGAAAGACAGGTAGATAGACAGACAGATAGACAGAAAGACAGACAGATGGGAGGCTAGAAACGCAGAGAGAGATGGGTGGCTAGACAGAGAGATGAGTGAATGGACAGATGGAAATATGGATAGGCAGAGGGATGTGTTGATAGAGAGGTGAGAGTGTGAGTAGCTAGACAAATGGACAGGCAAATACGTGGGTAGGAATAGATATGTAATGGGACCTCGGAGGGGCTTCTCAGTACCTTATTAACCAACCAAGCTACTATTCAAGAGTGGAAGAGACTCATCTATCCTCAGACCCATTTTACTGTTTTTAAATCCAGCACCAGATCCCAGTCTAGCTGTCGAAGTAGTATGCGAGGACCAAACTCCTCCTCTTTTTTAATTAAACTTGTACAGTCCAGACTTAAATAGTTAAGTCATTTTACGATCATCTTCATCCCTGGTCCCTTGCTCTCGTCTTTTTTAGCTCCTGGAAGTTCTCTGTTTGGTTCACCAGTGAGACAGTTGTTTATAAACTGTTTTGTAACAAAATTCTACTAAATACTCCTCCAACAGGCCTTAGAGCTACCTATAGCTCGAACTTTTTTTTAAATAACCAAACCATCTCTTCGCCTTTCGCACGGATACCAACCTGGAACTTGATCTTTCCCCAATTCCCTTAAAATTCCATCAATGAATCAAGTGGATAGGGAGATCGACGGACAGTGACAGGACACGAGTTGTTTTAATCGGTGTCTCCCCTTCCCAACTCCCCAATTTCCCTTCATTAGTGACGGCTGGCTCTTGTGATTTATTATAAAGTTAATTTGTTGTAGCATAGGTAACAAAATTAAATCACGCGATAGTAAAATAAGTCCGACAAGCCTGGGACACAACTTGATAATCATTTTTTATGGATGGGTACTTCTTATTAACTACTTTTTTAAGATGCATTCTTGGGTTCCTCAAAATCAAGCAAATTTATGGATTTAGAGATGATAAAACCAAGAAGGTTGTTAACAATCTAACCTTTTGTACCAGAAAATGTATTTAAGAATAGTAGATGCATTAATGCGGTGATTGGTTATTTAACTCGGTTTTGGCAGCGGTCCCCTTAGGAGCTCCACCACTGCACTTCCCTTGGGTGATCCGGACTCCAGATTATGATTATTCCACCAAGCTCGTCTGCACTTCGAAAATACGTGTTCTGCCCTCGGGGAAGCTTCCAGACGCCGTAGCAGTGGCAGCAAAATGTGGGCACCAACTTAAATGGCAGAAACCGCAGGTGAATAATCTCTGTGGATGAGAGAATATGTGCTAACGCCAGCAGAAGTCTTGGTAATGACGTTCACAGTTGGCATCTATTCCAGTCCCAAAGTCTGCAGGAAAGTTATTACCAACTAAAGTGCCGCTAGCTGTGGCCGTGAACCATCTGGAATACTTTGTCACGGAGATATTGACGGTACCTGTGCGATGATGTCAATGAAGTACACAAGCAATAACTCATTCACCTTCGCTTAGGTAGATACACAGCTGGACGGCGGCGAAGTGAGTACGAAGTGGCGAGAAACAGACGCGGAGACCTATCTCCACAGAACTAGATTTAACTTGGCTTTTAGGTCAGTGTTCCAACAACTGGTGGTGGACATCCGCCATGGCCAGCGCATTTCTCCACCTCCAATGCAGTTCCCTAACATGACGAACCCGCAGATCCATCAAAATGACCTAAGATCTGGAAATACCTCAACGCTGACACGGAAGCCTGATCAAGGGAATCACCGAAGTCGATACTGCTAAGAGGATGAAAACGATTAAACATTTGCTGGGTGGCCTGACATCCAGACCGTGTCCGTAGTCCCATAGCTCATCTATGCATCCGAAAGTACAGATTCCTTCACCCCCTCGGGGGAAATTTCGCCTTTTACCATGCACTTTAAATCATTCGAATTCGCTCAGGCACCTTCCAGCTCAAGTTATATAAATTTTCCTTTCCAAAGCAGCTTAGATTCAAGGAAGATTAATACCCCTTCCTGCCTTTTAAAACTTTTGGCTAAAAAACAAATAGGCATTGTGCGGCAAGTACAAATCCTTGCCGAACTACAGCATTTTTTTGGGCATTAAATGGGACTAATAAAACACGGTTAGTTGACAATGCATTGTCCAGGACCGCCGCTCAGTCCTCTGGTTTTGACAGCAAAAAACGTTTCGATGGTACCAATCAAGCCTTAGGTGATCGCTTTCCATCCCATCACTTTCCTGATCAAATTGGGAGGATTTTTGTGCACTCAAGCAACTTTTTTATGGGCTATTACTACATTTGGAGAGGATACCAAATCGCATTACTCAATTGTAATTGCTTGTTTATAGTGAGCATGCATGTTCCAGGGGTGATTTTATGTTTCAGGCACGCCTCCTGTCCATAAAATTACTGCGCCAGAACTTTTAGCCCTCATCATTTGTGTTTATCGCAGAGTGACAACCCTGACAAGCGCAATAAGGTGTAGTGGACGCCAGATGGTCGTTCAAGGCCATTGAGTCTTCAGCAATTTCCAGGCCAAACCTTGGAATGGCCAGCACCAAGTATCTCCACCCATAGTGAGAGGTTTTTTTTTTATTCAAGCCAAAAATGAAAACTCTGGTAAATAGTTTGACATGATTGGCTAAAGTAGAACAGTACACAGTTGTTCTGCCAACTTGGAACGACAGGATCCACAACAGCGATGCCACTGTGACAACATCGAATGTGGGAAATGAGAAGAGATAAGGGCAACACAACATTGAGTGAGAAAAAAAAATAAATTTAGCGGTTTGGTGGATTCATTTACTACTGTTGCTGCGACTGCTGTAGTCGTGGGCTGTCCACTCCAGTGGATGCTTGTAGTCGACTGAATGGGTCGTGCTCGACACACCAGCTGCCGCGTCCTCGCCATCGGAAATTAGTAGTTTTTGATCCAGTCCAACGCCTCGCATGCAGGATCGAGTTGGTTTGAACAGCTCAAAACCAGTGGCCTAAACGAGGAAAGGTAGGCTTTCCAACCACCTCGAGAGAGAGAGAGAGCTTTTCTACTTGACGCCTTCCTATGCCAACTTACGCTATCATTCTCTGAATCACTTGACGAAGAGCTATCAATTGGCGAGGGTGTTGGCGGTGGCGGTGGCAAAACTCGGCTCATTTGGAAGTGAACTCTCTGTTTAGGTTTAAGTTCAGCTCGAACTGACCTCCTGGAGGCGAATTTGGGTCTTATCACAGGCACCCAGATGTCCTCCTTTGCATCCTCACGGCCCCGTCTTTTGGTGTAGTCGTCCTCGTCCTCCTCCTCTTCGTCCTCATCTTCTTCTTCGTCATCCTCTCCCTCCCTGCAGTGCTCATTTGCAGCCACGTAGCCGACAGTGGTGGTGATGAAGTTTTGCGTGAAACTTGGAGATGCACGATATCGACGTCGGCGAATGGACTTGTTGCGAACCCAAACTAGACCGGCTAGGACGACAACCAATCCGACTGCGAGGATCATCACACCTACCCAGTAGCCCCAGGTGTGGGTCTGAAATGCAATCGAACAATAGAAACATCATCAAAAATTTACAAACCACTTGTGCTTGGTCGTGCAATCTTTTGGAAGGCAAGAACGAAGCTTCTTTGTTGAAATATTCCAGCCCGTCATAGAGCGCTTCAAAAAAGACCTGTGTCAAAGGTTGTGTTAATCAAGTTCTTAACGAAGGCGACTGTTCGGAGAGGCTTCAATATTTCATTCTTGCGCACTTGTACTGCTTCTGGTGCTTAGCTTCTAAGTTGTTCAAATGTTACAGCCTAGACATGAGACCTTGTTGACGGTGATACAGGAAACTGTAGTAAAAAGTAGATGAATGTATCCGGTGGAGCAATAAAAAAAAACACTGAGACGCACAAATAACAGATTTAAAGACTGTAACCTGAGTAATTTATTTTAAGGATATCAACCAACTTGCAATCGGTTTGATACATTCCAGACCTAAATGGAAGTCCTCCTTTCATGCGAGTCAAGCGTCAATCACCTGGCCAACTGGTTTTAGTGTTTCCAGTCCATATCCTTCTAATAAGCACTGTTTCTGGTGGCTCACTGTTAAGTATGAAAGAAGGACTCACTGACCCTGGGTTTTTTACCGGCCTGAAGCGGGTAGGCGACTGGTTGGACCTCCTCGAAGAAGACGCGTTTTTCATCGTGATCAATCAGCTCCTCGCCCGAGGCCTCAAAGGATTCCGAGTCGACAATGCGAAACTACAAAAAATCACAAGCATCATTCTTCCCAATCCTGGAGGAATAAATGTAAATACTGGTAGTTAATGGGGATCTAAATTTATTTGTTGCAGGCAAACCCACCATCAAGGGAACGCCTCAAAGTCCCATTCCACGCCTGCTGCATTTGATGAGCTAGAGGCCTAAGGGCCTCAACCTCTCTAAGAAAATTTCATTCTTTGGCATTTAATGATGCAGTAAGCATCTATGGGTGCAAATAAGGTGACAATTTATGCTAAATCGGTGGAGATTTAATGGAGAGGAATTTCTCCCACTGCGAATGGAGATATAGCCTCGAAACCACACCCTATTTTTAGTGTTGTTACTTTTCAAAGTAAATCGCCTTCTATTGTTTCCGAAAAATGTGGATATTTAAATTTTGGCTCTATCCTGTACTGTCACAGCTTGCAAGGTGGTATGGCAACTAAAGAGTCCATTTTTGTCCACCGCGTGCGCTGATTGGCTCATTGCGCATGGTTGTATCTACAGGTAGCAAAATAGTAATTTGTTCTATTTATTAGTTGGAGCATTTAAAAGCAGTTAAACAGGGACAAAATGCATGTCTTTTTGCCCCAACATTACGTCTCTTGACTTCAGGTAGCAAAATTGATTCATTCATGAATGTGTCGACTACTTGGCTGGGAGTGGGATAAGTGGTTCTTTTTAAAGGATAAAAAAAAATCAAAAAAATATTTTATATTCCTAGTCTTTTTTTACCTGTGTTTCCAATTGGTTACTGCGATGGAAGACAATCATCTTCTCATCATCATCTTGAATCATCGCGGTGCATTGAATGCTGATACACCGAGTCAAGCCGTTCACAGCATTCCTATGCTTCCAAGCCATGTGTCGAAGCAGATCGTTGTAGACATTGGTGGAGGCCTTGCCCACGATTCCATAACTGCTTCTCGTTCGTTCAAAACGTATTCCCATGCCGTTGAGCGAGGCGGTGGAGAATCCGCCCACAAAAATGGTCTCCTGGCCCAACTGAAGGCGATTGGTCAGGAGGCCACAACTGTTGGCATTGCAACTGAGAACTGATAGTTAAGAGAATATAACGAGGTCAAGTCTCTTAGAGGTCTGCTGTCATTTGAAAAGAATCCTTCTCCATCTCTAATAGCATTTGGCTGCAATTATTATGCAGGGAAATGCATTGTTCCTCCCAACTGCTAATTCGTCAATTTCAAGGGGCACAAAAATCTAAGTATTTATTCCAGCAGGTTATATTCTCGATTTTGTTGCTTAAAATAAACTTCTCCCTTGTTTTTTTTGCCTTTAATGCTCGAATGAAGGCATACTTACCTCCAATTCGTGTAGCCCTACCCACTGTCATTACGCCTTCATAGGGGGTTGGACTAAATCGCTTTATCGATGCAAAATCTCAATTTCTACAAAATTTTCTTTCCTAATTCAGATGAGAAAGCATTTGGGAAGCGTTTACCAAGGGAGTTAATCCAAAAATATTTAAATTTTTGGTTTGGTAGGGTGCCAAACGCCGATCCTCAATGGCACTGGAGTTGGTTAAAAAAGGATGTCCGCTTGGACTGAATTAGATAGCACTTAATTTAAAGTAACATGCAAACTATTTCGCTAAATCTATTTAAAAATGCTGCGATTTGCTAGGAATAAGTAAATGAGCACTGTGAAGTGCGTATTTATGGGTATATGCGTGACAGACACGAAATGCATTTAACCAGGTCCATTGTGAGACCTTGATCACCAGTGCGACATTTGCCGTCCCCTCGGGCTCTACCTCTGATCCCCAAATCACTTATATCGCGTTGAGCCAAATCGTTTCATTTTCAAAATAATCAATTTGATTCGAATCCTGATTGTGGATCATGTCAGATTGGAGGATGCCGAGAGCGCTGAAGTCACCGCTGACTGTCCTTCCACGCGGTGACAGCCTCCAGGTCGCGCTAGAAGACCACAAACCCTTTTGTAGGTTACTGGCACATCTTCCACCATGCTACTATGGCTTCTTACTACTTTGAGGAAGCCTCAAAGCGCTGTAAATGCGATTCTAGAAGACAACTATCCTAAATTCTACTGTTGAATGGTAAACAACGTGCTAGATGATGGGCTTCAGCCGATGGGGAGAGAATCTGTGAAGGGATGGAAATGGCGTCTACCTTCCAAAACAAGCCCAATCCCGATGCCTACGGGAAAGTTATTAACAACCAAAGCAACACCAGCCATGAACCCAGAGGAGTGGACAAACGCGTCCCGCCCTTTACCAAATGACCCAGTGTTCTTACAAGTAAGAAGGGAGCTTCAAGATGATCAGCAGACACTCTCTTTTCTCAATCCAGCTATCAAACGGGACGCAACTGCATATCTTGTAGAATCGCCAAGGAGGATCGAATGTCCTCCCAGTTGCACGCAAATTAGATGATTGCAGCGGCTTGTGTTCGTGAGTGTATTTTTTAACCCCACCGACGCGGACGGTTGGCAAAAGGGATCGCTGTGCACGAGTTTAGGGGAAGAGAAAAGCAATGTAACGTTTTAAATATTTGTTTCCTCTCAGTGACCCAGGCTCTAGGCATTTGTTTTGAACATTTTAAACAAAAATTGCTTTAAAACTGAATATACAGGTAATTGAGATGGAAAAAATGTCTTGTAATTACCACGGAGTGACTAGGGCGAGGCTTGTCTTATACCCTCTTCCATCCTCCAAATCGACCTATCTTAGTCACATGGTTGCAGTGGCATCATCCACAAGAGAAGAGGATGGGCGAATGGATGTCCAAAAGTTATTTTTCACTACAGTCATCTACTACACTCCGAGTTAGAATGTCCTCGTGGCTTGGAAGGATCTGCTGGAATGGCTGAACCATGCGTCATAATCTTATCTACCAGATGAGGTGTCAAGGACAGGAGGTTCTTACGACCTGAAAGTATGCTCACGGGAATGACTGGTGTGCTGCGTGTTGGAAAATCAGCACTGACGTAGGGAGAGAGGGACATCTTTGAGTCACCTAAGCCCTTATTAGGGTTTACCTCAGCTTCGGGGCCCATTATTACATCATACTGTGCTTTACGTTGTACCCGTTAATTTGTATTGCCCAAACCGAGCCACGACCTGGACTCTGAGCCCTAGCATTGCCACGGTAACATTCTTCTTCACGTCAATTAGAGGTCTTGGGTTAACTTCCGCTTTATCCTCTTCCCGATTCATGATGCAGCTTTTCACTAAGCCTCACCATTTACGCCCAAATGCTCCAACTCCTCCAAGCACCTGGGATCCGAGGCCTCCCAAGTGAGATTTGCATCGGGAATGAGGTACTGTCCCCTTTTGGCCTCAGACACGCTTATTGCTCGATTAGTACCTTCAAGCGCCTGCAGTGAGGTACTTTGCAGCCTCAATCGGTAGCCGCATGGGTCTTCTGGACTCTGCGGTGTAGGCCCTTCAAGATCGTCATGGGACAAGGCCAAATCCTTCCTTGGTGTGGTATCAATCAGAGTGATATTCACTTCGGGCAGTGAAGACGTTGTATTGGTTTCTAAACACCTAAAGAAAGAGACCAAAGTAGTCGAAAGTCTCCTATAGCAAGATTTAGTAGAGTCAACTTCCATGGATTGGACTGTAATCATGGAGCGCCGATTGGGTCAAATTTTTAAAGGAAGAAAGCTGACATGGTAGATTGGAATGAATTCTTGAAATTCTTGACCAATATGTCCACTTCGATGGGTGAGACTAGTCGGCGCAACGCTATTGGTTGGAATGAACTTTGAATTTACTTGCCAGAAATTCTTAAGAACCCGTTTAAATAGGGTCAGTTTGTAAAATTTAACAAGCTTCTTTCTATTTCTTTCCAAAATAGCGAATTTTAATCCACTTTTACAGATAAATGAGTTATTGCATAGTGGTCATCTTTTGCTCCCTGTCTTAGGCAAATCCAATTCAAAGCTCGCTTTCATTGAAGCGTGGACCACTTTGCTAGCGGATTGGGGTAGAAGCTGAATTACGGGCAGGAGGCTTTTGGGGATGCCTTTGTTTCCCTTTCTTCAAAATAATACAGGATGATTTTATAGACGCTTTTATTTTGTAATGCGCATAGATGATAACATCAGTAACGCCCTTTTCAGATAAGAAGGCATTTCATGCAGTCTTTTTAGTGCCCTCTGCCGATCTAAAAATACCCCTAGTAGGTGCTCACTCAAAGTGGATTTTGTTTGTAGCTCCCTATCCCAGAGTATAAGCACAGTTGTTAGGGTAGGTTGCATAAAAAACTACTCAGTTTTGGTAGTCACATTACCCTGCAGTAGTAGCCCATGCCCCATGGCTTGTCGAAGCGAAGCTTGCAAAGAATGTTATTGCACGATCCCCAGTCAACATTTTGTTCTGACTAGTCAATGTAAAACACTTCTTATCCTCTGGTATCCCTTTTTGGACCGAAAAAAAAAGTCATGCCAGCGTCTCGGGACTAAATACAAACTTTGTCCTTCAAGAGGGCACAGAAAAGGCAAGTAATTGTTCTAGACTGGCTGCTTCCTGTCACAGTATCACAATTTGGCAACGTTGGCAGGACGTTTCCCCACTTAGGAATATGAAACAACTTACTGGACATAACTTGTGAGACGCAACATAATCGAAGGAACGATGTCCAGATTGACCACCTTCAAGCGCTGCAGGACACTGCTCACCTGTGCCGCCTGCGGACTGGCCACTCGGATGCCGTGTAAAGGCAACTCCCAGGTAATCTTTGTGGAAGGCGCGAGGAGGTGGAACACCTCCTGGTTCAAGGTGAGGCGAGGTTTACAGTCGATCAGACACTCAATCGCGGTCGGTTTTAATACGGCTCCGTGCAGCAAGCTCATATCTGCTATCTGACCCTGGAGAAGCACAGCAGAGAGGATGTTTAAAGTGTCAGTCTGGCATTTTGGGGATTTCCTCAACTAAGAAGCTTCTGAATGTGGTCCAAATTGCATTGTGGTCCCGCTCTGACATGCCACCGATCCTAACTCCGACGCCAGTTTGGTGGTAAGCCTGTTACAACCATTTCAGGACTAAAGCAAGTACTATACTAGGGTTGGTGGTAGCGAAGATCCTGGATTCATCCGAACGGAGAGCACGCGGAAAGAGCCACAATAAAAGAATGATCGCCTGACTGCCGACTACTGGGAAAGAAATCTATCTCAATTCAATGATGGATTTGTGGATGATGTTGGAATGAGTAATCAAAACTCAGTGTCTCTCTATGTTAGAAGAAGTTTGTGTCATTCTGGTGGTTGACTAGGTAACGTTGAAACAGCAAAAGAATGAAGGGAAGGCGTGCACAGGAAGAAGTGGGTTTCAGAGCAAGTGCTCTTCAGGAGAGCGACACGGTCTTTGAGAAATACAGCACAAATGATCGTCCGTGGGTCGAAACGTACAGCAGAATCAACAGCTACCTTCGAATCTGGAGAATTTTTCTCCGAGATGGGAAGAATTGCCAGGTCATGGTTCACGCGGACCTACTATTCCAGAGAATGTTCACGTTGACACTCAAAGGGAGATGAGAAGTTATTCGACGCATTTAGCGATGTCACCATAAATCTTCGGCTCATTTTTTTCTCTCAACTACTAGTAAATATGTTTCCACTTTTCTTGAATTAAAGCAGATTGGAGTTGTCAGAAGTTAAGGTGCAATACATCTTCCAGCTCCACAGAACTACATTAAAGCATCTCCACAAAGATTTGGGAAGTGAGAGCTCACCTCCACTCATCCAGTCATGCACTAATTTGCTCTCTTGACAGGTGACACTCGAAGGTGACAATGCTGCTGTAGTGATAGAGGGAAGGACAAGATACACACCTCAAGCTTGACTAATCAAATCATCTTTTACTTCCCTCTTGACAGGGACCATGAAGAAGGTTGTCAAACATGTATAAATCATTCTATAAATTAAAGAATTTGGATACCTTGAAGAGATGCGAAAACTTCTCTGGATCAGACGTGGACCATGCAGCCCCAACGAGAGCGAGTGATTGACCCTCCGGCAACTCGTCGGCGAGTGTCGAAGGAACAGTCAAAATCGGTCCTGATGTAAGCATTTCAAGTTCATCCCTGCCCAGAAATATCCCCACCTGTGGGCAAAAAAAGAAGCATCTAGCCCTATTGTGGATCTTGTCTAGCTTTGACAGGCTCTACCAATTCCTCCAACCTCTGGAGAACTCACATCTTGTTCTTTTCCCTCCGAGTGATAGTTGACTGTCATAAGGACCCACTCCTCCTCCACAATGTGTGAGCTCGACGAGAACGTCCACGAAGTGGATGAACGATTGTGAGACTTTTTTAGGTTAACATTTATGTCTGTACCCCTCTTAGTGATTGTCAAAGTAGAGATTTTGTTGCCTACAAAAAAAAACAAATTTAATGTGCTCCATATGGACTCCAAAAAATGATCTTCAGAGCAGACATCCAGTCTGATTGTTTGTTTAGCTTCGCGTTTTCGGGCAGTGAGGCCACAACCACAGTGCTTCGGCCCAGCGGGTCAGGTCTGTAGCCCCTGTCAGCCTCTCCATGCATCGACAGCACACATTCTGCCCCAGTATTATGTCTGCTTTCCCTTTCAGGGGAATTCCGACACCTCAGAGCAGTGCCTCGGTGGTTTGTAGCTTTTCACTGCAATTCCAAATCGATGAACCGGAAAAAAAACTACTTTTAAGCACGAAAGTGGGGCTATAAATTCATATTAACTCGTTGATGCTAGGGAAAAAAAACGTCAACTTATTAGGTGACTTTGATAATAGATACGATCTAGTATTTGCTAACCTTGACACACTTCTCTGAACCTACGCAATGCATATTTTTTTTTCAAAAGGTAGCCAGATTTTGCCTTTATTTTGAGATCCAACGCCCACGCTGGTAGATGCAGTCCCAGATTAACTGCGCCACTTCGAAGAGTTGTTTTTTTTTTTCGCCCCTCTTTCGCCAGCGCTCAATATCAAAGGTCCGAACTGCGGAACCGTCTACCTACTGAGAATACTTCTGCCGTAGAACAGCACCTCAATCGGCGCATCACCAGGTATGTCGGAGGGTAGGTGTGGGTGCTGGCGAAGCCAGAAGAAGAGGGAAAATTGAAGATCACCACCCATCGATCCGTGCAGACCAGTCGTTGGAGGCAGCGCATCAGTTACGTTGAGTGGAGACTTGCCGGAGTAGAGGTGTTTCGCCGCGGACATAAGTTTAGTCAGTACTGCGTATTTTGATCGTAGGCCTAAAAATATGCATAAAGAGGCATGTGTATACCACAAAAATGCCCTTATGTTGCCTAGTTTAGAGCTGATTACTATCAAGCACGAGTGAAACGGCTGGTGGTCGTCTCTGTTTCGGTTCACTTTAAAAAGCCATAACAAAAGGCAAAATTTAGCTCGGTCTACCTCTTTGCCCACACCTTAAAACACGAAAAAGAGGGTTTGAGTTGAGACTTTGTTGGGGAAAACTTATAATTAGGCAAGAAGATTCTGGTCTTACATTGGCATTAGGGATTGGGCTGGAAGAAAAACATTCTTCCTCAAAGTTATCATGGAATAACGGCCAATCCAGGCCTCAGAGGAGAAACATCTTCTTGTTTACTGTTTAAATACAAAACGTCTTCATTTTCTTTCCAGCTTAGTTCGAAGTATTGTTTTGTAATTGGATGTGTCACATATGTGTGACGCGCAGGTCCAAGTAGAGAAATCGAACCAACACACGCATCCAGCACCAAAATATAATCTGTCCTAGTTTTTGTTATTAAAAAATTAAGTAAAATTCTATCAAACTTGGTTAAGTGATAAAGTAATAGGGAGCCCAAATTAGAGTCAATTCTACAACTCCTTTATCGCCTATTCAGCTCAGTAAAGTTTTTTTGTGTAAGCCGCGTCTCGTTATTGCCTACGAAAGTAGCACTTGAGCTTCTCATTAAAAATCTCAAAAAGGCAAACAAAAAAAAGCTGAATTCAAGGCCTCATTTCGGGGGAATTAAGTGAGGATGGTTCGAGTGACTTGGTGACCGATCCCCTGGAAAGCCTCCTCCAAATCCAAAAGCATAGCCTTCTTAGCTTGGATAACGGATCAGATTGTTGAAAAATGAAATGCCTTTTAGTCCTGCAGGTTCCTAATACATTATTCATAGAGTGTTTGTTTTTTTTCGGTCAAAATTTTGAGCTCAAAAGCGCCTGCTGCGCAATTCGCCTCCGCCTGGACATCGATGGCGACGCAGTCAATAAAGCGAGATTGTAGCCAAGCTTGTTATACAATAAAATCACGCAACCTCGAACTTGTTTTATCAAAGACTTGATTAACTACCTCGGTAAAGTACTCTCACAGTTTGGTAGAGCCAAGTTTATTTGAATTTCGGGGCCAGGGAACGACTTTCTCCTCATCCACATGTTAGAAGAAGCATCTAACCATGCAGTTTAAAACGCTTCACAAAGGTGTTAGAAAAAACGCTCTACAAGGAAAATATGTCATCTTTTTATTGCCCCAATCTCCCAACGTTGAAGTCAACACTCCAGACAAGGAGTAGGAGGCACAAATGACACTTTTTTTTTCTCAAGCAACCCCTCATTAGAAACTGTGAAGTTAAAGTGTCACTAAGGGATTCTCAAAAGTAAAAATGTCGAAATTTTTTTACTAAAGGTGAGGAGATTCGAAAAAGACTATGACAAAATTCTTTGCTCTTTTGGCAGGACTATCCCCTATTGGAGGGCTGTAATTCATTTTGGCTTTCAAGAGCTATAGACGGTAATTTTTGAGTGGAGAAGAGGAGGTGGAAAGTATCTACCGCATTTGTGAAGTCGGTACTGCTCCAGCGGACAGGGTAGAGCATTGCCCTCTAGGAGTGCGGGTCTCTTGTAGAGCAGCTCAACTACCGCCTCTGCACGAGTCACTGTACAACCCAGACTGGGGAGAACTTGCAAGACCGTGGAATTTTGCAGGTCTGGATCCTCAGAGCAGTCTTCGAGGACTGCGTTTGCCAGCGGCATGAGATCGTCTCCTTTGTGTTCAAGGATTGGTGAAATGCCTATGTGGTAGAGGGCAACGCATAATCGTCATCAATTATTTAATGCATCAGATTTCTGTAGAAAATTTAGTCAGTCTTATGAAAACCTCGTTCTTTACAGTTATGGGGCTGATTTCTCAACAGTCGAGGTAATGGGGAACAGAGCGGCGACAGATAGTAGAAGAGGTGAAGATTTATGGATACAGAGGGTTAGGAGGCTAACGCCAACCCGAAGTGTGAAACGCACGCTATCAGATCTACTACCCATATCATAGGCGTCATAAAAAAGGCAGTCGCGATTAGGCCACCGTAATTGGCCTTTTATGGGCCCTGAGGGCGTGATTGAAAAAAATACCTCGCAAACTCATTCCCTGAGAGGAGCCAGGGTCCATTCACCCCTAGCGACGAATCGTCCAATCTGCTGCATTGATTTTGGATGGTGTCCAAGTTTCCAACTCATTAGTAAGTTATCTGTATGTACACTTTAAGGCCACGTAGCAATGTAATACGCCTTTCTGAAGTAATGTGAGTAAGCAATTTTGATGAATTCTCACTGAAAAGGAGCAATTTTAAAGCACATGGCTAATAGTCTTCCTTCTTCAGCAATAAAATTAAGTTTATTTAGCTTTCAGACGATTAGTCAGGCATTATGGACGCTGACAAGTATTTCAGTAGTATCGTAAATCCAGAGAGACAAGTTTTCTATGGTACACGCACAAACAGAGGAAAAGAAGAAGTTTAAACAAAAATGTGAACGCCTGTCTCATGTTTGCCTTAAAATTCAAGCAGCATGGGGGTGTAGGCTGTTAAAAGGCAAAAAAAATCTTATTCGCAGTTAGTCTTTACTATGGAAAACAGATGGTGCCTCTTCTCTCGCCCTCTCCCATCTTCTCTTATTCCTACATCAATTAGTTTTTGGTATTTAAATGAGGCTAATTCATTTAAAAACGCAAAGCATTTCGTTAGAAAAACGATAGGGAGTTCTTCGCTATTCACTTTGGCTACCATTTAGCAAATTGGATCACTTGGCCTAGAGCTAAGCAATAAAATGGGCAAAATGGTTAGGCATCCACTAAAATGCCTGTTTAACAAAGCAGTCGCTTGGCAATGCTTTCTTCAACATACCAGTCCATCGTGGTGAACAGTGAAATATGATTATAAGAGCGGGAACGGAGGATAAGGGTGGCTCTTGATTAGACAGCGCTCTCACTCGCAGTGTATTCACCGTCCCCGATTCAACATCAATGTTCTTTTTACGAAGTCGCAAAGTGCCTGCAAAAGTAATGTTAACTCCTGCTGTAGGTCAGAAATAAAAAAAGGGTTTTGTCATATTTTGTTCTTCAAAATGAACGCGCATTAAATATTCAAAGGATTGCTCAAGCTCTTTAGGTTTTTAGGAGTTCGTAAAAATTTTAGCTAACTTAGATTATTGTACTATTGAACTTAACCTAAGAATATTAAAAACTAAACGGTGACTTTTAGAAATTAAAATAAACACAGCACCGTTTACAATACGATACTTCTTTTGCTAGGTAGATGGCTAATTTACACTTTTGCATTGAATGTTAGCAAACACTAGGCATACCTCCAAAAGAGCTAATGTTTAAAAATCCAATAAAAACACAAGTGTGTAAATGGCGCTTTGTAAAAGAAAATCAGATTTTTTAACCTATGTAACAAAAGAGTGAAAATCTGCCTTGTTCGTAGGGACCTAACAATTTGCATTACAATTTAGTAAAACTATATCTCATTCATATTCGTGGATTTACCAGTCTCGTCAATTGTCAAGAAGGGACTCGTGCTGGTCTCAACACTGAAATTGGAAATTGAAAAGTTTGTGGGGGCAATTGCAAATCTGGAAAGTTTGGCCAAAGTGATGGGGGACGTCAAATGGATTGGCGCTTTCATTCGAAACACTGGTTTAGTCCATTTTGGGTGATTAGCTTTGGCGACCTATAATATAGGAATGCATAAAAGAGAGATCTTGGGGCAACGAGGCAAAACAATGCCTATCTCGGTCAAACCAGCTCATTCACTTGCAAACAGGCACTTAAAATAACTTATTTTTTTGCAAGAAGCGTTGTATAAATGGGGTAATGCTTATGTCCGCAATAAATTTATGCTTGTAAAGAGCCACAAAACTTAAAGCATTGCATTTGTTGTCAATATATGAACTAACATATATGTGAAGAGGTCTTTTTGGTGAAAGAAGTGGAGGTTCTTGACAGGTCTCTGCTTGAATTTGGAAGATCATCCCATCAAGTTCTTCGGTCCCATTTGTATTTATAGTAATCTCATATACATCTGATGCGTTCTTTAAAGGATTTAGCCTTAGAGCCAGGGATGGAGGTTCAACTCGAAATCCACAGATGGAAAGGTCTGTAAAAAATGGGACTCAAAATTAGTTTAAATTCCCTTAAATTGAATAGTAATCTAATTTTAAACACATTCTTATAAATTTAAGGCCATATAGCAGGCATATTTTACCTTGTTGAAGCGTAAGTCTGAGTAGTGGATACACTAATACAGTAGAACCATTCGGTTCAAAAAATGCCGAAATCTCATTGGTTTCGTCGGCCAAAATGTTCCATTCTATAAAATTTTGGGATGCGTGACACGTGGTGATGCTCCAGATCGTCAGGAAGCATATACATTTAATCGCAATCATTCTAAGGCGAGGTTATTGTAATGCGACTGCGGCAAAGGTTGGACAGAATTATGCATGACTTGCCCATTAAAACAAATTGTAAAATTTTTGAAAGCTGCCAATTACTCCTTTGAAAATAAATATTGTGGGATGACAAATTTAAGCAATACTGGTTCAAGCCTTTGATAGCAATTCATGGGTTCGGAAACGGAGCAGTCGGTAGGTATTCTATACTAGTAAAATCGCCAACACATTTACAGCTATCACACATAATCGAATGGAGATCTTGCGCTTTCGAATCCTAGGCTATCAAAATAGAGACGAACTGAGCACTACAACTGGGCGCAATGCGCAGAAACTTATGCTATTTTCCTGTAAACCATTATAAATTAGAAATTTAGTTAAGAAGGATGCATGTTTAGTCAGTCCAAAAGAGTTTAATTGACCCACAAATAATCTTTTCGATGCGCATGAGCGAAGTTTTACACAGATTAAGTCATAACCATTTGTCTCCCATATTTGTGCGTCTGTAATGAAATGCACATCACTATCGCACCCCCGCCCTTTTAAATCGTCGTTCACAATGTCTTCGCCCATTTATCGATAGTTTCGCATCTAATTAAGGCACTGTACACCAAGCAGTCATCAAAAATTTCCACTGGTAAAGTCGTCCACACCACCCACTACCGAGGTAGGCGACGTGCGCCGCCTCCCGTTGCCCCAGTAAGCCAGAACACACACCTGGAGAATACTAAATTTGGTATATTACCGGCCAGCACTCCGCATCCATCTCTTCCTCCTCTAGTATAAGATAAATCTATACTTAATAATAGCGGTTATGTACATATATATACGCTCACACACGAAGGCAGGGACAAGAAAAGTGCACAGTTAAAAGCAAAGAAAGGAGACAGGCCATTCGAAACGCATACACGCGCACAAAATTACACACGGGAAGGAAAAAAATAGGAGATCAGAAACAAGGATGGGAATGACACGCGTGTGTGTGTGTCCGTGTGCGTGTGCGTGCGTACACTCGAGGCAATTTGAAAGAGAACTACAAATCATCACTAGGGGCAGAAGGGGACCACCTCCGTTGTTGCTGCTGTTGCTCGGAGAGCAACTGGACGGCCTCCTCGTAGAGCGGAGGTAGACCAGCGCTAGAACCGGTAGTGCAGGAGGAGGTCACACTACCTCTCTCAGCCTCCACTGCCTCCGTCCCTAGTCGAGTGCCGAGGTGAGCGACTGATGCAGCCATCTCCTGCAAAGTCGCCTCCGCCTCAGCAGAGGAGAGGCGTCCGCTTGTTGCAGCCGTAGCAACACCAGTGGTGGACGCGACAGCAGTGGTGGTGGCAGAGGTGGCTGTACTACCAGAAGACGCTGTAGTTGCTGTTGTCGCTGTGCCCGAAGATCCGCTCGTGGTATTCGACGGTGAAATGGAGATATTTCGAGCAGAATTGCGACTCTAAAAAAAATGTATGAATGCTCGATCTAACCGGATGCTCCTTGATCCACAATTCAATCCCGATTCCGTCCATCGACGCCCAGTTCCAGAGTAAATTAGTAATAAAACATGTGCATTGGTATGCCTTAACACGTCATCAGCGATAAAGGAGGAGCAGCTAGCAGTTGCATGCCTCTGTATCCTTGCCCGTTTCATTCAAGAAAAGGTAGAACTTTGATACACTTAGGCAAGCACTTATAAGCTGATGCGCCGATGGAAAACGCAGCAATCACTTTATGGGAGGTCCTAAGCGCTGATTCTCCACTCTCTCCTCATGTTCCCATGATCTGGATTTGGGAGACTCAAAGGACCGTAAACATTTATTCCACAACTGAGCACTTACTGTGCGTTGATATTAAAATTGTATTCCATCCTACATCCTTCAACACTACTTCAGGATGCACGACATTATGCTTCGCCATGAAGGCTTACACAAGCACGTCCGTAAACCACTGTCGCTCATCACTACCTATCTCTACGTTTTCTTTTCGGAGGAAAAGTGTCTGGGTGCTATGCTCCCCAATTTCGTAGTCCACGTTGCAATGCAATTTGTGCAATCATTCACCTTATCCACTTTACCCGATGTCTATCCCTTGGCTCCCTACCAAACCTGTCGCATGGGTCAAATGCTCATCTAGTGGAGCGAGTTCCTCATCTCTGGCCAAAGACAGGCCTCATAAAGTACATAGACACATTGTCTTAGAATGCATCACTTCCACAATCCCCAACACACAAGCACGACCACACAAACCAACCAATGGGCAGTGAAGATGAGCATCGTCGGGGGATGCTGGAGTGCATGCCACGGCCCAACCACCCCACCCCTCGCGTGAATTTATGCCACTCTCAGAAGCCTGTACACAGCAACCTTCAAGTCGGCGATTGTGTCCTCAACTGTGACGAATACGGTGTCCAATCGTCAGTGCATGTCTGCACTGCGGCAGACAGGTGCATAGACGAGACAGAAGTAGGTCAGAATAAGTGGGTGACTAAGTGGAGGGGTGCGGGGGTGGAGGGATGGAGGCACGGGGAGGAGGATGGTTAAGTAAACAGGTGGGCAAGTGTCGTTATGATGTGTCCAACCGCCCACAAATATGCCTCCTCTGCCAACAGCAACACAGAAACCCACCTCACACACAAACGTCCACACACGCCCACACACACAAACACACACACACACTGAATCGAGGCGATTTGATGACTTTGACTTTGTGTTTGGCTCGCCTCCTACCACCTCCCCAACTGGTGCTGCAAGTTCCCTCCCCTTTCTCCTCATTCATTCATTTATTCATTCATCCATCCACCCATCTTAGTTGTGCTCGCAGCTCGACGTCCACAGTCCCTCCCTCCCTCTCTCCCTCCCTCCCTCTCTCCCTCCCAACACGTCAGTGCCAACTGCTTTCACTCGCTTACAGGCGATAAAGTCGCCCACATCCTCACCACTGATGGACATTCCAACACGTCCTCCTGTCACACCCTCTCCTCGCAAACACGCGCATGACACAACGTCGGCCTGTCCTTAACGGCATTCGGTCCGCAGATGCACAAGTCATGGCCGCCTCGGAATGAAAAGGTTCGCACGACTCGGCATGGATAGTCTACTTTTCGGACAGAACTAGCAAAATGACAGGCTCCGACAACCTCGCTCACTACAACCACTCTCACGTACACAATTTTGAACAAATATGTGCGGTACTGTGAAGATGTCTTGCTATCCTCCCGAGGCTGTGACAACTGACATGTCCAAGTGACCGAAACACCCCATTTATTTACCCCAACCGACCTGTGCGAGTGGAGGAATCAAAGGCTGTATCCGTGTTTTGACGTCGTGGTTACCAGGAGAGTGAGTCGCAGATTGCATAACGAACGGGAACGAGTCGGAGTGTTATTATGAGGAAGTGCCGCACTTTTGAAGTCATTTGGCTCTTGCCCGCTGAATATTCAAGCCTCCCGCCACTCCGGGTGATGCGTCCAACTGCAACTGAATTCATTCGAATGCATTCCATCCAACACACCCAAGTGCGGTTCGTGGGAAAACGAGGTGCGACTGCGCAAAAATAGGTGGTTTCCTTTTCATCCATCCCCGATTATCGCCCTTAGCATTTCGTGTGACATCACATGCAGGCACTTTGACTCCACACATGCAACCAAGGCACTGAAATGACCTTTCCATTTTGCCCTCCCCCCTCCCCCCTCCCCCCTTTTCCCTCCTCCGTGTAAGGTCCACCTACCTCCTGCCTCCTGTCCATAACTGACCTCACTGCCTCACACAGCTGGTTCAAAGAGGAGGAATGTACAAGCGGGTTCGGTGGAGATGCTCGACTGACTAATTCAACGGATGAACACGTTTATTAGCGGCGTTTCGAGCATGTCGTGTCAACTGGAGAAACTTGACCCTGTGCCGACTGTGAGTGTGCGGATGCGTTAAGGGGTGCTTCTAGCTCAAATCTCATTGCGTGTTATTACACTGGGTTCGTGTTTCCCCACATGAACGGTGACTAAACTACCACCAGCTCCGTACACCGCCCCTAGGCAACTTCTAAAACAGTTACATGCATTTTGCAGGTAGTCTTTATTCACCACGGCTATAAAACGAGGTCACAAATGTTGGTAACCATCACAACAACACGCCAGGGGCAGTAGTCCAAGGGATTCAAATCGGGCTCACAAAAATTTGCATTGATTTACGCAGGGATTAAACTCACCACAAATCATCCCAAGCATGCATACTTCTCGCATGCCAACATCTCTTTCATCCTAGTCGCTGTTTACGGAGTCTGTTTTCTTCCCACCATGTGACAGCGGCTGTAACTATTCTACACTCTTAACGCACAGAAAACCCCGTGATGGAGAAGCTTAACTTTATAGTGAGGCCATGCGCCAATGCCGACTGATACCGATCTTAGAAAGAACTTACTTCCAATGACTTAACAATCCTTCTGTCGCCATTTTACCGTGTGCTATCATTCCCATCCCAGGATGACAGGTTTATTATTAAATTAAAGAGCCAGCTTACTTGCCAGGATGAAGGATTCACATGATTCAACGACAAGACACGAGCAATAGGAACAGTGTGAACTTCCCACCCCTTCTGAGAATGTGTTTTAAAATAATATCGAGAGCTTACAGCAGACGCATTTGTAGATCCTGGAGTAACAAGAACGAGCTCATTATCCTCATTGATTGCGAGGAGGAGTGAGAGTCTTTGGCCTGAATTTTGGGGAGCTACCTCTGCCATCGGTTCCGCATCCATCGATCGCCAGCCGCGGCCACGTCGATACTGCGACTGTTGTTGCGACGATGACTGCTTCTTGACGCGCTTGATAGGCCGCTGCCTTGGTGCCTCATAGGGTGGAAGTTGGTGGCCGATCTGTAAACGACTGTCTACACTCTGAGTGCGTCGGGGTGGCCGCCGCTGCGGTCGTTTCAACCGAAGGCGTCGAGCGTCTAGGGACCCTTGACCTGAGGAAGTATGATGTTCAGCCTCAACGTCTATGACATCCGCTTTCTCCACTGAGTCCTGAAGTGTTCAAGGAGAAAGAGAACCTAAAGGCTAGATATTAGTTATTAAGAAACAAGGATTCCAACCGACAAGTCTGTGTTCCAAACAAGCTGAATTATACACAGCTTTACCACTCACCGGAAATCTACTGTTAGCTGTTTCCAGACCCATATGCCTCATAAAGTATTCAGGAGTCACCTAATCACTGCAATGATACCAATGCAATGTAATACGCAAAGCTTACTAATAGCTTAGAGAATGTGGACGTTGAAAAGAGAAAATTTTAACTAATAGAAAACATGCCGTGCTAACAGAAACGGAAAACCACGTTGGTTGCGGCCGGTTGGTCTTGTCTCAAACTCGATGAAATGTCGAAACCATCTATGAAAGAATTGCCTAAAATTTTCTAGCGAAAGAGCCAAACCTGGAGTCAGTTACAACAAAGGACGGCCTTCCTTTAAACATGTTTAATTGTAAGGCGAATTCTAGCATGGAAAAGCGTTCGTGTGCGAAATACAAGCGTTTCAGAACATTGGAGAGGCTTGAGTGCTATGAAATTGCCTCAGTGAGATGAGAAATTATCACAAAAAGCACCAAGATGACGCTTAGGAAAAAGGCGACACTAAGCTACAGAAGGAAACGTTTCAAATATCGAAAAGTCATTTCAACTTTCGTGAATTGACCCCTTAAGACAGTGGTTAGTCCATGTGTACTCCTATGCACTGATGATAAACCTGCTTTTCGACTCTTGTCTTACAAACTTCCATTAATAACAGGGACAGTTACCTCGTCAACACAATGCAGAATCTCCTCGATCGGTCGCTGATGCACTGCCGCACCTGGTAGCGAAGAGATTGAGGGCGAACGCAGGAGCTCTGCTCCAGTTAAAGTTACCGGTCCTCCATCGCCCCCCTTCTCTCCACTTCCAGCCACTCCCCTTCCTCGCTTCCTGATTCTTCCCCTTCGTCCACAGACAATAGACGTCACAAAGATGACAATTAATAGAGTGATAAGGATAATCAGTAGACAGGCAAAAAAGAAGGCCCCAGTGAGGAGAGGATGATAGGTTGGAGAGGAGGAAGGAGCCGAGTCACCATGAGATGGTGGGAGCAGTAGAACCGGTGATGTAGGCTGGGCCAGATTCAGAATGTTATTTGGTGGCCAGGAAAGACTAGAGACTGTTGAGGCGAGGCATCGAGTGACATGTAAACTGTCCATACATACACCGGCGTAGCCATAGAGAGCAAAGTGAAGAGGTGACTCGGGAAGAAGTTGGGTGTCAAGCGGGAGGGTGAGATGCAACCACCGATTTAGTGGCGGGGTGACACGAGGCAATTGGCGCTGTTGGGCGGAGATACTAGAAGGTTTCCAGAGGATCCAACTTGCCAGACTGCTGAGGAAAGCAATCTTTTGTTCCACTGACGGCACGGGAGTTGAGACCGGTTCAGGAGGAGGAGGAGGAGAGGGAGGAGGAAGAATAGGTGTTGGAGAGGCCTCAATTGTCTGAACCATGGAACGAAACTTAACAGTGAGTTTGGAAGGGCCGTCAGTGTGTTCAGAGGAGAGACGGACGTCCATTTCGAGACAAAGTCCCAAATCTCTAGTCGGTTCCTCCCCTACCTCCTCTTCCTCCCCCTCCTTCACGACCTTCTCAACATTTGAAGGTGACTCAAGTGGATCCGTTCCAACGTAGAAAACCTTCCCACTGGTTTGACGCAATGGACGAGGCGACGGAGGAAGAATGAAAGCTTCCAACGCTGCAACACGTTCTGTAAAGCCGCTTGAAGGAGGCAGAGAAGAGGGCGCACTTCGTTGACTCGTCACACCCCAATCTGCACATACAAAGTAGTTCTGAACTGGAGGTATCAGTGAAGAGTTGACGCTTGTCTAGAATACAAAAATGGCATGAAGAAAATCGGTCTGTGGTGATATTTGATAAAGAATACTAATTCTTTACGAGAGGAGATTTAGCGAGGTGAGAGCGTAATGTTATTGCATGCATAAGATGATTGCTGCCGCAATTGCAAGCGGTGTGATTAGGGTTGTCTTGACCAAAATAAAAGAACTTGCCAATTTAAGGTTTATTCACAAAAACGTCTCGTTTCAAAGAACACGGGTCAAATTTGCACTCAATATTACACAAAGGCAAAATGTGATACCCCTTGGGTAGAAAGACTGTCACGCCTCTTCTAGTGAAGTCAATGCACAGATCTCACTAATGACCATTTATACCCATGGTTTAGACGCAGGTACCGATGACATAGAACAGGGCCATTTCTGGGGACATAAATAATTGTTCGTTTCCAAACAATGCATGACGCAGATATCTTTAACAAACACAACTTCATTGATGCTAGGTTGCATGGGTAGGCAGATGGTAAGGAGCGTCCAGGCAGTTTGAACCAATGGAACAAGGAGGAAGGTCTTGCCGAAGCAAGGGAGAGCTCTCTCCACCTTGGCCTCGTCTTAGCAATTCTTTCACTGCGGTCGCTAACAACCTCCTCTGGCAACTAAATTCAATCCGTTGCATTAAGAAAGTGTAACTGTCCTGACAGTTAAAGCGTAAGTTAATCGCCTAGATGTCCAATTCTCTACCGACACAGCCCTTGTAGCCATTGCAATCGAAAAATTGAGGAGCATAAAAGGTACTTTCCACGTCTTCCCCAGGACAACTTGAGAAACAGGTGAAAAAAAAACTTTCTATGCATTTCAAAAGCTTTTTTCTTCACGCTGACTCAAGTGTCATTAGGTGTTCAAGAGGAGGATGGGAAATCGCTGGCCAGAGCCGGCCAATCCACTTGAGGGCGTACTAAAGCCAGCAACTACGACTTTCGTCAGTGTGAGGCTGATTGGCCATGCAAAGTGGCCGTCTCACTGTCACTAGTCATTGGTCGATGGCACTGCGCCCGTAATCAAGTCTCCTAAGCTGTGACGGAAGCTACAACTACTAATACACACTTGGACTGACTTCTCAAGCTTTTACCATTCAACAGGCGAGTGGAAGAGGTAAGTTAATGCTTAAAAAGAAAAAGAATTACTACTGATAGCCGAGAAAGAAAACAACCAAAATGCAGCATGGCCAGGTAAGCGTTCAACTCGCCCAAGTGGATGGCACAATTCACACAATTACCACAAAAGAGGCAAGTGTTTAAGGAGGCTGGACGACTATCATGCTGAGGGTTTCGACAACTCCTCAAAGCAAGTTTCCTATTCACAAAGTAGAGATAAGATGTCCGCAATGCATGGAAGAGGCTACAAAAAGGCAAAAACTGAATGTTTTAAAAGATGCTTCGGTTTTTGTTTGATGTCTACCCGAATATTATTTAAGCGTGATGAAGGGAGATGGTTGCCCATCGACTAGGGTGTGCCGAAATAAACGGCTAGACAGTGTTAAAATAGAAGCCACATACAAAAAAAAGGAATGCAATGACGTAGAAACCACTGAGGGGAACACACCTATTTATGTCTGACCAGAAGAAAGGCTAGAAAAGGATTGTGTTTTAAAAAAAAAGAGCTTTGAAAAAATCACGTAAACCGCTTTCTCAATCTCGGTGACATAGGAGAGATGGACCAGAATCAAGTGAAACAAAGGTCTAAAAGTAGCGTCCAACCTTCAGGAAGGCATGGCGAAGAAAAATCGGCCAGTTGCCATTACTAAGAGTTGGTAGGTTCTACAAAAGCTCATAGCAGAAGGGTTGAAACAACCATGCCAATTCCGATGAAATACACAAACCGTATTTCACCAGTACCCGATACTGAACAGAAAATACGATTATCTCAGATGCTTCAACAGCTTCATGGTGGCATCAAACCGTAAAATGAGAAAATAGAAGAGGAATCATTTCACGGGGAAGGAAATCAAATTTTGCGGCAATGATTTTTGCTTGTCATTCCTCGCCAATGAACGAATTGAAAGTAACAGAAAAAAAAACGCTTCTGATGTTGCCACAAAAAGAAAGAGGGAAAGATGAGTTGGATTTGAGGGTCCGCTTTTTCCTCTTTAATGCAAAAAAACTGGAAAGACTAACACTGGGTGGTCTCAAAAATAGTAACGACAGGGCACACGGAGAGGGAGTCCTGACTGAGAGACAATATAATGGGTTCGAAAATGCCAAAAGCTACTACCTATTAGTTGTGTTAAGGCCAACTGGGCTAATGTCAAGCGAAAACGTCACCGAGGAAAGCGTGTGTGTGTGTGTGTGTGTGTGTGTGTGTGTAGACCCACAATGAAGGTTGTTTAAAACGCGTCAACTGTTTTGACTTACAATTTTTAAGCACTGTGATGAAATGACACCCGAGTTGCAATGGTAAAAACGAATCATTGTAGGAAGCTCAGATAATTGACAAATGTCCCTTTGGTATAAAAGCACCTTCAGGCATAGTAAGCATTTGCCATTCGCATGACACAGGATCGTAAAGGAGGATCTTCCCACTCCATACAATTTTATTGGGTAGGCGTTATGCTGGTCTGGTGATGTAGCGGTTACAAGGCAACCAGCTACTGGCAGTGTAGTAATAAAGGTTAGGCACGCCAAGAAAACGGCGGAAGCTAGGCGTAGTACAATGGCATTTGCTTTACTTAAGTGAACTTTTAACACCCATCTGGGTCGTATTTAGAGCCTCACCTCGTATGCTGGTAATTAAGGAGGCATAGTTAGGTTATGCAATTGATACCTCGAAGTTGCAATGGCTACCAATTCGCCTAGCGATAGACCGTTCGGGAAACATTCCAAGTTTAAGCAAAAAAACACAGAGTTGTGCCTTCAAAATACATCTTAATGAAGGCAGTCTACACTAACCCATAGAGTTAAAGGTAGCCTTCGGTCTGAATCAGTAGGAGCACTTTTTGTGGCATTCTGTCGAATAGTACCCAGCAGATAAATGGCAAGACTTAGGGAATCGCTGTTAAAAAAGGGGATAATAACACTAGGTGCGTCAGGCCTTCCACGATACGGGTCGTATGAAAGCAGGGGCAGCCAAAAAACATGCCCTTTCTCCCACTTAAGTAAAAGTATCATGTCCAAATGCTTGGTATTTTCAACGTCTCATTCACCATTCATAAAGACTTCACAATCCTCACCTTCAACCAAATCAAGATAGAAGGGCTGCAACCAGAAAAGTGGAACATTTACCAGTCTCAGCATTGAAATATCCAAAGCTAACATAGCGTAGTTAAAAAACACTGCTGCTTCGCACACAATCGGCGCAGAACATAAATAAGCTTTCTGGGAGGAATAAGAGCTGTGGTGAATAAAGACTACCTGCAAAATGCATGTAACTGTTTTAGAAGTTGCCTAGGGGCGGTGTACGGAGCTGGTGGTAGTTTAGTCACCGTTCATGTGGGGAAACACGAACCCAGTGTAATAACACGCAATGAGATTTGAGCTAGAAGCACCCCTTAACGCATCCGCACACTCACAGTCGGCACAGGGTCAAGTTTCTCCAGTTGACACGACATGCTCGAAACGCCGCTAATAAACGTGTTCATCCGTTGAATTAGTCAGTCGAGCATCTCCACCGAACCCGCTTGTACATTCCTCCTCTTTGAACCAGCTGTGTGAGGCAGTGAGGTCAGTTATGGACAGGAGGCAGGAGGTAGGTGGACCTTACACGGAGGAGGGGGAAGGGAGGAGGGGGGAGGGCAAAATGGAAAGGTCATTTCAGTGCCTTGGTTGCATGTGTGGAGTCAAAGTACCTGCATGTGATGTCACACGAAATGCTAAGGGCGATAATCGGGGATGGATGAAAAGGAAACCACCTATTTTTGCGCAGTCGCACCTCGTTTTCCCACGAACCGCACTTGGGTGTGTTGGATGGAATGCATTCGAATGAATTCAGTTGCAGTTGGACGCATCACCCGGAGTGGCGGGAGGCTTGAATATTCAGCGGGCAAGAGCCAAATGACTTCAAAAGTGCGGCACTTCCTCATAATAACACTCCGACTCGTTCCCGTTCGTTATGCAATCTGCGACTCACTCTCCTGGTAACCACGACGTCAAAACACGGATACAGCCTTTGATTCCTCCACTCGCACAGGTCGGTTGGGGTAAATAAATGGGGTGTTTCGGTCACTTGGACATGTCAGTTGTCACAGCCTCGGGAGGATAGCAAGACATCTTCACAGTACCGCACATATTTGTTCAAAATTGTGTACGTGAGAGTGGTTGTAGTGAGCGAGGTTGTCGGAGCCTGTCATTTTGCTAGTTCTGTCCGAAAAGTAGACTATCCATGCCGAGTCGTGCGAACCTTTTCATTCCGAGGCGGCCATGACTTGTGCATCTGCGGACTGAATGCCGTTAAGGACAGGCCGACGTTGTGTCATGCGCGTGTTTGCGAGGAGAGGGTGTGACAGGAGGACGTGTTGGAATGTCCATCAGTGGTGAGGATGTGGGCGACTTTATCGCCTGTAAGCGAGTGAAAGCAGTTGGCACTGACGTGTTGGGAGGGAGGGAGGAGAGAGGGAGGGAGAGGGAGGAGAGAGAGGGAGGGAGGGACTGTGGACGTCGAGCTGCGAGCACAACTAAGATGGATGGATGGATGAATGAATAAATGAATGAATGAGGAGAAAGGGGAGGGAACTTGCAGCACCAGTTGGGGAGGTGGTAGGAGGCGAGCCAAACACAAAGTCAAAGTCATCAAATCGCCTCGATTCAGTGTGTGTGTGTGTTTGTGTGTGTGGGCGTGTGTGGACGTTTGTGTGTGAGGTGGGTTTCTGTGTTGCTGTTGGCAGAGGAGGCATATTTGTGGGCGGTTGGACACATCATAACGACACTTGCCCACCTGTTTACTTAACCATCCTCCTCCCCGTGCCTCCATCCCTCCACCCCCGCACCCCTCCACTTAGTCACCCACTTATTCTGACCTACTTCTGTCTCGTCTATGCACCTGTCTGCCGCAGTGCAGACATGCACTGACGATTGGACACCGTATTCGTCACAGTTGAGGACACAATCGCCGACTTGAAGGTTGCTGTGTACAGGCTTCTGAGAGTGGCATAAATTCACGCGAGGGGTGGGGTGGTTGGGCCGTGGCATGCACTCCAGCATCCCCCGACGATGCTCATCTTCACTGCCCATTGGTTGGTTTGTGTGGTCGTGCTTGTGTGTTGGGGATTGTGGAAGTGATGCATTCTAAGACAATGTGTCTATGTACTTTATGAGGCCTGTCTTTGGCCAGAGATGAGGAACTCGCTCCACTAGATGAGCATTTGACCCATGCGACAGGTTTGGTAGGGAGCCAAGGGATAGACATCGGGTAAAGTGGATAAGGTGAATGATTGCACAAATTGCATTGCAACGTGGACTACGAAATTGGGGAGCATAGCACCCAGACACTTTTCCTCCGAAAAGAAAACGTAGAGATAGGTAGTGATGAGCGACAGTGGTTTACGGACGTGCTTGTGTAAGCCTTCATGGCGAAGCATAATGTCGTGCATCCTGAGGTAGTGTTGAAGGCAGTACAACGACCTTCAGGATGTTTCGTGTGTTTCAAATAACAGCTGTTGGTTGCTGTGAGCAATCAGTTTATCGGAAACGCTCTCAATTCCTAGTCTCAGGGTAATGCGATAAATAGTTGTGGATACCAATGTTTGGCGCATCACATACATAATCGCCTAGCCCACTCGAAGTGATCGTTGAAGGTGCGAGGGAATTCAAGTTTAATATCACTGCGCAGCAAATGCTTGATTGGAGAATAGAAGTTTACAATCCTTTGAGTCTCTCAGATACAGATCATGAGAACATGAGGAAAGAGCTGAGAATTAGCTTGAGTGCTTGCCTAGGTGTATCAGATTTCTACCCTTTTTTTAAATGTTGAAATGACCCATCAACAGTGAAGTTCTCGTAAAAAACGAAGCATGCAGGTGGTGCACAAAGGATGGAAAAGGTTTAAAGAAGCGAATGGATACCAAGAGAAAGTAGAAGTGTAATTTCTTTTTACTATTCATAGGCGCCTAATAGAAACATCTGTTCATAGTTATGACTAAAGAATCGCCGCTTTTTCGCTCTTCGTCAGGACTTCCACGCCTGAAACACTCAACATTACGCGCTCCTACACAAGTTCAACGAAAAAGTCGGCCACCGTAAAGCCCAAAAACACCGACAAGCGGATGTGAGCTTAACTAAACATCACCCCTGGATTTGAAATGATGCACAGTTAATGGACATGATTCATTTAAAACATCCCCCTGTTTATGCTGGGGTCAAAGTTTACCTTGGCTGGGGGAGGAGTGACCTTAATAGCCACCGTAAAATTGCGCCTGACTACGATTTTGCGCATCGAGACCAAGCTTTAGCCGGATTTGTTTATAATACGGTCCATCGTCGTCATCAGCATCGCAAGAACTACGACACTAGCAAACGCACATAAATGCATGGTGCTATGGTAATCTTTTGCATACTTTGCACAAAAACCAAGCGTGATGAAATAGCATTGGTTTTGGCCATGTAGTGCCTTTTGCTCGCAACCGCCCAACCCCTTAGTAAGGTACCGATAAACTTTCTGCACGCGGTATGGCGCCTCATTGTGAGTCCGGTGGCAGTGGTAAGCAAAATTAAGCTAAATGAGCAAACTTCTCCCCCCGCCCCCCCCCTCCTGCCTTTATTGTCCATTTAGCATCCACTGTAAATGGCTGAAAGTACAGAGATCTACCACAAAAAGACCATTAAAAGGGCGCCAACTTCCCCACAGGCAACGTACTTTTGAGTTCAGCAAAAACGAGAACCAATAGAAAAAGGCTCAGTGGCTCTCTCCTTTATAGTGCTTTTAAGCAAGCGTTACTACGGCAACAGCGTCCAGTCCTTGGTACTCTCTCCCAAGTCAATCCAAATCCAAACAGAGATCACCTTTCAAGAGTAGTGACGACCGACAATCTTAGCTAAGTCCGTAGTACCAGGTACTACTGATAAAAGAGGACCCGCTATGATGCAGAATTCACATACTAGAAGTCCTATCTCGCAGAGTTCAAGGGTTCACTAAGATCGAAGCCGAAGAATGACCAGTCTCCATGAATTTTACCTCTATGCGTTGAATAATACCCCTTTTTAGCCCGTAGTACACAAAATACCTTGGAAAAGGCTAATTCATTGAATAATCGGTTGACAAATGCGATTTCCCGTGGGTGTATTCCATTGTCCATGGAAATGAGACTGGCGCACAAACGTAATTAGCATTGGTTGATGATAATGGCTGGGGAGTAACGATGAGGCGGACGGTGCACACGAGGTGTCCTTCACACAATATGACCAAGCCTCTACACGCATAGGGTAAAAAGGTAACTATCCGGTCCAGCTACAGGCATGAAAAGGAAAGGTCACGGCCCTTTTCAATTATCGAATGCGAGTTGGCGATTTGGTGTGCAGTAGCTGGCAGCCTCAGATTATACAACTATAGCAATGAAACGGTGCACTAAGTCCCTGGAAAACGGGTTTGAAGAAAGCAAGAAACGCGCCACTTTTCGGAGGTATGGCAGCTTTCAGTCAAGATCCGAAGAAGCCTCCTGATTCAGTAGAATGATTGATTAAGTCGAAAGATCGCGTCTATGGATAGTTCGGTCGCGTCCACTGAGACAGAAAGCACATTATTATCATTGTATCTAGACAGTCGCGATTCGACCCCCACTCCAACGACATCGAGCCTTGCCAATCATCTCCCCAACCCTATCTGATGCTATCAAGGAAGCAACAACTCTAAAGGAGTGCTTCAGAAGCGAAGGACAAATAACAAAAGTGCAGACAGATTGCACAAAGATGACAAACAACCCCACAGCATTAATTAACGGAGAATTGCAAATCACACAAATGGCTTCACCTTATCTGACCATCACCTTTACCTAGTGCAAAAAAAGAACGCCGACGGTGTAATTTTTGCCTCATCCTAAGTGCCAAGAGCAAGAGGCGACAATTTGAGACGCACAGTCAATCCTGTGAGTGGTTCACGTATAAGCGCTCAGCAAGGTGATGAGTGTGACAGAGAATGCACGAAGAGCCGCTGCTCCCCTCAAATGAAGCGGAATGCAGTGAGCCAAAAGCTGCGCAAGTACAATTAATTAATCAGATTTGGAATAGGCGCGAGGCAGCACAATTTGAAAGGCAATAACGCTTGGTAGCTTACTTTTTCGGTGGTGTTTAGAGCCTGTAGGAGGTAAATCACTTGTGATCGGAAGGAGCCTGCCATAAAGCTAAGGAGACTACCTCTATTCTTGAACTAAATCTAGGGTGAAGCGTATTATATAGAAGTTTGAAAGTTTATGCTATAATTCGCCAAACTTTAAACGAGATTTCCTCCCATCAAAAAAGGACGAAATGAAGTTACTATCGGCTTCGCGGTGTCTTGGAGATTGGATTGCAAAACGAAAAGCTCGTAAACTGGGGAAAAAAATGTTTTGGCTAAACGAGAAGCATGCTCAACCATCAAAGGAGGGAGAAAATGCATCAACTCGACTTCAAACACAATCTTACACTACCCAGCTGTTAGAAACTCCATAAACTAAAAAGTTGTGTTAACTAGAATGCTTCGAAGTTGCAGGACAGTAAATAACACTGAAAAGATACAGTGAAGTACTTTGCATAGACTTCAAAGAAGTGTCACATATGTACTCACATTAGTAAGTTGTTGCACAAGCTCTAGCAGGCTCTGTTTGAAACTCCAACCACCATTGTTGTGCAGACCGCAGTAGGTGATGTTATTGAAGTCGCAGGCGAGTTCCTCGGAGAGAAGCTGCGCGTGCAGATCCAGATCTACTGCCGTCGCCCAAGTCACCATGCGGGGTCTCAACAGAGGTGGTGGGAGGAGAAACAAGAGGGTGGAAACGTAGAGAAGCAAAAACCTCCACTGCATCCTAGTGGACTAAGGCACAGGCAGCCCCTTTGACTTTGGGGGTAACGTCGAAACCTAGAAGAGGTAATACACGCGATTCTTTTCAGGGTTCCAACTTCACCATAATAGCCACCAACTCTGGAATAGTCGCACAAACCCTGATGATGTATAGAATGCGAACACATTAAAAATCATAAAGGAAAGAGCACTATGAATGCCTTTGTTGAGTCAAATTGGTAGAACATACACCGGATTTGCCCGAGAGTTATAATAAATAAGAATCACGCAATGTCTTCTGAAACAGGAGACGGTTATCGAGCATTGGATTGAAGAATTTGTCTAAAGTACGCCTATCAGGGTATTGGTGAGGTCGTCAGCATTCACAAGTTGGTCGTTAAGCCTATAGTGATTACGCCGGTCCTAGCATTTCGTAGATTAGACTAATGCCTGGATTGATGGCTGTTACTAATGACGCTAAGATCGACATAAACAATGGCACAGAAAAAACGCACTTGATCACTTCATGGGCCGTGTTATGTTAGCATCAAGGTTGACGATGATTTGGATAAGTGTCCCTGCTGCTTCGCATGCGATCTCCAGGATGAGAGATTGAAAATTGAATATCTCGCTTGTAGTACCTTTAGCATTTGACCTATCAGCTATTCCAGTTCGAAATACGACACCAGTGCGTTCGTTTTTAGAGATTAGTATAAAAAAGGACACGGAATTCCTGGCAGTGGTTGGTGCGAACCACGCCCTTTTGCCCACATACAGCCGGCGATTAAATGCTGAGCCTATCCAGCCACTGTCAATTATGATTTCGAAAGTAGTAATGAGTATGTGTATGCAATACCATGGGGATGAACAAACTTTCTCACCAACGAAGACGTTTAGATAGTTGCATCTACGGAAAGCGTCAAGTACAGTATGGCGGCCAGACCCTCAGCTGCAGGTCATGTGAATGGTGTATAGGATTCGAAGTTAGCTATGCATCAATGAAGATCAAGACTGTGATGTTTCTCAGTGCTCTCCACTCAGCAAAGCACGAGCGTTTAGCCAGCGTGGACAAGGCCTGATCGTGACCATGAGCTCCTGACCAATGCATAACTAATCCGTGGCATAACGAAATTGTAGGCAACAAATATTTCTACTGGAACATTCACAAAAATTTGCGATTTCAAAAAATATATCGCGGTCTAAGTGCCAAGGTGGTGAAACATACCTTCCTAGGACGGTTTGACCTAACTGACAGATTTTCCTACATAGAAGTCCTAAACGCAAGAATAGGAGTACAATCTTAGCCAGGTGCTATGTGGTAAAACTTGCTCCCGTACAGACGTAAAAGTTGTAATTTAGCATGAACGTCCCCAGTAATATTTTTGAGGTGCTAATGAGAGGGTTGCCGGTTTGTAGGACTGCAGTACCAAAGATTCGAGACAAAGGTCACTGAGAAACTTTTTAATAGGTGGGATTGAGAACGGTTTCAATGAGAAGACTTTGGCTGCGTTCATGTTAATAAAATCACCCGTCTTCCCCTCACGCTTAAATACGACTATCGCGTAGCTAGCTCACTCTGCTACTGAGGCTAATGGACGTAATATGGCCGAATAAAACAAAGACGACGCCCCATATTTTATGCGAGTGAGGTGCGTTATGGGACGATCTCAGTTACAAACGAAATCCGGGAAAACGCCGCATGTAGACACACGGAAACGTTTTAATCGACCCAACATGCAGGCAAGGTTGAGCCTTGCCACTTTCTCTTCCGCAAAGCGGTTTCGGTTTTCATGGACAGCTAGTGACGGTCATACCCTCCCTTTTTGCAATGAAACATTCATTTTGCTGTAAACGGTGCTGGCTCAGGTGATTTTCCAAAATGTCTACTGTAAGTGGAAAATTATTCAAGTCATCGAAATACTTATTAGTGCCGGAAATGACTTGAGCCTTTAAAAATTTAACGGTATAGGTACCAGCAATACGTGGCGTCAAAAAGGTTATTTGACGAATTAGTTGGCAAAATAGCATCTAATAATAGCCTTCTTGACCAGAAAAGTAATGTGTCGTAGTAACAAATTAAACTCAGCCGTTTCACTGCAGCTAAACAGCTAATTACATGGAATTATTTACACACTACTTTGAAGTCTCCAATACGGGCATGAACCAATGGAGAGCTACTTCAGAGTCATGAATAGCGAATTTCAGCACCAAAACAATGCAAAGTTCGTACCACATTGGGATGATCAGTTTTATTGCATAATGTTAACAAAGCTTGACATCATTTTCAGACACTAGCCCATAAAGATGGATGACAAAATCATCCAGTAGTCTGCGGCTAGTGGTAGCTTGCTGAAGAAAAACGATTGCACTGTTGCCAAAAACTAAAAGCTCAACTGCTGATAAAGCTAACCTACGGTCCAATAAAAGCAGCTTCAAGACAGCCACTTAAATCATCATCAAGTGAAACATGTTTAATATGTATTGAGTGCGGCCCCTAACCAATGATAAGAAATAGTGCATAAAAGTCATGCTCACACAAGGTGGGAGAAAATCAGATTGGTTGCATAAATAATCTATAGGGACGTTTGCGGTTAACAAGCCTGCTACAAAGCTGCTAGCGTTATCAAGCTCTATGCATCCCGCAATTGGTTTTCAATGAGACAAAAAACAAAGGACTGACGCCCTTAACAATAAGTTCAATGGAATGAAATGCATTGTTTTCATCAAACCAAGCAACGAATCTGGACAAAATATATGAGATCGCAAAACCACTATTAGCTTGGTCAAATGAGATAGCGGATACGAACGCATTTTCATCGAAGAAGGGCCTGGATATACGCAAAGTGCTTAAATTTAACGATTCCCCTCTTATCAGATGACAACCATAGGAATATGCGCAAAAGCATTGAGGCACCACCTTAACGCGATTTTATTGAATATACGCAGCTTTAACAGTACTATTGCTACCACGGGGAAATTAAGAACAAGAAACAATTAACTATCTGAAATCGAGAATGGCTTGGAAAAAACTATATCCAGGGATTATTTTTCCAAATCAGACAAAGAAAATGCTGTTGTTTTTTAGAATAATTGCAAACGGTGCCGCTCAAAGTCATCCAAAATCACGGAGTTAATGGAAGACACATTGACAGTGAACTGTACATCAAAACATATAATCAACAGTTATTCTCCAATAAACCTGGGTCCCAGACCTCTTTCGACGCAGTAAGTAACGGTGCTAAATTAATGTACAGAAAATATGAAACTTAGATGAGTGAAAAAATCGACCGTGGTAACTCACACATTAAGTGACCAGTGAACTCGACAATCAAGATCTTTAAGTGAATAGGCTATTTTCGCAACGTCAAGGTCAGTGCAAAAAGTGCGAAAAAAGTAAATATTTTGCCCGCACTGCTATTTCTTGTAGAAAGTGCATAGAGGCACAATATAGAACTGTAGTGCAGCATTTTGAAATTTTGCTTGGTATTATTAGATCCCCACTGTTTCGGAATGACAAAACAATAGAAATGCGATATGACCGCAAATATAATTGTGCCGAAATGTTATCCAGCTGCAAAATGTAACAATTTCAATACAGTTTATCTTGTCTCGTAAGCAATTTTCACAGGGGCTTGTCCAATTTTAAATTATTAATTGGTCCCCCGACTCCTGAAGCTATTTTGCAAGCCGAATAAAGTTAATTAGACAAAATTCTTCAGCTCGTTAGTCCAACTCTTCTGTACGCATAGAATTTAGTTTGTGAGCCTTGAGAAGTGTAATTAAACCTCCGAATTCGACTTCTGCTAACAGACCATATAGATAAATTCCGGGTTAACCAACCTCGTAGCATTCCGAGAATCCTCTAAATAAAGACATGTTTGTCGTACTTCGCTACAATACTTGGACGAAGCATGTCAGCAGCCAATTTGACGGCTAATGAACCACCAACATGGCCTGAACGCATGCCGCTGACTGTACCTCTGACTTCCGCATAACTAGGCGATAGACAGCAACTAATCCTCCTGGGGCCACTGCTTTGGACACCTGCCCGGACACTAGAGCCACTAATGTGACACCAGGAGTCTACGAGAGCTATTGGATGACCCACGTGACACAGCACCAACTACACAAACCTGCGGCGGACCTGACGGACCGTCTCCCGTTCGCCGATTCGCCTGCCCCCAACAAGAAACTTCCAGCAAGGCTACCGATGTTATTTCTCCCGTTATTCTCCCACGTAGGCCCAAAAATAGAAGGATGAAGGGGCAGTGACACTCTGACCACCGCCACCAACAATTATGTACCTCACTCTGAATAGGCTTCCAGCATACTCAAACTCTACATAGTACATGACAAATATTATTATCATGGCAAACTAAAGTGGAAATAAATAAGTGATAAAGGGTTGAAATTAAGCGCACATATTCCAAAATGAAACACAGATAAGCTTCAAGGATCCAGCGCGGTGGTGAAGTCACTCTCCCCCACAGTGTTGTCCAACGTGCCAACGCTCCAATCGCCATGGCCACTGGGCGCGACGTTGGGACGAGCAGAGGTGGGTGTTGGTGTATCCGACGTAGTGGCAGTGACATTAGTGGAGGGTGAGTCAGTAGCAACGGCGGAAGCCGGCATCTGCTCTGCGACAAAAACAAGCTCCTCAGGTCGTGGTGGTTGGGGAGGAAAGGCACCGTCCCAGTGCTGTTCCAGCGACACTAAGGACGCAGAAACGGGAGCTGCGGTTTCACCCTCCTCTGAAACGCCTTCAGCCGGTGGTGTACCGTGCCGCACCAACGAGAAGACGTCGTAGAATATGGTTGACGCCTTTAGATCACAGGAAGGAAAGCCTTACAACACATGAGAAATCTTCGCCATGCAACAAAAAGAGACTTCAAAGGAGACCCAACAACCGAGGAAGCATAAGCTCTTGTCGATGTTACAGTCGTCTACTACAGGGATAATGCAATTGCGCTCTTCCCCAAGACCCAAAATTTACATATTTAAAAGTCAGACAAATATCTGTCCAGTTCCCACCAGAAAATTTACCTCGGTGGTGCATTTGGGTTTGATAAGCAAGGTTGGAAGATCGTCAAAAAAAATCACGATAATTAAGTGAGGAGTAACGACTTAACTACACAGGCTCCCCGGTACCTGTAGGACTTGGTCAGTACTATTTCATTTCTGTCGGGAGCACTTATAGGAAGCTGAAAGTCTTCAGAAAGGGCCCGATGGGTACAACATTACAAGAGGACAAGGAACTATTCAACCTGCCTCAGAAACAGCTTTGTCCATGAACATGGAGGCATCGAGGCCGGGAACCACAAAAATCCCCTCCTCACCGAGTCCGTAGTCGCGTCCGAGGGTTCGACAGGCTACGTTGGAGAGATCAGGCAAGGTAAAGAAGCAATTCCACAGAATGCGGGGTTTTCCAGACGCTTCCGTATCTACTAAGAGGAGGAGAGATGGTTGGAAAGTCATCGCGATATCTGGGTAGCTTAATCGGTTGCTTACCAGTGGAGAAGAGGAGATTGAGTGAAGAAGCAAAAATCTCGGCCGCGTCGGCACAACTGTCACAGAAGGCAGTGAGATGGACTATGACTGAAAGGTGGAAGATAGAGTCAATGAAGGCAATGCTGTGGGGTGATTTATTACATATTGGACCCAACGGAACCTATTCCAGGGCTGTTGTGCGTCATTCCCAGGACTATATGGCGTACTTCATGAATGACACCAAACTAATAATGGTAGCACTGCTGATAGGTGTGACGAACACGGAAAGTAGACCCAGAAAACTAATTTGTAGACCGCATTTCAATGGGGGCTTCCGCTACGGAAGTCAGTGATACAGACAAAGTACGTCCACGGTGGAGCTTTATTTGGCATCCCGACTAAAGTATAGTTCACAAGGTGAACACGACAATTCAATCCATCGAGATCTCCGAGGTTCATTTTCATCATTAAAATTCAATACCTCGCTGCCACATGACCTCCATTCCTGTCCCACAAAACTGGTTGTTATTATAACTGCCATGTGATAGCCAAATCAGGAGCAATCAAGAGGGGTATTGGGTGCTACACACCCATCCACATGATCCAGATGCGAAATAAACAAAGAACTCACATAATTCCACCTTCCCGTTGGATTTCTCGACCGGAATTTCTAGAAGGAAAGCTAGTTCAGTGGGATTCGGTGTTGGCAGCGCTATTGGCACTAACGTAATCTGGGCAAAGGAAAAATGAGACGCAAATAAACCCAAAAGACGAAGATTATTTAGCAGACTGAACAGCCCACATCATGAGGCTCATGGCCAGATGGGAAGAGTGAGCCTGTCGTCACTAGAATTGACCGTGCGATCCACCGACTGATTTGTGGTGTCAGCCAATCACTCGGCGCCTGCTCTGCACCGATGAGGAGGCAGGAAGTGGACACCTCCTCACCAGTAGAAAGACTGAGACGGTAGCGCCGACCATGGTTGTTCAAATTACGCCTAACTGCAGAGACGGTTCTGCCCAAGCAATAGGTGCCCGAGAACACCGCGCACATTCTACAAGTTAAGGTGAGCTGTAGGTAAACAGCTCACCTGCAGAAGGACTGAGGTAACTCTCCACAACCGAAGAGGGGCCAGAGCAGAGGGAAGGGGCCAATGCGATTCATTGAGGCAATGAGACGTCCAAAACGGGGGAGAGCCTGCGTAAAAAGAGGTATATGTGCTTCCATGCATCAATGAGTCTTGCCAGATCTGATTAATTGTAGCATCTTGAGGAAAACTGACATTTCGTAGAGTGATTGTATCGTCCGCGAAGGCAAGACAATTCACCACAACACGAGAGACGAAGACATCCAAGTTGCGCTTGCGCTGAAGGTACTCCACTAGTGGGCGATCAAGGTAGGCTAAAAGAGGTGTGCTTTATATTTTAGTAGACGTGAATGGGATTTATCAAAGAAAACGGGTAAATAAGTTGTTTTAAGAGCCCAAATTTTGTGGAGGAAACGATGGAAATACAGCAAAGAAGTAGCCTACGTTGTCGAGGTTTGTCGTAGACCCATCTTATCTGATACAGTAGCTAATCTTATCACCTTGTTGTGAAAACAATTGCATCCAGCAATCTCTATGAGTCGTAAAGCTAGTAAGTCGATTGCCTTTGTAGCATAAAAAAGGTTCACCATTTTGGAACCTGTACGTAGACTGCACCAACGAGGAAGCGCCTTATACCTCCACATCCAATACAAGGTAGCTCACCCGTCATAAACATGTAATCAGTACGAGGATAGAGCTCACTAGTGCAATGACTCCAATTAATAGACCAACAATTAAATGGTATTATGTTGATGGAAAGGAAGTATGGTACCTCAAGAGGCCAGATACTGGTAAAAAAAAAACTTGAGAAAGCAGAAGTAATTTGGAAGCTGGTTTTCAAGAAAACAAAATGGCAATGCGAAGCCTACATTTGAGAAGTGGATCTAAATACACACTGATTCAAGCAAATACAACGTGAATATTCAACCAACTGAAGGGAAGACCGCAAAAACAAGTGCTAGGACATGAAGTTAACCACTTTCAGCGGCAAGTAACAACTAGTGTAAAACTCTGGCTTGCCGGCGCACGTTCTATGCCACATCTCACTAAGGGAGAAATGGATCGCCCTAGATCGGCGAAGAAACAATAGCTGTTTTAGGTGTCACAGAACAGGTAAACCTGAGAAATAAATTTGCCTATGTCCTGAGTCACGGCAGCCGCAATCGCTGTATAGTATATCCACCGGGTGTCTAGGCAACTGTCGATGGATAAAATCAGGTGTAAGTTGGGCAGTGGAGACAGGTAGTAGTCGTCGAATGTGCCCATTACGGAAATCCGAGTTAGCCAGGCATCCAGAGAAGAAAAAAAAAAACCCAAAACAGATCCAAGAATATAGACTGACTGAAAGGTGCCCGTAGAGTATATACCCAAACTTTCAGGCAAAGACAAGCTTAAACCCATTGAACAGTGCATTAGCTGAGAGCCTAAGTACATGGACAAGCAATGCTTCCTACGCCAAGAAAAAATTTTCACGGAGGAATAAAGGAGGCAATAACTTTGTTTTTCAACTTCTCGCACACCCAGAAGTTTAAAATCCAACTGACAGACACGGATAAACATGTTGAACGGTGGAATTGAAGGCAGAATGACCCATAAAAGCAACTTAACTTGTTTTAACTGGAAAGTGAGCTGTTACCTGAGCTACAAAGAATACATGAATGTGAACCACAGAGATCGCTACAAACTAGACCGCAACTACCTTCATCGTCAAGATCAAGAGAAAAATCGAGGCTTCGAACTGCGGAATTCGCATCATTTCCGGTGGATTCCGTTGAATTAGGAGCCGTAACAGCTGCACACCACTCCAGAAAGCCAACTAACATGCGTTTTTGGGTAAGAGAGAGGATTCGAGTCTGAAAGACCTCCCCACGCGATACAGGCACCTAAAGCATCAGTATAAGGTTAGAAGGAAACTACCTTGACAAGAAGTGGAGGATTAGAATGAGACCGAAGACAGGATGGTTCAGGGCTTCTGGTGGATGCAGCAGCAACGCCGAGAGTCTCTCGATTGTCAATTCCATCGGGATTAAAGAAGAGAAGTCGATTGACAGAACGAAACTCCAGGTATCGAGTGACATCTGAACGTACCAGTGCCTGGACCAATGGACTCTCCGCGAAGATTAGCTGTAGTGCAAATACTCATTTTTAGCAATAGGGCCGGTGGTTGAGACAGAAAAAATAAATCATGTGTTACACGTGGAAGGACGTCGAAATCAGCTCTTCTAAGACCTTCAATCAGAGTGTTCCTAGTCCAAATAGGAGTTGGAGCTTCTGTAGAAGGTGAGAACGCGTTTGAAACTGTCGATGGGGGCTGAATCAATTCTGACTCGGGTGGTGATGGGTTCCGAACTATCGATGTTTCGGTGCCATCTTCAGTTGTCGACGGCGTTTCTGCAGGATGAGCCCGAGTTTCAACTGATGTTTGAGCCACGGGGTCAACAGCATCCCTGCGATAGAACGATAACAACTTTGCAGCGCCTGTAAGCAAAGTTATATTCTTACACAACAAGGACTTACGGAACGAGGAAGCTAGCAGAGCAGTTCCGAATCATGGGATTGTTTAGAAGAGCAAGATTTAATTCTGTGGGAGCCGACTGTGCTACACCATCACCATTACGCGTAGAAGAAACGGACTAAGAAAAGTTCTGAAAGATGCATCGGTCTATCTTACCCAGTTATCAAACTCTTGGAGCAAGTCGGAGAACCGGAATGACGTCATGTAGCCCCCATAGAAGTCGTGACTGAGACCGGGAATGTAAATTAAGTTTTAACTACCTATCAAGATGAAGAACCGAGGCACCAACAATAGCTAAACTGGCAGCAACCATGGATTCCGTGAGTCCTGAAAAAGAGATGATTGACATTCGTTGTGAATAAACACATCTGGTTTTATTACAACAGACGACAAGTCTCGTAGCCTGCAAGAGTAAAAAAGATTGAAGTCATTAATTCAAGAAGTTCTACGGAATGTTACTCCAAAATACCTGTCCCAATAATAACGCAGTCAACATCATCAGGAAAGTCCATGCTCGCTATCGTTATCTGAAGACGCCCACACCCTTGCTGGTAATTGGCAACAGTGGCAATTTATGTTGGGCAGAAAAGGCGCAGCGTGTTAAACAACCACGTTTCAGTGGCTTAGACACATGCAAAGTGTAAAACTTTATCAATGCATTTTTTCGCTGCTTAATTGGCATGCACACGGAGAATTCTATAAATTCGCCAGAGAGCTGCTGCTTTACAAAGCAAGTCACTCACTCCCTATGGCACAAATTTTTCCGATATGGAGCATTGATTAATACACAAAGTGCGTGCCGTTTCCGCAGTTCTTTTTGCATAATGGCAACACAACCAGCCCTAGATCATTTGCCTTGTTAAGGGTTGCAGCTGCAGAATTCTCCTACACTCTCACTATTTTTACGCTTTTGTGTTTGTTATGCCTTACAGCAAAACATTCAAGTCCCACAGAACCCGACCTTGGGTAGAAAGCGCCCCTTACTTGCGGTAAACTACCCCGACTCCTCACCGGTAATAACGCGCGCATGCGAAAGCCGCCACGAGGCGCCTAGACCACACTAGCTGAAGACAATCCGCAACCCCCCAAGAGGTTGCACCAGCCCCTTCTGTAAAGACCTTCACCCAACTGTGCAAGGAGTCGCGAGCCGCCCACGTTGGACGCCCCAACCGATCCAAAAGACGTACCCACCCCCCCTTCAAGTTTGTTAAAAGAGGGGCATAGATCGCTTCCTTAGATGTGGCAACAAAAGAAACTATTTACATGCGATAGGGTGCGAAGGATGACAACACCAATTCCTTCATCTGGGCAAGATGCACATCTGGGGTCAGAGAAACAAGATAATAATATATGACCATAATGGTGGTCGTGACAATGGTGGCGATATCCATGCAGGTTAAGTAGACCCATCTGGTTTCCGAGACGTAACTGTGGATTCATCTGTGTAGCTGACGTCATCCAGACCACTGGAGGCCGGAGTAGCGATGTTGGTGGGAGGAGGTAGTCTCAATGCCCATCTACTTGTATGCCGATCGCCACGGTGACCGCTGTCAGCCAGGGCCACTCTCAGCATCGCTAAGTAATCGTCGGAGCGCAGAAATCGAACGTAGGAATCCGATTTCATGAGCTTGTATATCTGCTGTTTGGCTTCCAGAAAGACGTGCCACGAGGGCTTCTGTCCAACACCAAGGTAATTCGTTTAAAAAAAGTTTACAACTGTTCATTTCTAACCATGTATTCAAGCACTCATTATGGATGTAGTAGAAAGACAGGAGTAATGTTGCATTGCTCCTAAAAATTCATTTAAGCTTGAACTGGCGAGGCTCATGCGGTGCCGTTGAAGAAGAAATGCGGAGCTAGAAGATAGAGCAGACCTCGGGTAGTCAGTAGGTGAGATTATCACCGAAAAACAACACTGATAGCTACACCAAGAGTTGAGATGAAGATGACCTTCTATCAGTTGTGGAATCTCATGGCTGTCTCCACTCATGAATAACCACACTTGAGCCTGCATCGCCGAATCAGAACTTGAGCTGAACCAGTAGCAATCCTGACATCGTCAAAAAAGGGTCTTTTTATCAAAAAAAAGAGACGAGATACCTTGAGACCATACGTAGTACCTATTAAGACCTTGGGACTCAGTGAATTAGCCTCCACGTTAATGGCACGGGAGCTCAACTTGTCCCAGCCCTTCTGAACACGTCGGTAGTACTAATAAAAGGTCGATTTGGGCACGAGGTCTATAAGACGATAATACAGACGCCCTGAGGGCTTTTTCCTCCCTTATTACCATGGCAGATTAAACAGTGGGTAATCTTCGGTTAATGGGACTACCTTACCTGCCAGTCTGTAAACAACTTGTTGCAGGGCTTTTGAAGTAGCCATTAATGGCAGAAAAAGAAATAATGTGCCTGCCATTTTCACCGCCCCCGCTTTAATTAGGACAAAAGGAGACAAAACAAGGCCCACTTTGTGCAGCCTACTCAAGAAGTATCAATGTAGCATACGGAACACCCGGAAATGCCTCTTTTATAGGGTAAGAGCGACGAAGACGCCAAGTATGAGGGATTTGGAGCCTTGATGATGATGATGAACTGTTTGTGTAACCCTTAACAACAGGCCACTCAGGGCCTAGGCCATTGTACCTCCTTTGAACGATCTGGCCTCTGGGTCAAGCCGGTAGGGACCCACAAGACGCTCCTATCTGTTGGCAATGCGTTATGTCTTCTTCAGGGAAGTCTCGAGAAGCAAACCCGTTTTTAAGGACGACTACCCTCATGTCTGGCGTTGGGTGACAGACCTTGGCAGGGCGGAAGGAGGGCACACGCTGAGGATGAGAGAATTCGTGACAGCCCCTAATAGAACGGCTGAAAGTAATATCTTCCTCCGGCATCTATCGCAGTTCCATGCTCCGCAGGTGAGCTGATAATAATTGAAGCGACACAAGCCGTGAACCATTTGGAAATGCTCGTTATGGAGCTGTCTAACATAAAGTATGTTAACCTGCTGGACAGAATGCGGACAGACGCAAAATCATAGTTCCAAGGTACTATTAAATGACCCTGACATTAAGGATAAACTTGCATGATGGTCAGCGCACTCCTCCGAAACTCCAGGTCGAGTGGAACGACAACATGGTCAAGTATCTTCCAGGTTGCATGGAAATTCGGCGACTGACACGGTCGACTCGTAGGCGTTTTTCATTAATCACCAACTACGTTGTGAGTGCCGAGGACAACATTCAAAGGATGAGAGGAGCTATGCAAGGAATCACTTGGGGGTTCCACCATTGCACCTCCGCCGGTAGCCCTAATTTCTCTAGACCAACTATGCATGTTCAGCCCGAGTATTGCGCCCTCTGTCGTCCACAGGGAAGTCTCAAGGCGCTACAATGCTTCATAGTCTCCAAACTAGATGCCCATGAGCAGCTTCAACGATCGGGTTTGTTCATGCAAAGACATTCATGATGGAATCGCCTTTTTCACAGATTCATTCTACACCTCACCTGAAAACTTGGAGGTGGATATGAAAGTTATGAATTCATTATGTCCTAAAAATTCCTCCTTAACCAGAAGTAAACTTTGCTGAACTCATTCTGATTAAAAGGAGCCCACAGTGAAAGATTTGGCGATGACAACATTAGATTCTGAAACCAAAAAAAAAGGAAAACTTCACACCCAGCTGCTGTTTCCGTGTGTCAGTAAATAGGTGCCTTTTGAATGATGAAAGCTTTGACAACACTGAGTATCCGAGATGGATGGAGACGTTAAAAAATACTCGAGTTGATGGACGAATCAGTGCCACAAACTTTTGCCCAAACCAACTGCCATGACGATCAGACTTGCCGATTCGAGTCCACCGATTATAAAATTAGTTTTTAAAAACTGGGAGCCATCACATTTTGGTACTAAGGCCTCCTACTGCAAGGCAAGCCTCAAGGAGTTGATGCAGAGGTGGGAACTGACCAGCGAATGAAATTAGACTCATGAAAGCGCAAAGTTGCTTCTGCAACCATAACTACCAATTTAGAGGCATTGAAGAGAGTGGAGGGAAAAAAAAGCCTACACAAGATGGCCTAAAGTGATTACTGTAGGGCCAAAAATGTGGAGCAGTTGTAATGAAAAACTTAACAAAGGGAAGAAAAAAGCTGCCTTAACAGTTCTGCAGTTCACAATAGCTGATTCCAATGTACCAATGATGGGAAATTGCCATTGTCTTGTAAATAAAGTCTTACCACACAAGAGCGCCGAGAGCTCACCTGTATACGCAAAACTAACTCATTTAGTGGCTCGAAAGATGGACTAGTAAGGCGGGGTTAGGTCACGAGGACCAAAATGACAGGAGGTGAAAACCTTGTGGGCATAAATAAGCTATCCGGATTACAAAGTGGTAGCCCCAAGAGTTCGACCACAAAGGAAGGGTGCAGAGGCGGGGGAATGTGGAGCAATGTAGAGTAGCCAACTTCACAGTTCTACCACTCACAGTCATCGACTTAATCAAATGGGATGTACCGCAACCCCAAGCAACGATCCAAGTCAAAAATGCTACCTGACAAAGTAACACTGCTTGACCTCACAAACTGTGGCCATCTTGAGTGAAGACTACACAGAACTGGATGTAGATTAACCACCTCTGCGGCCCAGGAAGCGGAGTCAGTGAAAAATAGGCAATGACAGAGGGTTGATGATACATGAGCATGTAACAGAGCAAAAATAGCACTAGCGCTGAGGAGTAGTTAACTACAGTGCCAGATAAGATCCAAAATAGAAGCAAACTCGGCTAAAAATAGACCCAAAACGATGCAAAGTAGCCAACTTTATGATTGTTTATGAAGTTCACATACGACGCTTTTTGTGTCACTGTGAACTGGCAATACGAGAGTGACGCCATGCCAATGGCCCCAATTCCTCTCTGTTTGCGCCAGTGTTATGCCTTCTTTTGCCTCCAAGGAAGTCCCTGGACGCTACATTGGCGGAATCGGGAAGCGGACCTAACTTTGGTGGACTTCTATCCCGATCTATACCGCTTGTGTTAAACTGTAGCTGTGTGAAAGAAGTGCTACGGATGGGAGAATCTCTGACATTCCATAATAGAAGGGCTAAGAGCGACGTCTGTCTTCGGCATCCCCCCACCTCCGTGTTCCGCAAGAAGGCTATCAACAACTGAAACGACACTAGCCGTGAACCACTTAGAAACGTTTCGATGTGGAGATTTCCCCAACATACCTACTTGAGGGGACAGGTGTTCCAACACGTCCCCATGGAAACGTTGATGGGCGACAGAACCTCTTGTTCTGAATTCATTTTCCAAACCGAACGAAACCCCAAGTCCATTCCAACTGCCAAGAGAGATCAGTGACGTGGTGGTCAAGCATCTCCCCAGTTGCGCTCGAATTTCGATGACTGGCACGGTTAGCACGTAAGTGCCTCTTCCAGCACTGATTACGCTGTGATGGCTGACGTGAGAGGCCTACCACCAAGGGAAGTGTCGGGGACTGCCGGTTTCGGTCTTGGTCACTTAGGTGGCCATATCTCCCTAGTCGGGTTAGCTGGACTCCGGGCCAGGCCAGCATCCTCGTTCCCACTGTTTACTGAACATATATATTTTGTCCTAGTATTACGCCTTCTTTTGCCTTCAAGGAAGTCTCGGGACGATACAATTATAATAGCTAATAAACTGACTTTTTGAAGCTAGCATTATTCCGATTTAAGAAGGAGCAAAGGAGCATTTGTAAAAAAACGTACATCAAGCATAAGTAGCTGTAGTTTTCTGTCTATAAAACACGCATTAACCAATAGTGCATTCGATTTGCTAAGGCGGATGCTAATGCACTGCTCCAAACATGGGAAATAATGCATAGTCAAAGAAGGGTTTGGTGACATACCGACCAACCAAAAGTAGGCACTGCTGAAAAAGCTCAACAGAGTAGAGTCACTTCCCCCACTTCCCTGGAAAAGGTAACAGATTAGCAACCTTACTAGTTTTGGAAGTTACTATGGGTGATTTTAGGATACAACTGGCATGAAACTACCATATTCATGCATCTAAGGTCTTTACCAGACAATGGAGCCCAAGTGTATGCCTGTTTCCTTGTCACTTGTTTTACAAATGAGCAAGTAATGCGACAGCGAATAGGGACTCGTTACCCTCGATCGGCCAGAAGGTAGAGGCTAAAATATGCGAAGTTATAAGTAAAACAAACCCAAGTGAGAATAACCGAGCAGCCTTAACCTCCACGATCAGATTATTCACTGATAACAAGTGACTATTCTTCTATCCAAAAAAATACCCATTTCACAACACTAACAATGACGATAGACTCGGAAACAATAGCACTCAACGATGAGTCAGGGCGTCAAAACGCCTTCCACCAGTGAAACACTCGAGTGAGTGTGAATGACCTACCTTAACGGCCTTGGTGGTGTTAACCCGGGTATTGCAGTCAATGTTGATTTCTGAGGGTGCATTGGGCCCAAGAAACTCCTCGTAGATACGCTGACCGGCTACTTTGAGATTTGATACCGGAGTAAATTGGTAGGCGTTTACACTGAGCCAGAACCGCAAGTTCTCCGAGCTGAACTCCTTTTCCAGGAAGGCCTTGAAGGCCTGACATCCGCTGGGATCCCAGAGGAGGTTGTCAAAACTGGCCGCCCACAGTCGCACCTGGGGGTTCGCAGGTAGATTAAAAAGGGCCGTTGTGAAAAGTGGAGGGGAAGGGGGAGGGAAATTAGCTCTTTCTCGGCTTTTCAAGTGACCATCCCTATTTCACAAACTGACTATCCCAAAAATGAATAATAGGCTACCACAGGGATTAAGATGACCACTGAAGTTATCCATAAATCCCACTGAGGAGACGCTCCACTATTAGTGAACACAAAACATGTAACAGAGCCAAAAGCTGGCCTAAGCCGCTAATATGGGTTCAGGATAAGAAAATACTCCTTCCATAGCCATCCATGAGTGGACCAAAACTTTTTTTTTCCTTATTGCCATACTTACCTCATAAGGGATGAAGATAGGAGCAGTAGTAATTGGTTGTGCATGAGCTCGCTATACAACTACACCTAACCGGCAAGCCCAATGTCCTTGCAGTTCAACGCAAGGACTACCACCCCGTGGTGGGGATGACTACGGAGTTTACAAACTGCCTCCAAGAAGAACAGGGTTAAGACACGCAAAGTTTGTAAGCAAAGTGGACCAACGCATTGGGCACAACCGTTTAAAGGTGCTGGAACAATTACTTGGCATGAAAAATGAGAAGTACCACCTTCTGACCACTTTCGCACACTTTTATGTGTAGGTGAGAGGTCGCGAACCCACAAGGATGCCGACATGAGTGCTTGATATGAAAATGAAGACCCTATGTAAAAGTGTCTAAGCATGGATCGAGAATTTTAAACGAGTCCATTGATGTGCCGAACACGGAGAGTTCTGACATCCAGCCGCATCTATGGTAATATGGAATAAAGGTCCTTTGTAGACAAAAGAATTGAATAAACTGCAGACTGTGAGCAGTGGATCCAGACTGATGATAGTCTTTAGTTTATCAAAGCAGTTATCAAAATACAAGCGCTTGGATAATTGCTCCAAACTGTTGATCCGCTATTGTGAATAGGTCAATTACCTGCCTCGTTGCTAAGAGAAATACAACACTGAGCAGATAGAATCGCAAAGAAATATATGCAAGGATTAATGGAATTTGGTTCGACAGTAGCCATGGGAAGGTCCCGATTGTCCCTATTTCAAGGTAAAAATATTGTCAAAACACTTCATTAACGAAGTTCATATAAATAGGGAGTCCAGAGAGGGCAGGTGAGCTTATCAATGGATAAGTAATACCAGGTATTATAGGATAGAAAAATTGCATGAAATAAGGAGCCTAATCGACGATTTCCGAATGGGCCAAAGGTAGACTTCGATTAACGTCTGTAAATTGACCACAAACGTGGGGTCAATAGGGCATCTCAACTGGCACTTCTCCACGTTCTACATCATCAACTTGCGGCCTCTTAGCCAACAAAAGGGGGTGGACAATAAGGTGGGTAAGCAGAGAGGGAAATCAGAACATTTCAAGAGCCACCAGCAGTAAGCGGTGATCCAACATGCAACACCGAACAGGAGGAAGATTATCCGAGTGCCTCGAATGCATGCTTAGTAAAAATAATTGCTGCTATTTCCTACGAAAAATGTAATTGGGAATACAAAAAGCGCATCAATTTCGGCATTCCCACTAGGAAAGGCATCATCAAAAGAAAAATTAGTAGTAAAGAGGGAGTCTTTCGTGCTATTAAAGGCGGAATCAACTACGCCCTCTTCCCTAGTCCCTCAGAGAATAGAGCTGACTAGACCGGCGTACGAGTGAGACATGGGTGGCCGCTAAATAGACAAAGTGTATTTAATAATAGCATCGTGATGGATAACAGTTAACGACTCCAAGTACTGCCAATTTTTTCGCGGCAGTACTAATGATTAGGCCAGACAACGGGTGACGATTAATGTGGTGGATGTCAGTATCACTGCTTAGATTGTGCGTACTATTTTGAAAACGGTGCATTCTAGTACAAAGACTCCGTCAAGACCTGAGTTTTAATATTCGTCGCACAATAGCACCATGGGAACAGAGCACGAAGATGTCAAAACAAATTCAAGGAAGAGGGAGTCGGCGAAGCACATACTGAACTGATGAATGCCCATTAAGTCCTGTTTTTTTGCATTGTGCGGCTAAGTTAAATCCTTAAAAGAGCGCATCTTGGAAAAGTGAGTGATTTCATTTGTCGACTAAAACACCTCCCCACACAGGAGCACATAAGAACAGTAGTGCACCCATCTCCTTCCTCAATCTAGAACCATCCATCCACCCACTAATTTAGTTATTCACTCAAATAGCTGTCCTTCCACTTACTCGTCTATGTATTATCAGGCAAACAAATCAACTATTAAACAAGTGAATTAAATGGATGAATAAACCAATGAATGAGCGTCCGGTTCCGCATAAGCAATGTGCATATAATGTACAGGACGAATGCGACAATAGAAAAAAACATAACATAATTACCTGATTAACAGTGAGGAGTGGGATGGATGGATCACCGAAGGGCTCAGTACAGGACTCAGCTCGAGCATCGATACTCAAACAAGAACCCAGAGGTGTGGAGGTGAGAAGTGAATCACACGTGGGTAGCCCAATCAGCGGCACACACGGTGAGGCCTCGATGGTGCTCGGTTGGCTCAGCCAAGGAGATGCAGCACAGAAGGAGCGGCAACCGCCGCTATGACCGTCGACACTAACTTCGCTCAAAAACCAATCATAGGAACTTCGATTAGCAGTAAAAAAGAGAAGATTCTCTATGGACTTCTTGTTGCTCAAACGAAGATGCGAGTGGGGCAGGGTATGCGCTGCTGGCTGCCGACAAGACGGTGGAACCTGTGGTTCTGGCAAGGTGCGGGGCACTGGAGGCCGAGATTGGACTAAAACATGGCAATGTTTATTTCCTTCCGATCTTCAAAATTGGGTACACGAAGTCCATTTTTTGACATCAATGATGCCATTTCTTAATCCCCCTATAAGCGCTGATAATGAAGCTGCATCCGGATGTGTTTTAACTGGCTGGCTTTTGTTAAAAAGCAAAATGGACCATCAAAAAACATACATCTTCGATCTTTGTTCAACATAATGGTGGCGTAGGCCTGTCGCCATGGCAGCAGTCGTCGGTTCATGTGCCCATTTCGTGGAAGTTGCTCTTCAAAACAACTCGGCCTGTTTGGTGGCGGTCTATGAACAAGCCAAAATGCCCGTTCCTACAATCGAATACCAAGATTTCAGGACTAAAATCATATGTTCTACGAAAGTGAACAAACGACGCATAGGGAACTAAGATTCTTTTTCGGTTTAGAACGCGCTAACCTGAGCCTCAAAAACGATCTGATCACTTCTGCGTCGATATTTATGAAGCCTCTCCTGATCTGCTGCTTGCATGCAAATAAATTCCCATTTTCGAGCAAGAACAATGTGTAAGCGACGCAAAGCTCTCTGTTCATAATCTTCCAGTCCATATTTTTGCCGCTTATGCAATGTGCGCCTAACTAAATATATTGCATAATCCATCGGATCAGGCTCTGGAATCTTTGATATCCAGTAATAAGGTGCCTTAAAGACATATGAAGGCAATGAACATTACCTGGAACCGGTAGAAAGCACTTGGATCATTCTTGACCATATGTGGTTTACAATCCGTTAGTGGATAAACGTACCCGTACAGCAACAGGATGTTAGCGATATGAGCCGCCTCCAGTGGGTCATCAGTTTCTAAGAAATGCTCAATCCAAGCTATCAGGCTGGCACCAGAAACGGCGGAAGGGATGGTTGTAAGAAAAACTTTCTGGGACCTAATCACCAGCTTCAAGAGGCCTGACCGAGCTTACTTGAAGCTGATGCCCGTGCCCGGTTCGTGCATAGCTTCAATTAATTTCTCAATTTTTACAATCTCGCCATGCAACTCCATTTTCGTAAACACCGCATTGATGCCCTCAACTGACATTCCAATGCCGGTCAAGTAAGTGAATTAAAGGCCATCGAAGACAAATGATTCAAGCAACGATAATAAAAGTGCAAAGAAATTTTGTGAAACAACCCGTTATATAATTTTTAAAAACGTTAAGGTTTTCACGAAATTGCTTTTATTTTAGGTTTGGGGTTGACTGCAATATTATCGTCTATAAATCATTATGAATACTAATCACAACTTTTTGATCGGCAGCAACGTCTAGCAAGATGCAACAAAGTTGTATTTGTGCAAACAAATATTTCTCCTCGTTTGTAATAAGTCGTTCCCATTCAAATGTTAATGCTATTCACCGGCAACAAATTCTATAGATTCGCCTGCAGCGTTCGCAAATTAAAGAGTTTTAGGCGCGCATAAAGCGATTCCATCAGAAACTACCATTTTTATGCTAAGACATTAGTAGCTCCTGCTCAAAGTGCCTTATTGTGATCGCAAATTATAAAAACATCTTTCAAATTAGGCACGTGCACAAATAGTTTGGCGTACAAAAGCATAAAGAGTCCACTGCTATGGTTCATCGTAACCGTACTATTTCGGCAGTGCGACCCACGGTTTCAATATAGAATCACTTTGTATCTTCGCCTTTGCATCGTTGACGGTTAGAGCGATTGTGACCGTACCATTAACTCAGCCACTGCTCTATGCTAAGCATATGCACCCGCTGTATTGCTTTTCTTTTATTATTACTAGAAGGCCTCTATGCGTCCCAATAAATGTGCAACCTCCAGTGATTTCAGTGCCTGTGTAGCCAAACTACACCCCGACAATGCATTTTACTCGCCAAGGCGGGATGTACTATCCCACATAAGAAGATCCATTTATTATCAAGTGCACTATCCTTTGTATAAGTGGCTGCAATAAATTATAAAGTCAAAAAGAATTAAATTTTTCTGTTTAGTCCATATTTTCGGTTGCCGATGTCTTATAATTGCTACTCGTACAAACGCAGCCTTTTACTTTTATCTCCCTCCGCTTTTTGACTAATGCCTTAAAAGCTGCGTTACATGACTACTTCCCATTTACTTTCGTCTTCGGTTACACATACTTTAAGGCTTTATCTTACACGGATCTTGGTATAGATGCGCGTAGAAACACTGTCTTGATTACTTAATCGCCCCTAAATTTAGCAATAAGTTTAAGGGGGTTGAATAGTCTGCGGATATTAGCCGTTCCTTACTACAGTATACTTTTTAATATTTGTTTGTTCACGTTGAATATTTTTTAAATGACCTTATTTGCCCAATCTAACCAATGAGTTTCGTGTGGGGGTGGGCTCCGTTGCGATAATTTGATTGGTGCTGTTTGATGTTGCAAGGTTCTCCGGCCTTTCCATTGTAGGTTCCTTTAGTGTGTCAGGAATTCGCTTTCTCGTTCTTCGGAATAGAGTGTTCTCCAATCTCTGACATCGTGGATTTATTTTGATTTTCCTTTCTAAACTCTTAACCGCTCTTCGTATGTCAATTTCTTGGGTGTTGTTTACTTACTTTACCCTTGAAAGGTTCTCCCTTGAGCTTTGTGTTTTCTATGCATTGTTGCATTTTGTTTCAGTATTTAAATAACAAATAGGAATCCTCTTGCGAAGTGTTATGGAAACTTGCAATATTTATAGAGATCGTAACTGCAAGTTTCTTGTATTCCCAGATGACTTCGTCTCCGTCTACCAGTTCCAATAGCTCACCCAAATCAAGTCGGCAATGTCAGCAGTTTCAAGATGCCCTCCACTGCCCTAAACGTTTCTCCTACGGTTTTGATCAGCGTCTCATCGACATCTCCGACGAGGATGCTTCAGACGATGAACCGCGTCCACGTTTGCCCATCACAACAGGCAACCTGAACAAGTGGACCAACATGCTTCATGGGTGGCAGGAGCGCTACTTTGTGCTGAAAGATGGCGTCCTGAGTTATTTTCGCAATGCTGATGATGTGGCTGAGGGCTGTCGCGGAGCTATTCGCTTGAAAAATGCTCAGGTTCAGCCTCACCCATATGATGACTGTCGAATTGATGTACGTTGTTGAATCGCAAGCTTTATTTCTTTGTTCAGTTGTTTTTTATTAGCACCATACGAATTCAAGGCTAGCTAGCTTAAGTTGCATTCGGTACGGATTTAAAAATTGGCGTTTGTTGTTCCTTTGCAGCTTTACACTTTTCGAATGCAAAATTATGGAATGTCTCATTCCGTCACCAATTTAATTGGTCTTTCCACTTAGTTTTGATGGTGGAAGCGTTAACAGTATGAAATGGCCTCTTTACCTTGGCGTTAACTCAAGTTCGCTCAACTACCATTGCCCCTACATCTTAAGTGATTGAAAAGAGTGACCACTCGTGGCTTAGGCATCTGTAGCGCCTAGTGTTAGTCCTTGTCAATCGATTAACTCTTTTGATGTTGTCATTCGTTGTAGCAGCTATTTATTGATGCTCTGCGGATTTCCACAGGAGTTAAATCATACGGTATTTATGGATCTGGCACGAAACGCTTAAGTATGAACTATGTGACCTAAATTTAGTGTTCCATTATTTAGTACGATGCTATTTAGCAGCCATATAAGTTGGCTTAGGAGTTCAGCCGTATGTGGCCTACAACTTTAAGGCATTGCGTAAATTCTGTAGTCATAAAGCCCGTCCTTGCCGTGAGCACGAAATCCACACCTTTATTGCTGTATCGTTTTTACTTATATTTTAATGCGGTTATGCGAGTTGCCTTAGGAGTGCCAAGACGAAGTAGCTGCATGGAATTGGTTTAAGTTTAAGCCACTTTAGCAACGTTCTTAAGTATCCATGACGATGCGGTTCCTTGAATTTTCCTAATTGTTTTATCAATTTCTCCTAGGTGAGTTTGGGGGACTCCACTTGGTACTTCCGTTGTCCCTCGGCTCAGTCAAGGCGGCACTGGGTGGAGTGCATCGAAAAGCATCGATTAGCGGAGTCAGGCTATTGTTCGGAGCAGGCCTTGACAACGCAGAGCTCTCTTCTCTCCCTCAACTCCATCACCTCGTCCTCCAACCTCGGTGGATCTGGCGTCATTCGCGGGCAAAGTCTTTTTGATAGGGTTGCTGAGATCGAGAGCCTCAAGTGAGCTTCCAAGGTTTCTCACGACTGAGTCATAAATGTAAAGCCTCACCAGGTCCTCCTTTCCATCTCTTGCAGATTATTCGTGTTTAGTCTTCAGTTAAGCCGGTTTACTTGTAGGACACTTTCTGCTCCATCCTCCTTTTTTATTTTGAAGAGGTTGGTTAACTGACCCATGGTCTTTTACGCCAAATGCCACCGCAAAAGTTCATGCAAGTAAGCACGCACAAGAATTCCTTCCTGCCTTCCACCATCTTCCTGTAACTACATGCGATGCAGCTTTGCGTCATCTCACACAGTTTAATCACATAAATGGGTTACAGAGTTGAGTCTGTGCGGCATGGAATTTCACTTGGCTTAAGCCAGGTTCGGTGGCACAGCTAGCCAACATTCTAGTTTTCGCTTTTGTTGTGTAGCCAACTGGTTCATCTTGCTATAATGTCTCAAAGCCGAATAGTCATTGCTGTTGACGAGTATAACAGAGCTGCACATACGCATGCATTGACGCACACAACTCCGCAGATGTCTTTCGTAACTCCTCTTTTCGACATCTTTAGCAGTGCCATGGCAGGCGCTTTCGCGTCTCTCCCGCGTCCCACTCCCCTGCCTATCTATCCATCCGTCTGACTAATTTGTCAAGAAATTTACACTACCAGCATTTATTAGAGTATTTCAGGGCCAGGGGCACCTCTTAAGCTGATGTGATAATTTATCTGTTGCCCTCACCTGTATATCCTTAATCCTGGAAAGCTAAAGTGCACACATACACACACATGGAGGCGGATTTGCAAAGTAATGCACACACACACCCACACAAACACACGCGGAATAAATTGAATTATAGCTTCATTTTGGCACATTTGCCTCTGTATGGGTTCGCGATCACATTCGTGACTCCCTCCAATCGTCAGGCTCTTTCTTTTTCTCTTGTTCGGCTCTTACATGACCTCGCATGGAAATTCACATGAACTCGCAATAAAAGTACCCTTTTCTCCCTCACCTTCTCTTTCCCGCTTTCTGTTTACTTTTTTTGCAAAATATCACTCTAAATTGACCAATTTGTGAAATGTATTGTTGTTGCTAACCTCGGTGTATAAACGAGAGGCAGACCCTCTCGTATGCATGGAGGTGTGTGTGTGTGTGAGGACTGTGGGGTTATTAAAAGAAATAGCCTAATAAACGGAATGCCATTGCTTCCAAGATGTGGTAGCCGTTACGTTGGTATTGTCATTTACCTTTCCCATAGTTCTTCCTTCTCTTAAGGGCAGTACCTTAAAAAGTGAATGAAGGTCACACTTCTGGCTTGTTTTCGCTACTTGGATACATTCACTCCCACAATTAATGATTTCGGCTATCCCGTAGTTGCGACTTCCTTGCAATCCCCACGGGCCAATACTCTCTTATTTACTAATGTAATGATACTCAAAGTTTATAGCTCCTTTTCATTGTTCTTGCGCTGCAGTCCTGCCCGGGTGTTTGTCTGGGTTTTGCTCTGCCCCTAGGAACGTGGGTGGGTGTGATTTCCTCCTTTAAATAGCGTAGGCCTATTCATAATTGAGGTTTCGAGATCCTTTCCGCGTGGTGCCACTTCAACTGTCACTTGCCTTACTGTGAAAACAAAGTTTTGTTTATCGCAAAAATGCGAACGTGGCCTTTCCCAGTTCTTCTGTTGTGAGTCTCTGTGGAATCAGCCATGCCCACTGTGCGCCTTCTTCTATAACGGTTAATCCTATTGCCCTCTACACCTCATATTGTTGGAGGCTTGAGTTTAAATGAAGCAGAAGAGCTGTCGGACTTCAAGCTAGCCCGTGTGGTCAAACTGCCATTTTTTTTTTCCTGTTATCAACCTCTCAAGTTGTTTTGTAATGTGGTTAGATTAGTCTTCAGGCCCATTTGACACATTCTTTTTAAGCCTCTGTTTCCTTGGTACCCCAGGACAGTGCTATGTCAGCAGGCAGAGAAGCTACAGGCCTATCTGGAGACTTGCCATCGAATTGCGGTACAAGCTGAAGAAGCTGGAGGCTATGACCACCTTCTGGAGTCCGCAGTGTTTGAGGAGATCCTCTCTCAACTGCGTCAGGAGCTGTCAACTCTACGTGCAACTCCGTCCCATCGTATTCATGCATTGTCAGAGAAGACACCGCAGTCGAGTTTCGAGAAGCCCGATGCAGATGCTGATGATAGGGACTCCCTTGTCTCGGACATGGTAGGTGGAGGCGGCAGGGAGAAAGTCCGTGCTTCCAAGTCTGAAGCTATTGTAAACACTACGCGTTTCCATTGGCAACGCCTTTTAGCCCTTGTCTCCAGGACTGCCCTTTACCTGGTATTTTTTCAAGTGTAACGGAGCAATGGGTCATATGGTGGGGCGTAGGGTGCTTGAGTTCATTTACATCTTTATAACATTTGAAAACTGAGCTTAAGTTGAGATTGTGAATTCAAGTAGTACTAAAGACCTTTGGACATCACTGTCTCCGTCACCGAACGTTTAGGTCTGCTTTTGGAAGCCAACGTTTTGTTGTATCATCCTGTACACAAAGCGGGTGACTGGTGCCTTCAGTCTTGGCGACAACTGCTTCTGTAATATGAGCGCATGCATTTTTGGGTGGTCTTAAGTTTGCGCTGGATGCAACTTTCTCAGTAACAGCTGCAGACATTGATGAGTGCCTAAGAGCACTGAACATCTTGCTAGTATTTCTCTCAATGAAATTCCAAACGTTGAAGCACGAAGGAAGGATGCTTTGTTAAAACATAGGGAGGCCTGAAAGCCGATTTCAGTTTGGAAATGTAGGCCACTGCAGTAATCCTATGATCGACAGTTCTTTGCTTGCGTTCCTTGTGCTTGAACACTCCTGTCGTGGGGCTCAAGAATGGTAATGTCGGATTCCATGTATTTCACGACCAAAACGATGAGAGCAAAGCTCCTCTTTACTGCCGTCCATATTGTTTTCGTCGTTGCCATGCTTGGGGTTATTTGGAAACCACGCCTTCTCTTGAGGTTGGAGTTCTAGAGCATGAGTCTGGGATGTACAAGCCGCCTTAAGTATTGAACTTATTCCAAGGCGATATGTCCAGTGGAGACTGGAGGTTGCAATCGGTGGTTAAGGTAATGAGATCCGCGAACCTCCCACGGATTCTGCTCCCAGTAGAAAGTCTAGTTGATTGTCTTAAGGGATGGACTTTTAATTATCTGTTTCAACTTTAGAGCTCCGATGAGTTGATCCTCTCCACTCCCCCTCTCACTGACGCTACACTGATGCGACAGAACAATGGCCATCAAATTCATGGAGCAGGTCCTTCCCCTGCTGCCTTTTGCAACACCCCTTCCCTCGTGTTGGGTGCCTCACCTTCCAAGACCAACGGTATCGTATCACCGGACTCTGGGGATGAGGGTGCCAGGACACCAAAGAATAGCATCACCTCGCGTAGTTACGGAGGTGGTGGTGGAGGCGGATTCTTTTCGCGCTTTCTACCCTTCCGTGGAAACGCCAATAGTAGCACCAATGCCTCTGCTAATGCTGCCTGTTCGAGTGCTGCCAATTCTGTAGGTGGAAACCAGTTGAAGTCATCCATTCTTTCAGTGGGTTTAGTTTAGTTGAAATTTTTTTTCATGGCGTTTTACACTGTAAATTGGTCCATATTACAACCCCTTGCCTTCTTTTGGTAAGTAGTACTCAATAGGTTTCTGTTTCACTTACCATAAAAGTCCAAACCTCATCATTTCCCCTACTTTAAGAAGAGGAAGCTAAGGAGACCTTTTTGCTGGGACTTTGGCGGCTCCTCAATGTGGTTAGATTGTATGAGCGCTCTGGTTAGTTAAATAAGGAACAACACCGATTTCCTCCGCTTTGTGTTTACCTTTCAAGTCTACTTCATCGCCTAAATTAGTCAAGGAAGTTGGGGGCGTCGCATGTATCCTACGCTGGAAGCGAACGCGCTGACGCAACTGATTCATATCACATGGATGAGGTGTAAATCACTTAATAGACTTAACGATAACGATTTTTTGAACAGTCTCAAAATAAAATAGGCACAAATAACGATGAAAGAGGCGAAGACTAGGGTTGGTAGTACCTCCTTCCGCCGCCTCGGGTGGATTCGATTGACCCGTTATTTTCCTCCACAGTGGACGTGTTCCTGGTGTTAATTCCATCTGAGCCAAGGGAAATTTCACTTTGAAAGCTGTTTTCACGCGTTGAATGGGGATTTATGGCTAGTAAGGGCTTGTGAGGTTATCTAATCGCTGTATCAGGCAGGTGCGGTTGCGCTATCAGATAGTCATCTCACCGAGGTTAGAGCTATGAATATCGAAAGAAGCTGGTAAATTTACCACTTCATCAGTGTCAGCTAATTATCCCCCATTGTAAAGACTCACTTGGAGCTCAAAACTATCCTTTCACTGACTGTCTTAACCTTATTTCTTTTTCCCCTTGGCTCTCCGACTGGTTTAGTGCTTGTCTGTGGTTTTATTTACCAACACATTTTGACACTTTTCTAACCACTTGTAGCTCTGTGTGTGTGTGTGTGTGTGTGTCTTGGCTTTGTCTCGTGGATGCTCTAGCCTTGGGTGCGACACTTGTGAATGTGAGCACCTCCCCTCTAAGTTGAATCATTTACATCACTGTTCACACACACGCACACACAGTGAATGCAGGAACCATAAGTCATCAGTAGTAAAAAGCGTGCACATCTCAGTGTCTAAAGTCCATGTTTGTCATTGGAGGCTTGAAAAAGGCCTGTCCCTTTTTATCAGCTGCACCGCATGATGATGACATGTGCTACACTCTGCTGAGCGTGTTGAAGGATGTCGATCTAGGCTGTCAGTGCACAGGCAATGTCCCTCCAATTGTAGAAAATCTTGTTCACTGAACAACTGTCTCTCAGTTAATTCTAAAATAGGCAAATTCTCCTACCAGAAATTCATGTGCTGTAGTTAAGTCCAAGAAAAATAGGACACCCTCCCCTACCAACAAATGGGTTTTGGACCATCTGAATAGCACAACTTGTGTTACAGTGAATTTATTTAAGGTTAATTTTTTTCGTTTCTTTTTTGTTGTAGAACAAAGGCAAGAACATGTCTGAACCGTCGCTCCACGCCTCACGAATGCATGACTTGGGCATTCTTCTTAATCACTTCGGTGCGCTATCTATCGAGTTTGGAACAGAGGTGGATCTCTTCAGGGTAGGTTACATACTTATGTCTTTGTTGTCGGTGATTGCTCTCTCGACGACGATCAGAGCATACTATTCCTAAAGTCTCCAGCTCGGAGTGTGGAAGCATCATCAATCCTAGGTTGTCCAGGTTGTAGGCAAGGAATTGAAGCCTTATTGAAAGACTCGGGACCTTCCAGGGCTTTAAAGTCTTCCCCAGCGTATGCCAGTGATTCTGGGGCTTCTTTGGGACAAATGTAATTGTAGGGTTGGGAGCAACGGAATTCGGACAGTTGTTCATTTGAATCGGATGCCTTTACCGCTACCATCAATGCAATGTTAAGAATGAGCGCAAGAAAGGGCGGCGGCCTGGTCAGTTAGTAGCCAGAAGTAACATGAACTGACCCGCATGACACGATGGTGACCGAAACCTGCGACACCCAAGAGTACAGGCGGTTAGACAAATAATTTAACGCATCCCTTAACAGGTATGACTTGTGAGAAAGTCGGAGCTTCACACAACTGTGACGTGGGCTAAAAAACCTATCTGACCTTTCATTAGCACCCTCTGTGCTCTAAAAAACACCTTAGCACTAGCCGATAGCTCTCTTGAGTCTCCTTTATTCTGTACTCCTCGTTTTAACTTTTGTAAAAATGGTGAGAGAGGCTATTGAAGTGCCAAATCGAATTGGCTACCCGTGTGAATCGAGTGAGGGTAATCGTTGAAGCACCCTTCAAATGCATTATTTATTGCATACTTGTGACACTGAAATTGTGTGGTACTGACCATCCACGAAGTCAATCCCCACCACCAAGTGTAGATGGTCATAGGCTGAGGTACCTTTGATTTTGCCCTCTCATTCACCATCTCAGCATCTTTTTCTTACCGTTTAGTGTCATTCCACTGATTGCCTTCTTTGTATGAATTTTTAGTTCCTTTTTTACTACTCGAGTAATAAATCAGTGGTATATTGTTACTTTCTATGGGCACGTGTTAACGCCTTCTGGTGTTTGGTAGCCTTTGTAAATAAATTAAATGAGCTCTACTACCACGAAACCCTGTGCGATTATGCTACCATTGCGTTGGGTACTTGACCGTCAAATTGGTACCGCCTCGACGTCTCTACACGACCCTGTTTTGACCTCGATGAAGGATCGACATTCTTGTTACTGTTGTTCTGGCCTTCCCCTGACGAGGTCGGTATTTCTAGTGCTAATCTGATCGTTGTATCCTGGCCTCATCAGAGGTTTCCTTTTGCTTATCAAAATGCTGACCTTGTCAACTTCGAAGCATAATTGCCGAGGTCCCCTTCTTCGTTTGGAAAAGCTTTGCCCTACTTCCAACCATTGAAAGTGCTGCAGTTGCGACAGCTAGCAAAGATTTGGAAACGTGATTGGCACAGGAAGTAGTCAACCCATTCCTGTCCAGGCCAAGCATCGGGCACCGGAAGTTGCAGAATTACCTGCTATTCACCTCTGGTAGACCTGGCTTGCTTAGGTTCTCCAAGATGCTGTTGCTTTATATCTGGAGCCTCTTTAAAAGTTTTCTTGACAAGATGCGTTTCCAGTTCATGCACCTGGAGACTGATAATGCATAGCACATGGTCAAAGATGGTCTGTCTACTAAGATCGCAGTAATATCAAGCCTTCTTATAAGTTTCTGTCAAAATTTGGCACTTAAAAAGTACAATCAAACTCTCCTTCAGTCCAATTGGGTTTAGCGAGCCTTTCCCAACTACCCAGAGCTTGCTAATCACCACAAATCTAGCAAAGGTTTGTCTTCATTAACGTACAGCTTTCGATGCATTTTCTCAGGGTTGAATGCTACTGGCTTCAAGTGCAATTCCGATAGTTTAGAAGGGTAACCTCTTTTTTACAGTTCATTAATTATTCCAAAGTGCGATGTATGAGTACCCATTGAGCTGGAGTTTTAAACGACTAATGCAATTTTTGCTTTTTTTTTTCTTTTTTTGATAGCTGAAGCTATTTATTTACTCTATCTGGGTATTGCACATTCAAACATGTGCCCGTCACGTATGTGTGACACTCTAGTTTGCATGTTTACTCCAGATAATTGCACCAGATTGTGTCAAATACTTATCGGCTGAATTTGGGACAGCAGACCAAGTGGCCTTGGAATGGGAGTGTTTACTTTTTTATCTGTGAACAGCGGTTGGACTAGTCAAAACACTTGTCAAGGTTGAGGCTATTTTGCAACAATAGAGCGTCTGGTCTGGAGTCCTGACAGCACACGCTTCACTACACTTTGAGGCATTATAAGACGTCCAAATCCTGCTTCAATACTGCAGATGGGAAATTCTGACAACATTCCCTTATTCAACCTTAGCAATACATGTTAGGGCATTTGCAGTGTTGCATCTTCTAAGTATCATTTTGTCGATCTCGCCTACTTACCATCTCTCCATTTTGGTCATTTCAGAGCACTTCCTCGGCTCTGCAATCAGCCCTCAGCCAAACTGTGGAGGTCTTCAATCAACGCGAAGACACCTGGCGCCGTCGCCTCGAGCGCGAGACAGAGCGTCGACGCACCTTGGAGCGTCAAATGAAAACCGCACAGGAGGCGGCAGCAGCTACACGGTCCAATGCCACCCTTCAGACCCGCCGTAACATCCGAATGGTACCGGGCAAAGCCCATCAACGTAGCCATAGTCACGGTGGTCAACAAGGTCCCTACGGCAATCAACTCTTCCCCCAACTTGGCATGGCTCCGTCCACCGCTATTACCACTGCTGCAAATGCTGTTGTCACTTCTCCCGTTGCAAACCGAGGAATGTTTATTGTCGAGGAGAGGGGTCCGGACTTTGCTGAGGGTGGCTCCGAGTACAATGTCTGCGAAGAGCACTTCTACGATGCGATTGATGCGCAGATTGACAAGATGCACCGTGAGTGGCAGAAGCATTGCATGCGATTGGCTGTGAGAATGTCCACGTGCGTGTGTGTGTATGTTTGGTAGTTTGCCCAACTTCACTTCATATCATGAGCCAACATGGTTTTTTTTTCGCGTTGGCTTTTTTTACATTTGTCCCCTTAGCGGTCTTTAGATTGTTGAGTGGTAGGTGACTGCTTCTTCCAACGTTTTTATTTCAATTTTTTGGCCGGTACAAACTTTTTTAACTAATTCACTCAATTAAGTTCATTTTGTGCTTCAGATAAAGCATTTTACCCTTGTTCGTTGGCTCATAGTGCAAGAAATTTGGCAGTCATTCTCTTCATGTTTACATCTTGCTTTCATGGTACACTCTTGTACTTTCTACTTCTGCTTCACAATGCGTTAAGGGAATGTGTACTCTTAAAAGGTGTTGGAGGCTCTGATGCCTTGTTACTCTGAGTGCGTAAAATTGTTTAACCTGCGTCAATGCTCCTTTCATTTCTTTCTCTTGACTGATGCCTGGGTGGGAGGACTTATCGATGATTGGAAGGGTGAGTGGTTGAGTGAATAAAGGGGCGGTGGAATGGAAGGTTGTTCTAGTAGTTGCAGAGAAGGTGGATGGGTGGACTAGAGGGCGTTGAATGGGTGAAAGACTAAGTTGAAAGTCAACTGCTGTTTGAGTAGCCAAGTTGGTGGTGGTTCAATGGATGAGTTGCTGTAGCTGATATCTGGTCGTCCTGACACACTGCTATCCTCTGATTTTTCTCCTCACAGAGGACGAGGCTTGTCTCATGGCGCTCAAATCGGTGGGTGATAAACTGCGCTCCGCCGATGCCATGCCTCCCAGCCACCCACTCTACGCGGAGGTCTACAAGATCAGTGAAGACCGGATGAGCATCCTCCGTGGCGGCTTCCCCTCCTCCGAGGGGGAGGTTGGTAGTGTCAACAACGGCTGGACCATCCTTGCTAAGCAAGGTGAAATGACCATCTATAATCGTGAGGTTGAATCCGCTGATGGTACCTATCTGGATCCGCTTCAGGTACGCCACTCACTCGCCTAAGGTTTTCAACCTAAGTTGGAGAAGCCGGGTATCATCAAGTTGAGCTGGTATGCATGGCAAGGTGCACTAAAGGGTGTCTGAATCACAACTAATTTACGCGTCATTGCCAAATGCGGTCAATTATCGAACAGAGTCCACTAGACCACTCCTTGACAGGTACATCCTTCCCCCCCCCCGTCTCGAGCATCCCGATTGGCCGCCTTGAAAGGGGATACGGCTGGCTTACATATATGCTCGTGCTACAGCTATTTGTATGATCAACCCACATCCTTTTGCCCCAACAATGTCTGAGCAGCTGGTTGAGCAGCCATATAAATGGAAAGATGGGAATATTGACTGGATTAGTGGGTAGTTAGCTAGTTGGTTGAGCAGATGGGTAGTTAATGGGTATGCCGATGATAAAAGGATGGACGGATAAAGATGGCATCTTCCTCCAATCATCTACCTCTTGTAATAATTCTGCTATCAAAAGCAACTGCTGGCTCTGATTAGCTCCTTGTCTTTCCAAACATTCCTCTCATGATGTGGTAATGTTAGCAAGTGTCTGTATAGCACCACACATTTTAATGTCTGGGATGGGTAAATGAATTGTTCAGTAGAGCAACAGGCTAGGAAGACAGGAAATGTATTGCTTCTCCTCCCAGACGTATGGATGCATGACCAAGGTGGAGATTGAGTGGGTGAATGATTCGTTGATTGCATGAGGAGCAAAATGAATTGACCTATTGAATTGACAAATTGAAGATTTGGTGAAGGGATGTCGATACAGATGAGTTGATGGATGGCAATGCAGTCGAATCGTCGGATGGAAAGATGGTGGGGTAAAAGTTTGGGTGGATTGAGTGCATAGATGTGAAAACCTATGGAATCGGCGATGTTTCTTTACTTGGCAGCCGACTGATCTGTTCATCATTGCTTTGTAGGCTGTTCACAAAGTTCCCAAAGTCACTGCACGCGAGATGTGTGAGGCCTTCTGGGACGTACAATATCGTCTAGACTGGGAAATCACAGTTGATCAAGCGCCCACGGTGATAGAAGTCTGTGGTGATGACACCGTCCTCCAATACCAAGTCAGTGTTTTTTTTTTTGCTTGGATACATTGTCTTACCATTCAATGCTCAATGTTACTAGCCAATTTATGCTATTTCACCGACTTCTCTTTCAACCGTCCAACTCCAGCGACTTGTTCTGTTGGAATTCCTGAAAAGGGCAAAATCGTGAAGAATGAAGCAAGAATCATAATACTATGCCATAGCGATAGGCTAACAGCATCCTAAGAAGCTGAGTGTACGTGTTGGACCTGCCTCTCTGTGCAGAAAGGTGTTTAGCGCCTTGGCATACTTTCGGTGAGATCATTTAAACTCATGGCTTTCTTGCTTTGATAATGTGATGCCAACGGTTACCACCATTTTTTTGTTGTGGTAAGAGCTTTTGAGAGCGGTCCCAGCTATTCTCTCTCAGGTCATGCGATGGCGTGTGATATGGGTTCGCTCTGCCTCTTTATGGTCGTCATTAAACATGAAAGTCATGGCGCAATTTCATTGCTAGAGTATCATTGAGATGTAAATCTGTTTTTTTCTATCGGTCCACCAGTAGTGACTTTGTAGGCTTAGTTTTGCTTTGTTCATTACAGTCCTACAAACGCGTCTGGCCAGCCACCCAGCGAGACTCGCTCTTCTGGTCGCATATGCGTCGTCTTGACTCCACTCAATTCCCTGTTGACGAGGCATTGACAGCTGCGGGTCTGGTTGTCCTAGACACTTGGATGGTGGTTAACTACTCCACCAAATACGGCGAGGAGCGCCTTCCTCCTTCGGCTAAGACACCCTCCTTCATCCGCCTTGTGGTGGATGTGGAGATGTTTTGCCAGACTCTCTGGCACCCTCCTACCCCTGATTTTGACATGTCTACCCTGCCAGATGCATCACAACTACAGTCTCTGTCCCCTGAGGAGCAAATGGCGCGGTGGGAGGCAGTGGGAGTGAAACGAGAAGCACTGCAATGCCGTCTACTCTATGCCTCGCAAATCAATCCGGGTGGTTGGGCGCCTGCTGCAGTGGTTCGTGCAATGGCGCGACGTGAATATCCCCACTTCCTTCGGCGTATCAGCGACTTTGTGATCGGACATACAGCAGAAAAGCCGCTGAAATTCTAGTCCCCACCCCTCCCTCCTTGATCCTGTCTTTCCTTAACCCTTTCTTTACTCCTCCACCTCCTACATATCAATCCAAATCTGTCTATCTGGTTAAAAACTGCCTCCCGCTTGATTCTCTGTATATCGAAAGTGTGAAATTTTGTGTGTGTATGATGAACAGTCTTTGTTTTTGTGACTGTCAGGTCATCTCTACAGATGGCTACATACAAGTGAATTTCTTTCAAGTGTGATATTTACTTATTTTATGGAAATTTTATAACTTGTTAGTCGGTTAACGTTTGTATGAGGCGGGAAGGTCAATGCGGTCGTCTAGACTGCTCCAGGATGCAAAATGTCAGTTAGCTAGAGGTGATCAGAGTTGCGTCTTTCTTGGCAAAATTGGTACTCCTTTCCCGTCACTACTTGTCTGAACGATTGCATTCAATGAGAAGGTTTTGATGACTGAATTCTCTTAGTTTATGGTAGTTGGTCGGGATCGTAAACAAATTGCAAAGATCAGTTACTTGGTAGACGTCTGACCAATTCAACCATCTGCGGTGGCGGTCGCAGTGGTAGTGCTTTAAACGACTTGCTGCAGTGTCTGAGACTTCCCTGAGGGTGGTTGAAGGCTTACCATCCGGGTGGAATGTGTTGTCGACCTGTGGAGGTGCTACTGTCATGGGCCGGAGGTCAGGCCGCCTAGCAGAGGTACAATGGTGGAGTCCGTTATCAAACTGTTCAAGCATTGCTCTCACATTCCTTACAAGTTATGATTCTGAAGTTGGTTCCCATGCGATTTTGAGTTGAAGGGGGTACACTGCAACACTAAGGGACTCAAACGCTGGAGTAATGGGCACACAAGGGTGTATTGAGCACAAGAAACCCAGTGAAGTCATCTCATAGGAATTTTAACCAGAGCTGTAAATGATTTATGTGGATGGAGAAGCACGCTTTCGTCCATACGACTTCCACACACCTCTTGAGATAGTTCATGATGAACCGTACTCCAACCAAACCCAATTCCTCTGTTTCCAACTGAAGGTGGTAGGGAATGGAAAATTCATGGCGTGATGGATGAGTGGACTTTGGAAGATCCGAGCAACGTGCCCTTCGGAGGGTTTAGAAACTCTGTACATATTCATCACTCCAACGCCCATCGAATTTTATGAAATCTGATGCAGGGTTTAAGGGACATTGCAGTGTCAAGGACGCATAAGGTCTTGCTTCTGTACTTTCTCATGAAGATTGACCTCCATCCATGCGTCGGAACTACATTTTCTGTTCGAGTGTTGTGTCCTCTTTCGCCTTCAATGAAGCTCCGGAGGAGAGCAAACTCGACGCCAGAGGACATCTGTCCTTTATTTCCACTGCCGGATGGTAAGCCTTAGCAGAACGGAAGGAGTGCGTTTGCAGTGAGTGGGAGGATCTGTGACGATCGCCAACAAAATGACTTCTTCCCTTGGCAACTATTCCAGTCCCCATGGCTCATGGCAAACCAATTGACAAGGAAAGCAGCAGTTGGCTACGAAGTTGTTATGTGAGCTCGCGACACCTCCGCTACATCTCCACCAGCTGGTAGAACTCGGACGGATGTGGTCGAGCACCACCAATGGATTGATGCACAGCTCTATCTCCACGGCATTATGCCAAACTCTCTCCTTTGTTATTTGACGCGACTCTATGGGCTAGATTCCACATGACTAGCGTTGGACACGCATGATGGTCAGCACACACTCCCCCATCCTCGAGTCAACTTTCCTCACAGGGTGAAACTCCAGATCCACTAGAAGTGCCAAGAGAGATCAATGACGCTACAGCTAGACATATTCTCAGTTGTACACGAACTTGATGACTGGTACGGCTGGTTCGTAAATGTATTCCTGCAGCGTCGATAGGATTTGAAGGCTGACGCGAGAGGTCACCCAAGGGGACCCCCGGGGACTGCAAAAGAGATACAGTCGTTAGCTTAGCATAGATCAATCAAAGGTGTTGGTAGGACTACAGGAATGAAATCGTCTTGTCAGCGTAAAAAATATTCCTGTTTTCATGTCGCTTCTTCTTATAGAACATTAATTTATGATGTGAAATGGAAGATGTGTCTTTGAAATGTGTGAAGCGGCGTTAATCTGCAAATCGCACTCCAAAAAGCCAATCTTCATTCTTAGCGCTGAATCACATCTATGCACCAAACTGTACTCCCATGCGGCAGGTACAACTTTTGTTTGATCGCTTTGCGGCCTTTGACGCCTTGCAACTCACGTCACAGGGCCCCGAGAGTATCAGGTGGCAGTTTAATGCCCCTTGAAGCCTCCAGGTCGTGTGACAACCTTTTATCAAAACCCGAGGCCACGTGCAATACTACGAGGAGAGGAGCAATAAATGTTGAGTTGCAGCCTAGGAGACTTCCATCCCTCACATCTACCTTGTTTCATGCTCTGTGCTTAGATTGACACCTCAATTGCCATCTTGCGTCACTCATCTGCTTTAGACGTAAATTAATAATCAGACCTAACACCTGCACATAGGCTACATGACGCATTTAGATCGTAAAAATTTAATTTTTTAAATGATTAGGATTTGAAAGAAATTCTGATGGGCAACCCCGATTAGGGCGAGACTCATTTGGAAAGTAGGAAAGCATTGTGCATCGGACCAATTCAATGTCCTCCACCGCTCCCAAGGGAAACATTTACTTGCGAGCTGAATGGGCGTCTCCTTCGAGAGACAACATGACGTGACGCCCCTTCTGTTGTGCATCTTCGCATTTTAAGCCCTTCACTGTAGATCACCTTCTCATATGCCACAGCACTACAAGGTCCGCCTTCATTGTCCAGGGCCAGTTGGCCCACACTACCTCTAGAAGAGTGCTTGAAGTTATTATTTATCCCATTTTGGAAAAAAAAAATTTTAATTTGAACGCACAGAAGTGGTGAAGTAGCCAGATCAAAGCGCTGCGTCCTCACCGTGGAGGCTCGATGGCGGAGGAGCGAAATAGACCACACAAGACGATGCATAAAATGATTAAATAATTTCGCATTGCATTTCTTTATAAGGATTTTTTATCACAAAAGGATCTGTAATCCTCTCCTAAAGTCGCACAATTCTGCCAATCGCCTCTTGGATGGGAGGCCCTGGAACCAGTCACCTCTATTCCCCCCTGGCACACTGCCCACTCCATGAAGGAGGTCGAGCTGTTTGACTAGTGAACGTTTTGCCTTCCCAGTCCCGGAGTTGCGGTGCATCGCGTGAATCTCAGACCTAATTGCTAGGCTTTTGGTGAAGGATTCAGAGTGAGCAATTTCCTTTGAGTCACCACCACACAAAGTCAAGGATGATCATGTGCCAATGTAGTGATGGAGGCCTCGAAGGAGCGGAGTGCTTAGGTAAGTATAACACGTGAGCATCATTAAACTAGGATTTATGTGTTTCCTCAAAGAACATTAAAACACCCAACTCCACTTTCACATCACGAGTCACTCATTCAGTCAGGCAGTTCGAACACAAAGGCGAAGTCTTTGACGTCCTTTGAAATCCACCACCACATGTTGGTAGAATCGATCTGGTGAGTTTCCAATTTGTGCCATTCATACTTGAAAATACTTCAAGGCATTCGTGAAGTGCTCATCTTCGAGTAACGTGATCAAGAACAGGATTATACTCCATCAAATCGGTTTTTTGGGTGGCACATTTGAACCCACCACTGACAACAAAACCAACAACCGCATGCAGTCTATTTTTGGCACAGGTTGGTTTCGTGATAAACTTGGATTGGAATGCAGACAACGGGTATTTTATGAGGGTACACAGCAACATGCACCGATGTCTATCTAGGCCTCATAAATGCAAACAAACAATGATTTTTTACAACGAACCATGAGATATGAGCGTGCCGCTGGTGGCATTTCAAATTACGGAGACAAAGGAATTGATGCTCTCCAATGCCTTCTTCATTCCCTTTGCTGCCCTTTTCAGTGGTCCTTTAAAGGGTTTCTTTACCATCTCCTAGGGATTACGATGGAATCTGTACGGTAGCACCAGTGCAGTCCTTGTCAAGGTTTTCAACCTACTGCTTGACAGATATATCAGTGTCAGAGGCAGCAAAACCGTCAAGCCATTTGCAACCTATGCAAATTGTGGAAAGACAACACATTTTTCTTTTGAACAAACAATGCTGGGTGTCGCCTTTCCACTTAGTCTCGTCTGAGTCCTTATGCTAGCGAATTTAAGCATTAAATGTGGGTTAGAGGTCAGTACAGTTGGTGTTGGAGGTACTTGAAATAGTGAGCCTACACAGTGAGTCGAAAGGACCCTCTATCAAGCATTACAGGGTCGTCACAGTGGCCAGCATTTTGGATTCTATCAGCCACGTGGATCATCCACTCAATTGTGTCGATGCTTGCGCATGTGTTTGCATTCCACCAGTGACCTTGACCCCCAGTTTCTGCTCCACTCAACACAGAGCCACCAGATTTTACAGGAATTGAAATTTCACGCCCTCCAGCTGTGGCCTGTCAGTAAGATATACGTTGCTATCCATCTCTAGGGCCGCAGGATAAACAACGCTGTTACAACAGGGACAGAGCTTCGAGTTAATTAACTGGTCATTACCAGCTTGCCTTGAGTCGTAAATGGGATGCTATAAATAACTCTCTGTGTTCGTCCTTTTGAGGAAGAATGGCTAGCATATCACTCAAAGTAAGAGAGAGACTTCCTTGATGACGAAGGAGGTCACAAAGTGCAATGGGCTAGGAGGCTAACAACGTGGACTAGTACAATAATCCACCACCCAACCCGACAATCTGCCTTCATTTGTTCCTTCCAATTCGCGAAGATTCACTTCTGTCAAACTAACGGCATTTTGATGGCTGACAGCAGAGAAAATTTGCACTACGCCCAGCTCACACAAGTAGAGGGTAATTGACAAGGTAATCGGTTGGATTGATCTAAATTTACCTCCACCGCCTTCGCATAAACACCACTTGCCTGCGTGTTAGTGTATAGAAGCGTGCAAAAAAAGGGCGGTTAATTGGACCCGTCTTAGGGCGTCTAGCCCCACTCACAGCGATCTGTGGTAGGCGGTGGTGAATCCACTGACTGATTGACTGCAGCACTGCCATGTATGCATCCAAGACCGCTGATCATCGATACTAATTAACAATTCAGAGGGTAACCGAAAGCCATCCAACTCCCTTTGATTAACTCAAGTTCTCACACAAAAGTCTCTAATTAGTGGGGACGTGAAGATAAAAATGTACTTTGTTTAGTTTAGAGGACAGAATTAATTTTCAAGTCGCGTATCTCAATCAGTGCCCTTCGAGGTAGCTTCCTTTCATCAGTGCGGACATTAAACCAACTTTCGAGGAATCGGTTCTTTGAGGATAAAAGTCGAGTCATTGGCATTCGTTGGGTAAAAAATTTGGCATTCTTCAATGCTGGTGAACCTCATTGTGGCTTGGCGAGTGATTTGAGGTGCTGCACAGTGGTATTCCCTATAACTGGCTGGATCTGCGGAAACCACAAAGAAGTGAATGAGGACGGGAGATCTTCTTTCCTAAGCTGTATTACACCATCGTTCAGGTAAAATTCCTCCCCGATGGTCTGCTTTCCCTCGTCATACTGTCTTAGAACCTGTCTCATGTTTGGTTGCAAGTGGCGAGACTACTTACCAGGCTTGTACTTCCGGCCTAGACGCATGGTCTTCGGGCTGTCGCCCCACGCCTTTAATCCTTTCATATGGTAATAACCGCCTTCTTCCACACTAATATGCCTCATTGCCACATGAAATCATGCATCGGATCTGGCTCCACTTTGGTAACTACGGTATGAGAGTATGGAGGGGGATTACGTGAATCCATCCAAACAGTATAGACGCCCACTCGCTTGCCATTGATCTAAAACTTTTCTCCGAGAGAATGCGACTTCACGGCCCACATTGGTGCTTTCGCAGAGTATATGAGAGGTGACGTCAGTCCCCCCACCAAAAAATCTCCCCCGTGACCTTGAGAAAATATGCGAACAAATCGACTGTTATTGCCTTTAAGAGTTTGCCTAACGGAGATATTTTTCCTGTTATACAGATTTGTGCGTTCAAGACCCAGTGGGTGGTAGTTGGAAAAAAGACACATTCCTTAATGGGAATGCAATTTTGTAATCACTGTTAAGTTAGACAACTCTGTGCTTTTGTGTGGGCGTACCTACACATCAGTCAATCACCTAATTTAAAAAATCGCGAACCCTCTTAAGTAGGTTGTATGCATAATTGTAATTCGTCACCTTTCGAATGGAACAGTGTACAACACTTTGTACGCTCCTTCGCAAATACATGAATAAGTGAATGAGAGATAATTACATAACATACAACTAACATACCATTTTAAATTGGACTGCTATTGTTAAGCAGGTAAGCATGACTGGCTCAGTGACAACAATGTTCGACACGTGGGACAGCTCGCCGACCAAAAATAGCACAATTAAGGTGATGAAACAGTTCTTTGGTAATGCTTCGCTCCAGAAATTTAACTTTTAATTGCACTTGTAACAGTTGGGAATGCGGAATCATTTATAAAATTTCATAGTTCTATTCGTTTGGGAATAATTATGACTAATGACATTGCTTTTACAGATTAAGTGGAATTGCTATAATCGGTCATGCTACTAACAGAATACTTGTGATGGAAAGGAGGGCAAATGACAAACAGAAAAGCAAAAAATTTTAAACCAAATGACAGGATTCGACAGGTCATAAAAGACAGAGGCTTTGAGCAGGTGCAGCTGTAATACTTTGTTTGTTCGAACTACCGGTTTAGGTCACTTGGGTGGCCATCTTGTTCTAGCCGGTTGGTCGGCCTCCGGGCCGTGCCAACAGCCTTCAAGTCCTCTGTTCCCGGAATATATATATTCTGCCCAAGTACTGCGCCTTCTTTTGCCTTAAGGGGAGCCTCGGGACGCTACATTGGTGGCAGCGGAAAGCGGACCCGACTTTGATGCATTTTATCCTGCTCCATGCCGCTTCTGGCAAACGTCGGCGTTGTGAAAGAAGGGTCGAGATCGACGTTCATCTTCGACATCTCCCTCGCCCTCGTGTTCGACAGGCAAGCTATTAACAACCGAAGCGACACTAGCCGTGGACTCCAAGCCCAGAGGAGGGCTAAGAGGCGCGCATTTGCTGCACTGAGTGCTACGCGGAATTGATGGCACTACAGGAACACATGCGTTCGAACCTCGACGACTGGACTGGGACGGTTAGCTCGTGGGTGCTTCTCGCAGCACTGATTACGTTGTGATGGCTGACACGGGAGGCGGACGAAGGGGAGCGTCGGGGACGACGCTCGAAAGAGGAGAGGGGCTGTGTAATACTTTGTTTGTTCGAACTACCGGTTTAGGTCACTTGGTCGGTCTCCGGGCCGTGCCAACAGCCCCCAAGTCCTCTGTTCCCCGGAATAATGTATATATTCTGCCCTAGTACTGCGCCTTCTTTTACCTTAAGGGGAGCCTCGAGACGCTACAGCAGCCACTGGAAATTCATTAACATTAAAGCAGTGTACTGTCATTTCGTCCGTGTATCGAGTTATTAACTCATGGTCTTTTTGAAAAGATCTTTTTCAAAGTTAGAATTGCTTTAGACTAAGCTTAGCACAACCACGTAAAAATTTTAAATACAATTTACGTTTTAATATAATTTTTTACGGGCTGACAACGTTCAACACAAAATTTGCGCTATTTGTTTCAATCCACCAAGTTTTAAATATCCCGGCTCGTCTTTTGGTTCGTGGGTATTGGTTTTGGTGGTAGTTCGGACGATGGCTGGTGAATCGGATTTGAATGTGGATGAGATAATTTCCGCACTTTTGGAAGGTAATGGTAGTGTCTAGGCATTTTGCACTGAATTTAGTGAGAGGGTCTCGAATTGGCACAACCGTAAATCTGAAAGAGGAGGATATTAAGGCTCTGTGCGCCAAATCGAGGGAGATTTTCCTTTCTCAACCCATCCTATTGGAATTAGAAGCACCGTTAAAAATATGCGGTAAGACACAATTCTCTTTGATTTTAGTGGGTCTAATGCTACGTGTCTTAATTGTATGCCAGTAACTCATGAGAAGATATCTAAAGCAATACGGAAAGTATTCCCACCAATTTTAGTTACATATGACGATTTTTTGGGTCATTTTCATAATGCCGTTTTAATCGACGGGCTTGATTATACGTGTTTGCAGGTTCACCTCTTGTTTCCTAGAGGTTAACACAGGGACCCGTTCATGATTTTGATTTCTCTCAAAACATGGTTGAGTCTCATTTGATGCTCTTGAAATTCACAGGTGATATTCATGGTCAGTACACAGATTTGATGCGATTGTTTGAGTACGGTGGATTCCCTCCTGACGCTAACTACCTCTTCCTCGGTGATTACGTGGATAGAGGAAAACAGAGCTTGGAAACTATTTGCCTCCTCTTGGCCTACAAAATTAAGTATCCTGAGAACTTCTTTCTTCTTCGCGGCAATCATGAGTGCGCGTCGATTAATAGAATTTACGGATTCTATGATGAATGTGAGTATCTCGCATAGTCATTTGCGTACGTACCAATTTCGTAACTATTTCGGCTTATGACCTATGTGACTTTAGAGAGGTGGAATTGACTTAGGTGCCAAAGTGATCGTGCGAAAGATTACCAGTTTACATTTTTACCATTCTAGGCAAACGACGATATAATGTAAAGCTATGGAAGACATTTACGGACTGTTTCAATTGTCTTCCTGTTGCAGCCATTGTTGATGAAAAAATATTTTGCTGTCATGGAGGTAAGAAAGACAGTTCCGAGCATTGGGGATATTATTTATCATTTGTAAAAAAGCAGAAGTGCAAGCGGGTTGATGATTGTGCATAGATACTGTGGGATGGGTAAATTCTAGCTTTGCAATTCATCCACTGCGACGTGCGTTTTACTAATAGCGTATAATCGTTATTTTATAACAAGTTGTTTTGTCCGCAGGATTGTCTCCAGACCTTCAAACCATGGAACAGATTCGACGAGTTTTACGCCCTACCGATGTTCCCGATACCGGTATGTCATCTAAGGGATTTGAGGCATTTCGAAAGTGCTCCCTAAGTAAACACACCCGGTTTTTCTAATTTTGAATTATTCTGCAGTAGTTTTCGTTTTTAAGAGGATGCATGTATTTAGTACCAAATGAGGGCAGCATTTCTTTTGGCAAAAAATGCGTTGGCTTATCCGTGTCGCTAGATCAGAAGATTGTTTCTTTGTGAATCGGCTATTAGAGGTTTTTCCCTCAGTATGAGAGGACTGTTGAGAGGTCACTCGTTTGGATGCATGGATGCTTGTCGGTCGGTTTCGTCGCGCTTTTCGTGGCGTAATTTCAGAGGAGGAGCAGGAGGAGGGAATTGAACCTCCTATTTGCACTTTTTTTCTGTTCTACACGAATTGAATGTGGGAAAGGGAGTCTTAGTCTTTAGTCCTCTTTTTGCATTCAACCCTCAGTTCTCACACCAACCTTTATGCGTGTTCATATGTCGTCTGTGTGTATTACGCCCTTTCTGTGTGTGCGTTTGCACACTCGAGTCACCACAGCTTTCTTTCGCTCTCACCGCCTCCTACAGGCTTAATCAACACCTGCCTTACGCGTAGTAATATCAATGTTGGGGCAGTTTTTTAAATGAAAATAAAAACCATCGAATGCCACATTACCTTTCGCGTCGTCTTGATTGGAGAATGGCTGGTCCTTTTTGAAAGCTTTTACCATCGCCTTTAATTAGGAGTTTGGTGTTTTTTATGTTGACAGCCTTAACAGCAATTGTTCTTTGATATACCTGGATTCATGCTCGATGCCGTCCTGCGACCACCAAATGTATTTTTCTTTTGCTAGTGTCTTATTTCTTGTTAAACACCGGTTTCGTGCATCAACATACTCTTTTTCCAGATAATTATGCTTACAAAATTAATGTTTACGAGTTCAAACCTTTGCTCTTTTCATACTTGAAATCATTTGGTGACAAATCTTGCGGACACCTCCGTTATATAATGCGCATTTTAGTTATAACTTCATGAGTGGATGATTTTTGGTTATGGATGTACCAGTGAGTTTATTTGCCCCGCGGTGGAATTCCGAAAGAAGGCTGTGGGTTTCTTTCTCCTCAAAAACTTCTTGGAGGGAGGGGGAAAAGTAGGATTAGCGGGAAAGGGAGACAGAATGAAGAGGGGGTGTATCATGAAGGCTCACGTGATTCGGGAGATGATGCGAGGTTGCGCAAATTCGACCAACTGCGCACTTCTATCCTCTGTCCCGAGAGGAAGATGGTGATAGTTTTGATACTTTCTATTGGCTCTGCAAAGTTACAGCAGTTCTGTTGTTAGCGGCCGTGTCGCGGCATCCAGTCCAAAATCTGCGTTCTTCCGATCTTTGCAACAATTTTGAACGCCATACTTGAACTAGGTCTAGGTCTCCCAACTAGATAATTTGCAGGCTATATGGAAAGGTTTGACTCGTGGTTGTTTTACCTCGTGTCTCCTTATGCCCAGTTATACCTATTTCGTCCGCCTCCGGGAACCTTTGGGAATCATTATTTTAAGTGATTGCGTCAGAAACGCCAATCAAAAATACCGTTCCAAAATGTCTGAAGTTGGCTGCATCTAAATTAGTTCTTCTCGATCCGTAGATGCCTTTTTGAGTCAACGGTGTTAGCACGCCAAACTCTCCAAAGTTTTTTTTAGAGGCTTTTAATGTGCTGAACATTTTTCTCGCGAAATGTACATTCGATGCAAGCATAGATACTTGGGCAAGTGGGCTCTTTAGTTAATCAGTATCTTTGTTTCCACTTTTTTTTTGTAGAGCTAGTAGACACTTCTCTAGCGGCATGATTCTGTAATTAACTTCAGTGGTTTGATTCTGAAGTAATTTTTGCCTTTCCCGTGACTCGATCCCCATGATCGAGCCAATAATGTCACGGGTGTAATTTTGATTCCCTTAAGCACTTGTTACTCTTCCATCGTCGTGGTCGCGGAGGCCCAGTATCTGACTAGTTTCAGTCCATCAGTCAGATTAATTTGAGAACAGTGTAATACCTCTCCTTCCGCCTAATGCTTTGGAAGCTTTTCTTTACCGCTCTTGTCGTAGAAGGCTCTTTCGCAATAAATGCTCCCAGAAGCCCTCGGCTGGTAGTTGGGAAGGAGTGGGCTAACTGTTGAGTGCCGCAAAATCCTCCTATAACATGATGTCGGAAAACCTTCAACCATGATTCAGTATTTAGTTCTCTTTAATTCACCTTTTCTGTAGGAGCCCACTTCAGAGTATGACTGGGTTCTTTTAAAGAGGCTGATAATTGGGAGGCAAAATTACGACCACTACTTTTTTGGACTTTGGTTTGCTGTTTCGGGTCGAAGGCTCCATTTCGTTAGATGAAACTTTCTGAAATCGGTGCAAGTCTTTGAATCAGCTGTTTTTCTTGACTGAAATGTGAAAGCCATTGTTTGTAATAGCAGTCTTTTGAATGCAACCAGTTGTGAAATTGTCGGTAATGCTCACTTACTTTCCGGAAAGGTCTGGTTTTTCGCTAGTTCAACGGTTTGTTATTTTTCGAACCAGCGACCAGTTTGCCTGAAGATGAAGTAGTTGTTTGTCCAATCGAGTTTTTTCGCTAACTAATCTTCACAAGAGCTTTTAAAAGGGGTCGGCTTCTAGCTCTTTTAAGAAGTCGATATTAATTTAGAGAGCAGCGGTCGAAAGGGTCGGGCTTTTTCCTCACGTGATGCTCCCTCGGGATCGCATCGTCAATGCATTGAGCGCCCACATAAGATGCGCCCTGGAGTTATCCAGAGAGCAAAATTATCTGAGGTGAATTTGAAACGACGTTTAGACTAAGACTCTCAAGCTTTAATGAATACAAGATCTCTAACAATCGTCGGAATCACTACGACACCTCTGAATGAATGACGATAACTGTATCTTGAACTGTGAATAGCTGGTTGCGAAGCTTTTCTTGCAGAGCTTTTTTGAGATGAGAGACTTAATGCTCTCCTTTCAACACTTTGATAGGGTTTTAGTTTGTATGTACCGGCCTTTAGGAGCCATCGTCAATTCGAACCTTTCTTTTAATGATGACAGACAGACTGAGACAAACTGATCGTTTAGTGTCAATGGTCACTCTTGAAGTTTTTTGGTTCTAGGTCTACTTTGCGATATTCTATGGGCTGATCCGGACAAGGAGACGAGAGGCTGGGGTGAGAATGACAGAGGCGTTAGCTTCGTATTCGGCGTGGATGTGGTGGAAAAGTTCCTTACGCGTCACGACCTTGACCTTATTTGCCGTGCCCATCAAGTGGTGGAAGATGGGTACGAGTTCTTTGCGCAGCGCCGTCTCGTCACCCTCTTCTCGGCGCCCAATTACTGCGGCGAGTTTGACAACGCCGGTGGGATGATGTCGGTCGATGAGACACTCATGTGCTCCTTCCAGGTAAATGGCCAGTTTAGTGTAATTTGGTGTCCTCTGAATGTCACTGCCATCTAGGGTTATGTAGGTTGAAGACCTTTTTATTACCACAGGGCTTAATATCGCGAAAAAGAGCATGAGTCAGTTACAAAGGACGTTCAAGATAAGTGGGTATTCCACGGACAGACTACGCTTGGCTTGGCTTGGCTGTCCAGGCTCAGACGGGCAGACTAGCTTTTCACAAGTGCAATTATTGATGATAGATGTGCAAATGTCGTTTAAATTTTGCACCATCCAAACGTTTACCTTTTGGGTGGCTCGGGTCCTCATCACTGCACTGTGCTTGAAGCTCCTTGTAGGTACGAGTTTGTGTGGGTTTAGCGCCTTCCTCGATGAGACACTCGATCACTAGGCGCCTTTTTCATGCATGCACCGCCATTTTTGCCTGGCCATTATTAATCACACTAAGCTACACTTTTCACAGCAACGCCCCCGTGTTTTGGATTGAAAGTCATGGTTCACTTTGAACGTCCTTTGCATTCGCCCACGTCGCTATTCGTTAAGTTCTCTGTTTTAGGCTACATATCTCTGGCCAATCCCCTATATAATCGGGCAACAACTTGTAGCCTTTCATTTACCTTGCAAGCGTTTCATTGGGTAATTGACCTTGAAAGTAGCCTTAATATTATTCCAGTGGTAGTGGGACGGCTATTCGCCTTATCGGAGAGTGCCAAAGGCCTTCCTTTGCGGCGCCGTGGCTCTTCACAGTAGTTGTGGTAACTTGGAGACTAAAGACCTTTTATTAGTCTGGTTTTAGCTATGCTTAAGTCTATCCCCGCCGCCGTTTAATGACATTAAAAAACTATCTGTCTATCTGATGTATCGTTTTGATATGATCAGACATTAATTTACTGTATCAGCAATCACTTTGATTTCGTCGTCAGCTTTGCGTATTGCACTTTTTACTGTCATACCGAAGGGGTAGCTATTTACCTCGTCTGGAATGCGACTCAATTTTCATCGCTTAGTCGACTGTGCTCGACGTCTTTGGGCTCCCTCCTGAACACTGCCAGACACTTGCCACATCGTTGGCTCCCACTGTTTGTTGCCTTAATTCGTCGGTCCACTTAAGGCTTCAAAAGATTAGGCATTTTGACTTTGCGGCATTTGTTTTGTAAGCAGTCCACCATTTGGTTCATCACCAGCACTGTTCGGCGTCGATATACGTAGGGGCGGTCGGAAGGTACTTTGCCTCTTTTTTAATCAGTTGCAATTCATACAAATGTGGTCTTTATTCCTCCCCTCGACCGCAAAAAATGCATTTGCTTTCTTAACTTTGAGGAACAGACACAACATCCGAAATGGCAGAATCTTGGTTGTCGAACTTGGTTTTGGTAATGATTGTCCACCCATTGCTAAAGCAGCTGTGTGTTGCAGCTGGAATTCCTGTAGTTGCGCCATTCCCCCGAATTCTTCTTTAATAAATACCAGCGTACAGTTAGCAAGGATTTACAAATTCCTCACTGGTGTCTGTGTCGCTATTTTGCTTGTTAGTTTTGTTCTCCACGGCAAGAGTTTGTGTCGTGACGAGGCTGTTAGTGGTCGAAAAAATTATTCTTCCACCAAGAATCACCACTATTCATCCATAAGTTTTCCCACTCTTCAGCCTATTGGAGGTGGAGGAGTCTTTTGAAGCCCAATCATTCTCACGGCTGCCTTTGAAATCTTGGATAGTGATGTGAGTGGGGATAAAATTGCAGTTAGGGCTTAGGGTCCAATGAAAAGTTATGTGTGTGACACCTTCTCTTGCTTTAGTGCTTGCTCCCAACCGCGCTTTAAGTCGTGTACTCAAGGAGAGCCTCCTTTTGAATGAACGACGAAAATTGAACGTCGTGGGGGGAATTTTCTCTTGGTTAATCATTGCTGCTTCCCAACGAAAAGGAATTTAAAGAGGGGGAAGAGTGGGGGAGAGGTAGCTTTTGTTTTCATTAAAACCTTTCATCTCCACTCGGTTTCCATTTTAACGAGATTTTGTTTACATGGGGAGCTATCCTGGCATTAGCCTGCCACAATTATTACCTCTGAATGGGCAAGAGTTGACGTCATTGGTATGAAGAGCCCCAACAAATGTCCTCCACTCAAACAAAGGCCTAGGTGAATGCCATATTGGTTGCCTATCTCTCAGCGTCGTTTATTGCCCCGAAATTGCCATTATTTTCCCCACAGTTGGACTGAAGTGGTCCAGCTTATCTGGGCTATTGAAAGGCCTTCTTTCTGCACAGTTGTTTGCTCTATTTTCTGTGGGTATTGCATCTCCAAGTGGAAGTTTATTCGGAATGGACGTCGCAGCCACTGATTCCCGCCACATCATAGTTATCGAAATCCGCACTAGAGGTCTTTTGCTCTTCACCAACGCCACAATTAGGCGCCGGCTTAAAGCATTCAATTCTCCGTCTTTCAATAAAAAGATTTCCATTTCCCCATTGCCCTTAAACACCGCCATTCCATTTATCACACACCGTGGAGTAGTTATGGCCTCTGAAACAGGCGATGGCTTTTCGTCTGTCTACTCATCACCATTGAATGCTACATCTCCTAGCGCGATATCGTTTCATTTAGTCAGACCCATTTAACCTTCTTCGTTTGATACTGCGCCGTGGTGTATAGATGCCCTCATGTTTTTCTATTAAGAGTACCCAGGCGGCTCTGGAGGTTTGCCCTTCACGACGCTGAGGATAATTATTCCATTGCTTTTTTGAAATCGTCGCGGTGTTGATGAATGGGACTGCCATTGTATGACTGTCTTGCAATCCACTCGAAAAACACAACCCTCGCTATGACTTACACACTGACCACAATGATAGCAACGCTCCGGTGTCACTTCACCGTCGAGTGATTCAGTCTCACTTCCTCTTTATGGTATCAGCGACCGACGTCATGATCATCAGTTCTAGCATTGTCTATTTTCCGCCTACGTTAGCCTGAACATCAACTTATCGTTTGGGCTAATTTTAGCTCTCCTGTTCCTCTTTAAAGTCAATGGTTCCCTTGATCGCCTTTAGTTACACTAGTTGTCTCCATGTACACCTCCATCATGCTATTGCTATCTAGGCTAAATTTAGATTTTAAAATCCTCTGGGAATAATTTTAAATGATGTCTTAGGTGACTCATGTAGCCTTATGTTGTAACGCAGCTTTGCTGGGTATAATTTTACCTCCAAACGGAACCTGAGGTTTGACAAGTGCTGCTGATTGAGCACGCAGGCGTTTCTCCACGATTTCAAAGGCTCCACAACTAACCAATCAGTAATTTGTAGCTAAAACTTTTTTTCTTGTCACCCGTTGCACACCTCGAAAGTTTCTCAGTGCCGTTGTAAGCTTAATTGTTCTTTCACACCCTCCAATGCCGAAGTGCAACTGAAGGGGAACTGTTTTATCGGTCGCGGCTTTAGCCACGAACGGTGCCGAATCATCAACACGTACCGCTTCAACCCATTCTAGCATTTGTCTCCCGCCTACTGGCTCAAAATATGGGTTACTTCTGGTACCTCACCAGTCTTAGCCCCTAATGTTCTAAGACAATAGGACAATTGTTAATGTGAACTCTGGAACCAATACAGAGCTATTGCTCGTAATTTTTTTTCAAATACACATGGACGCCAAGTCCTCCAAAGGGTCCAAAACTGTGGCATGAACGGAATGCTATGCCACTAATGTGACGGCCGCAGCAGCCCACGCAACCTTTTCCACTCGTCATTGCTGAAGGCCGGGGTCCTAACAAAATTGCATCCTTTTTTTCCAGATCCTTAAGCCCTCCGAAAAGAAGTCTAAGTACCAGTACCTTGGTGTTAATCCCAGTCGTCAGGGTGGGTTTGCTCGTCCCACAATGTAGTGTGTGCTCGGTCCAAGGTGGGTTTACTTCTCTCACTCATACGTGTTGTGTCATGCAATTATTTTCAATGCTTGATTGACGTAGACCTCCAACCACTTGTCAGTCATTGCATCACGTTATTTGTGATAATGAAATAATGTTCACGGCAGGCATGCTTATGTGTGTGTGTGTGTATATGAATGCCAATTCACTCTTGCCGAATGGGTTAGTCTGTTGTAGCATCGACAGCAGTCACAAAATTGCCCTACCGAGTTATTCACCAATTTTTTCTTCCATAGGTTAGGCCGTCGCCCGTTTACACAAAACTACCAATCAAACTGTTTTCCTGTCGCGATCCCGGAAGGTAATATTCACACAAACACACACGTGCAAAAAAATGGCGTATCTCACACTGATCCCTTCTTTTTTGTCTCCCCGTCCCTTTCCTGCTTCACTACATTCACTACCTGTACCATAAAAAACCACTTCCCTTTCCCCACCTCCTTTTTACCCTATCGTGTCCTCCTTCCTCTCCCCTCCTTCCCGGGTTCGTAGCAGAGAGGAGTGCAGCAACCACCCAATGCTAGCATTACCGTTGGTGCTGAACGTTATCAACCACCAGCGTCACCACTTCCGCCTCCTACTCCTTGTCCTCCTGCCCTCCTCTTTTGCAGAACTGTCACATCCTGGTTTTACTTGCGTTGTTAAGACGTCACGTTATAACCGTCACTACTTGGCTCACCGTTTTTCTTCTTTCTTTTTTATCCGGCTTCCTTGTTTTTGGAGGCCAGGAAGTAATCGAACCACCCGGTGGGATTTGAGACTGCGCCCTCTGAAAATTGTCCTCAAGGCGTCTTCGACATTGCCGAGCCCTCCGGGCTGTCGTCGAGCTTGCCGTTATCGAGAGCTGGCACTGTTACAGGAAACAAAGTTGCCTTCAAGCTTAACGATATCCGTTAGCGAGGGTCATATGTTCAACGCAAGTTCTCGTGAGGAGTTTTTTTTAATTATTTTTCAAGCTTCATTTGAAGTCTGTGTCGAGCTGCGTTGTCTTGTGTGCTTTCCTGCTGCAAAGTCATTCAAACTCATCGATGAGGCAGGAGTCGGTGGTGTTTTGTCTCGCCTTTTGGTTGGTAACTGCCCTCATCGAATAAATGTCACGTGTCTGGAGGGTGGGCGTCAACGCATTGTCAGACTTATCCAACCTATCTCCAGCATAATCTCAACACCTTGGATCTGTTTTCTGTCGTAAGGCGTCAATTTCCTGACTCCACTTCCCCTCTCTGTCTTCATTTGTTAGGACAGATGAAACAACTGGCATAGTTCGGGTTTTTTTTGCAGGCGTCTGATTTTACGTAATTCTTGTGAAACAATTTTGAACAGTGATCACACATCTTCCACAAGATCCTTGTCTATGCCAGCCGCGGCAAACTCAATAGTAGACGTCTGCAAGGCCTTCGCATTGTAGTCGTCCCTGCTAGTCCCTTTCTCTTTCTCACCCTCCTTTCCTTGAAATAGGATTGAAGCTTTTGTAGGCGATTGGAAAGCGGAGTGTTGGGTGAAGATGGTGAGGGGGTGGAAACTACTGCGATTTTGTGGTGCAATTTGAGTAATTCGCCTGTGATTGGCTGCTTGCTTTGGGCTGTGATACAAGGCGTGCGTTTCGTGCAGTGGGAACTAGCAAGGCAAATGCAGCCTCCATCGGTCTACCTTACCATTCCCTAACTGTGTCGTAGGTGTGCGAGAGGATTCTTTGAAGCCTTGGGTAGAATGACAGCTGGAGGATTATGAGGTTTCGCGGTTCTGGACTCCTAAGTCCTGGGTGTAGAATGTCTTCGGTAGTTGGTAAGGCTTATCAACAGTACTGTTATCCCTGTTTCAACCACAACTTGGAGGATGTCTGCATGCACTGTACCCACACCCGGTCCTTATTCGTCCCACAGTCTCGGCCTTCTTGATAGCTGCCAGCAACAATCCTTTGGATTTGTGCCATGAAAGGCATTCTCTGAAAACCATCTTTCTTCAGAATCAAATAGCTGCCTTCAGTGTCTAATGATGGACTTGTGACAGCGATTCTCTGTCCTCGGAAGAAAAGTGAGACAGTGTGGAGTGATTTTGAATTAATTTCATCGCTTTTTTCCACTTTGTAATGCTCTGGCACGACGTCGGATAAAAAGGGCGTTTGATCGGCAAAAAAGTAGCGGTAAAGAACTTGAATTCCAAACCTCGACGAGTTGAAGAAAGTGGAGAAGTCGGCATCGTTGATGTGCTCTCTCACACGCAAAATTCAAATGTAATGCTTTGAAGAGTTTAAATGGGTAGAATTAGAGAGCTGAAAGTTGAAGGGCACGTCGTTGAAGCTGTTTAAACTTCCACTTTCGAGAGGGTCCAAAGTCCTGTTTAAGCGCACTGGCACCTTCCTACCTCACCCTTTCGACACGAGGCTTGACAACTGCTCCCTGCATCCCATCATGAAGTGTTGACTTGTCCGAACGTCACTTGTTTAACCACCTCGTGCGGAGGCGACCAGTAAGCACGCACAGTGTTTCTGGTCGGTGGCTGACAGAAATTGCATCTCTGTGTGGGGCAACTAGACTTCCGTGAAGACAAAAGACGAGACATGATACTCAGGCAGAATACATCTCTTCGACCCAAAGAAGGGTCTGGAACTGTTGGCGTCGTTCCAGGCGATCCCCTTGATCACAACGCATTCGGTGCTGTGGGAAAACGCCCGCGTCCAGCTCGCGAATCAGCTACTGACGCCTCCTGGCACTTCTGGAGTTTCATCCAGTGAGGCAATTTTGCTGTCCATCATGAGAACGCTGGACCAAGAACAGAGTCACTGAACAATGGACGAGGGTCCGGGATATTTCCGTGGAAATAAGGTTTAGCTCACATTCGTTCTTGCCATTTTTCCTACACCTCAGTGCTGCTCAGCCACATTCGTCTGAATTCCATCCAGCTGGTGGAGAAGTGGTATTGAGGATTCACATAGTCGATGTCTCCACGAGGGAAGGGTTGACAGCTGATGTCGTTTCGCTTTTTAATAGTCTTCCTGCAGAACGTGGAACTGGGGTGATTTCCGAGGGTGGACGGCACTTTCGACCCTTCTGTTAGGAGTTGGCACGGATGCTTCCACTCTCAGCATACGCACTCCTTTAGACCTTTAAAAGTGGGTTTTTCCTCCAATCTGAGGCTTACCTGAACCTGTAGAAAGCACTGAAGCATTGAGGAGCTAGTAGCATCATCCAGAGGCGCCAGCCCACTCACTGAGGCGAGAGGGTGTATGGTTAAACCCCACCAGTGGCTAATTGCATCACCTTTTGTGTTGAAAACAAAGATGAGGTGAGGTTCAGTCATCTGTCATGCCATTGCCTTTGACAAGTCGGCTGGGAGAGGTATAGCGTTGCGTCACCCACTGAGGATCGTGGGCGGACTGGGTGTCGGGGGAGGGAGAGGGGCTACAAGTCCTTCTGCCTATGGAGACTGTAATTATTGCAGCAATCTGTACTGGATGTAAAGTGTTTTTGCCGTCATTCTAGAATTGCGATTTTGGAAGGTGAAGAAGGAACTCGAAAAGACTGGTAATTGAAGAGATGGGTGCCGATCCGCCCATGCTCTGCCTAATGACAACCTTGAGCTCTGAGCAGTGTCTAGACGTTGACACCTCAAGACCGTCAGGTTTGATGATACACTTCTACCTTGTTTAAGCTCTTCTTCTACTACAACGAAAGTCGGTTCAAAATCAGGGATAAGAATTCAAGCAGATACTGCACTGCAATCTGAAGAGAGATTTGTCCATTGATTCTTCAAGGCAACAGTCCTGCAGTTTCGGCGTTTCTGTGAGATATCGGGTTACGAATTCCATAACTAATTAACTTGATGACTCGACTGCTCCATGCGTAATCCTGGATGGTCTCAGATATTATTCACTGTGACAGTGGTGCCTTACTCACTGTCACGAAGGCAATTAGTCCGATTGCGAAATGAAATAAAATCATTGTGACAAGCAGGCAGCTTGACACCAGAACCACCCTCGCGTAACTATTGGGTCAATTAACTTAATCAGTCCTTGACAGACGCCTGTAGGCGTTCTCTGCAACCCGGGCTACAGAACCAGAAGTGGTTATTCAAATTCAGGTGACTACATTTGTCGAGTGCGGTATTCGTGGCAATTTGGTTGCTTTCAAATATGTACTCCTTACTGCCTAAAAGTTCATTCAAAGACCATTAATAAAGTACTCGCAGTTAATTAACACAGAATGCTGATTGGCTAATGCGTGTGCCCGATACCTATGAAATTGAGGAAAATAGGTTAACCCTGCGTGGGAGCTGTCATTGGTCGAAATTTCCTTATCTGATTGGCTCGAGCAGTTGATTAAGTGGTTTTCAGGCTACAAATAATTGAGGCATATGATGAATGAGGATTGACAAAATTAGATTTTAAGCTTTACTTCCTATCCAAAGTTCCTGACATCTAGCTGTTAATAATTTAAGCGATTCGCCTTTCATTTAAAAGTATTGTAGAAGCAAAGCCAGTGAGCCGTTCAGAACACATGACCCTGCGGCGTAAATAAAACACAAGCTATGATACACAAGCAAAAATTTTAGAACACATATCACTTGCTAACCTTTAAAACAAGAGAACAAAGTTCAGCGTTATGTGCACTGTTGTCGCTTAAGACAAAACCTCGTTGAATGCCTAACTCTGTTACCGACTGCCATTTCGACATTCCAAACAGTACCCGTTAAAAACAAATGCTGGTAATTCAGTTTAAAAACTAAATTAAAGTGACCGTACAAGATTTTTAGGCCCAAAAGCGAATACTTTGTCATGAAATAACTTATAAGTGGAGCGAGTCAGTCCCTACCCCACTAGTAGTTTAGGCTTCCCTTCAGACAGAAAAAGGAAAACTTTTCTGGTTCAAAGTTTTTCACTTTTTCAATGCGGGGCTTTGTACACGTTTATATAACTCCATGGAATGCATACTCCAGATTATCAGCAGGCTTTGTATTTACAGATGCTCCTCAGGCAGAGTGATGAAGTCTTCCAAGGAGGGCTCAGAGAAGGCGACATAGCTAATGGGTGGATGACCCGGTGGCATCACAGGCTCTACATTAATCTTTTGTGACGGTTTGAACTGTTCTGCAGCACGGATGCGACGTTCTCCAACCCTTTCTGTGAATCCCTGTTCGGCGAGTCGAGTTGGACGTTGTTGATTACGTCGTTGCCTTCGGCGACGTTGAAGACAGTGAAAAAGAAGGAGTATGAGGGCCCCTATAAGGGCCAGACCTGCAGCGCCGAGGCAGACAAGGAGCCACGTATTGACGTGACTCTGAAGAGGAGGGCTAACAGTGTCGTCTGTGGATGGACGTGTCCGTGGTGGAAATTGGATCCATTCACGGTGAGACTGGAAGCCAAAGGATTCGATAGCAGTGGTAGTGGCGGTGGAGGGGGGAGTTGAGACGCCGAGTGCCTCGCCTGCGTTCGACGCTGCCTCATCGTCATGATAAGAGGTGCCTTCAGTGTTAACAAGATCTGCATTTGGCAGCCTGGAAGGAAAATATTGTGCTAATAAGCTCATCCATATTTTCTACTTTTGTCCATCTATTTTTTCCATTTATCCTTCCAGTTAGATATCCACTTATTTTTCACTCACACAGCACTCATAGAAGGTGTGGTATCAAAATGAGCCCTCTAGGAATGACTTCAAGTGTTTGATTATGCTGATGGATCCCTTGAGAATGGATGAATCCTCTAAACTTGTCGCCCTCGCTCGCAATGATTGGAGATGAACCGTTCAAGAACTGTTCAGAAATTTCAACTGAAATGAATGCCGAACCAAATGTCTTGCACCACAAAGAACTAGTTCTACCAGTCGAAGGGCTTCAAAGGCATCGACCTTGCTGCTCCCTGACGGGGTGAGTGACTTGTAGTGAGCAATGAAATTGATATTGCAACGTCCGCTACGCGATCAAGCCAATCCTTGTTTGTTCATTCCCATTTGATCTACTCACTATCCCTTCCTCACTTTGAAGCCCTCCATCACTTGTGCGCGTGTGAGGTGACTACAAAGGAAATCGCTTGCTTTGAACCCCTCGCCGAATGTCGACCAATTAGGTCTGGGAATCTGCTAGATACGATTGAACTCGAAAATGGGAGAGAGAAACGTCTTCGTGAGAAACAGCCAGGACTAATGCAAAAGTGGGAAGAAAGTCCCCACACAGAACTTATGCCTCTAAGCCAAATTGTGGGAATGCTTGCGCCTTAGGATGGGAGATGGTAGAGTTTGTTGGGGAGTCTTCCTTCCACCTCTGTAGCAGTTGACTATTAAGTAATTAATTACGAGATGGAATAAAGCAGAGTAGAATGGAATAGACAGTTGGAGAAAGTGGAAATAAGGGTAGAATCCGAGAGAACTGACTGTAGGATGTTGGCTGTTGGAGGGTGTCAAGAAAAGGCCAAAATAAAGTCAGTTGGCTTCTTTGTAAAATTCCACTTTCCCAATTGGAAGGAGGTGTAGCCAATTCAGTTGCCTTCATTTTGCCAAACAGAGACGAAGTAAACGTCGAGGAAATTCCATCTCTCCTTCACCTTCTATTTCTTGCATACTAAGTGAGAAAAACCTATTTTTAGTATTTTCTTGGCTGCCTATTAGTGAGATTCTAAAAGTGACTAAAATTAGAAGGTTTTGTCTCACTTCTACTGTAAACAACGCGAATTATCAGGAAGGATGAAAGAGCACCAATTGATACTGCAAGGAGCCACTGGAAACCATTACAAGTGGGACACTTGGATCAATGCAACCCACTGGATCCATGTATTGGAGACGTCTGTGAAGATGCGGCTCGAGAGGATCGCTTGAAGTCGGCATTCCACACTTAACTGAGACTGTCACCTCTAAAAATCCACTGACTGTCATGACATTGCCCAATAGGTTTGGCTTGCGGTTAGTTCAAGTTGCATTCTCGTCTTCAGGAGAAGTCACGGGACATTGCAGTGTTGACAACTTAGAACGAACCGACTCCTGAAAGGACGCTCACTCCAAATTACATTTCTGGATGCCGTGATAAATGGTATTAGTGAAGTAACCACCACAGACTCCTAACAGAAGGGTTGAAAATGACGTTGACATTCAGCGACTACCTCAGTCCTGCGTCCTCAAGGAATGGCATTAACTGCTGGAGCAGGGCCAACTGTAACGGAGGTGTTTACGGTGCCTGTATGAAGCGAATATGCGGCACCGCCTCCACCTCTCCACTAGCCGGACAGGATCCAGCTAGCTATGTGACTGGTCAACAGTGAAGGGAGAACGAAGTAATGAAAGAAAAACGAGACAAAATCATGTTAGGTTATTATTCTTGCTGGTCAGCACTTTCCCTCTTCCCCGTTACAGGCCTCAGACAGGACGAAACTCCAGATTCAGTAGGAATGTCAAGAGAGATCAGCGATATCGTGGTTAGGGAGCCTTCTCACTTGCATACTAGGCCAATGACTGATGCAGTTGATTTGTGAATTTCTTGGTGATTGATCAAGGAGAGCACCGAGGATGACGGTAAGGTGGAGAGGCGGTCTATGTAATGCTTTGATTCAAATGCTTGTCTCCTCGTCTTGGTGACGCGAGTACTTAGGACTCCGCCTCTGTTCCTACTCTGGCCCTTACTACCGTAAAATTACACCCATTTTTAGTTCTCAAAGAAGTCACGATACTCTCTACAAAGGGCTTTTAATTGCCCACATGACAGACATCCACGAGGACTACGCCAATCGCGTACGATTTTGTGGAATAACCTTTTACCAGTCTGACAAGAAGAACTTACAGGCACCGAATTTGACTGGAAGGCAAACTCTTGCTTGATTCTTTAATAAATAAGCTAACCAGTAGCTATTAAGTTGTGGTTATGGTGGGAGAGTTGTTTGTTTTGATTGCCCACTTATTCAAGCGGACTCTTTGGTAATTGCGATTCCGGTTTCTCTTTATAGTCCCCTAACGGTCTGCTCACGCTTATAGCCTTTTCCGGCTCTAGGATGTTAATAATACATAGTATCCCGTACTTACAGAGGCTGGAAGGCTTTCAAGGATGACTTGAGCGTTGAAAAACGCCTTTCTAAAAGCACTTTTTTTTCCCACACTGAGACATGGCGCTATGTGCTTAGAGTGGTTCAGACTGAAAACTCCAACAAACACACGCTCCTGCTCCTTCGCCTGGCGCAAGCCGAAGTAGGAAGGCAGGAGTGAGTCAAATGCTACCTCTTTACTAGTTGGAGTGGAAAACAACTTACTGACGAAAGAAGGAGTCAGGAGCGAGGCTAATTTTGAAGTTGGCGAGATATTGAATGTCCGAGTGCCTAGTGACATGCACATCAGCTCGATGCGACAGACCTGCTGCCAGATCGGAGAGAGGAAGCCCATTATAAAATACACCTTTTAAGAGCAAAGAAGACAACAGCAGCGGTTAGCACCTCTTTTTTTTGATAAGATATAACTAAAATATTTAACAGACATACCTGAAAGAACACCACGAAAGGCGTTGGTGTAGTTCTCCATAGCAGGAGCATGGCCCAACCAAATTGAATGCTGGTCGTTGAACTGTTCGCCTTGTGGACCTTCAAAGCAAGAGAACACAGTTTTGAGATAACACAGAGTCTGACTTATTCCTTTTCATTCCTCTGAGTGGTTGTTTCCCTCCGACACCGCCACACCCAGTCACTAGGTCCTAGTGTCTTTCCTTCCCTTCTTTATTCACGTAAAATTTTTCATCGTACCAAGGATTTTTATTGGGCTAATTAAATACCTCATACAAATTCAGACCTCCAACTTTACCATTTGAAATGTGTTTTGTGGTCAATTCGTCCACTTCCAGCAGGGTCGCAAGTCCATGTCGGAAGACGCGAATGCGGTGATAGTTGCCGTCATTTAGACGTCGTCGTTGCTCCCTCAATTGAACCACTCCACCACCCATGTTGAAGACAAGATTAGCTATCCCCGAATCCTACAGAAAGAGATTGGTTACTGCACAAAAAATTGTGCTTACTAGATAGATGTGCAGGAAGTCCACATTCCCCTGTCTGGTGTCTACATAGAGCAGACTGTAGCGAGAAGGGGCAAAGGCCTGGGCAACTTGAAGACCCAGAGCAATCTCCTCTCGATTTGTGTTTTGTTGATCGTGTAGGTAAGTGTACCTTACAAAGGCCGGACTTGTTCTTCCATCTCCTGTGGAAGTGCCGAATTTAAGTGAGGTGCCGGCTAAAAGAGAGCCATGTGAATTATAAATGTTAAAATTGAAAAATCACACCCAATAAGTAGTAGAAGTGAGCGTGGATGAAATGGTGAGAAATGTTTTCGTTTGGAAATCTTTTTTTTACAATCTCTTGACGCCTGACGAGGAGAAAGACGTTGCACTACCTCCGTCAGCAGAGAGGCTCTATCGAAAAGAAATTTTTAATTTTAGGAAACAATAAATCTTTCCACAACTTTAATCCATTAATCATGAAGGCGCCAGTTGCCAAGTGTTTTCGTGAATTCGAAATTTCATTTCTGACAAAAGCACAGATGTCTGGCGGCGGAGGTGTCCAATGAATTTCCTCATCTTCAGTGGTACAGTTTTTTTTTTTTTTCAAAACTGTGATGTTTAGGAAGTTTGTTTGATTCTGCATGAGCGACTACTCGAACACTTCAATCTCCGTAGCGTTCGGCGGTATAACCTTCGTACGTCAATGTGCGCCTTCTACAGCGGTTCTATGACTTTTTACGATGTCGGGGAAGACTGGAGGTGCTACATCGGTGACAGTGGTGGGACTGTCGAATACACAGGTTTCTATTGTTTGGTGGTGAACCTTGACGCGATAGAAGAGCATCTGCTCCCTGGAAGGAGAACCTATGGCAACATCCCTATCACCAACTGAGGAGATACCAGCTATGAATCATCCCGAGATGTTCGTTACAGGAATTTTCGCGACATTAGCATGAATATGTCAACTAGGCAAATGTGGTACACAACTCCGCCTCGCTGCTAGCTGAAGAAGTGAGAGCAATGCATCAAGAAGGAAAGGATGTGTAGGCTTATCTCCACAAAACTATTTCAAGCCCCATCCCTTATTTGATGCCTCTGCCTTTGAGTCGGTGTTCTCGTGATAGCCTGCGCACCCTTCCATCCCCTAATTTTAGTACCCAAACAGGCCGAAACCCCAGATCCAGTAAAAATTGTCGAGATGGATGATCAACGTTGTGATCAGAATGTCAGCAAATTCGAAGCTCTTGTTTATGGAAAGCACCGACTACTTTGTGGTGGCCGACACAGAAGTTGGCCAAAGGTAGCTTCGGAGACGACACTCGAAAGAGGAGATAGGGAGCTATCTAATGCTTTGATAGTTTGTTTAACTCTGAGTTTGATTACCCGGATTCTTAAGCTTCCACAGATTGTACCTCCAGAGCCCTGCCACCATACTACTGTGACTTCATACCACCACAAGAACGAATTGGAGCTCTAAAAAAACACCCTAACATGCAATTAAAGGGCGCAGTATACTTTCACTTCATCTCGTAAACAAACTTTGTTAACATGACATTTGTTGGTGTTTTTATCTATCCTAGATGACTCATTACCGGGGCTAGGAAAAACGTTTCTGCTGTAATTTAAGAGGTTAGGTTGAGAATTAAATAGAGGCAATGTGGCATATAGATGCTTAGCCTTGGAAATGTCAATAAGCTAAAGGCTTTTAGATTTAACTCTCTAGATGGGAGCAAACTAAACCAAAATGGGACTTTGTAAAACGGAAAGAAAAACGTTGAGAGTGCACGAATGTGTAATTTTAGGAGCACCATCGGACTAGAATCAGGAATGTAGTAAAATAAAGTCAAAGGATAATAAACGAGACTACTTCAGATAAGTTTAGGCCTTTTGATGTTAGAAACAGTCTTCACTGGTGGGTAAAATGCCCAAATCAAAGTCAGCGAAGTCATCAAACATGTGCCATTGTAGCCCATCAAAGGCAAATAAAATCTGGCACACAACTTACGCAGGTGGCACCGATTGCCGGTGAATGTGGTCATTTCACAGGAGCACCTTAACGACGCCCAGACATGCAGACAGACACCACCGTTGAGGCAGTAGGGCAGTCGTCGTTGTTGAGCGAAAGCAGTGCACGTTGGTGCATCCGCAGGACGCTCCAGGCAGCCCTGCACCACTTGCCACTTGCACACTGGGCTGGTCCGATTCTCACCCATTGTCACCTCCGCCAACGCCTCAATGTCCATTTGTGTTTGATTGTTCACACCAAATCCACCAATGCAACCCTACGAAGATGTTACTTATTACTAGTAAGTAGACATTCTCGTGATGATGTAAACCAAAGCAGTGATGCCGCTTTCTGTGTTGGGACGATTTGAATTATGTACGCTTAAATTAAGGTCGCCTTTATCAGGGTACTCATTTGCTTCTGCATTGAGGGACTGATGGTGGTGGAGGGAGTACTTTTTAAGGGAGGCAAACTGAAGACTTTGTATCATTGTCTGGTCTGGGACGCATCTGAGGCAAAAGAAGGAATAATTGCTAGCTAATGTGGCAAAGTTAGTCTCATTAGGCTAAGTATCAGCTCGTTACTTCTGGCGCAATCTAAATATGATAAATTGTGAAATTTGCCCATTAAGGCGGCTCGCAGTCGTTTTAAGCTTTCGGCATTTCGCTGGTGTTTTCGTGCAGCGAGAAGTGCATCAGTGGCTAACACCTTTGGAAAGGCAAAATTTTGGCACCCATAAAGGCAAACGCGCAAAAAAAATTATAAAAATCCCATTCCAAATGATTGCGTGTCCGGCGTATTTATTGTGAATTGGCTTGGAATTTCCTAAGCTTGAAATAGCCTACAGTTACCCCTAAATGGGTAGCTTAAGCAGCCTTTTTACAGTCCTTTGGCTAGCCTCTTTTGCATTGCGAAAGCCATAGTCCTCGACGACGCCTTGCTGCTGCTGCAGGCGAATTAATTTTTCTAAGTTATGTTGTAAAATCTCGACAGCGAATGCAGTCGTTAATGATTTATCAAAGGAGTTGCCCCGAACCACGCACGGCGTAGAGGGAGTACTGGGACGAAATATTTTAAAAGTGATAAATTGGGCCCAATTTTTTTTGGTGTGTGTCAGACAATCTTAAAATAAAAAAACGCATTTTAAATCATTCTGGTAAAAACCCTAGAATTTGAAAGCATGCATAAAATAACACAAAAAACTAACCTCACACTGAGTGGGTTTGGGTAGATAGGTGATTTAGGCGGTCGTGTTGCCTATGTGATCTCAAATTTTAAGTGAATTTCAGGTTGATTCTTCCCATCTTCCAATTTATTTTCTCACTACGCCACAATGCATGTTTGTTTCAATGTATTTTTGGGTGTTTGAGGGGACGAGTAAATACGGGCCTCGTGATGAGTTGGATACCATTGGCCTCCTTGGAGGAGGATGAGGATGAAGAGGAGCGAGATGGAGATGGGGAAGAGAGAAGGATGAGGATGACGAGGAGGAGAACGGAAGAAGGGAGGAGGGAGGGAGAGGAGAAGGGGGGAGGGGAAGGGGGAGGGGGGGAGGGAGGAGGGAGGGAGGAGGGAGGAGGGAGGAGGGAGGAGGGAGGAGGAGGAGGAGGGGGAGGAGGGAGGAGGGAGGGGGAGGAGGAGGAGGAGGAGGAGGAGGAGGAGGAAGGAGGAAATAGATCCTGAACGCGGCTATTTGTGACACCTCCATACCCCTCCTATTACCACGCCTCAATGAAGGATGTCCTAGGCTAACCCGTCGAGCCTACCACAGTGGTACCTCCCATGAATGGATAACAGTTGATCCCAGAATGTCAACTATGTGGCAAACCGCTACTTTAGATATTTTTACCTGAATTCCATGCTTGGAGATTATTTTCTCGGAGAAACGAAGTCGCACCTCATTGGGAATGCCACCAAGATAGAGGGGCTCATTGAAGTTGAAATTCCTGGCTGTGATCACAGATGGGATGGTTAGATTGTGGTCCTCTTCGTCTCCAAATTCTGACTTAATTTGGATGCGTAGAAACTCATCCATTTGCCCATTTCTAGGGAAAAAATAAACAAACATAGGCCTTTACTGATTGTTTTAAGAAAAAAAACATCGGTCCAGTTTTTCCATGCCTAGGCATTAGCACATTAAGCGAGCTCCCTATTCACTATCATGTTCACTGCAATGATTAAATCTACACTTACTGAGGCAAAAGAAAAGCTACCGAACAAGGTCATAACAACCTTCTTCTAACAAATTAAATTACCAAATGTCATTTGTTTTCCCACTCCCATATAGCTGTTTCGTTTAGCTGAAGTTGCATCCTCACAACTCCAGGCGGTCATTAAAACCTGACAGGAGCAAAGTGGTTGTGACTCCCTGGTGTGTGTGTGTGTGTTTATGGGACTAGTGGTAATTAAACTCCATATTCGAAGGATTTAAGCGAATGAAGGTAATTAAATTTGAGGTACACATTTCTCCAAATTTGGATGAGTTTGAGGAGGAAAGCAGACTGAGCCCATACTGCCCACTGCTCCAAGGCTTTGCCGAGACCACGGTGTTTGGATAGGTCCGGACTAGATGATAGAACTTATGCTGAAGTTCTGGAAAGAGGTCAAGTGTCTGAGCAACTTTGGTGAGAATGTTGTTGTTATGGTGCCCTGGAAGTTTGGCAGGAAATAAGGCTTATAAGTTGATGGCTCAGAAGCGGACCAGCACGCCTCAGTGAGAGATATTTGGCAGACCTTCAAGAGGCTACAATGAATGAGAAACTAATTGTCTGTTTGATTAACTTCACGTCTGATTACTTGGACCTTAAACGCATGGAAGATTGTGACTCCTCTTCCCTTGCTTCTGCCATACTACTCTGATCGAAGAATCCACATTGGTATCTCGATCTTAAAGAATGGTGAACTTCAACGTGATGGACGAAGAGCATCCACCGCTGATGGGAGAACCTGCGGAGATCCCCGAGAGAAGAGGAATGTTATTAACAACCGAGGAGACACCAGCCGTGAACCACCCGGAATAGTTTGCCGTAAAGTGACTACACAATACCTTCTCCATTCCTCTGCCAATTGAATAGCACGCCAGATAGACAGGTGGCTGAAGTGAGCTGAAAAGGGAGCAACGTAGCAGGGAGGAAGAGACGCAAGACATTATCCCCACGAAACTCGAGAGAGGCGTCTTTGCGATTAGTGCTCTTACTGGTAATGAGGAGCTTAGAGATTGGCCTCGCTGTAAAGTATCATCCAGTATCGAGCAGTATGGAGAGAGGAAGAAACTCCGGATCCAGTGGAATAGCCGAGATGGATGAGTGACGTTGAAACTGCCCATCACCCCATTTGACCTACACTAGCTACAATGCGATGGTCAACCCGGAAGGTTAACCAAGAGGGGCACTGTGGAAGGCATTCAAAAGAGGAGAGAGACTGTGCAACACATCGGTTGTTCGTTTGCCTCTGCGTCTCCGTAGATTGCACCTCCACTGGAATACATATCCTTCGCTCCATGCCAGGAGCCTTCCAACAATTCTGTATGCTATTTCTTTACCTTCTGCCGTACTATTGTGACTCCTTGCTACTTCTTCATATTCTAGGGTTATGAAGGGGCAGAGAAGTACCACAGAAGTACCACAGGGCAGAGGACAGCACCCCAGTTTGTGAAAAATTCCTATTTCATTTAGGGATTTGCAGTCTTGGACTAACTAGATATAAACTTCACGTAGTAATCCTTACAGTTTACCAATACCTTATATTTTATGCATTTATTCATTTATGGAAAAGTAATTTGTAGGCGTGGCAATGGAAGCTGTAAACACAGCTTCATTGTTTATTGTTAGGAAGAGGTTTTGTTGTAATAAAAGGTGACATGACGGAGAGCTTCATCATTTTGTGACAGCAATGCCAGCATTGTTTGTTTAACGCTACGTTTAGCCTACGTGGACACTTAAGGTCCCGTCTTTGCTCCTCCACCGAACGGGATGGCCTTTTGGGCTAGGCCAGTAGCCCTCGCCCTCCTTCTACGCATCGACAATACACAAACTGCCCGAATGTAATGACTTACTTCTAGCCCTGGGAAGATTTGAGGCGTTACAGTGGCAACACCATCAAAGAACTCAACTTAGGGACGAATGAATAAGATGAGAGGAAGTGTGCTAGACGGCTGGTGACTTTTACCACTCTAGGAGGGATCGAGTTAAACACTGTCAGCTTACTACTACCGACTACACTAGCCAATGAAGCGCCAGGCGGAGGAGCAATGAACAGGTTACACGAACCCACGTGGGATCCAGCGATGAGACCTTCAAGCTTGTGGATTATTTTCCCAATCGACTATGAACTTCTAAAATGCGGGGATCCCGTTGGTTTTGTCGGAGTCATCAACTCCACAATTTAGAGGTACGATACCACGCAGGTAAACTTTACTTGTTTAACTCGCAGCCCTAACTGAGGAGGCATTGAAGGCTTCGTGATTGCCTAGGGACCATACCTGCAGCTTCCTAGCCCTTCCATACGTCAACCAACACCTTTTTCCAGGGATCCTGCAATAGCAAAGTTCCATTGTATACTTACTGGGTAGTCATAATGAGATACACCGAGCTTGTGGGTCTCAATAAAACACGAATTGTGAATAAAATAAAAGTCTTTATGCGATGAGAAGTTGGCACAGGCCAGTTGCCATTATACAGCTGGATAAGTGCTAAAGTCCTGAAAATAACTTTACTTTATGCGCACTTAATGTGGAGAGGTAAGGGAGAAAAATTCATTTAGATTGATTGAAGGGCTACTTTACTGTCCAGATTTCTCCATTACGTAAATACCCTTTCAAGCATGGGACGAGCTGGAAGCCACAGGTACTAGAAGAGGGCTAGAAACCCGACTAAGTCCAAAGGATACACCGATGGAAAACAATTGAGTGGAAAAGCAGTCGCAAGAATGGTAATGTAGTGCTTCGATTGTTTGTTGAACTCTCGGTATCGGTGGCGGGAGACTCGGTGTTGGTGTCGCCATTGAACTTTCATTGGACGGAATGCCCTGCGGGTTGGTGGATGTAGCCCTTCAGCCCTTTTACATGTCTCCAATACATATTCTGCCCTAGTATTGTATCTTCTTTTCCGCCTTCAGGAAAGTCTCAGGGTGCTACGAATGTCAAGTATCATATTCCCACTACAACCAGACTCCACACCGATCGGTACATTTCCAGGGGAACCAAGAAAATTACGTGATTTTAGGGTTGAATACGATAGATTACAGGTGATCAATTTCAAAAAGAATAAGATGGTGGAGAGAGGGAAGTAAGAATAATAACGTCCGGTCGAGATATAGGTGAGTAGATGTGGAAGCGGGCACTAGTCACCCCAGAACTTTCTAAGAGGAAACGGTCTAACTAAAAGCCATCTTGCCTATTCCGGACAAGTGGCAAATTAAAGTAACTTCTTCCTTCACCCTCGGACAGGACTTAAGTAAAGGAATTTGTGGTTGACAATTCAGCTTTAAAAGTGAAAAGGACATTTGATTGTCTCCAACATCATCCACACAATCTACATGACATGATGTAAAAATATTACACAAATGTCTAGTGGTTGCATTCTCCACTTTGTCTGACCTCTCTAAGGCCACTTGATTGCTGTCAAAGGTGCCTTACTGAACAGTTGGTGCGTGAGAAGAGGACAACGACTGTGGACACAGCAAGCCATTCAAAACCGTGATGTGTTCATGTTAATTGTTCTGCCAAAAGTCAGTCATGCACCTCATCCAATGCTTTTTTGGATTCTCCAGTCACGCTTCACTTAAAGGTAGCTATGAATAAAAAAACATTAACAACATCAGTTAGTAACGAAGTCATCCTCTTGTGACTGTTAGAAATGATTGTAATGGGCTAGTGATGATGAAAATCTATGCTCTCTGGGTCCAAGGAAATGGACGACAGTGAGGAAATAACAGACTTTTAGTCTAACTATGAAACTAAAGAGAATGTGTGACTCCTTTGCAAGTGAGATATGCTATCGTGTCCCGATAAATTTACCGAAGGCTGACGAAAAATCCGGATCGGTTGGAAGGCAATGCTGCCCCACAGAAGCACAATGGCGGAGATTTGTATGCCCGCGAAACTGGCATAGTGAGTTAAACAAATGAACGGGGCATTACACAGTCCTTCTCTCCCTTTGGACGTCGTCTTTCGGGCTTTACCTTCTCAGCTCACTCCCTTTGTGAAGGCACCAGTGGCACAGCAGCACTTGAATGGCACAAAGATGCAAAAGGCAGATGACTCGACGTACATCAGTGAATAAGTAGACTGTGACACTTTTGGAGTGGCGTCACATTCGTCAGCTCCGTTGCCACTCATTGATGAATGCAATCTGTTCTTAAGTCTCCCTTAATAGCCTGCTCCTTTAGATCTGCACAGGCGAATTTGAGACGGTACTGAGTAGAATGACCACTATGACAAGTACCCTCACAGGCTACGAAACTTCTGCGCGTCCTTCCATTCCATAGATAGCGGAGGCATGGGGAGCGCGACCGATCCCAAAGAAACTAGGCCAACATTCCTAAGATGGTTGGCTGTACTCCTCTGTGGTCCAAAATTAGTCTAAAGTCAAGCCTTTACGCTTGATGGATAATATCTAAATTTAGAATAGGACTGCAAGGCAGAACAGAGACAACTGACTAACCTTGAAATGATAATCTGATGCCAGTTTCCATCACTGAGAAACCCTCGCCCGATTCTTTGGTGCTGAAGAGTTGCACCATGACCCATATCAAAGGAGAGAGTTAACTGAGTTCTCACTAGCTCCACAGCAAGAAAATCGCCTCCTCCAGAGTTGAACAGCACCACACCATCCTCTTGATATGTCTTCAACGCAAACACCAATTGAAAGGCTCCGTAGATGTTTAATCGCGGCAGACGCAAAAAGCAGTCCGGTGTCTTCAGAGTTATCGCCGGTTGAACGTCCATAGGAATGACCGCGGGTGACACCTTTAACTGGGGCGTTTCAACGAGGTATTCGGACTCCACAAGCGGATCCACTCCATTGAATTTAAAGTGCCGAATTTGACCAATGAACGGCGAGGTGGTGGGAGTGGGCTTTTGGCCAGCTTTGATCTCTTGAATGCGCATTATTACATTTCTCACCTCGAGAACTACAAAGGTAATGGAAACGTTTATCTTTTTCATTGAAACGACATGATTTGGCAGGTCACACGAACAACGGAAAAATTATGGCACAACAAAGGGTGCATTAGTGCGTTGAACAAAGAAGGAAAGAGGCAAATCGAATTTCAACAAGACATTTTTTCGTAAAGAAGGTATAAAAAGTTGATTTACCCTCCATTTGGTGTGCAGCATCAGTGCCACCGAGACAAACGTAAATCGTTGTCTCATTCTCCGTCTGCCATTGAATTCCACCTTCTGGCAATCCTAGCAAGGCAAAAAATAAAGGCGCACGCATTCGCATTGTTGGGTTCCGGCTCAGCCACTCTTAAAACACGCTCGCTCATGATATTGTGGCTCTTTATAGAAATTCTGGTAGGGCACAAGCAATGATGACCCTTCGTCGGGAGAGGCTTTCCTTCAAACAGTTGGCAGGCGCTTCAAGATGTGGAGTGGGTGAAGGACGCATTCGAGGCACTATCGGTGCTTATAAATACTAATTCCATTTAGAGCATTAAAAGATGCAAATCACAGCAAAGAATACTAAAAAACGGAGTGCAAATTAATAAGATGCATATCACACGAAACGTTTACCCACCACATACTACTTAAATGTAGTAAGTCGTTCCGCCTTCAAAAAAGACTAAAAATGACTTCAGATTTTCTTAATTTTGCTTCAAAACCCATGCAACTGGGAGTATAAATTAGTGTGCTGGTTTGCTTTTCGTTTGAGAGTTATTATAAGAGCTGCTGTAATTATAAATTCTCCCAGGGTTACCGAGGATGCATTTAAGTAGCTTTTCATCGACATAATGTTCTGTGATCTCACATTTCCCGCAAAAAACATTCTCTTTGAGAGAGAGATGTAGAATTTTCCCATAGAGCTGGCCCTGGGTGGATCAGAGAGCTTCAAAGTGTGCATATTGGGGCAGCGGCTACTTCAAAAACCCCAGCAACGAAAAAAAGTACTCCAGAAAATTTTCCCCAAAAAACAAGAAAGGCTTGCATGGAAAAATGAGTGCGAATATCCCACTTGAAAGTCCAAATAACCAGTAAAGAGGTCTGAGGGTGTAGGTGGGTGGGTGTGTGTGAACCGAGTCATTTGTTCCCTTTACTTGGCCGGTTATTTTGAAGTGCCTCAATGTCAGTGGCAACGGCGTGGGGAGAAAGTTGTTGGACACCGCGAAAGTCATTTGTTCCCGCCATAAATTGAGGTTAAAAGTACAAAAATGTTAACACCTCATAAACACTCTTTTGTTGTAAATGCAACTAGGATTTTGAGTTGCAAAAAAAAAGCTCCAAGTGGACTGTATAGCATTGTCAGGATGTCAACCGTAGGGTAGGGATAGCAGTGTTTGTCAGGATGACATAATTTGCGTGACATTACTGGACACCGAAATCTCGACCACCCTGAGGAGGAAAAATAAGCTTTTCACGATCACCAGTTAGATAAGACTTACCAAAGAAATATGGTAAAACAAGCGTTTTGTTAGTAGCGAAAGGTAGAGTCATAAAACCTGGAAAACCTTTCAACAAACATTAAAGAGGGGCATGGCAACTGGGTTAAGATTTTCTTTGACAGGCAGATAGATTTAGGGGAAAATGTTGTCAAATTCTTAAGTTTCGAGGGCAAAACAGGGAATCGTTTCTGACTGGAGGAGTGTTCAGAAGGAAAACTCCACTCCAAATCCACTAGGGGACACTTCTGAACACCACACGCTTATATGCAATTCAGTAGTATAATACTTGGGTTGAATATGTATTTTTGGTCTACGGGAGGGATTGGTGGCTACTGACATGGCCTAGAGGCTGAACCGCCTGGTGGAGGCACGATCGTCGAGCACTAAGACTGAGTTAAAAAATTATTGCATTTTCCTTCCCTTTTCCTTTGAGCGTCGACCACGGCACTCGCTTTAACCCACCAACCACCTCAGCCTCCTCAACGTAGTCGGTAAGCATTCATGAACCACACCATGCCAGTCACTGAAATGGCGTGCGATTAAGAGGATACCTGATTGCAATGTGACTAGTTTCTCTTGACAATTCTACTGGATCTGGACTTTTGTCCTATTTGGGGTCTGTATTGGGAGGGATAAAATGATTTGGCCATCAGGTGTGTCCATCCCAGCCGTAAGACCACTAGCCTTCCATTTGTTGTTCTTGTACAAAACTTTAATAATTCATTCCATACTCCATTGCCTTGGAGCATTTGCCCTGGTGGCAAATACATCTTTGATTGACCATTTGGTCAGCATTAGATCATGGCAGTGCCTTTCACAATAATGGGAAACCCTAGCAACTATTGAAAAAAAACTAAAATGGACCCCGGAAATGGAACAGAGTAGTTGCGATTTTATATTACAAGGTGAGCCAAATGGGGCAAAACCAGACAAAGAGACGTATTTTCACCTCCAGTGGAGGTATCTCTCACATTTCAATGAAGCCGCGGGGTTGTAGAACGGTCACCGTGGGCTGACTTCAAACACAGATTCAGATGGAGGCAAGGCAAACTTCTTCCAACTTATCATGGATTTAGAAAATGGACTTTGTGGATAAAATTGAATAATTTTAAGTCATTTTGATTTAACAAGAAAAATGCAGATCGACCTTGAAAATGAAGTGAGATGTGAATGTGCTGCTTCCCTCAGGGCTGGTAAAATATTACAATTTCGAGTCAAGAGTCCATGAGGTGACAGATCCTGCATCTGAACCGAAGTTTCCCTTAAGGCGTGGAAAGCTGTGTCTGATCATCACTGAATCCACTTGCATCGATGGAGGGGAACGCCTTCCAATCGCTCTACTGATTGACAACTGTCTGGTACCAAAAGGACCACTCAGGTATTCGACACGGTATGGGCCTACTCCGAAGGAAACGCAATGATCTTTGCTGGATGAAAAGCTCCTGATTTGGAGGATAGGGAGAAAGGGTTGAACGCGGCCTTGAAGAACTGAAGGTCAAGCCACTTGCGCCCGTACCGAGGTGTCGTCACCATTGCCTAGTACGCCGTCCACATACAGTTTCAGAAGCACGGATTTAGACACCATATTTGACGAGATGAAGGCCTTTCGGATTTTTTTTTACGATGAGGGTCCTGCCAAAATTCCACAACGTCAGTTGGTTTGCTGACAGAGTTACAAGTTATAAGGATGACCAGCTTTCGGAGGGGAACATTTACTTTTTCTGAGGCAACAGCTCCTACATCCAGACCAAAATTCTCCCACTTCAAGCATAAAAATAATGAGTGTAACCGTTTGGACGTGGAAAGCTGTGTCTGATCATCACTGAATCCACTTGCATCATCGAGGAGGCCTGACTTCCAGGTGCTTTGCTGCTTGACAAGTGTATGGAAAACTTCCTCAGACTGATACTCAAGGACCATTTAAGTGTTCGATAAGGGGCTAATCTCTATTGGATGAAGGAATGGAAAAAGTCACTGCTTTGAAGGGGACATGGCCTTTAAAAGCTGAAAGTCAAACTACCTGCGTCGTCACCACATACAATTTCAAAAGTACGGACTTAGATATCACATTTAACTAGTCGAATGCATTTCAAACTGTTGCGATGAAGGTAACACTAGAGTCCCACAACGCGGATTGAATTGCCAACAGCACCAGTTTCCGTTATTTAAAGCGTTGGGGCAAATGGTGCTACAAGAATTAGTTTTTTTTTGCTGCCAAAGGAACCAACACTACCACCTTTTGGAGGACAACATGTGTTTGGAGTAAGAAACACTTAAAATGACCTAGAGAACAGTACAAGTAATCCAAAACCGATGTCTTCCATGTTGACACCAGACGTCGCAGTCAATACCACCCATGAGGGAGGGGAGGAGGAGAGGGGCGGGATTTCGAGGTGACAGTCAATCCCACCACGTCTCTAAGGCAATTCTCTACCATGAGGTAGCTAAAAAGTAACTCATTGTTCATTTTTTTGTCAAAAATACTCACCTAAAGTGGTAAACAAAACATGCAAATGTGCATTTTGTGCAGACAGATAGAAGTGAGGTTGGGGGCCACACAAGGGGTGCAACCTACTGTCACAATGAGTGCTTAGGTGTGCAATGAAACGAACAAAAAAAAATAGAAACAGGAGGGGAAAATGAAAAATGACAGTGCATTTGCCAGAAGATTTTAAAAAAAGCCTTACTTTTTTCATAAATTTTTTCATCCAAATGAACACGCAACCGTGAGGCTGTTCGTAGGAGGCGCAAAATATGCCACTCATCGTTGGCCACTTGACTTGGGATGTTCAGGCTCTGAAAGGGAAGCAAATTCCCTGTTTTCTTGCAAGAGGTTGCTCTAAAATTAGAGCTTCAAAAATGTGCTATTTTGATTTTTCTGGATCGCTTTTGGTTAAAGTGGTTGGTAATTCAAATGGACCTTGCTAACTCAGCTACCCTATTGGATGGAGGTGCTCGTCGGCTTCCTCCTATAAATTCCGCGAAACCCTTGTCCAAAAGCTTACAAAAAAGCAATAAAATGAATGGATAAAAGGATTAGCAAGTAAGTGTATTTAACCTATATCCCTTTACGATTCAGGAAAGAGGTTGCCAGGTTGATGCAGTCATAGTGAAACCCTAAGCCCTGGAAGCCTCGAAGGGAAGTAGTTCCACTTTATTTGTTGATTTCTGGCACAGGATACCCCATCATACCAATTATCCACTCAAGTAAGACAAAGACTGCATTGAGATTGCTTCCGCAGGGGCTCGCTCGTGGAAATGAGGAATAGCGTCCATGACGTCTGGTTGTAGTGATGGTTATAAACTGAAACCTCCTCAAAATTCAGATCTCTAATGCCATGGAACATCCAGCATAAAGTCATGTTTTTCCTCAATTTGGCATTGATATTTTAGCTATCAACATCACCAGCCTCATTTAAAATCTTCGTGACTTCATTTGAAAAGGTGATTCTGATGTAAAGAACTACCGAACGTGCACATTCGTTGGGTGTTCAGGCTCTGAAAGGAGAGGCAAATTCCTATTTCTTTGCAATTTTGTCAACCTTAGAGATTGCTCTAGCATTAGAGCTTCAAATATCTGCTGTTTGGATTGTCCTGAGTCGTTTTTGGTTAAACTGCTTGAGTTTCGAATGGATCTTGCTATCTCAGCTACCCTATTGGATGGAAGGGCTCGTCGACAAAATTCCATAAGTGCTGCGAATCTCTTGTCCAAAAAAACAAAAAAAAGATGGTAAGAAGAAAGAATGGAAATACTAGCAAGTAATTATATTTAACCTATATCGTCTTACGATTCGGAAAAGAGGATGCCAATTTTATGTGGTCATGGTGGAACCTCAAGGTCTGGAAGCCTCAAAGAGAACGAGAACCACTTTATCAGTTAATTTTTGACAGAGAATGCCCCACCATACAACTCCATCTCGTCATATAAGGCAGGTGCCGAATTAAGGTTGCCTTCACAAAGGCTCGCTCGTGGGAGTGAAGAATAGCATCCAAGATGTCTGGAGCCTCCACAAAATTCAGACCTCTATTTCCGTGGAACACTTCTCACTCAAAATCTTCGTAAATTCCATTTTAAAAGTGTGATTCTGATGTCAAGAGCTACCAAACATGTGTATAGTTTGGAAAGAACGACAATGGGAAGTGGACAAGTGCTCCCATTTGACCTGGCTGCCTGGTGTGGGAGTTGGCACCACGGTGTGGAGGCCAAGTGGAAAACATTTGTCACACTTCTGGCGGACATGAGTTGTGCTAGATCATCAATCCACCTAGCTATGCATTAGCTTTGTGAAATAGGATCCACTGCTATGGAACGATTTATACTTGAAGTAAACAGTTTGAAAATCGGTTTCTCCAGTGAATGAGGTGCAAAATTATCCAGCAGTTCGAGACTAACATTTTCTCGGCCTTCCAGCATCACCACAACAACCAGACGTCCATCCACAAGGTCAATACGCATTCCATCAGGTTGGATGATATCAAAAAACTGCATCATGGGAGAGAAAAAGCCTTGTGAATAGGAGGATAAGAGGGTGGTATTACGAGTCCGCGTTTTGAAGGCGAATTGAACCTCCGTCGATTCCAGTCTATGCGGCAGGGGAAACCGTAGTCGAAGCTGATGCATTTTGTCGAAATCAAGGATCTTTGCGGCTAAATAAAAGAAAGAACACAAAGTTTTAAGCATTCAAAAGTATTTTGTTCCCACAGCACCTCCATAGTTGGTCAGGAACAAAGAAAAATCGTCATGGAGATCATTGTGTGTCTGGATGTGTTCATCGAATTCTACAGAGCGATTTGTCTTTTGCTCAGTTAGGAGTTCCAAGTCCTGTAAGCTGAAGGCCTCTGTGTCGTTTGTATTTTACCGGAGCCAAAAAAAATCCCATTCCTGTACCCTACTTTACCTTCCCTTTAAAGGTGGACATAGGAAGATTTTATATTCCTGTTTAAAAGAAACTGCGCCATTTCCTCTCTCATCCTGACTAACGATGTCTTAAAGGGTTTATGACATTCGTACTGGTCATTAGCAGTAATGTACAATCGCTTGGGAAAGGGTTGCTGACTTCCAATAAAAACTGGGTGATTGATGGTTGGAAGGGTTCGGGCAACTTTGAGGCATCCTACGCTTGGATGTTCTTGGCCGCCCCCTCCCCCCCTCTCGACAATTTCTTGCCGTCCAGCGCATTTGGAATTCGCACTCATTTCTACTGAATCATAAGACTTGGAGGGCTATCGAGGGTCATAAGCACAATAATTAGTTTTTATTTTTGTCTCTACTTGGGGGTATATTATGGCATAAATTCCACCTGGAAATGGTACTCCGGCGGGAGTGGACAATTAGTCCTGCAAATACGCTAAAATGCCTTCCGAACGCAAAAGAAATAATTTGTGACTTCAGTGGATCATAGCGCTTTGAAAAGAAGGCTGCGTCTACTCTTTCACACTACTTTAAATGTCAGCATTCAATGGAGAAGCAGAGCCGTTGACAATGGGGAGTGGGGAGGTGGAGGCGACGATGGGAAGAAGGTGGAGACGACGGGCAGCACTTCATGCCATGTTCCCATAAATATATCACGACTCTTTATGAGGGTTTTCTATTGCCTTCTTAATTATTTAAAGAGAAACGTCTCAATCCTTATTATTATTATCCCACAACAAAAAATAGCCATCCCAACAGTCCGGCCTACCGACTGCGGCAAACCAAGTTTTAAACAGACGATGTGGAGGTAGTCTCTTGCAAATGCCTCCCAAATTGGCGAAATGAGTTTGTTTACATGAAAAAAAGACTAAATGAATCCTCAAGGGTATTACTGGCTTGGCTACCTCCAAATTACCCTGCTTGTCAGGTTTGCTGCCTACTTAAGGTGGAGTTCAGCCTCCAAAAAATTCCAAGGCGCCGACAACGACCATCCAAGCAGTCTTGGAGAGTACCAGAGAATTTCAGAAAAAAGAGACTCAACTGACACTGCAGGAGAGGTCAACTTTGATCCAGAGTGAACACAACCAAGGCAACACATTTGGAGAACAAAAGTAGGGGAGCTTGTCTGTCTTTATACTCCCAGTGGGGGAAAGTTGGAGACCTTTGAGTGGTAGCTTAAGTCTCTCAAGTAAGTTCAAGTATGTTTTCAGGGAGAATTTTGCATAAATTCACCAAGAAATATGCTCCAACCCTCGGAAGAGGGGGAGAGGACAAAGAACTGGCCTCATGCCTCATGCTTTGAACCGACTGAAATGTAATTTTACTTTTGTTTCCACCCTTTAATTAATCATTTGTGCACTTTTACTTCCATTCTGAATGAACTCACGAATGTGGCAAAGCTCTCCACTGAAGGCTGTCGCCAAACAATTGCATTCACCGTCCACACACACTCCGCCGTTGTGACAGAGACAATTGGCTGGAGGGGAGTGGCAGCCCACCTGAAGGCGTTGATCCCTCTTCAACGGTCGATGCCTCAGACGCGAGCGAATTAGTGGCTCAAAGTTGACCACCTCCCCATTCAGCTTCAGGCTGATTAGAAAAAATAAAGATTAAAGAATTTATTAGGTTTTATCAACAAGGGACAAAGTAAACACAATTTTTTTCTTCCAACGCAAAAGGAGTTGGTGTTTGTTGAGGTGTGTGGAAAGGAGGAAACGTACCTTGAACAGGCTTAAACTGTAGTACCTTGTCCACTCATTCCAAGGGTGAGGATTGACAACGGGGAGGTGTGGTGATTCCACGAGGAAGACACAAATGCCAAAAAATTGATGCATTATTCAGATGTAGTTGTTAAATATTCACAAGTAGGTGACTATCCAATCAATTGTCTAGATTGACACCTTTTACCATTCACACTCACGAGGCCAAGGACCAACTTTTGACAAGGAAGATGACAGCACTTTAAGTGGCATTCAGTATGCAGACTGATGCTTGACTTGCTTCAAGAGCATGCAATCACCTTCCTGTAATACTTTGTTTGTTCGGACTACCGGTTTAGGTCACTTGGGTGGCCATCTTGTTCTAGCCGGTTGGTCGGCCTCCGGACCGTGCCAACAGCCCCCAAGTCCTCTGTTCCCAGAATATATATATTCTGCCCAAGTACTGCGCCTTCTTTTACCTTTAGGGGAGCCTCGGGACGCTACATTGGTGGCAGCGGAAAGCGGACCCGACTTTGATGCATTTTATCCTGCTCCATGCCGTTTCTGGCAAACGTCGGCGTTGTGAAAGAAGTGCATGTGCTACGGAGGGGAGAACCTTTGGGGTCTCGTAACAAAAGGGCCGAGATCGACGTTCATCTTCGACATCTCCCTCGCCCTTGTGTTCGACAGGAAAGCTATTAACAACTGAAGCGACACTAGCCGTGGACTCCAAGCCCAGAGGAGGGCTAAGAGGCGCGCATTTGCTGCACTGAGTGCTACGCGGAATGGATGGCACTACGGAAACACATGCGTTCGAACCTCGACGACTGGGACGGTTAGCTCGTGGGTGCTTCTCGCAGCACTGATTACGTTGTGATGGCTGACACGGGAGGCGGACGAAGGGGAGCGTCGGGGACGACGCTCGAAAGAAGAGAGGGGCTGTGTAATACTTTGTTTGTTCGAACTACCGGTTTAGGTCTCTTGGGTGGCCATCTTGTTCTAGCCGGTTGGTCGGCCTCCGGGCCGTGCCAACAGCCCCCAAGTCCTCTGTTCCCGGAATATATATATTCTGCCCTAGTACTGCGCCTTCTTTTACCTTAAGGGGAGCCTCGGGACGCTACATTCCAGCCTTGGTACAAAGAAGTTTACAATAAACAGACGTCCAGTTAAAGGAGTTGATGAGAGGAGGTTGCTAACGCATACAGATGAAGAAGGCGGTGCTTGGCTATGATTTGACATTTCATGCTGACACACAGGATAACCTTTAGGCTAGATTTTTTGACATCCAAACCACTCAACAATTTTGTTTTTCGAATAAAGAGGAGGATATGTCTGTAAGTAAAGCTTGATTTCTGACTCCCTACTCACACCCGACCAACTTGACATGCTATTGAGCCTCTTTGCCGGTAATCTGCATTGCCTTCTGATAATAGGAGGAGAAGTTGAGTGGTTTTAACAGCCCATCAATCTTAAGTGGTGTAAGAGGATGTGGTGGATCCAAAATTCCAATCCTGAACACCAATTTCGCTATTGTCTGGAAGAATTTTTGGTAGACTGCCTCGACCGCGAATGGACCGATTTAGTACAGAGCTCTGCAAAATTTTACCACTTTATCGGGTGTTGGATTACCGGTGTGTTGGTGTCAGTGAATTTTCACCACTCACCACCGTCCCAATCCAGGGAAGGGGAGAGGGAAGGGGAAGGGGGAAATGAGACACTTACCAACTTGAAAGAAAAGGCAAATCATTCCCAGTGCCCTTTTGTGAAGTTTGTCGGAACCGCTTGAAAATGCGACAATTTATGGCCTAATGTTAACGCGAGTCGTCATGGTTACTGTTTGCAGACACAGAAATTAGAAAATGGAGTAGTTTTCCTGCCATCTGAGATTAAATAAACACACTCCTTCCAGAATGAGATGCAAAGGAGTGCATCCAGTGTGTGTAGTACTGTCGGACAATCGGGAAAGCGTCTGCACTGCTGTGGAGTTGGATGAGCAATTTAAAAGTGGTTAAGAAGAGACCTTTGTTGACAAAGTAGATTATTACCTTTATAAATATTATAAAAATTAACGTTTAACCAATGGGCAGTGAGGAGGCAAATTTGAAGTGACAGGAACTCACACATTTAATATTAATTCTGATGGTGAATTTGGGATGATTTTTAAAGCCGAGACCCATAAAACTGTTAATCACGCAAAACTGGCGAGTCAGCACAGTCTCAAGCCTCCAAATTCAGCAGTTTGAACCAACGACACTGTGAAGTCATGCGTCTCAAAAGTTACCAGAAGAAAAATGCCTCTGTACTACTTTGTTTGTTTGACTGCTGGCTTCGGTTTCGGCCACTTAGCTGGCTATTTTGACCTAATAGGTCAGAGCTGGCCTCCGAAGTATGCCAGCATCCCCATTCCCTCTCTTTTTGCTGAACACATAATCCGTCCTAGTATTATGCCTCCTGTTCCTTCAAAGGAAGTCTCAAGACGCTACATTGGTGGCAGTGAAAAGTGGATCTGAATTTAAAGGATTTCTACTTTGGTTTATACCGCTTGTGATAGATGGGAGAATCTCTGACATTCCATAACGAAAGGACAAAGAATTACGTCTGTCTTCAACATCTAACTCTTCCTCGTGAACAACTTGGACAAGTTTTGTTTCGGAGATTTCCCCACCATACCTGCTTAAAAACACCGGTGTTCTACCGTCTTCCTATGGACAAGCTGATGCTCGGTGGAACCATTTACTCTGAATTTAACTTCCAAATCGGACGAAACTCGAAGTCGAGTGGAAGCGCCAAGAGAGATCAGTGACGTGGTGGTCAAGCATCGCCTCAGTAGCGCTCCAGTTTCGATGACTGGCAAGGTTAACTCGTGGGTGTTTGTTCCAGCACTGATTACGTTGTGATGGCCGACATGGAAGGTCTATCAAGGGGAACGTCGGGGGACGACGTTTGAAAAAGGAGAGGTGCTAATGTAATACCTTGTTTGTTTAACTGCTAGTTTCGGTTTCGGTGAATTGGGTAGACTAGCCTCTGGGCCATGTCAGTAGCCTTGCTCCCTCTGTTTGCCTTCTTTTGCCTTCAAGGAAGTCTCGGAACACTACAGCGACTACCCAATTCCATCAACGTGAACCCGAGTCTCTACCAGACACTTTAATATACACTTTTGGGGGAAAGCGAGTGCCTAGACGCCTCTTTGATTTGACAACCTCTACTATGTGGAATTGAGTTGGTAGGTCTGTCCATCACTTGTAAAAATTCTTCAACAAGTTTACTTGGCCGCATAAAATATCAAACTTGTGGAGTCCAAAAGTCAAATGGCGTCCGAATAATTATAAAAATAAAGCAAAGCTTTTGTTGTGAGTACTTTGAGCATCAATTTTTCACCTATCAAATGCCAAAGTCCCGCACCTGCCGACCTTATTTGAGTGTCAAAGCACATGGCATGGAAAAAACGTGAAAGCATTGTCTTTTTTTGTCATACAAAGCATGCTTGGCGCCAATGTGAGCTGAAGCTTGTAGGGTGTCATTGGAGTGTCAAAGCCTCCTTAATTTTCCTTTAAAGTACAGAAATTTGCCTTAACTTAAACTTAGAATTGTTTTTGTTTGAAACAAAAAAATTGTACCTCTTCGACAATTCGTTTTGGTGGCCGGAAAGACGCATAGTGGAGTAGATCGGCCAAGATTCGAAGGCTTAAATATGCATTCCTACTGGCTTGGAGGTTGATTATTCGGTAAATGTGACAAGAAAATGCATTCTGAAAGGTGACACAACCTTGGGGCAGAGGGTCCTCCTCGAAAGCAGCTTTTGGGCGGAATTTTGTACGGTTACTTCAGTCTCTCACGTCTTTCCTTGATCCTCTAGGTCCCGCTCCCTCTCCACACTCTACCATTTGATTAGGGTATGCTTTAATCCCTCAACAACTGCTTTTTCTACTTCCATAGGGATGGTTGGCAAAATTAGAAGGAAATAGCGATAAATGAGGCGATGCATGTCTTTATGGACCTCCTCATTTGCCATGGGAAAGGCAGGTGATGGAGTGTGTGCGACAAGAGATGACGGAATTGTATTCTCAAGACAGATAAGAGGTGGACATTGCCTTTTTCTGGATCAGGAGTAAGTTAGGATGAAATCAGGACGTCACAACACCGACTTAACAGACAGGCGGTCCCTCCACTGATGAAGATATTGATAAAACCGCCTAATTTCTAAATCCTTTTAGTAATTTTAAACCAAAATGATAAATCAGCAATGATTGTGGGGGGAATGGTGGGGATCCAGAGACTCCTTCTAACTGGAATGGACAATATTTTTTTCCAAAAAAAGAAGTGCGAAGCAAAAAGCTGAAAGGATGGAAATTTTCATAAAGATATCACGTATAATTTGCCAGATTTCCAAATCATTTTGGCAGAAGATACTTCCCCATATTTCTTCATAGCAGTGAGGCCAGAGGGCGCGTCGGGTAAGTACCTCTGCCTAGCTAGACGATTGTCCTTTAAAAATGGCCATAAATGTCCATAATAATGGGGAAGGAGGGGAGAAGGGGAGGCGGGGAGGAGGGGCTTCCAAATTATAAAATGGGTGGTATCGGGGGGGGGGGGGGGAGAACCGACTCCCTCCACGCGTGCATTGGGAAAGCACAAAACTTGGTCAGTGGGTTCATTTGTGCGTTAAATGAAAAGTCCGAGGTCGATTCTTTTAGATGCAGTGAATTGCGGAAATGCCGCCATCAGTGAAAGAAAAACACTTTAGAGCTAAATCGTAAACAGGCAAAAGGAGTGATTTCGGCGGATTAACTTCTTCTACAAAGGATGAGAAGTGCATAGAAAAGATAAAGGATTGGCTTTTAAATGGGTAGAGAGTTAAGAAGGCGTCCAGAAATTTCGTGCTTCCGAAGTCAATAGAGTAAATTGCATAGAAGACGACTGTCCCGACGAAGTTAGCAAAAGAAGCATCAGAGTTAGAAATATTGAAACGGCTCTCTTTTATCAAGCTGTAGGTGGAGTGTTGGTCACCATTTGACACTTGACACCAAACCTTTCAAAAGTACAATTTCAACGGAATGGAATTGCATTTGTGTTATTAATTAACTGACAAAATTGTGGAGGAAAGAAAAGATCCTAGCATTGAGGAACACAGATGAAGATGTGAAATATGTGAATGGCAGTTGCAGATTTGTTGGGTTATAAATAACTTGCACTCCTCCGGAGGTAAAGAGATACGTCGGAAAAATCAAACATCTTACCGAATTGCATAAGAAGATATGCAACTGACAGCAAATTTTTTTGACTGTCACCTTTCGTAGTTGACCTAGCCTAGGCGGCGGTATACAAATGCGCATTTGCTTCTCTACTTAACAATTTTATGTTTGATTTTGTAATACTTTGTTTGTTCGAACTGCCGGTTTCGGTCACTTGGGTGGCCATATGGTACTGGCCGGTTGGCCGGCCTCCGGGCCGCGTCAGCAGCCCTCAAGCCCTCTGTTTCCAGAATATATATTCTGCTCTAGTATTGTGCCTTCTTTTACCCTAAAGGAAGTCTCGAGGCGCTACATATTTACCACAAGCAATGCAAATTTAAGGTTCTCTATGGTTAACTTGATTGCGTTTGTTCGAAACCAACATAACTGACTTGCAGAATTAACCAGTATGGGGGGAGAAGCTAAAACGGCTGTTATTCATTGTAAAAATAGCTACCCATTTGTCTTAAATGCAATTCAGACCACCCGGCAAAGCAATATAGGAGCCCAGAAGCATGATACCTACTAAAATCTTATCCAAGTAACAACTTCACAAAGAAAAGGTGACTTACTGGTAGCAACCCTTTTTGAGGAAGACTGGGGTTCTTAGAACAAAAGTAACGGTGGAAATTTTAAGGGAAAATAGTCATTTGCTTGAATGGAGCACTTAGGCTAATTTAATTAATAATTAGGAAGTTATGTTGAACCAGTGAGTGAACTTTGACCTTAAATTACGTAATGGCGGGTGTACCTATAGGTAAACAGTGGGATCTGCATAACAGACGTGGTATTTGGGAAGTGCCCTCAAAAACAAAAATAAGATGCTTTGCAAGGGTGTTAGCTGAGGAGCATGCATTTATAGAATCAGACTGCGAGCAGATAGGGCTATAAACATTTGAAACTGTGGGTGGAAGGTGCGAGGCGATATGAGTCAAAGGAAAGCGTGACGGGATTCATTCCCAAATTTATGAGTCAACTTGGGACGCAAGCTTCTTCCCCCCAAAAAAAAAACGCATCACTGCTTTTAGTTTTTTTTATGAACAACATCTCAGCATGTCTAGAATGTCGATGAAGTAAAGATTTATGGTCTAATGGAGATACCTGCAATAAAATGCCTTTTCTATTCATTGATGCTTTGTACTTCTTCGACGAACTCGACCTTTTTTTGTTACAATACATTTGGCCCATTGTTCGAAATAGCCATGGTTTTTGCACTCCTACAGAGAGCAAAAAACTTCAAGTGTAGTGTCTACTCTCTCTCACTTTGCTAATTCGCTTCTCACCTTTTGCTGGATTTTTTTTCGCCTGACATCCCAATGACAGCATGGATGCTTCACATTCTCCACTCCATACCCAGTAGTGTGGGCAAAAAGGAACAAACTTAACTGTGGAACATTTACACGGGTAAAAATGTTTCCAAGCAGTTATTTGGTCTCGATGTGACATAGGAATTTCATTTTTACTGTAATCAATCACACATCTGTCCGGAACATGACTTTGCCTAACATCACTATATTTCTTCTTACCACAAGGTTTTACATCTCCCCAAGGAAAGATTCGAATAAAAAGGAAATTAACTTGAACCGTTCGCGTATCCTCTTTTCATGTACATGAGAAGATTGGAAACGAAATATACAGTGTGAGATCATAAACACAAACGAATAGGGGACTTTGGATAACTTTGTTCTCGCAAGTAAATATTCAAAACATAGAAGCTTGCATTTACTTCTAGCAGGTTACCAAGAAAGAAATAATACACAACGCTGGGAGCACTGTCCGTTAAGTACTCAGGAAAGTTAGAGAGTCTAAACCTTTTACATGCTGTTTTTAATTTACCAGTCTACAGTTCACGCCCTATTTTGAAATGTGAGATACATTATCCCCTCACGAATTGGTTGAAATGCACCGACCGCAGAGGGGTTGGGTAAAGTCGGGATTCCGACTTCCGATGATAAAGGGTTCTGCAATTTCCCAAGCAGTTTTACGCATTTGGTCTATAAACAGTGTGAGAGTGGTTACGTCCCATCTTTTAAATTTACTTAATCGGATTTTGATTGGCGAAGTTGAAGAGCCCGACAAAATTAACGAAACCGTCAGTCACAAAGTTTGGCTCATTCTTCAAATAAATGTCACATTTAAAAGCCGATTAAATAAGTACCTCAGTTTTTACTAGCTTTAAAGCAACTTTCGACTCTTTTCTACTTCTGAGAGACAAATTCGGCCCTTTCCATTGATCTTGGACTAGGCTGAGGGGCGGTGACATTGGATTGGTAGATGATTGACCATTTACAGAATTTGGATCAGTTTATGTGTAAGATAGATTGAGTGGAAGCGAAATCCAAATGCTACCGTCATATCTACTAAAAATGGAGCTATGATTCAGAGGAGGACTCAATTGAGGCTGTGATAATTAAGTCCACTTCATTAAGCATTCTTTTATTTGAATTTTTGCCTCCTACTAACCAAACATGCATCTGCTTCCTTACGGGATCGCAATCAGGGACGGTGGATGGATTATGATCATGATCAAATGTAGGAAATTTATGACATTCCCAGAAAAAATGAGGAAAGAACAACTGTAACAGTGCATACCGATGAATACATCCAGTGAACTGCTTCCGTCTACCAAGACCACTCCAGAGGTGATGAAGACCTCGACCAAATTCCTCCTCCGCAGTCCAATTGGTGCCTCCAAGAAGTAGGTTTCTTCCAAAAAGTGTTTTGCTATCGTAGCCCTCAATGGCGGACTCCAGCACACCCGCCACCTCTGCCTCAAAAGCTGGTCGAAATTCGTCTCCATCAATGGCCACGAAGTACTCAAGTGTGGCGTAACCCGCCGCAATAATCGCCGCTTCGTGGCGTCCAGGAATTGTAATTTTTCCAGCACCCACACGCAGGAGGTTGGTTTTGATTGCACGAATCTCCAGCGACTGCTTTTGAGTTACTAGCCAGGGATTTCCATCACGAAGTTCCACGCTTAATAGCGGATCGGAGAGCTCTCCCAGTCGATGAAATAGGAGGAATAGAAGAGCATTTTTTGAGTAAGAATTGAAATCTACTTCAATTTGCTGCCAGTCATGAATACGATCCGCGTACATCGGTAGCTTATTGAACAGTGGTGGAGGACTCGACTTTGTCGACGATGAAGGAAGACGAAGGAGAAGGTAAACTCGTCGAAGTGAGACTGAGGAGAAGAGAATTGATTCCGTCGCACATTTGGTTGGATGACCACCAGTAATTTCAAAGCCGTGGAGGGAGTTCTCAGCAAATTGGAGAATGTTGAGGGTTGTGTCATCAACTTGCAAAATAGCCTGTCAATCAACACGCTTTTGAAGAAGCACATCTCCTCCGATATGAAGCAGTAATTAAGGCGCATTGTTGTTATCACGGCCGCAATTTTAAAAATAATAATTTACAAAAAAGGAGATGAGAATTAAATTTAGAAGTAGGAGTAAATTCTTTGCCCATTTTAAACTAATTGACCACTTTGGGGAAAAAAATGTGACAGGGCTCCGGCTGACTTGTTAGCATGATGTTGGAGTTGGGTGGAAGTGCGGCATAGGAAGAAGGAGATGGCTTTTTCCCTCTCTATTTCCTGTTTTATGTTAGGCAGGAGGACAAGCCAACAGTTTGTAAGGGACGGCATTAACATTACCCCTGGTTGTTGGTGAGGGTTCAGGCCTAGCATGTAACACAGGTATTACCACATTATGGCCATTCATCACTTCGTTTTGTTCATTGTAGGACAAAATAAAGCCATACTTCTGCCTTATGGATGGAAATTTGAAGGTTAGCACTAAATAGATCATTCGACTATTTCTGTGGCCTCTCTACTTATTACTACTACTACTACTGCTATGTGCCTTTAAATTTCCTCCAATCATAGAACTGGAGGCGTTCAAAGAGCAACATTTGACCACACACATGACAAGACATGACGACTCCCGATTAAGAATGACCACAGGGATGAAAAACAAGTGTCCAGGACAAAAACAAAAGGCAAAGACATGCAAGGCGGATGTATAAGTGAACTTACTCGTCTAATCTGACCTTCGAATGCCTCTGGATCGGTGAATTTCTTGAACAGGGACCCGAGGACAATGTGTTGAATTTCAAGAAAACCGGGTCGAATTTTATCAAAACTGAGAGGTTGAAAAAAGATTGTATTCTCATCTACACTGACACGAATCTACAAAGCAGCAAGTAGAGGCAGGCGGGAGGTTACAAGCCTTCAGGCGGACACATAAATCAAGTGATACTCATGCTATTGCAATTAAAGAAGACATTTACGACAAGAAAGTTGGCTTTCCTTCATGGCAAAAGTAGTAAAATGGGCTAATAAGAACAGAAAAAGTTAAATGCTTATCGAACTCCACTCGGGTAGGGAAATCCCACCCAAATACTACCTTGGATGCTGTGCTACGCAATTTCGAGGTTTCAGTTTGGTCTTCCAGAAGTGCGGACATTGAAGCGGTATCGGGAGCCGTACACAAAGCCCTTAAAATACGCTATCAGTGGGTAAATTACACTATTTTCCCATTAACAGCGACTCAAAAGCTACTAATACAGTCCCAGTATTGTTGGTTTAGCTCCTGGTCTTGGTAAGGGGGCGCTTAGGACTCCGCCATTGTTTCCTTGCCAAGTGGCCTAGTCCCTGGACTATGCAGGTAGTCTCTAAGGCATCCCATCCACCGACAAAGCATAGTCCGTCCCAATGTCATGCCTTTGCCTCGGCTTCAGGATTACTACCCTAGCTTCTACTACTGATTGCTAGAACTTAAATTGACAACTCCTGACAGGAGGGCTGGTGGTCGTACTGACGTAGCCCAGAGGCCATGCCGCTTAGAGGAAGTTCAAAGGTGGTGTCTTAAGGGCCCGGCGCAACCACTTAGCATTACGTGACAATCTCAGTTCTGCTTTCTCAAGGATTTATCCTCTACTTGGTCAATATAATCATCAGCCCCACTTGGAGTAGTCAACCCTGATGTGCATCTTTCAGAAGCGAATATACGCCTGAAATCATTACTGAAGATCCTTTGGAAACTGCTGATGTCAAAGATATTGTCAGGGACAAAAACAACGTTGTCTAGGCTCAAGTCATTGATGTTTAAAGCCTCACTAGCTTTAAACAGGTTTCATGAGGTCGCACAGTGATAAAAACCCCAAGTCTATAAAGGCTAAAGGACAATTCTCCCATCGGCCATTAAAGTTACACGTTCGTCCACACAGCACTGACATCAACTGGGCCATTAGGTGTATAAATGAAAGGTGGTGATAAAAGCAGCACTTTACAATGCCCTGTAATGACAGTGACTTAATCCCAAAAGATCAAAAGGCCTGACAATTTGCTAGCCACCTTTGTCCATCTCCAAGGTCTACTGAACAGATTTATTCCATCCTACTTCTGGCGAGCACTTCTATTAATGTTTTCTGTACAAAAAAAAAAGAAGCTTGAAGTTGGCCTTGCATGGACTACACAAGAAGTCGCATCAAGAATGTCTCTAATGGGAAGAGGAGCCTTGGGAACGAATCGCCTGCCTTTATGGCATAACCATTTATATTGACGGTGAATGGGCATAAAAGCCCACAAAAAAAGTGGGAGAGGCACGATGTGACCGTCTGGTGCAAGCAACTGTTCAAGTCTGCAAATTCATTACATCGACAAAACGCACCGCCCCCATGGTCCATTTCAAAGGCTGGTAAATTATCCATTCACCGCCTCTGTTGTAAGACGGTGTAGCGGTTCAAATTGAAAATTCTCAATCAATTGGAATTGTGCGTGGTGGAAGCCAAATGTCTACGTCTTGTGAATTGGTGATGGCATAGTTTGCAAGTCGGATTCTCAGGACACGAGGATATGCTTCCTCCAAAGCTATGTGAATGGTTTATAACCGTGTGGGGGTGTTGAAAAGCCTCGTGCGGATTCCGACATCGGTTGTGGGAACGTCTTTGTTGCATGCTACTGTTTATATTCGTGTACTACACAGCCTAGTGGTATGCAATTATATCAAAGGGGCAGTAGTTTTGGGTTCTTTTTAACCACATTTCCGAATCGCCCCGTCATGAGACTTTGTCTGCTTCATAAGACGAGTTTGACTGCCAGAGACGAGATGGTGGTAGTCTTGAATTCGACGCCTCGTCTGAAGCACTCATAGGTGGGGTTCATCACGTCTGGGAGGGAAAGGCTCCCCATCCTTGGAAAGTACTCATGAGGAACTATGCGTCCTCGTCGACCAAAGCTGTGCGAATCGGTTTACACCCACATTGACGGGAAAGAGAAGGTCGTGGAGGCTATGAGCCTCACCCTAGATGCATTAGAAGCACATTTTCTTCCCAGCTCCCTTCAGCTTGCTGCCTAGCTGAAGTAAGTACCTCCATCAACTTCGAGATCCGAAGGCTAGGTTGACTATTACTTCTGAGAACTCGATCAAGTCTAACGGACAATAAACTTTATTAGTTCACTTCCCCAGAGAGAGATATATAACCACTTCGTTCTGGCATCTATTAGAACTGTAGAGTTGGGGCCATAAAAAATTGAGTGCGTAAGCAATATTTCCAACCAGTAACGGTTAACCAGCCATAGGAAAGGCATGATTAACGGTCCAGTTGTACAGACCTGTTGGACACGTGGAGAGAAGCGGTCCAAAGTCATATAACCAGGCAGAAATAATAAAAAGTCTCTTCATTCGTATTAACTCTTTTATTACAGCTATTTATTTGGCTTCTTTTTTTTCCCACATTTTTTTCCACACCTATTTGCCTAATTTATGTTGACTTCAGGGCAATGAAGGACCTTTGCGGGGAGGGTGGATGGGGGGGGGAGGGGTGTGAGCCTCAAGTGAGGGGAGAGAACCCCTACAAGTTGGCACATCAAGTAGTGCTAGGCCTTCAAGCGATCCAAATGCGGATCGGATGAAGAATTATCCCTAACAATGACTTTACTCCTCCCTCCATAGTGGATGTATTCAATAAAAACCCTCTTCTCCGGAGAATCTAAGTAGAAACACCTACTTTTTTTTCATCTTCTTTGGCTTAAGCCTTAATGCGTTCATTAAAATGTTGGAACAAATGTTGATGGATATCAAAACAACCTTCAGACTCTCCAAACTAAACACTGTACAAATGTGAATACACAATGAATCTACAACGCAGTTTGTTTAACCTTTGTTGAGGGGATGGGGAAAAGGTGGTTGTATGCATACACTGGGCTGTTTCATCCCCCCCCAGCCCCCCCTCCCCCTCGAAAAAAGCCTTTTTCAATAGGTTCAAAAAAAAATAAACAAGATAATATGAAGCTGAAGATTGAAGAAGTTGGTTAGAGAAGTGACTGGAACAACCGATTTCGGGTATTCTCTTCAGTAGGTAAAAAAAATCTCCACATTAATTAACCAGTGACAGGGTGTGGTAGAGGGTCTAATGCGGGTGGTGGACATCCGTCAGGTAATCAGCGAGATCACTGACTCGTGAGCAATGGGTACCGCAGTCAAAGCTTACCTTCATAAAATTCATGGCAAAGCACGAGGGACAAGAGGTACCCAGGGGGTCCCCCTCCCAGTAGAGCAAAAAAAGGTAATAGAGAGCGCTAGTTACGAATATTTACCCACAACGCCCTCATTAAACATGTCGGGAGAATGTATGCCTGCACCGCATTTGGCAACAACGCGGCTTCGAGAGAGGAGGGGAAATTTAAACGGCAACTAAATTTAGGCACTTGTATAAATATAGAAAGGACCGAGAACACGGACTAGCTTAATGGACAAGGCTGAAACATTTGTGGATCATTTGCCTCAGGCAGGAATTCGCGTGTAAAGACAATCAACAGATAAATAAATAAGTGCTTCAACAAACCTGATCAGGACTGCGTTCCAACAAGAGGTCGTGAAACTGACCATCGTCTAGTCGTGACTCCAGTCCAGCAAAGGCGTGGAGAGTCTCGCGCACGGACAAGTGACCTGCTCGTGCCGATTGGAACCACTTGAAGGTGGTGAGAGTGGCTAAGGCGGTGGGTGAGACAGCCTCAGCTGGCTGATCGGAGGGAACTTCCGCGGGAAGACGAAATCGCAGATGCAGTAGACCCGATTTCAATGACAGCTCATAGTAGGATTCGTTGCAGCCTTTCAACACAATGCTAAGATGGTAAGGTCAAGGCATGACAGGTCCGCAACTTGCAGTTAGTAAGTGAACACTTAAACAACGTCCAAGTTTACGGGTATAGGTTATCATGGAAGGCAACAAAAACTTTAGGATTGGCAATGGCATTCATGACCGTGATGCTTCCTGGCCCACCACACCAGAAGATGAGCGCTGTAAAGTTGTACAGGAGGCGGATTTCCCTGTAAAAATGAGGAAATAGACTATCCAGGGGGTTTTGTCATGCTGTAAAGTTTCTAAACGCCTGACATTAAGACTGTGTTCTACCAGTGATCATTTCAAAAGAGGATCGGCCAGGACTTTTGAAATACGGTAAATGTGGCGGAGCCTAGGTGCATTGTTTCACCATGGAATCAAAGGAAGCATGTGAATGGCGAAAGCCTCTGGTGTCAGTTAGCTATTACAATAAATCTACGTCCCTCTTAGCACCCACCAATGGAAGGGTCTGATGAGGAAGTGAAAAGCTCTACCTGTTGGAATTGAAGAAGCGGTTTAGCTAGGCGGCCTGATGGATTTGCAAAGGCCAAATGTGAAGAGAGGAAAGCAAAGTTTATATCGCACATTTTTTGCGCAACTGTGTTTTCTGAGGCTCTTCTTAAAAAAAGCAATTGGGGTGCAAAGTGTTCATACCACAGAACATCTGTCAGCACTTGTCACTCCCTGTAAAAAGCCATTCAAGCCTTCCCGTTGGGACGCACATTCATTCCTGCTTTGTGGAAGACATCCATTCAGAGTAGTATTTGAGGGAGTCAAATGAATGGTGTGACTAAGTCTTGGACTGTGACAGAGTCGACTTGGAGGAATGAGGGCATCAACTATTTGGCTCCATGTACTCTTTCAGCGCTCTCACCGACGGTTCCGCTTTTGGGATCGAAGACCTTCCACACTTTTGCAGGACACCTTTATCTCCTCTCACATGCCTGAGACCGTCTTCATGGATGACTTGGGGCCTAAGAACCTGCTAAACGCCATGCGCAAAGCAGCGTTTCTAGTTTGGTTACACCAGACTCATACAAAAATCCACCCTCTCATTGAGTGCAGGGTGAACTAAAGCCCCCTAAAAAGTATCGCAACTTACATTATGCCAATTTTAAAATTCTACTCCCTTGCTCCTTCCAGTTCTGTTAATTTTGCGTTAGTTTTTACAAGTCATTGCAATTTATCGGGTCCAAAAATTCAGTAAATCCCAAATGAGAGGTCCTAGCTAGAGGGAAGGAAATTCGCATTCATGTTTCTTGTAAGTCAAAATTAAAAATTTGTTTTCAATTCCAGCTAGAAAATAAGATGCACCAAGGCTAATAAATAAAGCAGCGGAAATAATATTTTTAAAGCCTTTATCCAAGCCAATTTGACCTTAGAGTTCAAGGTCACTGCGTTCCCCCAACACTGTAAACTCACTAATAGTAGACTGGTGAGTGGTAAAAGCTGGACAAGACCATCTAAACAATAAGATAATGTAAACCATTTCGCCGAGGGCGTGATATCTTCCTTTGTTCACGAAATCTGGAACCTGCTTCACAGAATTTTGACATCGGTCACAGATGGGTAGCTTTTGCTTCCCTTTTAATTCTTAGAATGCCTCGCAAGACAATAAACTGAATTAAGCACATTAGTAGCTAAAATTTTTGTGAGGGAGGATAATTTATAAAAGCCCCCTAATTTGCAATTTGTGGGGTGGGCAAAGAGCCGAAATTTGGGATTTGTTTTCGAGGCTGGGTGATGGAAACATCCTCCTCCTCCCCCCTCCCTTTGGCCACCTCCATCCACCCCAGCATAATTTATTCAGCTTCGTGAAAGAATTTGCCCAATTTGTGCACCAACAGTTGCCAGTGTTTTGAAAGTAGGTTTAGCATCAACAACCAAGTGACTCATTGGGTCTTGAGGAGGGGAAAAACAAAGCTCGCGATTCATCGTCGAATCAACTTTGCCTTTCCTACTGGCAAGTGGACGTAAACGATTATTTTAATGACATGAGATGAATATGACATGTGAATATGATATGCGAAGGTAGTAATGCTCAATTTTACCGGCAAAAAAAAGCGGAGCATTGGCCTGACTTGTGCTGAATTGGAGGGCAATCTGTTCGTTGGCACTGAACAAGGGTCCGTTGGAAAAGTGGTTTTCAATCCAACTGTCCCCCTCAAAGTGAAGACAATTCTGCCCTAAAACAAGGTTGTCACACTTGCGATTTTAAAATGCAGTTACTAAACAAGACTTGCTAATTGCCAATCGTGCTAAATGCCAAATGTCGTCGTCACAACGGAAATGGCTATTTTTTAAAGTGGTGTCAGGTTATATTTATTAACAAGGCAAAAGAAGATCAGTGAGTGAAGAATTACCTAAAGTTGTGGTATGCATAAAAATGGATAAAGTATGATTTATTTCGTTGTTTTTCCTTTCTATAAGTCCTAATTGAGTGTCAGTGCTTGGAGTTGGGATTCATCCAATCTCCTCTTGGTTAGGAAGAGGACAAGCAATTTCGAAGTGACTCGCTTTGCCCACAAAAAGGCGCTAGAGTTGACAGTTTAAAAGAGTCACACAGATAAATATTCATATTTTACAACCAACATTAATGCTGGAGCTTCCAAATCCATATTTAGTGACACAGATGATATTCTCAATTAAAGAATGAGAGTCTGTATTTTAAAAGCTAAATGGAATGTTACCAAAAAAAAATGCCTAAATTTAAGGCATAAAAGGACCAAAATGAAGGCAAAATAACATATTTAGTGAGTAGATTTAATAAAAGTGTGCGATAAAACCTACCAATGTTTGGGAGCATACATCCACTCCTGGTGAGCATAATCCAAATACAGTAAATAAACAACAATTTAGCATGTCTAAGCATTACGAGAGTATCAGTCCTGTAATCTGGTCATATTAATTGTGTTTTGGGGCTTTAATTTGCGGTAGCAGTTGCATTTGAAAAATTTTTGTGGCATTAATGAAGTCCTTTGCATTTGTGCGCCCATGCTAAACAGGTCCGCGGTTTTGATTGGCTACTGCCTGTGTGTGACTGGGTTCCAAGTTAATTGGCAAGGACAATTCTGCCGCTGTATTAGTTGACCAAAGGCATATTATTAGGTGGCTTTCACTCCCCTCCCTCCCTCCCTCTCCCCCTCCACCTTCCCTTCCCCCCCTCCCAACTCTGTGGATCATTGTGATTCTTGGGTGGTTAAAAATGAATGGGGAGGTGGTGTCGTAAAACGCCGCTGTGTCATGCCCCAAGTCGATCCAGTTGATATGGGCGTTTGACTTATATTTTGCGGCCAGCTTTCCGCAAAGTACTGGAAAGTGTCAATTCCCCTCCTATGGTTCTTAGAACTCCTTCAATTTCTTCCCTTGAGTCGAACTCTCAGAGAGGAAAGTGAATCTGGACGAGCCTTTCCTCCTCCAGTAAATCAAATAACAAATGTACTAAAAGCTATTAGATACAATTTAGAAGCTTGTGTGGCGACCTGGGATACCTCGGACGATTTTTTTATTATTGCCGAAATGGAAAAAGAGCTTGAGGAGGTACTGGTACAGTCGGAGCGCCATGTCGTCCAGCGGATGCACAAAAGCGGGGCCTCGAGTGTCCGCAACACCGAAGTGACCGTTTAATGAAACAATTAAAGCATTACACTTGATCTTTTAAAAACAAGCTAGGGTTATTTGAATAAAAAGTCCGCCCTGGGCTGATTGAGAATAAACGATGAGTAGATTCCCATAATTAAGTGCTACACATCTCAGTCCCGAACGGATTTCCCAAAAGGCGTTGCCCCCGCAGCATGTTCAAAATTACCATGAAACTGTAAATGACTGGGAAAAGTCGTAGCATAAGACGGCATTACAAAAATGAATGGCATGTTAATGCACCGGTACAAAAGCCGTGGAAATAAAGTTCCTCCTATCCCTTTTTTGCCCTCCGACACAACATTCAACGCCTTTCATGGATGGAAAGTTCCACAAGCGGCCTGTAGAGGGACTGTTGAGACGTCTTTTTACTTTTACACCTTTTAATCCTCCATAAAAAGGGTGAAGTGCCTGCTTTGGAGAAGGAGCTAGTGCATTCTCTAGTCATAAAGCGGATAGCGGTTTTAAATTTGGCAAACCGGACCAAATGAAGCTTTATTTATGGGTTCCAAAGAGTTTGCAACCCAAATTAATTGATGGACTAATGAGTGTTCTGCGAAATAAACCAAGGGAAGGAGGAGAGCCGATCCGAGTTTTCCCAACGCAAATGTAGCGCCTATCACTGTGACACTCTTGTCACAAAAGGTACTGCGGGAAAAAGCGTAAAAAATTGACATCCGTTAAAAGCTGCTTCCCACTATTCGTTTCACATCATGGAAATCTAGTCTTTTTTAATAGTTTTTGTTAAAACTCTGCGATGCTGTAGATAGCGCCCGAGACTATTCTGAAGGCAAAAGAACTCCTGCCATGCATCACCGTCGTACTCTTGGGTGTCACCGCCTGGCGGAGGTACAGTAGCGGAGCCTCGGGTAGTCTGTTAAAAAACTAAGGGTAAAATAAAAGAATTATTAAAAAAATGCAATGTTAACTTGTCGAGCTTATTTATTTAAACGCTGGAGAACCGAATCTTGATTTACCTTGTTTGGTCCGACCAATCAGGACAAGGGAGAGACCACTGTCAAGATGGTTTCGAGGCCTCCACTTTTTCAAAGTGTTTCCAGCTGACCAATTACCGAATCGTCGAGTTGATGGTGCGGTTGAAACTCCTTTAAAAGCGTTCAGACATTTTTTTAATAATAGCAGTAGCTTTGGCCCCGCGTGATTTACAGTAAGAAAAGCTTAAAACACCCACTGAATTCGGGTAGTGCGATATGTAATAAAACCTATTAGTTTCAGGTATTTGAGCCAAAGTAGGGCAATAAATGGTAACTGTTGCTAAGATATAGATATATATGCTAGAAGCTATGATTTTTTGGGATCCAAAAACTGCATTTCTTATCATGACAGAGCCGCATTTAGCACCCCAAGCCATTATAATAGCATGCATCCAAGTGTGGATCCCCCGGTGAAGGTGGTGGTGGCGGTGGTGGTGAACGCATGGGCTCTCAAAGTCACGAATATATTTAAACTATAGAAAAAAAATTATTACTTTCATCCAATGAAGGTGGGAAAATTCTTGCCACCGATTATACCTACTCCTCCTGTTCCTTCCATTGCCCTACTGCCTGGTCGTTTGGAGACAAAGGAATGGACATCCTAGAAGCGTGTAGTGTGTAAGAGATCATTTTTTAAATAGTCAGGAACAGGAAAATTGAATCATTTTTAAGTGCTGATGACAGGTGATGGAGGAGCCCTTCCCCTTCACCGAGATCAATCCACCACAAACTTCCCAAGAAACTGACTTCTGTTTCCCCTCTCAAATTGGTCCGTCTAGGCTCAAGACACATCTATGATTGAGGCTTGCCTTACTGCAAGGCTGACATCATTTGGATGACAAACCCCACCAGGCTGCCTACAATCATTACAGCATGACACACAAACAAGGTGTTCAGGATAGCGATCCCCAAGTGACCTCTCTACTCAAAAAAAAACTTGCTCTACTTTATCAAGGAGAATTTAAACTGCCCTAAAGCACATTAAAGCCGGAACATTTACTGCATGGACATTCAGTCTGCAATTCGAAGTGTTTATGTGGATAAATGTTGATGACAGCGGAAACTGATTTTACTGCGGAAGCTAGAAACTACCGGATATCATTTGAAGTTGGACACGCCCATACTGGTACCCGTAAAGTTTTCAGTCAACTTATTTTTAGGCTGCATTTACAAACACTTATTTAGACTGGAAATTCCTGCTAACACATTTTTTTTTTCGAAGGAGACATCTTAATTGCTGATTGGTTGTCAGGTTTTGGGGAGGGGGAAGGCGGAGGCCGAGGGGGGGGGCGATACGATGTGTCAAAATAGCATGTCAATCATGATTAGGTAAATTAGGCAAATTGTAACAAAAAATACGCTTAATTTTTATGCAAAGCTTTTTAAAAAAACAGTAAGCAAGCAATGAAATCCACCCCTATAACATTACACAATGGGGAAAGCTCCCACGTGCTGGTTAAAATGCCATGTGGGCTCTGGCATCCCCGCGGACTTATTCGCCTAGGCTGTCAAAGTAGCCGAGAGCAACTGTTGCCTAATTTAGCCCTTTTTTTGGCTGGAAAAATCGGCATCCATGCAGAACTGGGAGCCGCAGGCCTAATTTGTTAACAATGTGGTAAATATTCGGTGACCCTATGGAGCTTAGGTGGGCAAATCTAAAGTTGAGTAGAGTACGGAGTGCCTTCTGCCTGTAAATATAGAGCTGCTTGGTCTACCGAAGATCCATGAAAGGAATTCTTTTATCACATTACCGGTGAATTTATAGTGAGCGTCGGAGGAGTTAGCAGTTGAGATCAACTGCCAATCTTTCACAAAGAATTGTTACATGCCCTGACTAATAGGAAACCACACCTAAATAAAATCATTTTTTTGCCCAGCTTAAAAAAACGTTTTATTTTTAGCACAGTCAGCTTTGAACATTGAGGAAAATAAATGGAAGATGCCAGATTTTCATTGGTCCCCGAGGGGTAAGGGGGGGAGGCGGGGAGAGGGGGGCAGACAATTTGGCCTTTGTTCCTTATTTGATAATTTAGCCAAAAAATTTTGCTCCACTAAACCAGTACTCACTACTTACTGAAAATCAAAAGTTATTGTCGCGTAGAGGCTTGTAATCAACTCGGTTCCATCCATGAGCATTTCCTAGGTCCTATGAAAGCCCAAGTTGTCAACTTTAAAGAAGCAAAGCCTTGTCTTGTCAACTTTTTAAAGTTAAGCATTTCAATTTAATTAGAAGACGTTAACACAGACGTCAAAATGTGTGCCGAATGGCATTCACGTTTGATGCCATGAGGCGATCCGGAGCCGTGGTCCAACAATTCTTCTTCTTCTCCCAGGACACATTTGACGGGAACTGTCAACTAGGCTTGTGGTGTGGACATTTACAAAATTCTTTAGTCTAAAGGAACAAACTTCCACTTTTAATTTTAAACTCATGAGTTAGAAGTGTATTACCATCGCATGAATTTTGTGGAAGGACAAATATATTTGATGTTACATGTCTAAATTAAAAGGAATGAGATGTCAAAGATTTCGAAAGCTTTTGACAACCCATGCAATTGAAACCGTTGAAGGACCTTCTATACATTCTTACCAGCGTTGCAATAGCCAAATCATCTCCAGTTAAGAACATTTGCCCTCAGCATTGTCGGTGCAAGGAGCGTTTAAGGCGAACCCGAACTTTCCAGGGATGGAACCTGCCTATTCTCCTAATACTGCATCCACCAGTCGGGCCTGGGAAGACAGCTTTTAGAACCACGACTTCAAATGAATGGCTGCGGCTAGGTCGGTAAGTAGATTAATTGTTTACTTATTTCTTGAATTTGATAACGGGTCACCAGAAGGTATCACTGCAGCGTCTCGAGTCTTACTTGAAGGCAAAAGGAGGTGTAATACTGAAGCAGAATCTATCTATTCCGTAAACAGAGGGAATGTGGCCGCTGGCATGGTCCGAAGGCCAGCCAGTGCAGCTCGTACAATAGCGCCACCTAAGTGACCAAAACCGGCAGTCAGAACAAGCGAAGGATTACACAATTCCTCTCTTCGTCCAAGCGTCGTCCCCAACGCTTCCCTTGGTAAACTGCCTGCATCAGCCATCACAACGTAATCGGTACTGGAGAAATACTCACGAGCTAACCGTGCCAGTCATCGAAATCCGAATCCAACTGAGGAGATGTTTGACCACGTCGCCACTGATCTCTCCTGGCAGTTCGATTCACTTGGAGTCTCGTCCTGTTTGGAAACTAAATTCAGAATAAGAGGTTCTGCTTAGCATCGGCTTGCCCATAGGAAGACATTAGAACACTGGTCTCCTTAAGCAGGTATGTTAGGGAAATCTCCGCAACAAAACGTTTCTAGGGTGATTCGGGACTAGTGCCGCTTCAGCTGTTAATAGCTTTCTTACAGAACACGGAGATGGTGGAAAGCCGAAGGCAAACGTCGTTCTTAGCCCTTCTGGCATGGGATGTCAGCGATTCTCTCATTCGCAGCACATGCGCTTCTTTCGCACCGCTACGGTTTGTCACCAGCGGATAAAGATCCATTGAAGTCCGGTTCGCTTTCCGCTGCCACTAATGCAGCGTCTCGAGACTTCCTTGAAGGCAAAAGAAGACACACTACTAGGAAAGAATAGATATTTTCCGTAGACAGAGGGACTGGGAACTATTGGCATGGCCTGGAGGCCAGGCGACCCAGCCCATACAACATCGCCACCGAGACCGGCAGTCAGAGCAAACAAAGTATTACAATCACCATTGTACCTCTGCCGGACGGCTAGGCTCAAGCAGTATGGTATTCGACACCCTAAAGAACTCTCAACGCGATGCCTCTGTGACAGCAGAAAACTAACCTACTTCTGGGGCACAACTGCCTTGATTTCCATAATTGAATGCTAAACCCAGGAGGAGTGAAGGAGGAAAGGAACTATCCAAGTCCCCTGTCCTGAAAAATTCTGCTAACAACTACAGGGATGCTAGTGGTGAACTATCTGAGAAGGACTAATTACGAAGCTGTCCACAGTACTCGTACATGGACATCAATTAAGTGAACACGCAATGCCTCCTCTACCACTTTACTGGTTGGGTGGAACCCAGAGCGAAATGGTTGGGCAGCATAAAAGAGAGAACAATGTGGGAAAGAGGAAAAGACAAAAAAACCTTATCCCGTCCTTTATCTAATGGCTAAGCCTGTATGCCGACTTTCGAAGAATGGTTTGGTAGGTTGAATTTCAACCGACGCGAGAATTCGACCGAGGAGAGCGCAGGAAACAACGTTTAAAGGCGGAAAAGGACTACGCAATGTTTGGATTGTTTGTCTAACTCGCTATTTCGGTAGAGCGCCCCTTGAGATCCCACGATTATGTTCTTGAAGAGCAGTCTGACCTCCTGGAAGTGTCAGTAGCTTCTCAGCTTCCCTCTACATCTACACTGGTTTTCATGGAAAGCTTGAGAAGATACAATAGGTCTCTCCTCCCTCTCTCCGGGATTTGCTAACCATCCTAGTTGCTTTACTAGTTGATACCCAAAAAATTAAAATTTATGCCTTCTTTGGCAAAAACCAGCTCTCATTCACACTGCTGCTTGAAATGGAACCTACCTTCTAATTGCTCCCATATGGAAGTCCATCGAGACAGCATGCCTTGCACATTAGACCCATTGGCTTAACAGTCTTGGCCCCACCTATACATCCCCACTCCACTTCCTTTCAGTTAAGCTAAAGCTAGTGAAAGGGCAAAGTTTGACAGGGCCCTTTGCCGTTGAATGATTTTGTCCCCATTGTTTCGTTGGTAGGGCCTATGAACAAATTTGACAGCTACTTTTACGCGCCCTTAGAGAAGCCAAAATGCAAGTCGCCCCACCTCCATCTCCCACGTTGACCCACTTTTAGTAATAAATTTTAGTATCTCAATGATACTAAATTATTTTCAGTGTTCGAAGGGCAAATAAAGGTGGAGAAGGACAAAAATTGTCCTTGCATAAATTTGTTAGGCGGCAACACTTCTCATTCAAAAGTTTCATCTCAGAAGGTTGGTCCTCCAATGCTCTAGCTTGTCAAAATCTGCTTGTCAAGACGATAATAACCCTCATCATCCCATCGTCCATAGCGGATGATGTGCCTGGCCTACTGAAACTTCAAACAAAATGAGAATAATGTGGTTTCATGCCCTCACGCATTCTATTTAAAGATGTACTTTTATTTAAAAATAATTTTTTTCCGAGTTGAATTCCAAGCACCTAATCCAGCGAGAGAGTGAAATTTATCCACAATCAATGAACTCTTTCTAGGTGTCCTACTTTTTCTGCTTAGGAATTTAGGCAGCTGGACCTCTACAAAAGCAATTTTTAGGTAAAAATACAAATTTTTCATACCCTCAGTATTTTGATGCTTCCGTATTAGTGGGATTTGTCAATTATTTAATTAAAATTTGGTCTTGGAGGCTCCGCTCTCGTCCCTCCTCCCCTCCCCCTCCCTTCCTGCCGGGTGGCCCGACCCTTGAATCGGGTCTGGGGGTCCTCTAGCTTTCTTTACCGCGTCAATCCATATCCTACCCAAGTAGTATATCTTCTTCCAACTTCAGGGATGCTTTAGGGCGCTAAAATATTTTAATGTCCTTCCGACCCCTTTGATTCTCTTCCAATACACCTCGATGGTAGCGCACAGCAATAACATGTCCAGCGCATGTGCATCTCTTGGTTCTCACCCCCCGAAGGTGGATATTGTTTAAAGTCAAAATCAAGTGGGAGAACTCACCAGGGACTGCGCAGCTCCCTTCTCCCATAAACTCATAAAATTGTGCAATTATTTATGAACTTTCCATTCGGATAAACCTGAAAGTGCATGTTAGCTCAAAGCATAGTTGGTTAATTTTAGGACTTCGCGCTCTCCGCTTTGTTCCAACTGTGAATATTTCAAAAAGGAGCCACATTTGTGGAGGTGGTTGAGGACGAGGTGATTTGGGTGGGATAAACAAAATTGTAGCCTAGGAATTAGCTTGAATCACCGTGCTGGCGGGGGTAAGATCTGCATAAATACTATTTTTAATTTTTTTAGAACTCCAATTATTTATTTGACCTTTTTTTGTAGTGTTGCAGGCACACAAGATTCAGCCTTTATAGCTATGGTGGAAAGCAGGGCTTCAGGGCTAAGCCAGTAGCCCTCAGCCCTTCTATGCGTTGGTAATGTTTCTGCTGCTTGAGCATTTAGTCATCTTTCGTCTTTCTGGAAGTCTTGGGGGCTATAGTACCTGCAGCAGGAAGCAAAAGCGTTCCTAAAGGAGTGAATGAGCTCCAAACCTTATCGTGAACTGCGAATGAGGAGTCTGCAACGGCAGATACTATACCGCTCTGTTCGGGAGCTAATTTGATGAAGCGGATCCCTCTACGACACCCGTATTTAGTTGTCAACTAGGTGAACACGCAATGTCTAATCTGCCTCTCTGGTAGCACCGCAGTGAGACCACGATGGCAAGGAGGAATAGATGCGAATCGTTACCAGCGCTAAAGTAGCCGAAACTCCGCTCTTTATGAAATGACTTTGCTTTTAGGCCGTCGAAGCTAATGCTAGTGACGGGTGTACAAGATGACCAACACACTCCTCCTTCCTCCATCACAATTCCCAAACGTGACAAAACTCCACATCCAGTGAAAGTGACAAGAGGGATCAGTGAAGCTGTGGTCGAATATCTTCTCCCTTGCATGCAAATTCGATGACTGGTGAGGCTGCTTTGCAATGTGGGATGCTCACCACGAAAGAGAGGTGAGTTACGCACTAACTCACTCTCTTATTCAGCCTCCGCTCGACAAAATGATCGTCCAGCCACTCCAGTAGCCCCGAAGCTCTTCTGTTCTTCTTTGACTTAGCGCAACGACCTCTTCCATCCCCGGAGAAGACTGCGAATGCAGCATGTGGAGACTAATCACTCCTAGTCAGTGATTCTATTCATTCATCAACCATGCCTCAAGACTTTACCTTCACTCTGTAGTACCAACACAACATAAGTCATGTGGTTATGCAAAAGATTTATTAAAAATGGTTGACTTTAAAACATAACGAACGACAAATCACTGTAGGGAAGGTGAGGAATCTACGGAGGACATTTTTCGCAGTGCTGCACTCTTCAAGTAGGCAGGCAGAATTGGTTTCGAATCTCTTGTGCAGAGTTCAAACATTGGCTCATTTGTCCATGGACATCCCTTGCAACAGAACGGACAGACATTTGACCTTCTTCTACTTTGTTTCCAAAATTTTAAACACCAAAATTTGACAAGCCAGAACTGGAGATCTCATGTGACCGGATTTTCACCTACTCTACCAAAAGTTTTGAAAGAAGGGAAGAAAAGAGCTAATTCCCCTTGTCCTACAAATTGCAATTGAAATGCAATAGTATCTCCACGTGGGAGTAATTTTCTGGTTATAAGTACCCTTCAAAAGGCCACGTCTTAATGCTCTAAGACTGAACACGCGGACCCTACAGTCTTTGCAGGCCTTAGTCACCGTAATAGCGTCATAGCAACCATCAACCGTCATCAGCTCTCATGTGCGCTTGCAGCAAGACCCTGCGCCCACTCCTACGCCCTATAATGGCCCAAGAATTGGACTCGGGGCGTTACGATGCCTCGTAAGAGATTTATCACTACAGTCATTAATACCCCTCAGGTAGGGGGGCAAGTAGCTTATCAGGCAACATGGTAAAATGCACTCAAAGTAATTGAAAAAAAAGAGAGTGGAATCCACTCAGAAGTATTGAAAGTAGGTGATAAATTCAGTGCTGGAGGGCTTTCAATGACGAAGATTTCCAGAGTTTATTCCAAATGAGTGAGTAGGGAAGCATCTTTGTTTGTGACCCCGCTTTGTTTGAATTCTTGGCAGGTCAAGGACGATAAGTGGGAACCATATCAACTCCCCCTATCCACGAGCGAGTTGTTAACTACTAGCGCCTCCAGACAGTGAATGGCATTAGTAAAGTGAATACCCTCCAAAAGAAAAACGCCTATAAAAGTGTGGAGCACTGCCAAAATGACATCGTTCATGGTGACAAAGAGGAAATGTCACATTAATCATGACAAAATCCACCGTAGCTTAGATTGCGTTGACTGAAAAACTGCCTTCTTCTATACTGGAAACAAAATGAGCAAAGACCTGCGATAAAAAAAACCTGTTGTGTCAACTAAAATTAGTCGGGGCAAAATTTCCCACCGCTGAGGCTTTGAGTGACAAAAAAAAGTGGCTTGAAGAGTAGTGCAACGGACGCAACTGTCTGTCACTAGTCACCTATCAGAGCATACTCCGAGGCTATAGACAAATTTATACCAAGTAACTTACTCCCTTGTTTTTCTGCACCCACTTGAGGACGGCGTCATCCTCGTTGCTGCGTTGAGAGAAGGACACAATGCAGACCCCTTGTTTGTTCCTACCATTTGTTACAGCCCACATGAACAAGGAAGAAGCAAAATGAGGTTTCAGTGGTAATTTTCCTTCCATCAAAGTAAAAGCTTACGTCAGTTGTAGGAAGGCGCGAATTGGAGACTCCGTAATCTGTGACTTTAAATTGAAGAGGAGATTGAGAGAGTTGACTGAGGGGCCTCTCATTTTTGTTGCCGCATTCCTGAGCAAATCTGATCCCTCCTGCACATTTGAAGCATGCAGGATTAGGCAACCTTTAGCGCCTCTTATCCGTTATTGAAGCATCTAACTCACCCCTTCAGCAGTAGTACGAGGGGGAGAAGAGGACCTGACAGGGCCTTGTGACTCCGATCTCAGTGACCTAGCCTCAGGGCGTGGGCAACGAGGGGCCTCATCGATATCCGAGTCACCGCCTTCCCTATTACGGGGTTGACGCAAACTCCAGTTCAGTACCTTTGAACTGGGCGCGTAGTCGGCGAGGTTTACACTGTGGCGAAGCGATGCTAGACGACTTCTGCCTGTTCAGAAAGAGATTTGACTCTAATTTAAAACACGCCTGCTCTCAAAAGGCTTCCTCCAGCTGAGATGCTTAATTAGAGGAGCCTAATGAGTCCGTTCAATTTGCTCTTTTCTATCGCACAATAATCTACCCCCTCCCCAACTAGCAGGCTGTACGCCCCAAAGTAGATAAGAACATTAACTGCGTCTCCTTTGGAAACACAACTTACTCTGTGGTAGGGTTGAATTTTTCCACTTAAGCGTCTTGTAGACGCAAACGACGCCCGAGCCAGTGCCAATGAAGAGAAATGAATCGTTTGCCAGTATCGCAGTCACTCTATCCGGGTTCTCGTTTTCCAGTGAGACCTAGTTCATAAAAAGGCATCAAGAGTTTGCAAGGTGACAGTAGGATGGCACCAGGAGACAATGGGATTTAAGCCTGTTCTCGTCAGCTATAAGTTCCGCGAACCTACATCAGGATTTCTTGAGGAGACGTATTTGCTAATGTCGCAGTAGCAGGTCGGTTCAAACGTGCTGGTGGACCAGAGTTGGAGTGAAGTCTTGCCAACCAACGAAATCCAAACCCCGTTTTGGCAGGAAGCGAGACAGCAGATACTGTCCAATGGGTTTTCTGACACCGTAATTTTGCGTATATGGTCAAAAGTCCTTAAACCCAAGGGAGTGGGTGATCATCTCACATTTAAGTGACAAGAAAGTGTCAAGTGGACTGGAAGTTGTATGCTTACGTTACATCAAATACCTCTATGGCGCAACCACAAGCACACCACACCTGTGTGCCACAAATGGAGATGTATGAGACAGCTATGAAGCCAAGGATTTGACTGTAATCATCACACGGAGCTGTTTCGCCTGTCAAACCCTACAATGTAAAAGGGTAGGTTGGATTCACTTAAAGCCTTTGGTTGCAATGCGTAGGTTTTTTAGTTTTGTGTGCTTCAGCCTACATGCTATCTGCTTGTGCCATCTTAGCTATTAGTCTCTGAGTCCTGGTGTCTATTTATAACAGAGCTGCGTCTAAGCTGAAATGTTGCGTTCATAACAAAGGAGCTAGTTCGTGTTGGTAACTCAGTTCCACACCGAATTCATGGGGACTTGCAAGGGAAGGACGGTTGAATTTGGACTACCGAGTAAAACACAAGCTCTACACATGGATCAGTAAGAAGAGCCCTAGGCTAAACTGCAACGGGCCTGATCTAAATGATTAATAAGAATGATTTGATTCCTCCTAATTTCGCTGGAATTTGGAAGCAAACCAGGTAGAAGGGAGGAAAGCACCGATGAAGTCAAGTACAAAACACGATGTCATAAAACCACTTAATGTTCTGAGACTTGCTAAATGGCTTTACCCTGAGGCATATCCCTTAAAAAAGAATCCAATAGCATCTAAGATGTGCTTGAGGCAAAAAATGCATCCAGTCTTGACCAGCACATAGCTCAAATCATATCTATCGGATTAAAGGAAAGACTAAACCGCATCTAACTACAAACACTTGCATGCGAATTCAAGTTTCAAAAATCGAAAATCGTGTTGAAGGAAACCTCCAACTTTTGTGATGAGGACGCCAATTGAAAAGAGCATAAATATTTGGCATACCCAACTCTGTGAATCTTCCCACTCCGCTGCTATACAGACAACTTTATTGCTGGCTCAATCTCAGCTGGTGTGCATCAGTATCTTCCTAACTGAAGAATTCTTTGAGGGGCATTAAAAAGTTGGCAAAATTCACTAGCATTAACATTTCAGACATGGGGAAGGATTGGCATATTGTAAAGATGGGACTTTGTTACTACTGAAATAATTGAGTAGAGCAGTGCTTACCACAATGAGAACGAGCATCCCATTAGACGTTCCAACAAATGCGTTTTTTGTGCCATCCGCTTGTTGGCCGATTGCAATAGCTGTTATACCACCAGATGTTTTTAATTCCCATGTTTTCTGCCTACAAAACACATACAAAGTGTTGATGACACAAAATGTGACAAAGAACATACTACTTAAGCGGTACGACTCACCTCATTCCAATGTCAAATGCTTGGAGGTAGCCTTTCGCAGAGCCCAGTAGTATATGTCTGTTCTTTATCCATGCGGCACATGTAATTGGTGCATCAAACTGCAAAAGTGGTACAGCGGTTAGGAGAAGGGGGATTTTTACAATCAACAACAGCTGCCAATACGAAAGTACCTGACCCTCGATGGCGTAGTAAACGTTTTCGTCGGTGTTGCCCAATTTCAGCACGTAGGAATCATTTTCAAAGCAGCTCATTATGAAGCATGGAGAAGCTAAGTAGAGCGAAATGTGGATTATGAGCAAGATTAACAGGGGCATGATCATTTACTTCAACAGTAACGCTTTCTATAATGAATGCCAGCCACGCAAAAAGGTACCAACTGTCCAAAATGAACAGCCCCTCATTCGTGTCTGTGTCCCTCTGTCTGTAGACCAGACACTAAGATGGAATAGCCTTTTACTTCTTTAAATATTCGCCATCTGTCGGCGTTGCTGTGGCTAATGGCCTATAAACATGCTCCGACTTGAATCACAAGACCATTCTTCATCCTGAAGCAACGCGAATAGGCGGCTGAAGGGGCAAGCTGAGCATGTAACGTGAAAAATTACTGTCGCCTGAAGGTCTGTAGCATTGTCCAGAGATTTAAGCGTTAAAACTTGTTTACTGCCTCCCAAAAATGTAATTATTATGAAAAAACCGATTTGTCTCTATGGGGCCCGTTAAAATGGGGAGAACGTTGTGACTTAGGGTAGCAAACTTGGGAAATTTCGCCCAGACAATGCGACGTACATTCATCCAGTGCAGACGCGCAGAGAACCCGAGGAGACGTAGGCACATCCATACCGGAAATATTATTCACTTGCTTTACATGAAAAAACAAAAAAATATTTGTTTATTAAAAAACGAAAGTTTTAATAAAAGATAATTCTAAATTACAATTTTCTTCATACGAGTTTGGCAAGTAGTTTCAGGCAAACTGATAAGAAGTACTCAACAGTAGTGCAAATCAATAGCGTGTTTAGCCATACTACTATAAGCATTTCAGCGACCAGTGTTTTTTAATGGTATTGGAAACGAGGGATGATTGTGGGAGTTGGAGCGTATAAATGACTGTCTCACTTCGTTCGGTGTAAGATCGTCCAAAGCACAGCTCAGTCGGTGACTCTTCTCCAACTCGCGTATCTTTGCCTCCCGACGAGACTTGAGTTCCTTGCGTTTAACCATTTTGAAGCCCTTGAAAGCGATCTAGTAGAAGCACTACCATTTCAAATAGTCCATCTCGGTATGGAAACCCATGATCCCTTGCGTCAACTTACACTAAGGAGCTCCTCGTAGTCATAGACAAGGCTCACAGACATCTTCATGCTCTTCCAGAAGGCCAGAGTGTCGGACTGTCGGAGGAGGACATCCTGCTGTTGTATGAGAAGTGCAATAGCCATACGAAAGAGGACCTTTTCACCCTCCAACAGAAACACATCCCATATGCGCAGAAGTGTCTAGCAGGATGGACAAACAGCCTTCCATAGTTAGACAGAAAACCTATCGGAGCTATTTCCTTTCTGATTTGGCTAGGTTTAGAGCGTGCCTTATTTGAGGACATTTTTTAACTCACCGCAAATAGTTGCCGAAAGTTCAATCACAGGGACACCGAACGCCGAATCGGTATAGCCTGGCGTGAACAAAGTCCTCCACAAAGTAACAATTTCCAAAGGGTTCAAGTCTGACCAAAATGTAACCTTTTGGAGCCGATAGTTGATATCCACCTCCACTTTATTTTACAAGCGAACAATTAAAATGAATTGTGATAGGGAATCGAAAGATGAGATATAAGGCCGAGTGTTTTGTCATCTTTTCGCCCCGGAATGCTAGTGCGTGGGGCAACTATCACCCCTGATCCACCTCCTAAATCCGGTTCTACACCATGTCAGCAGTGAACCATTTTATGCTAGTCTTCTCCGAGCCATTTCAGAGGTGCTGACGAGTCATTCTCGCCCCAGTTGGGACGCGATGCCAGTTGCGAGGTCTTGTGACCCGCGAACCCCTCTGAGACTGACTGACTGACTTTCATGCACACCCAAGGAGGGCGTTCGCCTCACCACTCCGCAACTTCACCTCCACAGCTGGTCAGAGTGTCAAATAAACACAACACTCAACAAAAAAGTATCAGACCAAATTCCACCTAATGTACCACTTCATGTGGATGTGAGCGAGAATTGGGGCGTCAAAATTCATGTGCTTTTTGCATTGGACAAGTTGTAACCTTGATGCACACACCAGCGGATATAAATGCTCGACACACAGCCCACTCTTCACTTGTGAGGCCAAGCAGACGGAGGAAACATGCAGGCGCTCGCTCTCATCCTTTCTCTTCTCACTGTCACTCAATTGACCCTCGCCTTTGTCACCGGAGTTGGACAAGGTGACCAAGATGTCGGTCTCAGGTGCGTTTATTTCAATAATGTGGGCAAGCTAGCTTTGAAGTTTTGACATTTAATTAGGCTTGACAGCTTGCTCTAGCTACTTCTATAACTAAACTAACATTCTATCAGGTGAATTAAATTTGTGCCTTTTTTTGGGAGGAGAGTAGAAGTATTTTGGGGTGGAAATTATAGCCGAGCAACTCTTCGCTTTGCACAATGGCTCTCTCTTTACATTGTCATCTTTTTGACAGTTGTCAACCTGTCAACTGGAGTAATGCAAATAAGAATCATTGTAGAGGTTGAGGATTTTACTCAACTTCCAGAATGACAGTCTTTTTATGGAGGAAATATTTTTTGACTCTTCTGCACCAATGATCAGTTGAACCTAGGTCCTAACGTCAGGCTAGCCTTCAAACTGACATGGTGGATGACTGTGACTTGTCCCTCCACTTTTCCATCACAGAGTTTGCCACCTTTTCCCTTCCAGAGCTGATGATGCTACAACAGTGCCAATGACTACAGGTTACTCTTTCGCGACAGACTTCACTGAAAAGGCTTTCAGTGACGCCATCGAGGCAGCATCAACGCCATTAATTATGCAAACAAACAATGAGGACCGTGAGTCATCAGATTTTCCTGAACATGACACAGAGCAGTCCACTTCTCCATCTGAATTTGTGAAATACGAAGACGGTGGTGTGACAGAACAGTCTCTTGAGGTGGTGACTAATGACAGCACTCTCGTCACTGAAGAGCATGAATCGACTGACTCGTCAAGTGGTGAAATGGACACGAATGCTGCAACCATCGAAGAAGATGTTCAGCTGGCAACTGAAGAGGCTGATGGAAGTGCTACTGCAGGTTCAGACAGCAATGCATCTACTGGTGAACGTGCTCAACCGGAAGGTCAGTCAGAAGATGAAGAAGGAACCAAGAAGGCTGCCGAAGAGGGTCAAGAAGGAAAGACTGAAGGGGAGGAGGAGACTTTGGCAAGTCAAGCCACCGATGGGGATGACCAGCTTTTAACCACCCTAGCCGTCGACATGGAAACCACCAGTGAAAGCCAAAATCAAGCAACCGAGAAAGAAGCCTCACCAAGCCCCGATCTCGAGATCACTAGTGAAACACCAATTGATATCACTAGCACCGTGGAACCCGAATACCAGGATGGCCATTCTGAAACTCCTTTGGAAGCTCCATCAAGTCAAGCGGCTACATTTGACCTGGAGACGGAGGAAACCGTGACAATCGAGGAAAAAGGAAGTATTGAGGGTAAAGCCAGTGATTTCGTTGGTGTAGAAGATAAGCTTCAAAGCGAGGAAGTCCATGAGCCAGACAACGGAATGACCTCAGATACCCTTTCACTTGAGTCCGAACAATCAACAACCACGGATTCTACCGTAGACAGAAGTACAGTCGAGGGTGTAGCCAGTGATTTGATTGATGTAGAAGACAAGCTTCAAGGCGGGTCGGACAGTGAAATGGCCTCAGAAGCCCCTTCACTTGAGCCCGAACAATCAACAATCACGCATTCTACCGTAGATGGAAGTACAGTCGAGGGAGAGCCAATTGATGCCAGAAGAATGAAAAGTGTTGATGCGGAAGAAATCTTGGAAGAAAAAGCTGAAAGTGTTGGAACGGAGGAGGTGATAGCGGAGGCCACCACAGAAATGGCAACAACTACCGTGGAAGTTGATGACTTCACAACGGAAGAAGCCACTGCAGGCATCTCAGATAGCCGTGTAGCAACTGTGAAAACACATGCCACAACTTCCGATAAAGCCCATCAAAGAGAGGCGCTCTCGTTTCAATCTCTTCGTATGCACATTTTTCAGGGCCTTCACGGGGTAAAGGACAGCATCTATCAGGTGTGATTAATTACAAATAGCCTTCTTTTTGCTATATTTTTTCTCTTGTCAAGTGAATCTACTTTTCTTTCTCCCTCAAGGCTGCCACTTCGTTGCGGAAAGCCGTGGAGGACCTACAGGATGTCATGGTGTCATTCATTGATGGCATTAACGTGCACTCTCGAAGGGGCACTCCTTCCGACCTCCCCTACGGCGAACCAATGGAAACTCGGTGGGCTATTTTTTAAAATTCAAACTGTTTACACAAACAAAAGTGACTCGTAATGCCATATTCTCCCATTTATCTCTAATTTAGAGAGACAGCCCTCGGTCCTGTGAAAGGAGAGTGAAGAGTGACACACAAACCAATCATTTTCAAGCTGACTGATTTAACATCTCTCATAATTGTACTCTACTAGACATTAAGCAAATAAAAATAAAGATAAACTTTCTACTATTGTTTAAATAGAGTGGGGAGGGTAACTCACCTCGATGGGGACACTGTTGACAAAGACAGCGATGAACCAATTGAGGGTGATTGTTGAGATGTCAACTTCGAGTTCCCGCATGACAGTTGCAATCTTGGGACAGTATTTGGTAATTAAATCACGGAGGATGATCTGATCAGCCTGTGCGGCGATGAGGCCTTTATTGAAGTAGTTCTGTGGAAAGTAGTGCTCAACGATCAGCACCAGTAGCCTAGCGGTGAACGAGAAGGATGGCTTAGTCATTTTCATCGCCAAAAGGATTTACAAAAGGCAAGTAATTTAAGGGTTAGTGGAGGAACCCGACGTCCAGGCACCACGCAACCATTAACAGGATTCGGTAACTTCGTGTTGTAGACAAGCCAGTAAATGAACAACGAGAGAATTGTAACTTGTAAGGAGCGCCACCATTTACTTCGAAAAGGCACCCAAAATCAGGCCAGTAGGAAGGAACGATGAAGCTTCAGTCATTCTGATCAGTTTACACAGATATGTCATGCGTTGGGCGTTCGTTTAACACCTAGCTTTTGAATAGGAACCACCTTAGTGGCCCCGCATCGTGCTTTGCCCAGTAGGCTGGCCTCTGGATCATGCCAGTAGACTTCAAGCCCTCCTGAACGTCGAATGCACGGATCCTGCCCAAAGTAATGCATCTTCTCTCATCGCCACGTTGCTAGCAGCAGACAGCGAGTCCATTCCTAATGCACTGGATGGAAGACTCAGTAGTGACCCCTCAAGGAGGGACTGAAAACGACTTCCACACTCAGAAATTGTGCCAGTTCGGTGGCAGACGAAGTGCCATTGAAAATTGAAGCGACGCTGTCCATGAAACATCCGAGAAAGTCTGTTGTGGAGGCGTCCACGGCACCCGCATGAGGCCATCAATTAAGTGAACACACGACACCTCCTCCTTCTCTCTGTTAGCTAAATTGAGCCCAAGCAAAGTGGGACTGAGGAACAGACTCAAAGTCTTGTCTCCACGGTGCTATTTCAAATCTCGTCCTTGACCAAATGAGCAGGATTTTAGACCAGTATTCTTACAACCAGTAATGAGCATATGGAATGGCCATTACATTCTTTTTTATCCCAAAACGGTTCCCAAGCCGGATAAAACTTCAGATTTGAAAGAGGTGCCAAGACGATTTCATGGTTGAACTCAGCTTCAATGACTAATGCGGTCGTTTTGAATGTTTTATTTTACAGATTTGACTACATTGTGATGGTCGGCGCTGACCACTGACCAAAGAGAGCGCTAGGGGCGATGATCAAAAGAGGAGAGGGGCTCTGTAATGCTTTGACTGCTTGCTATACTGTCGATTTCATTAGAATGGCTACTGGATTGCTTCGCCATTGCCCCTTTGCCGGGTAAACTGGCCTTCGAGCCATGCCAGTAGCCACTTAGTCCTTCTTTGCGCCAAAGATTCATAAACTATTCAGATATTTTGTTTTCTTTTATCTTCAGGGAGTCTCTGGGTGCTGTAGACATTGCAATTTCTCATCTTTCCTTACTCCTTTTTGCATGCAAGGAAGGAAACAAGCTGATAGTCCTTGAAGGTTAAGATATGTTGGTGGTATTCATTTGCCTACTACTCACCACCACAAGTGAACCGTCCAAGCGGGGGGAAAAGCCTGTATTTTATAACTGTCATTAAGAATTGACCTTTTCAAACCAGAGGCATTTATCTTAAAAGGACCAAGCATGCAAGTCAAATTACTCATTTCGGATATTTGATTTCTGACAGGATATTCAGGACATCCTAAGAATAGTCTGCAGCAAATTTCACGAGAAGCTGACTTCTACGGCACCTTGAAAACTGGGTCCAAATCTGATCATAGAGCAAGTAAGCACATGTCGCACCTATCAGGTTTATCCACCATATTATAACGTACAAATGAGAGCATACATTTGACACAGCCCTACTAATTAAAATGAGTAGTATATGTGGGTTAGGATGGGAATCAAGGTGATTTCTTCGTCACCTAATCCTTTAATCTGGCCTGAGTCCATGTTTTCAAAAGAAAAACAAGTTTCTAAAGGAGCTAATCCAAAAAGTTGCAGTATTTAGCGAACCTAATCAGTATGCACAATCAAATTTTTGACAGTTGTCAAATACATTGTGCTGACGTTCACCGAATTCGTGTTCAAACGTGTAAGGGTGATGCGTCCTCAGTACATCTACTCACCAAAAAGTGGTTTCTTTATCAAGGAAGAGTGAGGCATTGCCAACAATGAAGTTCATGCCCTGGCAGTACCCCACAGCTGGATTGTGGATAGTGAAGGCCTGTAAAATCTCCTGCATTTTCTGTACCTAGAACAAAAACCAAAAAGCAAACGGATTTTCTTTGTTAAAGCCTTATCCACAAATGAGTTTTCACAATATTCATGTTCTCTTGGCTTTAAGCCAACTCAAACACAACCAAATCCTTGAAGTGGTGGTCAGTGAGAATCGAAAATTATCGCCCTCTTGAGTGCTTCCAGAGGTGTGAGAATGAGGTGATGTCAGGCGACACATTTGTAAATTCTTCAGTCTTTCTAAATTATTTGAAGTTTTCTAGAAAATCATCTGTTGGAGTACTCTACCTCCCCAATGGGTGACTCCATTCTGCGACGATCCAACACTGGAAGTGCTGGATGGATGGGACTTATGTTAGGCTCATTGGGTGAAGCCAGCTTTAAATGTCAGCATTCATTCCTTGCTGGAAATGAGGCAACTGTTGGGAATGGAAGTGCAAAGCTGGCATAGGACGACGTAGGTACCAGTTGTTAAAGTAGCTCCAAATATCGCCTCATTTTCCCTGGAACCCCTTCATATTTTGAACCCCCACCCTTCCAACCTTCCTACACGATTAGCGCCTCACTCAGTCCTACAAAGTCTGGAGATCAGACACGCTCCCAGTTCCCACAGCCGGTGAAATAACGCATTTCCTCTGTCCATGCGGCACGGTGAATCTCATAAGGCTTGGCTTTTACGTTTTGGACAGCAACAACTCCTAACATTCTTTGCATAATTTTGTGATTTTTTAAACAAAGAGGACGCTGTCAATCGAGTAGCACAATCAACCCACAATAGCCGTCTACTACTCGACACGTCACTACCGCCCCATGCAACATTTTTGAACAGCAACTTACTCCGAATCCCTCTGGTCTATTGAATGCAATGTGGTTGGGAAAGGTGCGCAGTACATCCAGAGTAATTTGACGTCGACAGCAAGAATCCACCTAAACAGGAGGAGCAAGGCAGTAACAATGATTAGATGGGGTAAACGCCTCAAAATATTCACCCTAAGCGTCCTTTTCGGCGTCTCTACAGTTAGACGTTGAGGTCATGCTCTAGAACACAACGTGATTTCGCCTCCCAAGGCATGTTCAGGCCTCACAATTTGACGCTTGAGAACTTCTGAACTCCTCCCCCTTTTAAAAGTGGCTTTACGGAACCGATCCACTAAACAGTCGCTCCCATTCATAATTGCTACGACCGGACTACACGTCTTTTAATCGTTTACAGGAAAAGAATAAATCGAGAACTCAAACCACGCAAAGCATCTAATAAAGGCGGAAAGTGATTCGGAGCTCCTCTTCCCGGAATAAGCAATTTGTAAGAGCCAGAATGTACAGACTTCAATCCAGACTCAACAAATACCCAAATGAATTTTTTAAATACATATATTGGACTAATAATTAGGCCCTTCGAGCCCACCACCTTCTTTAGGCGCCTAGGTGACGGGGAGAGAGAGAGAGAGACCGACCCACCTGACTATCGTTGACCTTATCTACAAGGTTTTGGTAATACTGCGGATCCATTTCCATTTGAAACATTCCAGCGCCAAGCTTCACCAACTCCTCCCACACCCGGTGTCGCATTCCACCCGGAATTCCGCGTCGACAGAGTTCCTTTAGGCGTGGCTAAATACCAAACCACAAATACAAAATGAAATATAGATGGATTCAAGGCTAGGACGGCTCCAAAACCCACCTACCCGAGGAACTAGACTGAAATCCGAGTTCAAAATTTCATTCCATTGTGCAACTTTCAGCTCTTCTGGGGAAGAATTCATCGTGTAGGTGTGTAGTAGGAGACTGATGAGGTAAAGCATTGTGGCTCCCTCGTTGTCAAAGGACTCCTGGAAACCGTAGGTGTTTGTATAACCGCTTCGGGATGATATTCTAGGCAAAATAAATGACGTCGGGTTGCACTCGAGAAACACTTTTCGATGGGTCTTATGAGTAATCAGGACTTTGACAGAAAACATTTTTAGCCATCAATCACAACTGCGGCTTTGAAGTACCGTCAGATCTACGCATACGAATCCAACTGCTATCCCTACTAGGCTGACAAATGCATAGATTATTCGGTAAAATAAGGTTTGAAAACGTGAATAGCGTACAGAAAAGAAGTTGGTAATCTGGGGTCATCCCTTCTGGCAACCTCCAACAGATGTCCAACGCGATCCCTGTGCTGAAAGACAATGAGAATATGATTGTTCGATTGTTAGTCGGTTGGGTCCCTCTCCTACCCTAAATGGTCCGCCTTTTTCTTAGTGTGATAATCTCTGATCCGATGATTAACTCTTGGTTTCAGAATTGTAGGCACTTAAGGCACGGTATTTGTACTTCTGCCAGACGGAATGGCCCTCAAGTCATGCCAGTAGCCCCACCCCTTCTTCTGGGAAGTCCTGGGATGCCGAAAGCAAACACGATCCTAAATTGCATGTACCTTGACTTCCATTCCCAAACGTCAAAACATAACTTGATGGAAGGAAGTAAAAAGCCACGGTGAGAAAAATTTTAAAGGTCTCTAACACAGAGGCAGAAAATGACGTCTAATTCCGGCAACTACTTTAGTCTCGTGGTCTGTAGGTATGGAAGAAAAGCTCGCTTCTCCACTTCTCGAGCACCAACTTCGTTGTGATGATAGAAGGGGCGGGTTGACAAAGAGGATCGTTTCAAAAGAGAAGGAGCCCTGTAATGCTTCGACTGTTGACTAACTCTTCGATTTTGGTTCAGGAGGACTCCTGACCATGCCTACGGCTCTCAGCCCGCAACCAGCCCTTCCGTACATTCTCTGTCCCAGTCTTATGATCTCCCTCGTCTTCAAGAAAGACTCAGAGGGCCACAGCGCAACCTAACCTTACCCACTTTGTACTATCTTCAAGATGTTTTACGTAAATCAAGTTTACCTTGACATTTATGGGCAGCTCAGCATACCGGTCACCTTCTAACGCCCCATCCAGCTTATACTTGTAGCAACTTTGTAGCAGCGAAGCATAGCCTATTTGTAGATCATGAAGTTCACTTTCCAACGTTTCATTTGCCCTAGAATCACGCAAATATTACAGTTTCAGAACGCATGAAATGTCATTAAAATGCATGAAAGAATGGCACATCTAAGCATCTACTCTGTATTCACTCGAAGCAAACAACCCATCACACCCAGAATGGACTCACTTGCGAAGATACTCAATCTTATCCAAGGCCTGTTGGAGTTCAGTCTTCATGAAGTTGTTTACCTCATCCATCTCGCTCAAACTACCGCTGTCAGAACCGATGTGACTATGGCAGAGGGAATTTGAGGATGTTACTATGTAGCAGGAACGGGAAACCATCGCATAGACACATTTCAATGCTTCAACTTGATTGTAGGAGGAATTATTCGAAGAAACTAAGCCCTGCTTTAAAAACCTTCCGTTCTTATTTTTCCATTATTTACTGTTACGTTCAGAAGCGTATGGGATATTAAGTGCAATGGAAAGATAGAATGCTTGCTGGGGACACTAATACGTTCAAAGGTCCGTCTCTAAGTCATTAAGATTGAGAAAATTCCGAGCATTCTCATTTCGATCTCACCAATTATTAGATTAAATTAGGCGGGAAATAAATAGTTGGTCGACTTACAGTGCTTTACTTTGCGAAGGTGATACTGGAGACGGGAGTGGAGGTTTATCCTCCCTAAATAAGGTGCATAACATAATACATTAAGGATAAGGACGCTTTTCTAAGCCATATTACTTATTTCGCATCAGTAGCAACGGGAGTGCTTAATGAGAATGGTTAAGGTTGATTGTGCAGTTTCATGCTATTCACGTACGGGAAGAAATGCGTCCCTTCCACAACAAGAGGAGAAGCTGTTACTGATGATTCCACTGGGTCTATAATTTCCTGAGGAGAAGTTCGCGCTTTTAAAGCACCTAGTAATATTTAAAATGCAAATAATTCAATACACAAACTTTTATGTCGGTCAAATGAAGAACAAGTCTACAATTCAGACTAGGAAGGTAAGATACCTGGCAATATTGACATCACGGAGACTCTTAAACTTGCATGAAAGCCTACAGTAAGCATCCTCACTTCCTTACAGAAAATGAGGGCAAGACGACTTCGAGAGCTCACCGCTTTTAATGGAGGTGAAGGAGTAGGTTTTTGAAAAACCGCGCAGGAGGTGCTGGAAACAGAATTGAGGAAAGTGGTGAATGAAGTTAGAATCCACATTGGAAGTTGCTAGTGAGATTGGTGACTTTAGCCGTCACAAGGAGCTGTCATTGAGAACACCTTAACAAGCATGTCCTGTTGAAATTTTCCATTTTGAAACATTGTGGTAAAGATCAAAAGAGTTTTTGAAACAAGATAACTAATCTGTGGGTTTTGTGGTGTAAGAGCATAAATCCAAGTCTTACAGCATCGGCTGCATCCCTCGTGACAGTTCTTTGAAACCATGGTCCATTCAGAAATTATCGTAATTTCGGCTTTAAAACTTTTACAGAAGCAAAAGCTGCATTCACTTTGAAGTTAGACAACCGAAAGGAGGTGGATAGCTGAAAGCGTCTGAACTAAAAGAAAACATTTATAGGACCCTCGAAAACAGCCAATCATCTGCGACGTGGGACTACCAACTTTCCAGTCAAACAAAGACCGACGGGCAAGCACAGTGGCGTTAACTACACATACTGTTCTCACCCTTAGAGTACAGAGGTAAGGTAAACAATTGGTTGCACCACATAGTAGCAAAGCTTCAACACACAAAAGCCCAGAATACAGATAAGGAAACAGTATTTTAAACGGTAGATCTGCTGCTCATTGAGTTAAGTGAAGTAAGAGGGGTATTAAAGTCCTACTGGGACTTTTAGGTTCACAACTGTCAGACGAGACACGTGCTTAGCGGTCTGAATGCAGTAGCAGATGACAAGTAGGTTCAATTAAAAACTACCAACAGACGTGGTTTCATGAGGCATTTCAGTCCGAGTGGGGTACGGATGCGACCGTTAGAAATCATTCAAAAGGCATCAAGTACAGCCAGCTTGGTTGCTGAATGGTCTAACAGAAATATGACTGGTTTTAAGGGCAGTGAAGACAACCAAACATTCAATTGCCTGACAGGGACAATCGCGACCGTGATGGATGCCAGCCTACTGAAGACAGTAGAGGAAAGCCCAATTAAGTCACAACTACTCACAGAAATAAAAAAAGGGTCAGTTCTTCTGTGAAGACGATGAATCAGGCTACTTTTCATCACTCGCAGCTTCCATGAATTAGCAAACCTTGAATGGTAGGAGAGCAACCCGCTCCCGATCGGAATAGAAGGAGCTTTTCTGATAACCAAGACTTGGAGATCCTGGCCTACATTCTCACTTGCCACAAAACCCAAGTGCACGATTTCATTTTGCAAGTTAGAAAGAGCCTTAAAGTAACGGGTGTGTCAGATTTACCATCGATGACGAAGTAGAGCCCAATACTCACTTAAGTGCCGAGTCAGACAGTCATGGTTTCCGAAATTGCGTGGTAAAATGTCATAAATGGACGGAAAAATTCAATAAAGGAGTCAAAAACGGCAACTGAATCATGCTTACAAAATCCAAGTAGCGGTTATTTAGGGATGCAGTGGAAGGCCATCGTTCGGCGGTCCCGTTGCCATCAACAGTGGAGTGTTTGAAATCACCATTTCCCAAGTCGCGACAAGCCTTAAGGATTAGAGAGGGATGCAATTTACAGGCGTTAAAATGCAAGTCTTTGTTGGTTTTGGGTCTAAGCTTGCACATTGAGTGCTTTTAATTAATTAGGTTAGGAAGAGAATAACACAATCGCTATTCTCTTGGCTTCACTTCACATCTTAGTGATGAAGTTAACACCTGAACCGCCTAGGCATACTTGCAAAGGGTTTCTGAACAAATTCATTTAAATACGGTAGACATGACCCAGAAGGCAAGAGGCAGAGGAAGAAAGGAGAACAAACCTGGAGGCTACTTAACCATGCGAGCATCGAATTGCGGTTCTCCGCTTGGTATGTGTATTTCCGGCTGCTGCTGCTACAATTTGTCAACAAAGCAACAGCCCATTCAGATAGATGGTCAAACTCCAAAACACATCGACTACTTTATAGAAAAGATTTGCTACTCAGTAATAAAGTGATAATCTGCATTTCCATAGGTCACAAAATACCTTATCTGGTTTGTTAGTACTTTTTGTTTTTTTGTGCTGAAACGGTAAGGAACTTTCCACACATTCACTCTTGCAGAGTTTTGGTGAAATAAAATACGCATTGATAATAAAAATGAACTGATCTTGCTGCCCTTTAGTTTGAGGTAAACTGAGGTGGAAGTGATGGGAAGAGCTAATTTCCCTCATCCACCTGAATACCACGAGCAATACGGTTCAATTGACGCCTTACCGACTTGGACGTCAAAGAATAAACTGCAGTGACCTTCCCTAGGCTTGGGGTGGTGTTAAGCGATAACTATCTATCTGGGTAAGTTGTAAACTCCTATTCGTGGCAGAGAATGTCTGTTCGCTCCTTGATTAGCCAAAAGTACAGGTGGCAGTGGTACATTTTCGCGCAGCTTTCTTAGAAAAAACATGTGGAATCGCTCCATCAATAGGATCAGAGCAGCATTTGAATTGGTACATTATGTTACATGTTTTTTTCACGCAGGGTTTGAACGTAAAAGTTGTTTAACTATGCTCTTAAGTTGCTGCGATGTTAGATGTGTGGTTTTTAAAAGGAGAATCCTCGGCGATTAGGTCATATTATGGCATAGCAACACATACACTTTCTTAAATTTAACCTTGTAAAACAAACTCACTTGACGAATTCAGGTGGTTGATGTCACTCATTTTCATATTGAGTAGTATATCCAATTAGTTAATTAAAACCACTTGACTGTAAAGTTAGAATTACTGTACAATATGTGCGAGGAATTAATTTCCATCACGCAATTTCGCTTCGGCGCAATTAGTCCAGGTAGTCCTTATTTCATTTTGCATATTAACAGCATACTTACAAAAAGTATTTTATTTGCCTCTCTGAAATGATGCATTAGTTCTGTGTGCGCATTAATAACATGGTAAACATTTGAAATTTAATTGCACAAAACTGCAGGCGGCAGTTGTTTTAGCCAACCCCCTAAAAGCTTGGATTGAGAAGTTGCACCTGAGCGCTACACGCCTACTAGAAGTCTGAACTCACAGGATGCTGAATGTGGACGGACTCTCTGGCTCAACGAGGAAGACAGCATCTACCAGGGAAACGGTGTAGAGGGGATCCCTTTTGGGATTATTGGCACTTTCTTCATCATGAAAAACCAACAGTCTCAAACCGATTGTGTCCAGCACCACCCATTCGCGTCTTGCTTTTCGCCGCAGAAACAGAGGGCCTTAAAAATGGGAAGATGTTACACTCTCTAAGCTCTGAGGGAGAAGTCAATGCATTTTCTCAAGGTAGGTGTAAATACGTCATTCTGCATCCTTTTAGCAAGGCAGGTAGTTGAATAGCACGGTAAGCTAATGGAACCCTTTGAGCTTGCCATCCTTGTGATAACAGTGTACTATCTTGGTGTATAAATTGACAGACCACCTGATGTGGCATTGTAGCGGCTTTCTCCCTCTTCACTTGCATCACTCAGTATCTTAAGGACTCGTGTAGGCTCAAGGCATGCTCTACTCTGAGTGGGGTACTAGTCAAGGCCATCGGAAGAGCAAATTCAAACCACACAAATGCAGCCCCCTGATTACAATCAATTCGGTAGCATTTGCTCGCAGAAATTCCTATAGGTGAGTCCACCGCCTAAACACTCACTTGTGCAGGCCTCCACGATACGGATCGCCACCTTATGCAAATATGTCAACCGGATATGATTGTTTAACTGGTAGCTGCCCGTCAAGTTTTGGTCTTAGACACCTCAACAAGTTCGGCTTTGTTGACTATCAGCCAGTGACTATAGTTTGAGAGTGAACCTTTTGCCGAGTGATGCCAAGCGACTCGGCAGAGCAGCAGGTGAGAATGCACAAGAGGACATCAAAGAGGATACACTTTTATTTGGTGGTGTTGTCGGAGGGCAAATTCTACAAAGCCATCGCTACCCAAGTGTAAGATGCGGTAGCTGATAGTGATGTGGCTTATTCCATCAGATTGATATAAGAGCTAAAAGGAGTCATTTTTGCCGCCAAAACAATAACTTCGGGTGGTTTATTCCACCTCATGATCCAGTCTTAGGCACAAACACGTGCCCATGCCCTGAGCGCCAAGTTACAAGGCATTCTCTTGGTTGGATAAAAGTACACATCTTTAGCCTACATTGTCGATCCAGGTGGTCGTGGTGATGCTAAAGTAGACCTTCATACTCACCTCTTAACTGTCGGATGAGTGTATCCTCCATACTTTCACCAACTCGGTAATAAGAGTGCTACTTCGGATGATGGACATTTCGAGACATTAGGTGGTAATTAAATGCGTACATCATTAATTTCTGCATGAGACATTGACGTCGCCCCACAATCTGAGTGAGGTGTATGCAACAAGAGGGTGAACAACATCTTCCAAGAAGGCATAGCATCAGTTTTTAGGTCACATTTTTCGCGGTAAGCGATGGTGGTTACTTTTGTAACAAAAGTTGTTTTACCGCTCCCAGTGGGTAAACACTTCTCAGGTGAGGGATCTTTGGAGATAAGTGGGCATGTACGCTGATTGGGCAAATTCCAGGTTTACCTTTCAGAAAGCAAGGTTATACCAACCACAGTCAACGTCTAAGATGTGAGGGTAAACCCGTGGATTGAGAAAATGCTTCGATATTTCGAGCTACTCGTGATATTTTGGAGTTTTTTGCTAAACCTACTAGGTAAATCAAATGGGAAAGGAAAGGGAGGGGGGGAAGGGGACAAAGTCAACCCATCAAACCTGAACCTAAACCTGAGCAACAAATAACTATAACAATTCAAATGAGTGTGTAGAAATTATGGCATGACTAGATGACTATGCCTTGGTAATAAAAAATACGGTAAACGAGGCATTAAAATGGGATTATGAAGAGATGAAGGGGACTTTACTTGCAATGCTTAGTTTCCGTACTTCCGGATGTTTGGGTTCCAAGTACCCGCAGGTCTGGGGATGCATGTCACCACTTTTTTGTGTATCACACGTATAGCGAGTATAAGTAAGTAGGCGCCAGGCTTAACTCACTGCTACCGCCGCCGTAGCTGCACACACTTCACCCACAAGCTCATTGCTGATTGGCTGCCGTCTACTCACTGTGACCTTGACATCAGAATGGTATGCCTCCTGTTCAAGCACGTTGAGGTGCTCTTGCACAATACGATTTTACTATCCAAAGCACATTCTGCCAAGGAAGCTATAAAGATGTGGAAGTTTCTAGGACGCCTTGCACTCTCATTCGCAGATTGGAGACTTTCCTCCCCCAATGGATTTCAAGTTGGATTAGATCCGCCATATTTTGTCTACAAAGTGACTACTAATGAGGCGTTAGATGACGCTCTAAAGATGAATGGAGATGTCAACTGCGGCAGTAGAGCATTCTCCAGCCTCTGCAGTAATAAACACTTGAGGTTCAAATGGGAGACTCTCAACTGCATTTGTTTCCTCATTTTCACGTTGTCTGTAAAAAATTGACGCGTTATAACATCACACATGTGTATTGTCTCTTCAAGTTGAATGTAGGAGGACCTTTCTCTGCCTCTTTCAAACCTGTGTTGTGGAATCAATTTGGATTGCCACCATTTCAGTGGTCTTCGTCAACTAGAATGCGGACGAGCCCATTTAGGCTCAACTTCATTTGATTTAGTTAAAATTTGTTTGAAAGTATCATTTGGTATATGATTGGTGAGACTCACTTCCATCATTTAAGGTAAGAAATTGCTATGCGGAAAACATCGACGACACCACCTTCGCCTGTTCCATCGCTGCAAAGCCTCTTCTCCCACCATTGAAGGCGTCTGCAAGTTGGCTTCAAGACATCCACGGACGTGTGATGCAGGTCACCAGCATTGAATAATGCCTCCACTACTGGTGTCCGAAGGATCTGGAAGACCACTCCACCACGGTTGTGACGACAGCCGAGGTGTTAGAGCGCCCTCTGTCTGGCCACATTGCGAGCTTGAGACTAGTCTACACAAATCAGAATAATATTTCCGTGAACGCAAGAATCACTTTTGCCCATTTTCTATAAAAGTGAGTCCAGAATTTGTTATCAATTCCACATTTGCTGTTTCCGATTTCGCATGGAAGCTCCTAGTTAGTGCCAATTTTATCGCCCGAGTAACATGCATTGGCAATGGGAAACTAATATCTTGGACTTCAAACCACTCTAATGCCTGGATCACGGACCCTGCAGAGGTGGTCGTTTGCACTTCTACATGGCACTTCTACTCCTATCAGTTGTTGAACTTCCTCTCATTATACTCTCATAACTGGAGGTGGTGTGTGCTGCCAGTCACCCAGTCTCTCCTACACTCTAATAATGCAACCACACTCAAACGCGTACGCCTCATGACACCTCTTCATGGATAATTCAAGCTCTGCCACGCATAACTGGCAAGCGGAGAGAAATCGAAATCACCTTTGCGTTAATAAAATCCCTGAGAGAAATGCAACATCAGACTCGACTCCCAATTCTGCGATTGGAGGCAGTTCTGATCACGTCATTTGAATGGTATTGCAAGGCTGTTCGAGAGCCAGTTTCGTATTTATGGACTCTGTGGATTTCAACCATCCAGGAAGACGAGCCTTATTTACGCCCTCATCCAACAAAGCTGGACGATCATTCGTTGCGACTTCTGCGACCGATGTAAGGTGGCATCGTCATTCAACCACATCCGCGGCCACACGCAGCGGCATCAATGATCTGGAGGGAAAGATGCGTCAGCTTAGCGCCAATCATCGGACGGAATGGGCTTGTGTCACCAATGGGAGAAGGGCTGTTTGACAGAGTGGGGAAGGCAGGGAGGTCTTCGAACATTCCTTATTAACAACTATACACAAAAGAAGCCGACGTGGTAAGGAAGTAAAATGGAGGGATCACTTGCGGAGAGCGTTCACCCTGACGAGCTGACCGAGGAGGCCGACAAGTGTTGACTTCAAAGTGGATGCCAAAAAATACTACGACTGTGGCAGTGGAAATAGCAGTGTGTGTCAGTCGTGCTTTATAGTCCACTCGGAAGTCGTGCCAGTAGGCTAAGTGTCTCATATTTAACTAAGACTCCGGGTGTAGGTGGTAGCGCTTGCCCTGAATATGTACCTCCCAAACAGAGACGGGATGACCGATTGTGCAGAGAACTTCGAACAGTTCGTACAGTGGTAGAAAGCCATTCACAAATGACAAAGCGGTCTCAATGTCTGCCTATGGCACTCTTCGGTGTAAAAGGCGATGTCAAACGTGCTGGTCGCCAGTCCGCATTCCAGCAACCAGTGCCCGTGAACAGCATTCTAGGGATAATGTAGCTGGTCCTCAACACCGATTCGTTCCTCAAGCATTGGCTGGAACTTGCGTAAGAGAAATCGAAACTGAAAATGCCTTGAAGTAAGCATTGATAATGGAATATTGCAAGTGTCTCTCAACTAAAACACGACGCTGACAGCCCATCTATTAGCTGCAATGTCCTTTTATAAGTGGAAAAGGGAGATTCGTGGATGATGAAATGCCTGCGAGCGCACACACTGACAACAGTACCTATCAACTCACTGCCACGGGGCAAGTATTCAAGCACTCGGACAGAACATTTATCCCCAAGTCGAGAAAAGGTGCACTACTCGGACAGAACATGAATCGCTCACGTAATGGAAGGATCACTAACACCGACACCGAAACAAGTAGTCAAAGAAGCAAGTGAAGGTTTACGCACCTCCCTTTCCCTCGATCAAGTTGGCGCCCCTTGCATCACAACGTAGTCGGTGTTGCAAGCAAATCACCGATGATTGGACGGCAACTTACTCACTCCTCGAGGCATTTGTGCTGCACCTGGCAATTGGTTCAGGTTTAGAAACCGCACTGAGAGCAGGAAGGCATGTGTCGACCACCTCGTTTGTCCCTCGCAGAGGCACTTACCAATGGACGCGATTTACATCGTGTTCCTTCCTCCTTGTCCCATCTGTCTAGTCACTGCAATCCCAAGATGCGCCAACATTTGACAGCCACCCCAGTCTCAAGCTTGCCATCCCAACAGGCAATGGGAGAATATCGCTAATCAGTGATACTTCCACTGACAGCAATGCGACGATGGCCGACGCTGCGAAATAACACCTCGTCTTTCCATGTGATGTGAGATGGTGAGAAGCCTCAAGGTCCAATTTGAGTGACAACCAGTTGGAGGTGTCGTGGAACGCTGTTTCCTCAAACCAATTTTCTCTTTCTGTTTGATTAACTACCTTAAACATTCTGGCAGTGATCTTGGGACAACTAGGAAAGAAGAAATGGAGAATACCATGTAGTCTAAAGAACACTCAACTGCTCTTTGTTCGACTTGACAACCCATTTGGCGTGAATGGGCATAAACGAAGTCAGCTTATTTTAGGTGATGTGCTGTCACAGCTTTTTGGTCGGAAGAGTGGTATGAAAGAAGACGCAAAAGCAAAGAAATAATCCACTCACTTTGCCATTCAATCTTGAATTGATGATGACTAATTTTGGTGGTGTAAATGATCTCATTCCATGTGAGCATCATCGATTACGGAGGGTGTGTTTGCCTCCAGGGTGAAGAACTCTCCTCTCAGTGCTTCATTTGAGGCAGTTTGGCGGAATTGTTGGACTTTGCCTTTTGTAAGAGAGGAGGGGAGTGAATGCGTGCCTGGTGACGGAGAGGGCGACGCCGGCTCTCGAGGTGGAGGAATGGCACCGTGAACACCACCCTCGACCAACACGCCTGCTTGTTCCTGCAATTACAGAACCTTTGCACTGTTCATCTGCCCAACTTGGATAGCAACCCATGTTTATCTCGACAGGTCTGCTTCCCTTTCATGGAATTTCTCCACTGCAGTACACCTAATTATAACTTATCTCTAGTGTCGCACATATGTGACACTCAAGCTTTCTTGCCTTTTACGAACGTTTTTAAGCAGCAAGCGAGTGAAAGGGACAATCAATTAATAAACTTAGGCATGCACTGCAGGCAAGTGGGACTGCTATTTGTCTGATGTGGTGGTTACCAATGGCTAAAAATAAGCAATTGCAAGTGCTTGGTAGGTTTCTCCATTTTTGACAACGACGATGTGATAGAAAGTGCGCGTCTAGTCGCAAGGGCATGGAGCATGAACATGCTTGGGTCGTCTCTCCCTCGTGCCTGCTGGTATGGAACAAGTGTGCTTCACAACGCTCCGTTCATACGCTCCCCTCCACTCTCTTTTCCCTCACACTACCATCCACCAAGGTCCGTTTTGAGGGTGAACGCAAACTAAACCAAAGGGAACTTACATGTGTAACAGTGATGGGGAGATGGTAAGGATAATTATCACCACATCTTTGGGCAATTATTTCAGATACCGTTCTGCCAATGTAGTTTAGCCTTCATAATTTGGCTCAGCTACTACATGGAAGCCCACTTCTCCCTGACGGGCAAAAATATAATTACTTACAGACAGAGAAGCATAAATACGCGCTATTTAATGCAGAAGCTGCAAAAGAGATGGTTGGATCAGTGCCATACTACTGGTTAGGTTATAAGTAGGCCACACCTCAGTGGTTGACAATGCTGATTGGACTTAGCGGTAGTTAAGTGAAATTCGCTTACATTAGACATGCTGGAGTATTAGTGTCTTGATCAGCATGAAGTAAACCTGTACCTGCAATCACAGCACGTCTTTCTCTCTATCCTATCCCAAATGCTTAGTAGAAATGATGATAATTTGATTTCGCTCGGCACCTAAACATAAAGAGCTCTGCACTGTTCAAGTTTTACAGCAATTCCAGTGGCTGGAACTAAAAGTGAAGGATAGGTCCTCAAGATGATCATGAAATAGTTGGTAGAATAGATTGTGGCACCCGCGCCCTGAACATGCAAATGTGTGAAGTACTGAGGTGGAGTATGCATTGCCGATGTGCAGAAGGATTGGCGACTAACGGCTCAACCCGGAGGTCATACCCTCCGTCATCCTCCGTAAGCTCTCTCTCCTGTTCTCAGATGTAGAATGTGCAGGCTGCCATTGGATAGCATCGTTTTATGCTTTGCACGCTTGCATTGCATGCCTTTTGTTCCTATGAAACCGACCGCCACATTTGCTCAGCTTTCTACGATGCCCTTGCGTTTCTTCTACGGTATCAATTAAGCCTGGAATCGCAATATGTGTTGTGTGTGTCTCGACCCATTGGAAAACTTGGATTCGTACCTCCATCTTCCATTGGACCACATTGTCGTGGGAGAGGACGGCCAAGAAGTGCGCATTTGCCGCACTGAGTGCTACGCGGAATAGATGGCACTACAGGAACACATGCGTTCGAATCTCGACGACTAGGACGGTTAGCTCGTGGGTGCTTCACGCAGCACTGATTACGTTGTGATGGCTGACACGGGAGGCTGACCAAGGGGAGCGTCGGGGACGACGCTCGTAAGAAGAGAGGGGTTGTGCAATACTTTGTTTCTTTGAACTGCCGGTTTCGTTCACTTGGGTGTCCATATTGTACTGAGCCGGCGCCAAATCCCTCTGTTTCCAGAATACATGTATTCTACCCCCAGTACTATGCCTTCTCTTACCTTAAAGGGAGTCTCGTGACGCTACAGTAGTTGTCAGTAAGGCATGCTCGAGGGTCCACCTGCCTGCCTGCCTGCCTTCTCCTCCCTGTCAAGCGGCCCTTCTCACATTGGTGACACCAGCCAGAGAAGTAGCACTGTATTGGTAGGCAGGCCACCACTAGCGCGTCAAAGCTAGTGGTGGTCTGGACAATGCAGGTCCTCTCTCTTTCATTCCACTAACCCAACTGGCTAAGCTTCTGTGCGTTAGTTGAACTAGTTCAGCTAATGCATGACTGTAGTAGACAAGGCAACATCTCCTTAGTTGAAAAGCTATTTTATTATTCTACGCTGCGTCGTGGTCATCACCTTGCGCCCTCCAGTGTCACTAACGCAATTTTGAATGGAAAGTAGTGCGTTGCAAGACGCTGCGATTTAGGAGAGACAATGCGACGGAGATGGTCAAAGCAGAGGCGGTCTCTTCGTCTCCGTGCCATCCAACACCTCTATAAATGGAACTGTGCAACCGCAAAGGCGAAACATAGTGAGTGAGACCTGAAGCGCCCGCCTCGATTGCCATTGCACGTGCAGCCTCACAGTGATTGGGCAGCTGACATTTTGAATGGTGAGGCAATCGATGCAATCAACTGCTTAGGTCACTTCCCAACGCTAAGTGTTACCAGCATGGCTGAACGCTTAATGCCATTGACTGCTGCCTTTCTGTTAGTCTACATTTCGTTCGTCCTTTATGGACACGTTTTTGGATTTAGTTGGCGGCACTTCCTTCTCGCCTCCGCCGTGGTGGACTTCGTGGCCATTGTGCTGCGACGAGGTAGGTGCTCGCCTCCACACACACCTCTACTAACGCCATTCACTTGCAGGTGGCCAAAGAAGGAGAGCAGTCTGCCACAAGGCAGTTCAGCCCCATGATCATGTGGAGGAGGAGGAGGAGGAGGAGGAGACGCAGGAGAAGGTGGAGAAGGAGAAGGAGAAGAAGTCGAGAGGAGCGTCTGCTGTGAAGTTAATGAGATTGCAGCAGATCCTCCATTTCTTCGCTCCGCCTACCAGTCGGCGATTGCGGTCGATGGAAGTGGAAGAAGCCGCCGATGCAGGCACCAGCTATGCAATAAGTGAACTTGCGGAGGAGTGCGAATGGGTGGGAGGAGGGTGTGTGAAAGGCTCAAGTCATGTTTGGGTTGAGAAGAGGAGGCAGAAGGAGGCAGAGGACCGTTCGAAGAAGAGGGTGTGGTACGAGGAGCGGGACGAGGAGGAGGAGGAGCGGGAGGAGTGGAGAGTGGAGAAGGAGGTGAAGAAGGCGAAGGCGAAGGCGAAGGCGCGCCATGTGATCAGCGGCGCCCAACTTGACGGCCAAGCAACGAAGATGCGTGGCAGGTGGCGACGACTCCTCACCAACTCGATGGGCGGACTAGTGTGGCGCCGACTTCAACCAAGTCACCAGGACCGATTCACCCACACCCACTCCATGAGACATTGATGGAGGAGGAGGAGGAGGCAACGCTTGCTACACCCACCACCCACGCCATCGCAAGCCAAGTTGGTAAGATTGTTCTTCTGGTTAAGGCAGCACCTGCACTAGGGAGAAGGCGTGAGAAACACTTGAGTGGCTGTTGATGCACCTGCTAGCACAGCCAGCGTTTAGCGGAGCAGGAAGTAGAAGAAGAAGAAGAAGGCGATGATGATGATGCGGCGGAGGAGAAGAAGAAGAAAGGCGATAGTGGCCCTTGCTTTTGCCAAGCACTAGTGACTCCACCCACTTCACGGCGAGGCAACGACTTCCGTCCCTCCGTCCCTCCGTCCCTCCGCCAGTCCGTCAGTCAGTCAGTCAGTCAGTCGGTCAGTCAGTCAGGCCATCTATCCCTCCTCCATTCATTTCTCCTTTCCTTCATTTAGTGCTCAGTCGAGAGGGGTCAAGGTGCCTACAACACATCATCGCACATGTCCGCCGGAGTCGACAACACTTCCCCTGCCATCGCCACCACCGTCCTTCACCGCGGCTCTCGTCTCCCCGTTCTTCACTTCCTTCGCCGTTCGCCCACTCCCCCCTCCGTCCCCCTCCCCCACTCTTCTTCGAGTAGCCCTTCGCCTCCCTCCTCCGCCTCCTCCTCTTTTCGCATTCACATCCCATCCCTCCACCTCGCCCCTCCCATTCGCATTCACCTGCACTTTCGCCTATTGCATGGATGACTGCTTCTGCATCGGCTCCCCCCTTCCTTCCATTCCTTCTTCCGCCGCACTTCTACGCCTCGCGATGACTTCGGGCATCCGTTGCAATCTCATCAGCTTCACAGCAGATGTGACTGGCGAGTTCTTCTCCGCCCCTCCACCCCTCCGCCCCTCCACCCCTCCACCCTTCCCCTCTCCACTTCCTCTTCCGCATGAATATCGCTCTCTACTGCCTTGTGGCAGATGCATCTGCTTCTTTGGCAGCCACAGCCCACATCTTTGTTACTTAGGGTTAAAATACATTTCTCTCCTTACTCAACTCGCCTTCTCACTTAGTTGGCGCGATGGCGGTGCTGATTCGTAGTGAGGAGTTGTAGGAGACACAGCTACCGCGGAACTGTGAGCACATTCGTCCAAGTGCTCATTTCACTAGGCATCCTTCCCCTCCCCATCGCCAAACCAACACACCCACTCCGACACTATTGCTTTGAATTCATTCAACACCTCACACAGGTGTTGGAGGAGGCAAGGCCCTCTTCAATGGATGCCTAATACCTAATGCCTAATGCCTAATGATTTGCGTGGCAACCGATACACCCACTCACTGCATGACTGATTCGTAGTGAGGAGTTGTAGGAGACACAGCTACTGCGGAACTGTGAGCACATTCGTCCAAGTGCTCATTTCACTAGGCATCCTTCCCCTCCCCATCGCCAAACCAACACACCCACTCCGACACTATTGCTTTGAATTCATTCAACACCTCACACAGGTGTTGGAGGAGGCAAGGCCCTCTTCAATGGATGCCTAATGCCTAATGCCTAATGATTTGCGTGGCAACCGATACACCCACTCACTGCATGACTAGTGCATCGCTCCATCGCTTGCATACGCCACCGCCACCACCACCGCCACCGCCACCGCCACTTTTCCTCTCCTTCCCTCCTAATTGTGCCTACACGAGCTCTCTCCTCGCACTCCTGCATGTGCATCGCAGCATCCACCTCTCACGCACTCATCACCTCTATCCTCAACAATCATTCACTCTGATCCAACAAAGGAAGGATACAACATCCCCTCTCTCCCTGTGGAGACACGATGTGCCACAATGCAACATCATCCCCTTCACTAATCCACACGCACACACACACACACACAGGCGTACTGCAGAGCCCACGCCCCACCTTTGCCCACCACCAAGGAAGACCTAAGGAAGCAGTCATAGCAGCAGTAATGCGGCAGAAGACACATCTATTTCACGCACCAGGACAGAAATGCTACTGGTGGCATCCAGAAGGGTTAGGAAGCCACTGTCACGGTCAGGAGGTCGCATCGTCCAGCCCAAGTACAAGGACCGAGTTCTAAGTGTTTTCTGTACCCAAAACAAGGCGTAAAATAAACAGTCTAAAAATAAAATACAATAAGGAAGGAGGAGGAGGAGGAGGATGAGGGAAAAGGAGGAAGTCCTCACACCAACTGCACTCACCTCATCAACCGTTACTCCAACATGTGAATACATAAAGGAAATCAGGTGAATAATAATAACAATAAAAATAATAATAATGAGATGTAAAAATGCAATGAATACTTATCACCAAGAAGGGAGCGAATAGGCACCAAGTACCTCAACATAATTAAGTCTTACTAATCCAAATCCACTGTCGAAAGGTTAAGCAAACGCATTGACGAATTGCCATAACAACTCCCATTTCGAGCCTCAATCATTACACAGTGGAAAAATGAACGTGAGTAAGCCTTGTGGTGGGAAGTCAAAACCTACTAACAGTCACATTAGCAGGTCTTCGCATTTACACCACCATGTAGGCGTTGAAAGAAAGCCAACCAACATTTTCACCACCTAATGACTACATCAGCAATAGCAACAACACCTACTACTACCACGACGACGACGACTACTACTACTACTAGTAAACCGACACTATCGCACCTTACGCCACACAAAAATGCGAAAGCACCCACGCATCTATGCCAAAAGCATGTTTCCACCCAAACAACAGCCCACCTCCAATCCACCGCTGCACACTCAAGACACCACCAACTCCCTCATTGCGACCCAATCTTACCAGAGCAATATGACCAGCCATAGCGAAGACGAGATTCGCACTCAGTGCCGCCTCATAATGCCTCCAGCCTTCCTCACACAACAGAACCACTTCGCAGGAACTGAACCTTCTCCTCCTCCTCCTACTCCTCCTACTCCTCCCCCTCCCCTCCCCCTATGTCTAGTTCACCAAGCATACAAATAAGACAAACGCATAATAATCCGCAGGTGCCAAGCACTTCGTACAGTTGAAACTCTCCTCCACAAAATAATTACTCATTAATCCAAGTCCACCAACACCACCACCACCACCACCACCACCACTAAAAAGCAAACCAATTGACCAATTGCCAAAACAGCCCTAATCCACCGCCCAAAGTATCCCACAGCATCAAACGAACGCGATTACACCCAGCAGTCGGAAAACCAGACCTCCTAACAGTCACATTATGTAGCATTTGCGTGTACCTTGGTAACTAGGCCTTCAAAGGAAGCCAATCAACACCCAAAGCATCCACTAACACCCATCAACTAATACGATTACCAAAGTACCAATAATTACTTACATGGGCAGCATATTTCATAAGCGAAACGTCTTAACAGCCACATTATGGAGCTTCTGCCTCTACTCCACAATGCAGGCGTAGAAGGAGAGCCAGTCGATTCCTACAAAACCTAAAGCAACTAATGAAACAAAACTAAAAAAACAATATGTATATACATAGCAGATCTTCAAGTTGCTGCGGCAAATAAAGCTCTGTGAACCGAAAACAACAGTCCCCATCATGCACACCGCTCACGACCTTCGCAGACCACACCACACCAGCCAATCACATCAGTGGTTGTACGATAATACAGATAAACTTGTAATTTTTGCCCATTTTTGACTTGGCGAAAGTTACTGCTCATAATGAGCTTCCTGCTATAAACGATGCATTAAGGGTGCAAGTCTAGAATAAAACAAGTTACTTGGTGTTGAGCTTCTTGGCATTAGGGTCTCATAACTGGAGGTGGTGTGAGCTTTGGCGCTGGTGGTGTGCTGCCAGTCACCCAGCCTCTCCTACACTCTAGCAATGCAACTACATTCAAACGCGTGCGCCATACGACACCTCTTCATGGCTAATTCAAGTCCTGTCTTGCATAACTGGTAGGTGGATAGAGGTAGAAATCTCATTTTTTAAATAAAAGCACTGCATGGTATGCAAGAATAGATTCGACTCCCAATTTTGCCGTTGGAGGCAGTTCTGATCCTACTTTTTAAATGCATAGCGAGGCTGATCGAGTGCTGACTTCGTAATTATGGATTCCTTGGAGTTCTTCTCTCCAGTAATTCAAGCCTTCTTTGCGCTTTCATCAAACAAAGCAGGAGGTTTATTCCTTGCGGCTTTTGCGAATGATGTGTGGTGGCATAGTCATTAAACCATACCCGAGGCCACAACTAGCTCTGTTTGCTACTAACAGCCTCCTATCGTAACCACAACACGCTTTACTACCGCCTCAGAGGTGGCCCGCGTTGGCTCAAGTTGGCTCGAGTTGGCTCGAGGAGGCTCGAGTTGGCATATAAGCTTAGAAGAGTGCTAAAAGATACGTTAGCATAGTACCAATCATCGGATGGAATGAGCTGGTGTCACCAATGGGAGAAGGGCTGCTTGACTGGGTGGACAAGGCAGGCAGGCAGGCAGGCAGGCAGGGTGACCTTCGAGCATGCCTTACTGACAACTACACTCAAATGAACGCCACGTGGTGAGCTTTTACCTTGACAAGCTGTCCCACGAGGCCGACAAGTGTTCACGGTAAAAGAGCCACCAGCGTGGCAGTGGAAGTTGCAGTGATTGTCAGTCCTGCCTTGTAGCCAGTGCACTGGGAAATGCTGCCGGTGGGCTAGGCGAAGGCTGTCAAGCAAAGGCAAGATACTTGACTGTGTGGAGAACTTCAGACAGTTTTTATAGTGCTAATAAGGCATTCACAAATGACACATGGGTTTCAATGATGGCCGATTGATAGCTCACGTGTGAAAGGCGATGTCAAACGTGGTGCCTGCCAGTCCAAAGTTCACCAATCAGTGCCCGTGAACCAGCGTTCTAGGGATAATTTGTCCTGTCCTGAACACCATTTTAATCCCTTAACATTGTCTAGAATTTGCCTGCTAGAAATTAAATCCTAAAATGCCTTGAAGTAAGCATTGATGATGCAATATTGCAAGAGCCTATCAAATAAACCTTTAATCTGACATCTTAGCTATTAGCTGCTTTGTGCCTTTGGGTGTGGAAAAGGGGGATTCGTGGAAGATGAAATGCCTGTGAGCGCACGTATTGATGACAACACATAAATACGCACTGTCGCGTGGCAAGTATGCAAGCACTCGGACAGAATTTCATCACGAAATCGAGTGAAGTTGCAATACTCTAATAGATCGTGTACCTCGGACGTTTGAGAATTCGAAGTGAGGATATGCTGAAATGCAGGAGCACCAACGCTGGAAACGAAACAAGTATTCAAATGGACAATTAAAGGTTTTTTAATTCCATGCCCATGACACAGCTCTTGCCTTGAAAATCAGCAGCATTTAAAGTTTGTTCTAAGATTAAAACACAAATGCATTTTACACCTCTCAAGGTACTACAGTAGAGAATGCGCCAAGATTTGACAGTTACCCCAGTCTCAAGCTCTCCATCCCCGCAGGCAATGAGAGAATATAAAATCAGGGCTACCTTCACTGAGAGAAAGGTAAGAATGGCCGACGCTGCACATTAACACCCCTCCCCACACACGATGGAAGGAAGTGAAATTAAATGCCAAACACTTGCCAGTTATGCGCGGCAGAGCTCGAATTAGCCATGAAGAGGTGTCGTATGGCGCACGCGTTTGAATGTAGTTGCATTGCTAGAGTGTAGGAGAGGCTGGGTGACTGGCAGCACACCACCAGCGCCAAAGCTCACACCACCTCCAGTTATGAGACCCTAATGCCAAGAAGCTCAACACCAAGTAACTTGTTTTATTCTAGACTTGCACCCTTAATGCATCGTTTATAGCAGGAAGCTCATTATGAGCAGTAACTTTCGCCAAGTCAAAAATGGGCAAAAATTACAAGTTTATCTGTATTATCGTACAACCACTGATGTGATTGGCTGGTGTGGTGTGGTCTGCGAAGGTCGTGAGCGGTGTGCATGATGGGGACTGTTGTTTTCGGTTCACAGAGCTTTATTTGCCGCAGCAACTTGAAGATCTGCTATGTATATACATATTGTTTTTTTAGTTTTGTTTCATTAGTTGCTTTAGGTTTTGTAGGAATCGACTGGCTCTCCTTCTACGCCTGCATTGTGGAGTAGAGGCAGAAGCTCCATAATGTGGCTGTTAAGACGTTTCGCTTATGAAATATGCTGCCCATGTAAGTAATTATTGGTACTTTGGTAATCGTATTAGTTGATGGGTGTTAGTGGATGCTTTGGGTGTTGATTGGCTTCCTTTGAAGGCCTAGTTACCAAGGTACACGCAAATGCTACATAATGTGACTGTTAGGAGGTCTGGTTTTCCGACTGCTGGGTGTAATCGCGTTCGTTTGATGCTGTGGGATACTTTGGGCGGTGGATTAGGGCTGTTTTGGCAATTGGTCAATTGGTTTGCTTTTTAGTGGTGGTGGTGGTGGTGGTGGTGGTGTTGGTGGACTTGGATTAATGAGTAATTATTTTGTGGAGGAGAGTTTCAACTGTACGAAGTGCTTGGCACCTGCGGATTATTATGCGTTTGTCTTATTTGTATGCTTGGTGAACTAGACATAGGGGGAGGGGAGGGGGAGGAGTAGGAGGAGTAGGAGGAGGAGGAGAAGGTTCAGTTCCTGCGAAGTGGTTCTGCTGTGTGAGGAAGGCTGGAGGCATTATGAGGCGGCACTGAGTGCGAATCTCGTCTTTGCTATGGCTGGTCATATTGCTCTGGTAAGATTGGGTCGCAATGAGGGAGTTGGTGGTGTCTTGAGTGTGCAGCGGTGGATTGGAGGTGGGCTGTTGTTTGGGTGGAAACATGCTTTTGGCATAGATGCGTGGGTGCTTTCGCATTTTTGTGTGGCGTAAGGTGCGATAGTGTCGGTTTACTAGTAGTAGTAGTAGTCGTCGTCGTCGTGGTAGTAGTAGGTGTTGTTGCTATTGCTGATGTAGTCATTAGGTGGTGAAAATGTTGGTTGGCTTTCTTTCAACGCCTACATGGTGGTGTAAATGCGAAGACCTGCTAATGTGACTGTTAGTAGGTTTTGACTTCCCACCACAAGGCTTACTCACGTTCATTTTTCCACTGTGTAATGATTGAGGCTCGAAATGGGAGTTGTTATGGCAATTCGTCAATGCGTTTGCTTAACCTTTCGACAGTGGATTTGGATTAGTAAGACTTAATTATGTTGAGGTACTTGGTGCCTATTCGCTCCCTTCTTGGTGATAAGTATTCATTGCATTTTTACATCTCATTATTATTATTTTTATTGTTATTATTATTCACCTGATTTCCTTTATGTATTCACATGTTGGAGTAACGGTTGATGAGGTGAGTGCAGTTGGTGTGAGGACTTCCTCCTTTTCCCTCATCCTCCTCCTCCTCCTCCTTCCTTATTGTATTTTATTTTTAGACTGTTTATTTTACGCCTTGTTTTGGGTACAGAAAACACTTAGAACTCGGTCCTTGTACTTGGGCTGGACGATGCGACCTCCTGACCGTGACAGTGGCTTCCTAACCCTTCTGGATGCCACCAGTAGCATTTCTGTCCTGGTGCGTGAAATAGATGTGTCTTCTGCCGCATTACTGCTGCTATGACTGCTTCCTTAGGTCTTCCTTGGTGGTGGGCAAAGGTGGGGCGTGGGCTCTGCAGTACGCCTGTGTGTGTGTGTGTGTGTGTGTGCGTGTGGATTAGTGAAGGGGATGATGTTGCATTGTGGCACATCGTGTCTCCACAGGGAGAGAGGGGATGTTGTATCCTTCCTTTGTTGGATCAGAGTGAATGATTGTTGAGGATAGAGGTGATGAGTGCGTGAGAGGTGGATGCTGCGATGCACATGCAGGAGTGCGAGGAGAGAGCTCGTGTAGGCACAATTAGGAGGGAAGGAGAGGAAAAGTGGCGGTGGCGGTGGCGGTGGTGGTGGCGGTGGCGTATGCAAGCGATGGAGCGATGCACTAGTCATGCAGTGAGTGGGTGCATCGGTTGCCACGCAAATCATTAGGCATTAGGCATTAGGCATCCATTGAAGAGGGCCTTGCCTCCTCCAACACCTGTGTGAGGTGTTGAATGAATTCAAAGCAATAGTGTCGGAGTGGGTGTGTTGGTTTGGCGATGGGGAGGGGAAGGATGCCTAGTGAAATGAGCACTTGGACGAATGTGCTCACAGTTCCGCGGTAGCTGTGTCTCCTACAACTCCTCACTACGAATCAGCACCGCCATCGCGCCAACTAAGTGAGAAGGCGAGTTGAGTAAGGAGAGAAATGTATTTTAACCCTAAGTAACAAAGATGTGGGCTGTGGCTGCCAAAGAAGCAGATGCATCTGCCACAAGGCAGTAGAGAGCGATATTCATGCGGAAGAGGAAGTGGAGAGGGGAAGGGTGGAGGGGTGGAGGGGCGGAGGGGTGGAGGGGCGGAGAAGAACTCGCCAGTCACATCTGCTGTGAAGCTGATGAGATTGCAACGGATGCCCGAAGTCATCGCGAGGCGTAGAAGTGCGGCGGAAGAAGGAATGGAAGGAAGGGGGGAGCCGATGCAGAAGCAGTCATCCATGCAATAGGCGAAAGTGCAGGTGAATGCGAATGGGAGGGGCGAGGTGGAGGGATGGGATGTGAATGCGAAAAGAGGAGGAGGCGGAGGAGGGAGGCGAAGGGCTACTCGAAGAAGAGTGGGGGAGGGGGACGGAGGGGGGAGTGGGCGAACGGCGAAGGAAGTGAAGAACGGGGAGACGAGAGCCGCGGTGAAGGACGGTGGTGGCGATGGCAGGGGAAGTGTTGTCGACTCCGGCGGACATGTGCGATGATGTGTTGTAGGCACCTTGACCCCTCTCGACTGAGCACTAAATGAAGGAAAGGAGAAATGAATGGAGGAGGGATAGATGGCCTGACTGACTGACCGACTGACTGACTGACTGACTGACGGACTGGCGGAGGGACGGAGGGACGGAGGGACGGAAGTCGTTGCCTCGCCGTGAAGTGGGTGGAGTCACTAGTGCTTGGCAAAAGCAAGGGCCACTATCGCCTTTCTTCTTCTTCTCCTCCGCCGCATCATCATCATCGCCTTCTTCTTCTTCTTCTACTTCCTGCTCCGCTAAACGCTGGCTGTGCTAGCAGGTGCATCAACAGCCACTCAAGTGTTTCTCACGCCTTCTCCCTAGTGCAGGTGCTGCCTTAACCAGAAGAACAATCTTACCAACTTGGCTTGCGATGGCGTGGGTGGTGGGTGTAGCAAGCGTTGCCTCCTCCTCCTCCTCCATCAATGTCTCATGGAGTGGGTGTGGGTGAATCGGTCCTGGTGACTTGGTTGAAGTCGGCGCCACACTAGTCCGCCCATCGAGTTGGTGAGGAGTCGTCGCCACCTGCCACGCATCTTCGTTGCTTGGCCGTCAAGTTGGGCGCCGCTGATCACATGGCGCGCCTTCGCCTTCGCCTTCGCCTTCTTCACCTCCTTCTCCACTCTCCACTCCTCCCGCTCCTCCTCCTCCTCGTCCCGCTCCTCGTACCACACCCTCTTCTTCGAACGGTCCTCTGCCTCCTTCTGCCTCCTCTTCTCAACCCAAACATGACTTGAGCCTTTCACACACCCTCCTCCCACCCATTCGCACTCCTCCGCAAGTTCACTTATTGCATAGCTGGTGCCTGCATCGGCGGCTTCTTCCACTTCCATCGACCGCAATCGCCGACTGGTAGGCGGAGCGAAGAAATGGAGGATCTGCTGCAATCTCATTAACTTCACAGCAGACGCTCCTCTCGACTTCTTCTCCTTCTCCTTCTCCACCTTCTCCTGCGTCTCCTCCTCCTCCTCCTCCTCCTCCACATGATCATGGGGCTGAACTGCCTTGTGGCAGACTGCTCTCCTTCTTTGGCCACCTGCAAGTGAATGGCGTTAGTAGAGGTGTGTGTGGAGGCGAGCACCTACCTCGTCGCAGCACAATGGCCACGAAGTCCACCACGGCGGAGGCGAGAAGGAAGTGCCGCCAACTAAATCCAAAAACGTGTCCATAAAGGACGAACGAAATGTAGACTAACAGAAAGGCAGCAGTCAATGGCATTAAGCGTTCAGCCATGCTGGTAACACTTAGCGTTGGGAAGTGACCTAAGCAGTTGATTGCATCGATTGCCTCACCATTCAAAATGTCAGCTGCCCAATCACTGTGAGGCTGCACGTGCAATGGCAATCGAGGCGGGCGCTTCAGTCTCACTCACTATGTTTCGCCTTTGCGGTTGCACAGTTCCATTTATAGAGGTGTTGGATGGCACGGAGACGAAGAGACCGCCTTGCTTTGACCATCTCCGTCCATTGTCTCTCCTAAATCGCAGCGTCTTGCAACTCACTACTTTCCATTCAAAATTGCGTTAGTGACACTGGAGGGCGCAAGGTGATGACCACGACGCAGCGTAGAATAATAAAATAGCTTTTCAACTAAGGAGATGTTGCCTTGCTACTACAGTCATGCATTAGCTGAACTAGTTCAACTAACGCACAGAAGCTTAGCCAGTTGGGTTAGTGGAATGAAAGAGAGAGGACCTGCATTGTCCAGACCACCACTAGCTTTGACGCGCTAGTGGTGGCCTGCCTACCAATACAGTGCTACTTCTCTGGCTGGTGTCACCAATGTGAGAAGGGCTGCTTGACAGGGAGGAGAAGGCAGGCAGGCAGGTGGACCCTCGAGCATGCCTTACTGACAACTACTGTAGCGTCACGAGACTCCCTTTAAGGTAAGAGAAGGCATGTACTGGGGGTAGAATACATGTATTCTGGAAACAGAGGGATTTGGCGCCGGCTCAGTACAATATGGACACCCAAGTGAACGAAACCGGCAGTTCAAAGAAACAAAGTATTGCACAACCCCTCTCTTCTTACGAGCGTCGTCCCCGACGCTCCCCTTGGTCAGCCTCCCGTGTCAGCCATCACAACGTAATCAGTGCTGCGTGAAGCACCCACGAGCTAACCGTCCTAGTCGTCGAGATTCGAACGCATGTGTTCCTGTAGTGCCATCTATTCCGCGTAGCACTCAGTGCGGCAAATGCGCACTTCTTGGCCGTCCTCTCCCACGACAATGTGGTCCAATGGAAGATGGAGGTACGAATCCAAGTTTTCCAATGGGTCGAGACACACACAACACATATTGCGATTCCAGGCTTAATTGATACCGTAGAAGAAACGCAAGGGCATCGTAGAAAGCTGAGCAAATGTGGCGGTCGGTTTCATAGGAACAAAAGGCATGCAATGCAAGCGTGCAAAGCATAAAACGATGCTATCCAATGGCAGCCTGCACATTCTACATCTGAGAACAGGAGAGAGAGCTTACGGAGGATGACGGAGGGTATGACCTCCGGGTTGAGCCGTTAGTCGCCAATCCTTCTGCACATCGGCAATGCATACTCCACCTCAGTACTTCACACATTTGCATGTTCAGGGCGCGGGTGCCACAATCTATTCTACCAACTATTTCATGATCATCTTGAGGACCTATCCTTCACTTTTAGTTCCAGCCACTGGAATTGCTGTAAAACTTGAACAGTGCAGAGCTCTTTATGTTTAGGTGCCGAGCGAAATCAAATTATCATCATTTCTACTAAGCATTTGGGATAGGATAGAGAGAAAGACGTGCTGTGATTGCAGGTACAGGTTTACTTCATGCTGATCAAGACACTAATACTCCAGCATGTCTAATGTAAGCGAATTTCACTTAACTACCGCTAAGTCCAATCAGCATTGTCAACCACTGAGGTGTGGCCTACTTATAACCTAACCAGTAGTATGGCACTGATCCAACCATCTCTTTTGCAGCTTCTGCATTAAATAGCGCGTATTTATGCTTCTCTGTCTGTAAGTAATTATATTTTTGCCCGTCAGGGAGAAGTGGGCTTCCATGTAGTAGCTGAGCCAAATTATGAAGGCTAAACTACATTGGCAGAACGGTATCTGAAATAATTGCCCAAAGATGTGGTGATAATTATCCTTACCATCTCCCCATCACTGTTACACATGTAAGTTCCCTTTGGTTTAGTTTGCGTTCACCCTCAAAACGGACCTTGGTGGATGGTAGTGTGAGGGAAAAGAGAGTGGAGGGGAGCGTATGAACGGAGCGTTGTGAAGCACACTTGTTCCATACCAGCAGGCACGAGGGAGAGACGACCCAAGCATGTTCATGCTCCATGCCCTTGCGACTAGACGCGCACTTTCTATCACATCGTCGTTGTCAAAAATGGAGAAACCTACCAAGCACTTGCAATTGCTTATTTTTAGCCATTGGTAACCACCACATCAGACAAATAGCAGTCCCACTTGCCTGCAGTGCATGCCTAAGTTTATTAATTGATTGTCCCTTTCACTCGCTTGCTGGTTAAAAACGTTCGTAAAAGGCAAGAAAGCGTGAGTGTCACATATGTGCGACACTAGAGATAAGTTATAATTAGGTGTACTGCAGTGGAGAAATTCCATGAAAGGGAGGCAGACCTGTCGAGATGAACGTGGGTTACGTTCCAAGTTGGGCAGATGAACAGTGCAAAGGTTCTGTAATTGCAGGAACAAGCAGGCGTGTTGGTCGAGGGTGGTGTTCACGGTGCCATTCCTCCACCTCGAGAGCCGACGTCGCCCTCTCCGTCACCAGGCACGCATTCACTCCCCTCCTCTCTTACAAAAGGCAAAGTCCAACAATTCCGCCAAACTGCCTCAAATGAAGCACTGAGAGGAGAGTTCTTCACCCTGGAGGCAAACACACCCTCCGTGATCGATGCTGCTCACATGAATGAGATCACCAAGTTCTCCTAACAAATACAATAGCTGTCGTCTCTCACCCACCCGCCTTCAACAGGGGAACAGCATAGATGGAGTGAACTGAGAGGCGCTTCCCTCCCCCTCCCCCTCCCCCTCCCCCACCAGCCCTCACTCATTCACCCACTTTCTTTTCATCATCTTAGCCACTTCTCTTAATCATTTCTTTTACAGAGGATACGATGTTGCTTCACCCCACAATTTTCCCATTTCCCCTCACCGTCACACATATAAGACACACACATGTATAACAATTTTAGCATTTCCTTTATCAAATCCTACCACCGACACTGTTCTTTCCATCTCACACATACATACATGCATGCATGCATGCAAGCATACGTGCATACAACACTGCCTCGGTTGTGGCGACAGCAACTCCTCCGCCTCCCACGTGCAGCCTCACAGTGACCGGGCAGCCGACATTTGGAATGGTGAGGCAATCGACTAATCAATTGCTTTGGTCACTTCCCCAAGCTCAGTGTTATCAACATGGCTGCACGCTTGATGCCATTCACTGCTCCCATTCTGCTAGCCTACCTTTTGTTCGTCCTTTATGGACACGTTTTTGGCTTCAGGTGGCGGCACTTCCTTTTCGCCTCCGCCGTGGTGGACTTCGTGGCCATTGTGCTGCGACGAGGTAGGTGCTCGCCTCCACACACACCTCTACTAACGCCATTCACTTGCAGGTGGCCAAAGAAGGAGAGCAGTCTGCCACAAGGCAGTTCAGCGCGATGATCATGTGGAGGAGGAAGAGGAGGAGGAGGAGGAGGAGGAGGAGGAGGAGGAGGAGGAGGAGGAGGAGGAGGACGCAGGAGAAGGTGGAGAAGGAGAAGGAGAAGAAGTCGAGAGGAGCGTCTGCTGTGAAGTTCATGAGATTGCAACAGATACTCCATTTCTTCGCTTCGCCTACCAGTTGTTGATTGCGCTCGATGGAAGTGGAGAAAGCCGCCGATGCAGGCACCAGCTATGCAATAGCTAAAATTCTAGGGGAATGTGAATGAGTGAAAAAAAGAGCGTGTATAAGTCCCAAAGAATGTTTACAATAATTGCTTGAAAAGACAGCATATTTGGAAAGCAAACCTCTTAACAGTCACATTATGAAGCTTCTGCCTCTACTCCACAATGCAGGCGTATAAGGAGAGCCAGTCGATTCCTACAAAACCTAAAGCAACTAGTAAACCAAAACTAATAAAGCAACAAGCAAATGCTCACTAGATCTTCAAGTTGTTGCGGCAAACAAAGCCCTGTCAACCGAAAACAACAGTCCCCATCATGCACACCGCTCACGACCTTCGCAGACCAGACCGGACCAGACCAAACCAGCCAATCACACCAGCGGTTGCCCGATAACACAATAAACTTGTATTTTGCACATTTTTGACTTGTCAAAAGTCACTGCTCATAATGAGCCTCCTGTTATAAACGACGCATTAAGGGTGCAAATGTAGGGTGAAACAAATTATTTAGCAAGCATAAGTGTGGTAATTGGCAAAGCATTTTGTTGAAAATGTAATCACCTACTAGTTACATCACAAGAACTCTACACAACAGTCATTTGTAGCATAAATGGTTCTGCGATATTTGGCACTGATATTTTATAATCTATCTCGCGTATATTCCACCTTTATTTTCGTGTTAAAGTGGATCTAAAGGACTGTAACTTGTGGCGCCTTGAGGCTCCCCTTAAGGCAAAAGAAGGCGCAGTACCAGGGCAGAATATATATGTTCCGGGAACACTTGGCTTGGGAGCTGCTGGCACGTCCCGGAGGCCGACCAACCTGCTAGAACAGGATGGCCACCCAAGTGACCAAAACCGGTAGTTCGAACAAACGAATTAATACATACTACTTCCTTTCCCTCACGATTGAGTGTAGCCCAAAATGTCGATGGTGGTTTTTGCTTGATTTCGCCCCATTACCTTTTCCTTTATTTAACCGCCTCAATAATGCCTCTAGGGTCGTGTGCAAATGCGTGTGTACTAAGTGTGCTGATTAAATTCGCTCCGTAATCGAGAGGCGGAGGAGGGAATCCTTAATCTGCTCGCCGAGGAACGTGCTCCAGCCTAGGGGTCAGAGACACTCACGCCAGTGATTGCTCTCACCATTGGATGGCCACTTGGGAGAGAGTCTCGCAGCAATGGTGAATGGGGCCTATTGCCGCGAGAAATAGCTCATGCTAAGAGAGCGGAGGATCAGTGGGAATCTCTGCCGCTGAATATACAAATGTATGTTGAGCCTAACGGTTTTCATCCAGTCCTCAATGTTTATACCATCTTTGAAGTAGGAAAGTGATGCCAACGCTGCCACCAGTGTAGAGGCTCAGTTCGACGAGCCTAGCGTGATCCCTGCCCCACTGCAGCACAGATTCATCCACCCATTTTGACTTTCCTTTCTAATCATTATGCTCCTGTCGATGCACTTTAGGCAGACAATAGGACAACTTTGATTTGGCACTCAAATTAAGTCCGCATGCATCGCAGTTCATGCTTGTACGACCTCTCTAGACGATGATGGGGATTTTTGAAAGTTGACAAACAAAGAATTCAGAGGAGGTTCACTCAACGCTCCTCTTCCGTTAGAGGGCACTCAAGGCTCTTCTTCCCTCCTTCATTCACCAGCCGGTTTTACAATCGGAACAGGCCAATAGCTCGCAAGCTTTCACTGGTCTGTCCTTGCACCATGCCTCCTCTCATCCTCGGGAAGGACTCGGGCCACTGCATTCGTGGCATTTGAGTGCGAAACTACACCGTGGCAGTGGAAGGTCATTGACCACGGTGGAGAGAATCCGTGACGACCCCTACCAGGCGGGTTGGAGATGACGTCTACCGTCACCACCTACCATAGTCCGGTGCTCTGTAGGAACGCTGCCGACATCAGAAGCGATTCGACCACTAAACCACCTCGAGTAGTTTGTGTCGGTGCTGTCAGTTGAGTGAGGACGGGATACCTCCTCCACCTCGCTACTAGCTGCACAGAACCCAGATGGACACGCCTGGCTAACACTGAAGTGAGAGCGTTTTGGCGAGGAGTAATGGACTCGAGGTCGTACTACCACGAATCCACTCCACACAGCAGTTTTCCTAGCAACACTGCTTCTGGGTCTGATCACATAGGCCAAGCGATGGAGATGTGTGATAGCCTGCACATTCCCTTTCACTTTGATGCATTTGTCAAAGGGGACAAGTCTCCAGATCCATTAGAACTGCCAGGAGCGATCTGTCGCTTTGGGATTAGATGTCCTCTCAGTTATGCAGTGGATGACCGACAGGAGCGATTGACCCAGTAGAGTGCAGGGAGGCCGCTCGAAAGCAGTCGCATCTGTGATTCCCTGCTTGCTTTAGTGTCTATGCCACTGAATGCTCTGTGACTGTACTTACACTGGACAATATGACCTCCAGGTCAGGCCATTAGTCCCCAACCCTTCTGCACATCGGCAGTGCATACTCTACCCCAATACTTCACACATTTGCATGCTCAGAACAATCTCGGTGCGTGCATGTGTGCCACAATCAGTACGACTGGACTAGCTACTTCTTGTTAATTTTGAGCACCCACCCTTTACTTTCGGTTCCAGGATTTCAAATTGCTATAAATTCCCAACAGCGCTAAGCTGATGCATCTTTCCCTCCAGAGCATTGATGTTACCTCGACTCATCTCAAGCCACCGCGAGCCACCTCTGGGGAGGTAGTAAAGCCTGCTGTGGTTACTAGAGAGGCTGTGAGTAGCAAGCAGAGCTGGATGTGGTCGCGGATATGGTCCAATGACGATCTCACCCCACATCTGTCACAGAAGCCGCAAAAAAGAATGAACCTCCAGCTCTGTTTGATGAGGGCGTCAAGAAGGCTCGTCTTCCTGGATGCTTGGACTCCACAGAATCCATAATTATGAAGCCGGTCCTCGAGTAGCCAAGCAATGCTTTTCAAATGACGTGAACAGGACTGCCTGCGTGCGTGCTGGCACTCCATCAGCCTTCCTGATATGCAATATCCAGACGTCGATGCGAGACTGGATTGGAACGAAATGGTTTATGCAAGGACCCAAGCACATAACACTTCCTCTGCCTCGTTGCTTTAAGGCCAACGTCCTTCCAAATTGAGTAGCGATCGGTACACGAAGTGTCATGCAGCTTTCTGAATTAAATTTTAATGTCTTGGTACTCTGAATGTCAGCCCTATCTGTGGTGGACATTGTCACTGATAAAATATGCATCAAGTCTCCTCAGCTGTAAAGTGCAGTGATACTTTCAATAGCAGCGACAATTGGACCTGAAAAGTGAATAAGATGATGTTCCAGTGTAAGGATTACCACACGGTCGCCTCATTTGCCTTACTCCACTTAGGTGGGATAGCGTGGCATCAAGGCTAGTAGCTCCTCCCATCGCCGGTTAGGCTTCGGATTTTTGTGAAATCTGCTGATAAGCACATGTCACGCGTCTTACCAGCTCATCCACTTGCCTCTCCCACTGGGCCGCAAGGCCTCCTCCGAGGTGGAAGCATGAGCTCTGCTGCCTCTCCCTCGCAATCCCCCAGTGCAACTCCGAGGAGATTTGGAAGCTCGCAATCCGGTTTGCTTGGCATCTCCTCAAGCATCTAGTTGGCCGTAATGCTTCACTGGTTTCAAGACCTGGCAATGACCCCAACTGATCGAACAGCTGATGTCATGCTTGACGTTGACGATGTTTCGGACGTAGTTGACATCTCTGACGAGACCTGACTAGCAGTAATGGAAATGTCAAACAGTAAGGAGGTTGGAGATGGCAAAACTTGAAAATGCGGCAAGGCAGGTTTCCCTCCAGTGCAAATGCATGGGGTAGCATTTAGAAGGGGAGGCCCCTTCCAGCCTCCCAAGCAGTGACTGCAGCCATGCCGCCGCCTTCTGCCACAAGACTGCCACAACCACAACCATGAACGGCATCTGCGGGGCACGACTGACAATCACACAGTCGCGTTCTCTGCAGAGATAGGCAATATCCATTCAGTGGTCACACACATATATATACACATACACACCACTCACTGAACGTGTGTCCCTCCTGACATGGTTCACTTCTCTTGTAGGTCGGTGAAGATGATGATGACGCCACGCAGTTTGTCAAACACATGCTCCTGAAAGGGAAGGATTAATAAGTATTCTCCTGGATGAACCAGGTCACAAGTATGCTTGCGATACTAACTCATCCTTGGGTGTAAATGCTTTTCTCCTTCCACTGTGATGGCATTCATTCGACAGTCTTCTCACACATTCATCCATCCGCCGACCAGACTGCAGACGTGCGTGGACATTGAAACTATCCGTCTCCATTGCTATCGCGCGTGGCGAAAGAATAGACACTCACATTTTCATGATCGTTGGCCCCTAACCACCAGTATAACTAGCCACTTGAATTAGCGCAAACGGAACAGCTACACGTGCAGTGCATCACAACAACCACATTGTACGAATTGTATTGTTTGAATGCGCTCCTTTGGTGAGAGGCAGGATGATAGCTTTAGCCTGGTCGCTGGCGAACGTGCTTCCTGTCAGGAGTGGTAGACACTCTCACCGTAGATACACGCCTTCGGCAGAGCGGGAAGAAGGCAAGATTCCTCTACACTGGAGGCAGCTTTGGCATCACTTTCCTACTTCAAAGATGGTATGAACATTGAGGACTGGATGAAAACCGTTAGTCTCAACATCCTTTTGTATATTCAGCGGCAGAGAGTTCCACTGATCCTCCGCTCTCTTAGCAAGAGCTATTTCTCGCTGCAATAAGCCCCATCCACCATTGCTGCGAGACTTTCTCCCAAGTGGCCATCCAATGATGAGAGCAATCGCTGGCGTTAGTGTCTCTGACCCCTAGGCTGGAGCACGTTCCTCTGCGAGCAGATTAAAGAATAACCTCCACAGCCTCTTGAACACAAAGCCAAAATAACCAGCATAATTAATGTACACGGATTCGCACACGAACCTAGAGGCATTATTGAGGCAGTTAAATAAAGGAAAAGGTAATGGGGAGAAATCAAACAAAAACTATCATCAACAATTAGAGCTGCACTCAATCGTGAGGGGAAGTAAGTAGTAAGAGTCCTTATAGATCCACTTTAACACGAAAATAAAGGTGGAATATACGCGAGATAGATTATAAAATATCAGTGCCAAATATCGCAGAACCATTTATGCTACAAATGACTGTTGTGTAGAGTTCTTGTGATGTAACTAGTAGGTGATTACATTTTCAACAAAGTGCTTTCCAATTACCACACTTATACTTGCTTAATAATTCGTTTCACTCCACATTTGAACCCTTAATGTGTCGTTGATAACAGGAGGCTCATTATGAGCAGTGACTTTTGACAAGTCAAAAATGTGCAAAAATGACAAGTTTATTTGTGTTATCGGGCAACCGCTGGTGTGATTGGCTGGTGTGGTGTGGTGTGGTCTGCGAAGGTCGTGAGCGGTGTGCATGATGGGGACTGTTGTTTTCGGTTGACAGGGCTTTGTTTGCCGCAACAACTTGAAGATCTAGTGAGCATTTGCTTGTTGCTTTATTAGTTTTGGTTTATTAGTTGCTTTAGGTTTTGTAGGAATCGACTGGCTCTCCTTCTACGCCTGCATTCTGGAGTGGAGGCAGAAGCTCCATAATGTGACTGTTAAGAGGTTTGCTTCCCAAATATGCTGTCTTCTCAAGCAATTATTCTGCACATCTTTTGGGATTTGCACACATTCCTTTTCCTCATTCGCATTCCTCTGGAAGTTCAGTTATTGCGTAGGTGGTGCCTGCATCGGCGGCTTTCTCCACTTCAATCGAGCGCAATCGACGACTGCTAGGCGGGGCGAAGAAATGGAGGATCTGTTGCATTCTCATTAACTTCACAGCAGACGCTCCTCTCGACTTCTTCTCCTTCTCCTTCTCCACCTTCTCCTGCGTCTCCTCCTCCTCCTCCTCCTCCTCCTCTTCCTCCTCCACATGATCATGGGGCTGAACTGCCTTGTGGCAGACTGCTCTCCTTCTTTGGCCACCTGCAAGTGAATGGCGTTAGTAGAGGTGTGTGTGGAGGCGAGCACCTACCTCGTCGCAGCACAATGGCCACGAAGTCCACCACGGCGGAGGCGAGAAGGAAGTGCCGCCAACTGAAGCCGAAAATGTGTCCATAAAGGACGAACGAAAGGTAGACTAACAGAAAGGCAGCAGTCAATGGCATTAAGCGTTCAGCCATGCTGGTAACACTTAGCGTTGGGAAGTGACCTAAGCAGTTGATTGCATCGATTGCCTCACCATTCCAAACGTCGGCTGCCCGGTCACTGTGAGGCTGCACGTGGGAGGCGGAGGAGTTGCTGTCGCCACAACCGAGGCAGTGTTGTATGCACGTATGCTTGCATGCATGCATGCATGTATGTATGTGTGAGATGGAAAGAACAGTGTCGGTGGTAGGATTTGATAAAGGAAATGCTAAAATTGTTATACATGTGTGTGTCTTATATGTGTGACGGTGAGGGGAAATGGGAAAATTGTGGGGTGAAGCAACATCGTATCCTCTGTGAAGGAAATGATTAAGAGAAGCGGCTAAGATGATGAAAAGAAAGTGAGTGAATGAGTGAGGGCTGGTGGGGGAGGGGGAGGGGGAGGGGGAGGGAAGCGCCTCTCAGTTCACTCCATCTATGCTGTTCCCCTGTTGAAGGCGGGTGGGTGAGAGACGACAGCTATTGTATTTGTTAGGAGAACTTGGTGATCTCATTCATGTGAGCAGCATCGATCACGGAGGGTGTGTTTGCCTCCAGGGAGAAGAACTCTCCCCTCAGTGCTTCATTTGAGGCAGTTTGGCGGAATTGTTGGACTTTGCCTTTTGTAAGAGAGGAGGGGAGTGAATGCGTGCCTGGTGACGGAGAGGGCGACGCCGGCTCTCGAGGTGGAGGAATGGCACCGTGAACACCACCCTCGACCAACACGCCTGCTTGTTCCTGCAATTACAGAACCTTTGCACTGTTCATCTGCCCAACTTGGAACGTAACCCACGTTCATCTCGACAGGTCTGCCTCCCTTTCATGGAATTTCTCCACTGCAGTACACCTAATTATAACTTATCTCTAGTGTCGCACATATGTGACACTCACGCTTTCTTGCCTTTTACGAACGTTTTTAACCAGCAAGCGAGTGAAAGGGACAATTATTTAATAAACTTAGGCAAGCACTGCAGGCAAGTGTCTCATATCTGTAAATCTATTGAACGCACAGGGAAGGACACATTGGGACTGCTATTTGTCTGATGTGGTAGTTACCAATGGCTAAAAATAAGCAATTGCAAGTGCTTGGTAGGTTTCTCCATTTTTGACAACGACGATGTGGTGAAAAGTGCGCGTCTAGTCGCAAGGGCATGGAGCATGAACATGCTTGGGTCGTCTCTCCCTCGTGCCTGCTGGTATGGGAGAAGTGTGCTTCACAACGCTCCGTTCATACGCTCCCCTCCACTCTCTTTTCCCTCACACTACCATCCACCAAGGTCCTTTTTGAGGGTGAACGCAAACTAAACCAAAGGGAACTTACATGAATAACAGTGATGGGTAGATGGTAAGGATAATTATCACCACATCTTTGGGCAATTATTTCAGATACCGTTCTGCCAATGTAGTTAAGCCTTCATAATTTGGCTCAGCTGCTACATGGAAGCCCACTTCTCCCTGACGGGCAAAAATATAATTACTTACAGACAGAGAAGCATAAATACGCGCTATTTAATGCAGAAGCTGCAAAAGAGATGGTTGGATCAGTGCCATACTACTGGTTACGTTATAAGTAGGCCACACCTCAGTGGTTCACAATGCTGATTGGACTTAGCGGTAGTTAAGTGAAATTCGCTTACATTAGACATGCTGGAAGATTAGTGTCTTGATCAGCATGAAGTAAACCTGTACCTGCAATCACAGCACGTCTTTCTCTCTATCCTATCCCAAATGCTTAGTAGAAATGATGATAATTTGATTTCGCTCGGCACCTAAACATAAAGAGCTCTGCACTGTTCAAGTTTTACAGCAATTCCAGTGGCTGGAACTAAAAGTGAAGGATAGGTCCTCAAGATGATCATGAAATAGTTGGTAGAATAGATTGTGGCACCCGCGCCCTGAACATGCAAATGTGTGAAGTACTGAGGTGGAGTATGCATTGCCGATGTGCAGAAGGATTGGCGACTAACGGCTCAACCCGGAGGTCATACCCTCCGTCATCCTCCGTAAGCTCTCTCTCCTGTTCTCAGATGTAGAATGTGCAGGCTGCCATTGGATAGCATCGTTTTATGCTTTGCACGCTTGCATTGCATGCCTTTTGTTCCTATGAAACCGACCGCCACATTTGCTCAGCTTTCTACGATGCCCTTGCGTTTCTTCTACGGTATCAATTAAGCCTGGAATCGCAATATGTGTTGTGTGTGTCTCGACCCATTGGAAAACTTGGATTCGTACCTCCATCTTCCATTGGACCACATTGTCGTGGGAGAGGACGGCCAAGAAGTGCGCATTTGCCGCACTGAGTGCTACGCGGAATAGATGGCACTACAGGAACACATGCGTTCGAATCTCGACGACTAGGACGGTTAGCTCGTGGGTGCTTCACGCAGCACTGATTACGTTGTGATGGCTGACACGGGAGGCTGACCAAGGGGAGCGTCGGGGACGACGCTCGAAAGAAGAGAGGGGCTGTGCAATACTTTGTTTCTTTGAACTGCCGGTTTCGTTCACTTGGGTGTCCATATTGTACTGAGCCGGCGCCAAATCCCTCTGTTTCCAGAATACATGTATTCTACCCCCAGTACCATGCCTTCTCTTACCTTAAAGGGAGTCTCGGGACGCTACAGTAGTTGTCAGTAAGGCATGCTCGAGGGTCCACCTGCCTGCCTGCCTGCCTTCTCCTCCCTGTCAAGCAGCCCTTCTCACATTGGTGACACCAGCCAGAGAAGTAGCACTGTATTGGTAGGCAGGCCACCACTAGCGCGTCAAAGCTAGTGGTGGTCTGGACAATGCAGGTCCTCTCTCTTTCATTCCACTAACCCAACTGGCTAAGCTTCTGTGCGTTAGTTGAACTAGTTCAGCTAATGCATGACTGTAGTAGGCAAGGCAACATCTCCTTAGTTGAAAAGCTATTTTATTATTCTACGCTGCGCCGTGGTCATCACCTTGCGCCCTCCAGTGTCACTAACGCAATTTTGAATGGAAAGTTGGGACGGAGGCGGTCAAAGCAAAGGCGGTCTCTTCGTCTCCGTGCCATCCAACACCTCTATAAATGGAACTGTGCAACCGCAAAGGCGAAACATAGTGAGTGAGACTTGAAGCGCCCGCCTCGATTGCCATTGCACGTGCAGCCTCACAGTGATTGGGCAGCTGACATTTTGAATGGTGAGGCAATCGGCTTCAGTTGGCGGCACTTCCTTCTCGCCTCCGCCGTGGTGGACTTCGTGGCCATTGTGCTGCGACGAGGTAGGTGCTCGCCTCCACACACACCTCTACTAACGCCATTCACTTGCAGGTGGCCAAAGAAGGAGAGCAGTCTGCCACAAGGCAGTTCAGCCCCATGATCAGGTGGAGGAGGAGAGGAGGAGGAGGAGGAGGAGGAGGAGGAGACGCAGGAGAAGGTGGAGAAGGAGAAGGAGAAGAAGTCGAGAGGAGCGTCTGCTGTGAAGTTAATGAGAATGCAACAGATCCTCCATTTCTTCGCCCGCCTACCAGTCGGCGATTGCGCTCGATGGAAGTGGAAGAAGCCGCCGATGCAGGCACCAGCTATGCAATAAGTGAACTTGCGGAGGAGTGCGAATGGGTGGGAGGAGGGTGTGTGAAAGGCTCAAGTCATGTTTGGGTTGAGAAGAGGAGGCAGAAGGAGGCAGAGGACCGTTCGAAGAAGAGGGTGTGGTACGAGGAGCGGGACGAGGAGGAGGAGGAGCGGGAGGAGTGGAGAGTGGAGAAGGAGGTGGAGAAGGCGAAGGCGAAGGCGAAGGCGCGCCATGTGATTAGCGGCGCCCAACTTGACGGCCAAGCAACGAAGATGCGTGGCAGGTGGCGACGACTCCTCACCAACTCGATGGGCGGACTGGTGTGGCGCCGACCCCAACCAAGTCACCAGGACCGATTCACCCACACCCACTCCATGAGACATTGATTGAGGAGGAGGAGGAGGAGGAGGAGGAGGAAAAGGAGGAGGCAACGCTTGCTACACCCACCACCCACGCCATCGCAAGCCAAGTTGGTAAGATTGTTCTTCTGGTTAAGGCAGCACCTGCACTGGGGAGAAGGCGTGAGAAACACTTGAGTGGCTGTTGATGCACCTGCTAGCACAGCCAGCGTTTAGCGGAGCAGGAAGTAGAAGAAGAAGAAGAAGGCGATGATGATGATGCGGCGGAGGAGAAGAAGAAGAAAGGCGATAGTGGCCCTTGCTTTTGCCAAGCACTAGTGACTCCACCCACTTCACGGCGAGGCAACGACTTCCGTCCCTCCGTCCCTCCGTCCCTCCGCCAGTCCGTCAGTCAGTCAGTCAGTCAGTCGGTCAGTCAGTCAGGCCATCTATCCCTCCTCCATTCATTTCCCTTTCCTTCATTTAGTGCTCAGTCGAGAGGGGTCAAGGTGCCTACAACACATCATCGCGCATGTCCGCCGGAGTCGACAACACTTCCCCTGCCATCGCCACCACCGTCCTTCGCTGCGGCTCTCGTCTCCCCGTTCTTCACTTCCTTCGCCGTTCGCCCACTCCCCCCTCCGTCCCCCCCTCCGTCCCCACTCTTCTTCGAGTAGCCCTTCGCCTCCCTCCTCCGCCTCCTCCTCTTTTCGCATTCACATCCCATCCCTCCACCTCGCCCCTCCCATTCGCATTCACCTGCACTTTCGCCTATTGCATGGATGACTGCTTCTGCATCGGCTCCCCCCTTCCTTCCTTCAATTCCTTCTTCCGCCGCACTTCTACGCCTCGCGATGACTTCGGGCATCCGTTGCAATCTCATCAGCTTCACAGCAGATGTGACTGGCGAGTTCTTCTCCGCCCCTCCACCCCTCCGCCCCTCCACCCCTCCACCCTTCCCCTCTCCACTTCCTCTTCCGCATGAATATCGCTCTCTACTGCCTTGTGGCAGATGCATCTGCTTCTTTGGCAGCCACAGCCCACATCTTTGTTACTTAGGGTTAAAATACATTTCTCTCCTTACTCAACTCGCCTTCTCACTTAGTCGGCGCGATGGCGGTGCTGATTCGTAGTGAGGAGCTGTAGGAGACACAGCTACTGCGGAACTGTGAGCACATTCGTCCAAGTGCTCATTTCACTAGGCATCCTTCCCCTCCCCATCGCCAAACCAACACACCCACTCCGACACTATTGCTTTGAATTCATTCAACACCTCACACAGGTGTTGGAGGAGGCAAGGCCCTCTTCAATGGATGCCTAATGCCTAATGCCTAATGATTTGCGTGGCAACCGATGCACCCACTCACTGCATGACTAGTGCATCGCTCCATCGCTTGCATACGCCACCGCCACCACCACCACCACCGCCACCGCCACTTTTCCTCTCCTTCCCTCCTAATTGTGCCTACACGAGCTCTCTCCTCGCACTCCTGCATGTGCATCGCAGCATCCACCTCTCACGCACTCATCACCTCTATCCTCAACAACCATTCACTCTGATCCAACAAAGGAAGGATACAGCATCCCCTCTCTCCCGTGGAGACACGATGTGCCACAATGCAACATCATCCCCTACACTAATCCACACACACGCACACACACACACACACACACACACACGCGTACTGCAGAGCCCACGCCCCACCTTTGCCCACCACCAAGGAAGACCTAAGAAAGCAGTCATAGCAGCAGTAATGCGGCAGAAGACACATCTATTTCACGCACCAGGACAGAAATGCTACTGGTGGCATCCAGATGGGCTAGGAAGCCACTGTCACGGTCAGGAGGTCGCATCGTCCAGCCCAAGTACAAGGACCGAGTTCTAAGTGTTTTCTGTACCCAAAACAAGGCGTAAAATAAACAGTCTAAAAATAAAATACAATAAGGAAGGAGGAGGAGGAGGAGGATGAGGGAAAAGGAGGAAGTCCTCACACCAACTGCACTCACCTCATCAACCGTTACTCCAACATGTGAATACATAAAGGAAATCAGGTGAATAATAATAACAATAAAAATAATAATAATAATGAGATGTAAAAATGCAATGAATACTCATCACCAAGAAGGGAGCGAATAGGCACCAAGTACCTCAACATAATTAAGTCTTACTAATCCAAATCCACTGTCGAAAGGTTAAGCAAACGCATTGACGAACTGCCATAACAACTCCCATTTCGAGCCTCAATCATTACACAGTGGAAAAATGAACGTGAGTAAGCCTTGTGGTGGGAAATCGAAACCTACTAACAGTCACATTAGCAGGTCTTCGCATTTACACCACCATGTAGGCGTTGAAAGAAAGCCAACCAACATTTTCACCACCTAATGACTACATCAGCAATAACAACAACACCTACTACAACCACGACGACGACTACTACTACTACTACTAGTAAACCGACACTAACGCACCTTACGCCACACAAAAATACAAAAGCACCCACGCATCTATGCCAAAAGCATGTTTCCACCCAAACAACAGCCCACCTCCAATCCACCGCTGCACACTCAAGACACCACCAACTCCCTCATTGCGACCCAATCTTACCAGAGCAATATGACCAGCCATAGCAAAGACGAGATTCGCACTCAGTGCCGCCTCATAATGCCTCCAGCCTTCCTCACACAGCAGAACCACTTCGCAGGAACTGAACCTTCTCCTCCTCCTCCTACTCCTCCTACTCCTCCCCCCCCCTCCCCCTATGTCTAGTTCACCAAGCATACAAATAAGACAAACGCATAATAATCCGCAGGTGCCAAGCACTTCGTACAGTTGAAACTCTCCTCCACAAAATAATTACTCATTAATCCAAGTCCACCAACACCACCACCACCACCACCACCACTAAAAAGCAAACCAATTGACCAATTGCCAAAACAGCCCTAATCCACCGCCCAAAGTATCCCACAGCATCAAACGAACGCGAGTACACCCAGCAGTCGGAAAACCAGACCTCCTAACAGTCACATTATGTAGCATTTGCGTGTACCTTGGTAACTAGGCCTTCAAAGGAAGCCAATCAACACCCAAAGCATCCACTAACACCCATCAACTAATACGATTACCAAAGTACCAATAATTACTTACATGGGCAGCATATTTCATAAGCGAAACGTCTTAACAGCCACATTATGGAGCTTCTGCCTCTACTCCACAATGCAGGCGTAGAAGGAGAGCCAGTCGATTCCTACAAAACCTAAAGCAACTAATGAAACAAAACTAAAAAAACAATATGTATATACATAGCAGATCTTCAAGTTGCTGCGGCAAATAAAGCTCTGTGAACCGAAAACAACAGTCCCCATCATGCACACCGCTCACGACCTTCGCAGACCACACCACACCACACCAGCCAATCACATCAGTGGTTGTCCGATAATACAGATAAACTTGTAATTTTTGCCCATTTTTGACTTGGCGAAAGTTACTGCTCATAATGAGCTTCCTGCTATAAACGATGCATTAAGGGTGCAAGTCTAGAATAAAACAAGTTACTTGGTGTTGAGCTTCTTGGCATTAGGGTCTCATAACTGGAGGTGGTGTGAGCTTTGGCGCTGGTGGTGTGCTGCCAGTCACCCAGCCTCTCCTACACTCTAGCAATGCAACTACATTCAAACGCGTGCGCCATACGACACCTCTTCATGGCTAATTCGAGCTCTGCCGCGCATAACTGGCAAGTGTTTGGCATTTAATTTCACTTCCTTCCATCGTGTGTGGGGAGGGGTGTTAATGTGCAGCGTCGGCCATTCTTACCTTTCTCTCAGTGAAGGTAGCCCTGATTTTATATTCTCTCATTGCCTGCGGGGATGGAGAGCTTGAGACTGGGGTAACTGTCAAATCTTGGCGCATTCTCTACTGTAGTACCTTGAGAGGTGTAAAATGCATTTGTGTTTTAATCTTAGAACAAACTTTAAATGCTGCTGATTTTCAAGGCAAGAGCTGTGTCATGGGCATGGAATTAAAAAACCTTTAATTGTCCATTTGAATACTTGTTTCGTTTCCAGCGTTGGTGCTCCTGCATTTCAGCATATCCTCACTTCGAATTCTCAAACGTCCGAGGTACACGATCTATTAGAGTATTGCAACTTCACTCGATTTCGTGATGAAATTCTGTCCGAGTGCTTGCATACTTGCCACGCGACAGTGCGTATTTATGTGTTGTCATCAATACGTGCGCTCACAGGCATTTCATCTTCCACGAATCCCCCTTTTCCACACCCAAAGGCACAAAGCAGCTAATAGCTAAGATGTCAGATTAAAGGTTTATTTGATAGGCTCTTGCAATATTGCATCATCAATGCTTACTTCAAGGCATTTTAGGATTTAATTTCTAGCAGGCAAATTCTAGACAATGTTAAGGGATTAAAATGGTGTTCAGGACAGGACAAATTATCCCTAGAACGCTGGTTCACGGGCACTGATTGGTGAACTTTGGACTGGCAGGCACCACGTTTGACATCGCCTTTCACACGTGAGCTATCAATCGGCCATCATTGAAACCCATGTGTCATTTGTGAATGCCTTATTAGCACTATAAAAACTGTCTGAAGTTCTCCACACAGTCAAGTATCTTGCCTTTGCTTGACAGCCTTCGCCTAGCCCACCGGCAGCATTTCCCAGTGCACTGGCTACAAGGCAGGACTGACAATCACTGCAACTTCCACTGCCACGCTGGTGGCTCTTTTACCGTGAACACTTGTCGGCCTCGTGGGACAGCTTGTCAAGGTAAAAGCTCACCACGTGGCGTTCATTTGAGTGTAGTTGTCAGTAAGGCATGCTCGAAGGTCACCCTGCCTGCCTGCCTGCCTGCCTGCCTTGTCCACCCAGTCAAGCAGCCCTTCTCCCATTGGTGACACCAGCTCATTCCATCCGATGATTGGTACTATGCTAACGTATCTTTTAGCACTCTTCTAAGCTTATATGCCAACTCGAGCCTCCTCGAGCCAACTCGAGCCAACTTGAGCCAACGCGGGCCACCTCTGAAACGGTAGTAAAGCGTGTTGTGGTTACGATAGGAGGCTGTTAGTAGCAAACAGAGCTAGTTGTGGCCTCGGGTATGGTTTAATGACTATGCCACCACACATCATTCGCAAAAGCCGCAAGGAATAAACCTCCTGCTTTGTTTGATGAAAGCGCAAAGAAGGCTTGAATTACTGGAGAGAAGAACTCCAAGGAATCCATAATTACGAAGTCAGCACTCGATCAGCCTCGCTATGCATTTAAAAAGTAGGATCAGAACTGCCTCCAACGGCAAAATTGGGAGTCGAATCTATTCTTGCATACCATGCAGTGCTTTTATTTAAAAAATGAGATTTCTACCTCTATCCACCTACCAGTTATGCAAGACAGGACTTGAATTAGCCATGAAGAGGTGTCGTATGGCGCACGCGTTTGAATGTAGTTGCATTGCTAGAGTGTAGGAGAGGCTGGGTGACTGGCAGCACACCACCAGCGCCAAAGCTCACACCACCTCCAGTTATGAGACCCTAATGCCAAGAAGCTCAACACCAAGTAACTTGTTTTATTCTAGACTTGCACCCTTAATGCATCGTTTATAGCAGGAAGCTCATTATGAGCAGTAACTTTCGCCAAGTCAAAAATGGGCAAAAATTACAAGTTTATCTGTATTATCGTACAACCACTGATGTGATTGGCTGGTGTGGTGTGGTCTGCGAAGGTCGTGAGCGGTGTGCATGATGGGGACTGTTGTTTTCGGTTCACAGAGCTTTATTTGCCGCAGCAACTTGAAGATCTGCTATGTATATACATATTGTTTTTTTAGTTTTGTTTCATTAGTTGCTTTAGGTTTTGTAGGAATCGACTGGCTCTCCTTCTACGCCTGCATTGTGGAGTAGAGGCAGAAGCTCCATAATGTGGCTGTTAAGACGTTTCGCTTATGAAATATGCTGCCCATGTAAGTAATTATTGGTACTTTGGTAATCGTATTAGTTGATGGGTGTTAGTGGATGCTTTGGGTGTTGATTGGCTTCCTTTGAAGGCCTAGTTACCAAGGTACACGCAAATGCTACATAATGTGACTGTTAGGAGGTCTGGTTTTCCGACTGCTGGGTGTACTCGCGTTCGTTTGATGCTGTGGGATACTTTGGGCGGTGGATTAGGGCTGTTTTGGCAATTGGTCAATTGGTTTGCTTTTTAGTGGTGGTGGTGGTGGTGGTGTTGGTGGACTTGGATTAATGAGTAATTATTTTGTGGAGGAGAGTTTCAACTGTACGAAGTGCTTGGCACCTGCGGATTATTATGCGTCTGTCTTAGTTGTATGCTTGGTGAACTAGACATAGAGGGAGGGGAGGGGGAGGAGTAGGAGGAGGAGAAGGTTCAGTTTCTGCGAAGTGGTTCTGTTGTGTGAGGAAGGCTGGAGGCATTATGAGGCGGCACTGAGTGCGAATCTCGTCTTCGCTATGGCTGGTCATATTGCTCTGGTAAGATTGGGTCGCAATGAGGGAGTTGTTGGTGTCTTGAGCGTGCAGCGGTGGATTGGAGGTGGGCTGTTGTTTGGGTGGAAACATGCTTTTGGCATAGATGCGTGGGTGCTTTTGTATTTTTGTGTGGCGTAAGGTGCGTTAGTGTCGGTTTACTAGTAGTAGTAGTAGTAGTCGTCGTCGTGGTTGTAGTAGGTGTTGTTGTTATTGCTGATGTAGTCATTAGGTGGTGAAAATGTTGGTTGGCTTTCTTTCAACGCCTACATGGTGGTGTAAATGCGAAGACCTGCTAATGTGACTGTTAGTAGGTTTCGATTTCCCACCACAAGGCTTACTCACGTTCATTTTTCCACTGTGTAATGATTGAGGCTCGAAATGGGAGTTGTTATGGCAGTTCGTCAATGCGTTTGCTTAACCTTTCGACAGTGGATTTGGATTAGTAAGACTTAATTATGTTGAGGTACTTGGTGCCTATTCGCTCCCTTCTTGGTGATGAGTATTCATTGCATTTTTACATCTCATTATTATTATTATTTTTATTGTTATTATTATTCACCTGATTTCCTTTATGTATTCACATGTTGGAGTAACGGTTGATGAGGTGAGTGCAGTTGGTGTGAGGACTTCCTCCTTTTCCCTCATCCTCCTCCTCCTCCTCCTTCCTTATTGTATTTTATTTTTAGACTGTTTATTTTACGCCTTGTTTTGGGTACAGAAAACACTTAGAACTCGGTCCTTGTACTTGGGCTGGACGATGCGACCTCCTGACCGTGACAGTGGCTTCCTAGCCCATCTGGATGCCACCAGTAGCATTTCTGTCCTGGTGCGTGAAATAGATGTGTCTTCTGCCGCATTACTGCTGCTATGACTGCTTTCTTAGGTCTTCCTTGGTGGTGGGCAAAGGTGGGGCGTGGGCTCTGCAGTACGCGTGTGTGTGTGTGTGTGTGTGTGTGTGTGCGTGTGTGTGGATTAGTGTAGGGGATGATGTTGCATTGTGGCACATCGTGTCTCCACGGGGAGAGAGGGGATGCTGTATCCTTCCTTTGTTGGATCAGAGTGAATGGTTGTTGAGGATAGAGGTGATGAGTGCGTGAGAGGTGGATGCTGCGATGCACATGCAGGAGTGCGAGGAGAGAGCTCGTGTAGGCACAATTAGGAGGGAAGGAGAGGAAAAGTGGCGGTGGCGGTGGTGGTGGTGGTGGCGGTGGCGTATGCAAGCGATGGAGCGATGCACTAGTCATGCAGTGAGTGGGTGCATCGGTTGCCACGCAAATCATTAGGCATTAGGCATTAGGCATCCATTGAAGAGGGCCTTGCCTCCTCCAACACCTGTGTGAGGTGTTGAATGAATTCAAAGCAATAGTGTCGGAGTGGGTGTGTTGGTTTGGCGATGGGGAGGGGAAGGATGCCTAGTGAAATGAGCACTTGGACGAATGTGCTCACAGTTCCGCAGTAGCTGTGTCTCCTACAGCTCCTCACTACGAATCAGCACCGCCATCGCGCCGACTAAGTGAGAAGGCGAGTTGAGTAAGGAGAGAAATGTATTTTAACCCTAAGTAACAAAGATGTGGGCTGTGGCTGCCAAAGAAGCAGATGCATCTGCCACAAGGCAGTAGAGAGCGATATTCATGCGGAAGAGGAAGTGGAGAGGGGAAGGGTGGAGGGGTGGAGGGGCGGAGGGGTGGAGGGGCGGAGAAGAACTCGCCAGTCACATCTGCTGTGAAGCTGATGAGATTGCAACGGATGCCCGAAGTCATCGCGAGGCGTAGAAGTGCGGCGGAAGAAGGAATTGAAGGAAGGAAGGGGGGAGCCGATGCAGAAGCAGTCATCCATGCAATAGGCGAAAGTGCAGGTGAATGCGAATGGGAGGGGCGAGGTGGAGGGATGGGATGTGAATGCGAAAAGAGGAGGAGGCGGAGGAGGGAGGCGAAGGGCTACTCGAAGAAGAGTGGGGGACGGAGGGGGGGACGGAGGGGGGAGTGGGCGAACGGCGAAGGAAGTGAAGAACGGGGAGACGAGAGCCGCAGCGAAGGACGGTGGTGGCGATGGCAGGGGAAGTGTTGTCGACTCCGGCGGACATGCGCGATGATGTGTTGTAGGCACCTTGACCCCTCTCGACTGAGCACTAAATGAAGGAAAGGGGAAATGAATGGAGGAGGGATAGATGGCCTGACTGACTGACCGACTGACTGACTGACTGACTGACGGACTGGCGGAGGGACGGAGGGACGGAGGGACGGAAGTCGTTGCCTCGCCGTGAAGTGGGTGGAGTCACTAGTGCTTGGCAAAAGCAAGGGCCACTATCGCCTTTCTTCTTCTTCTCCTCCGCCGCATCATCATCATCGCCTTCTTCTTCTTCTTCTACTTCCTGCTCCGCTAAACGCTGGCTGTGCTAGCAGGTGCATCAACAGCCACTCAAGTGTTTCTCACGCCTTCTCCCCAGTGCAGGTGCTGCCTTAACCAGAAGAACAATCTTACCAACTTGGCTTGCGATGGCGTGGGTGGTGGGTGTAGCAAGCGTTGCCTCCTCCTTTTCCTCCTCCTCCTCCTCCTCCTCCTCAATCAATGTCTCATGGAGTGGGTGTGGGTGAATCGGTCCTGGTGACTTGGTTGGGGTCGGCGCCACACCAGTCCGCCCATCGAGTTGGTGAGGAGTCGTCGCCACCTGCCACGCATCTTCGTTGCTTGGCCGTCAAGTTGGGCGCCGCTAATCACATGGCGCGCCTTCGCCTTCGCCTTCGCCTTCTCCACCTCCTTCTCCACTCTCCACTCCTCCCGCTCCTCCTCCTCCTCGTCCCGCTCCTCGTACCACACCCTCTTCTTCGAACGGTCCTCTGCCTCCTTCTGCCTCCTCTTCTCAACCCAAACATGACTTGAGCCTTTCACACACCCTCCTCCCACCCATTCGCACTCCTCCGCAAGTTCACTTATTGCATAGCTGGTGCCTGCATCGGCGGCTTCTTCCACTTCCATCGAGCGCAATCGCCGACTGGTAGGCGGGGCGAAGAAATGGAGGATCTGTTGCATTCTCATTAACTTCACAGCAGACGCTCCTCTCGACTTCTTCTCCTTCTCCTTCTCCACCTTCTCCTGCGTCTCCTCCTCCTCCTCCTCCTCCTCCTTCCTCCTCCACCTGATCATGGGGCTGAACTGCCTTGTGGCAGACTGCTCTCCTTCTTTGGCCACCTGCAAGTGAATGGCGTTAGTAGAGGTGTGTGTGGAGGCGAGCACCTACCTCGTCGCAGCACAATGGCCACGAAGTCCACCACGGCGGAGGCGAGAAGGAAGTGCCGCCAACTGAAGCCGATTGCCTCACCATTCAAAATGTCAGCTGCCCAATCACTGTGAGGCTGCACGTGCAATGGCAATCGAGGCGGGCGCTTCAAGTCTCACTCACTATGTTTCGCCTTTGCGGTTGCACAGTTCCATTTATAGAGGTGTTGGATGGCACGGAGACGAAGAGACCGCCTTTGCTTTGACCGCCTCCGTCCCAACTTTCCATTCAAAATTGCGTTAGTGACACTGGAGGGCGCAAGGTGATGACCACGGCGCAGCGTAGAATAATAAAATAGCTTTTCAACTAAGGAGATGTTGCCTTGCCTACTACAGTCATGCATTAGCTGAACTAGTTCAACTAACGCACAGAAGCTTAGCCAGTTGGGTTAGTGGAATGAAAGAGAGAGGACCTGCATTGTCCAGACCACCACTAGCTTTGACGCGCTAGTGGTGGCCTGCCTACCAATACAGTGCTACTTCTCTGGCTGGTGTCACCAATGTGAGAAGGGCTGCTTGACAGGGAGGAGAAGGCAGGCAGGCAGGCAGGTGGACCCTCGAGCATGCCTTACTGACAACTACTGTAGCGTCCCGAGACTCCCTTTAAGGTAAGAGAAGGCATGGTACTGGGGGTAGAATACATGTATTCTGGAAACAGAGGGATTTGGCGCCGGCTCAGTACAATATGGACACCCAAGTGAACGAAACCGGCAGTTCAAAGAAACAAAGTATTGCACAGCCCCTCTCTTCTTTCGAGCGTCGTCCCCGACGCTCCCCTTGGTCAGCCTCCCGTGTCAGCCATCACAACGTAATCAGTGCTGCGTGAAGCACCCACGAGCTAACCGTCCTAGTCGTCGAGATTCGAACGCATGTGTTCCTGTAGTGCCATCTATTCCGCGTAGCACTCAGTGCGGCAAATGCGCACTTCTTGGCCGTCCTCTCCCACGACAATGTGGTCCAATGGAAGATGGAGGTACGAATCCAAGTTTTCCAATGGGTCGAGACACACACAACACATATTGCGATTCCAGGCTTAATTGATACCGTAGAAGAAACGCAAGGGCATCGTAGAAAGCTGAGCAAATGTGGCGGTCGGTTTCATAGGAACAAAAGGCATGCAATGCAAGCGTGCAAAGCATAAAACGATGCTATCCAATGGCAGCCTGCACATTCTACATCTGAGAACAGGAGAGAGAGCTTACGGAGGATGACGGAGGGTATGACCTCCGGGTTGAGCCGTTAGTCGCCAATCCTTCTGCACATCGGCAATGCATACTCCACCTCAGTACTTCACACATTTGCATGTTCAGGGCGCGGGTGCCACAATCTATTCTACCAACTATTTCATGATCATCTTGAGGACCTATCCTTCACTTTTAGTTCCAGCCACTGGAATTGCTGTAAAACTTGAACAGTGCAGAGCTCTTTATGTTTAGGTGCCGAGCGAAATCAAATTATCATCATTTCTACTAAGCATTTGGGATAGGATAGAGAGAAAGACGTGCTGTGATTGCAGGTACAGGTTTACTTCATGCTGATCAAGACACTAATCTTCCAGCATGTCTAATGTAAGCGAATTTCACTTAACTACCGCTAAGTCCAATCAGCATTGTGAACCACTGAGGTGTGGCCTACTTATAACGTAACCAGTAGTATGGCACTGATCCAACCATCTCTTTTGCAGCTTCTGCATTAAATAGCGCGTATTTATGCTTCTCTGTCTGTAAGTAATTATATTTTTGCCCGTCAGGGAGAAGTGGGCTTCCATGTAGCAGCTGAGCCAAATTATGAAGGCTTAACTACATTGGCAGAACGGTATCTGAAATAATTGCCCAAAGATGTGGTGATAATTATCCTTACCATCTACCCATCACTGTTATTCATGTAAGTTCCCTTTGGTTTAGTTTGCGTTCACCCTCAAAAAGGACCTTGGTGGATGGTAGTGTGAGGGAAAAGAGAGTGGAGGGGAGCGTATGAACGGAGCGTTGTGAAGCACACTTCTCCCATACCAGCAGGCACGAGGGAGAGACGACCCAAGCATGTTCATGCTCCATGCCCTTGCGACTAGACGCGCACTTTTCACCACATCGTCGTTGTCAAAAATGGAGAAACCTACCAAGCACTTGCAATTGCTTATTTTTAGCCATTGGTAACTACCACATCAGACAAATAGCAGTCCCAATGTGTCCTTCCCTGTGCGTTCAATAGATTTACAGATATGAGACACTTGCCTGCAGTGCTTGCCTAAGTTTATTAAATAATTGTCCCTTTCACTCGCTTGCTGGTTAAAAACGTTCGTAAAAGGCAAGAAAGCGTGAGTGTCACATATGTGCGACACTAGAGATAAGTTATAATTAGGTGTACTGCAGTGGAGAAATTCCATGAAAGGGAGGCAGACCTGTCGAGATGAACGTGGGTTACGTTCCAAGTTGGGCAGATGAACAGTGCAAAGGTTCTGTAATTGCAGGAACAAGCAGGCGTGTTGGTCGAGGGTGGTGTTCACGGTGCCATTCCTCCACCTCGAGAGCCGACGTCGCCCTCTCCGTCACCAGGCACGCATTCACTCCCCTCCTCTCTTACAAAAGGCAAAGTCCAACAATTCCGCCAAACTGCCTCAAATGAAGCACTGAGGGGAGAGTTCTTCTCCCTGGAGGCAAACACACCCTCCGTGATCGATGCTGCTCACATGAATGAGATCACCAAGTTCTCCTAACAAATACAATAGCTGTCGTCTCTCACCCACCCGCCTTCAACAGGGGAACAGCATAGATGGAGTGAACTGAGAGGCGCTTCCCTCCCCCTCCCCCTCCCCCTCCCCCACCAGCCCTCACTCATTCACTCACTTTCTTTTCATCATCTTAGCCGCTTCTCTTAATCATTTCCTTCACAGAGGATACGATGTTGCTTCACCCCACAATTTTCCCATTTCCCCTCACCGTCACACATATAAGACACACACATGTATAACAATTTTAGCATTTCCTTTATCAAATCCTACCACCGACACTGTTCTTTCCATCTCACACATACATACATGCATGCATGCATGCAAGCATACGTGCATACAACACTGCCTCGGTTGTGGCGACAGCAACTCCTCCGCCTCCCACGTGCAGCCTCACAGTGACCGGGCAGCCGACGTTTGGAATGGTGAGGCAATCGATGCAATCAACTGCTTAGGTCACTTCCCAACGCTAAGTGTTACCAGCATGGCTGAACGCTTAATGCCATTGACTGCTGCCTTTCTGTTAGTCTACCTTTCGTTCGTCCTTTATGGACACATTTTCGGCTTCAGTTGGCGGCACTTCCTTCTCGCCTCCGCCGTGGTGGACTTCGTGGCCATTGTGCTGCGACGAGGTAGGTGCTCGCCTCCACACACACCTCTACTAACGCCATTCACTTGCAGGTGGCCAAAGAAGGAGAGCAGTCTGCCACAAGGCAGTTCAGCCCCATGATCATGTGGAGGAGGAAGAGGAGGAGGAGGAGGAGGAGGAGGAGACGCAGGAGAAGGTGGAGAAGGAGAAGGAGAAGAAGTCGAGAGGAGCGTCTGCTGTGAAGTTAATGAGAATGCAACAGATCCTCCATTTCTTCGCCCCGCCTAGCAGTCGTCGATTGCGCTCGATGGAAGTGGAAGAAGCCGCCGATGCAGGCACCAGCTATGCAATAAGTGAACTTGCGGAGGAGTGCGAATGAGGAAAAGGAATGTGTGCAAATCCCAAAAGATGTGCAGAATAATTGCTTGAGAAGACAGCATATTTGGGAAGCAAACCTCTTAACAGTCACATTATGGAGCTTCTGCCTCCACTCCAGAATGCAGGCGTAGAAGGAGAGCCAGTCGATTCCTACAAAACCTAAAGCAACTAATAAACCAAAACTAATAAAGCAACAAGCAAATGCTCACTAGATCTTCAAGTTGTTGCGGCAAACAAAGCCCTGTCAACCGAAAACAACAGTCCCCATCATGCACACCGCTCACGACCTTCGCAGACCACACCACACCACCAGCCAATCACACCAGCGGTTGCCCGATAACACAAATAAACTTGTCATTTTTGCACATTTTTGACTTGTCAAAAGTCACTGCTCATAATGAGCCTCCTGTTATCAACGACACATTAAGGGTTCAAATGTGGAGTGAAACGAATTATTAAGCAAGTATAAGTGTGGTAATTGGAAAGCACTTTGTTGAAAATGTAATCACCTACTAGTTACATCACAAGAACTCTACACAACAGTCATTTGTAGCATAAATGGTTCTGCGATATTTGGCACTGATATTTTATAATCTATCTCGCGTATATTCCACCTTTATTTTCGTGTTAAAGTGGATCTATAAGGACTCTTACTACTTACTTCCCCTCACGATTGAGTGCAGCTCTAATTGTTGATGATAGTTTTTGTTTGATTTCTCCCCATTACCTTTTCCTTTATTTAACTGCCTCAATAATGCCTCTAGGTTCGTGTGCGAATCCGTGTACATTAATTATGCTGGTTATTTTGGCTTTGTGTTCAAGAGGCTGTGGAGGTTATTCTTTAATCTGCTCGCAGAGGAACGTGCTCCAGCCTAGGGGTCAGAGACACTAACGCCAGCGATTGCTCTCATCATTGGATGGCCACTTGGGAGAAAGTCTCGCAGCAATGGTGGATGGGGCTTATTGCAGCGAGAAATAGCTCTTGCTAAGAGAGCGGAGGATCAGTGGAACTCTCTGCCGCTGAATATACAAAAGGATGTTGAGACTAACGGTTTTCATCCAGTCCTCAATGTTCATACCATCTTTGAAGTAGGAAAGTGATGCCAAAGCTGCCTCCAGTGTAGAGGAATCTTGCCTTCTTCCCGCTCTGCCGAAGGCGTGTATCTACGGTGAGAGTGTCTACCACTCCTGACAGGAAGCACGTTCGCCAGCGACCAGGCTAAAGCTATCATCCTGCCTCTCACCAAAGGAGCGCATTCAAACAATACAATTCGTACAATGTGGTTGTTGTGATGCACTGCACGTGTAGCTGTTCCGTTTGCGCTAATTCAAGTGGCTAGTTATACTGGTGGTTAGGGGCCAACGATCATGAAAATGTGAGTGTCTATTCTTTCGCCACGCGCGATAGCAATGGAGACGGATAGTTTCAATGTCCACGCACGTCTGCAGTCTGGTCGGCGGATGGATGAATGTGTGAGAAGACTGTCGAATGAATGCCATCACAGTGGAAGGAGAAAAGCATTTACACCCAAGGATGAGTTAGTATCGCAAGCATACTTGTGACCTGGTTCATCCAGGAGAATACTTATTAATCCTTCCCTTTCAGGAGCATGTGTTTGACAAACTGCGTGGCGTCATCATCATCTTCACCGACCTACAAGAGAAGTGAACCATGTCAGGAGGGACACACGTTCAGTGAGTGGTGTGTATGTGTATATATATGTGTGTGACCACTGAATGGATATTGCCTATCTCTGCAGAGAACGCGACTGTGTGATTGTCAGTCGTGCCCCGCAGATGCCGTTCATGGTTGTGGTTGTGGCAGTCTTGTGGCAGAAGGCGGCGGCATGGCTGCAGTCACTGCTTGGGAGGCTGGAAGGGGCCTCCCCTTCTAAATGCTACCCCATGCATTTGCACTGGAGGGAAACCTGCCTTGCCGCATTTTCAAGTTTTGCCATCTCCAACCTCCTTACTGTTTGACATTTCCATTACTGCTAGTCAGGTCTCGTCAGAGATGTCAACTACGTCCGAAACATCGTCAACGTCAAGCATGACATCAGCTGTTCGATCAGTTGGGGTCATTGCCAGGTCTTGAAACCAGTGAAGCATTACGGCCAACTAGATGCTTGAGGAGATGCCAAGCAAACCGGATTGCGAGCTTCCAAATCTCCTCGGAGTTGCACTGGGGGATTGCGAGGGAGAGGCAGCAGAGCTCATGCTTCCACCTCGGAGGAGGCCTTGCGGCCCAGTGGGAGAGGCAAGTGGATGAGCTGGTAAGACGCGTGACATGTGCTTATCAGCAGATTTCACAAAAATCCGAAGCCTAACCGGCGATGGGAGGAGCTACTAGCCTTGATGCCACGCTATCCCACCTAAGTGGAGTAAGGCAAATGAGGCGACCGTGTGGTAATCCTTACACTGGAACATCATCTTATTCACTTTTCAGGTCCAATTGTCGCTGCTATTGAAAGTATCACTGCACTTTACAGCTGAGGAGACTTGATGCATATTTTATCAGTGACAATGTCCACCACAGATAGGGCTGACATTCAGAGTACCAAGACATTAAAATTTAATTCAGAAAGCTGCATGACACTTCGTGTACCGATCGCTACTCAATTTGGAAGGACGTTGGCCTTAAAGCAACGAGGCAGAGGAAGTGTTATGTGCTTGGGTCCTTGCATAAACCATTTCGTTCCAATCCAGTCTCGCATCGACGTCTGGATATTGCATATCAGGAAGGCTGATGGAGTGCCAGCACGCACGCAGGCAGTCCTGTTCACGTCATTTGAAAAGCATTGCTTGGCTACTCGAGGACCGGCTTCATAATTATGGATTCTGTGGAGTCCAAGCATCCAGGAAGACGAGCCTTCTTGACGCCCTCATCAAACAGAGCTGGAGGTTCATTCTTTTTTGCGGCTTCTGTGACAGATGTGGGGTGAGATCGTCATTGGACCATATCCGCGACCACATCCAGCTCTGCTTGCTACTCACAGCCTCTCTAGTAACCACAGCAGGCTTTACTACCTCCCCAGAGGTGGCTCGCGGTGGCTTGAGATGAGTCGAGGTAACATCAATGCTCTGGAGGGAAAGATGCATCAGCTTAGCGCTGTTGGGAATTTATAGCAATTTGAAATCCTGGAACCGAAAGTAAAGGGTGGGTGCTCAAAATTAACAAGAAGTAGCTAGTCCAGTCGTACTGATTGTGGCACACATGCACGCACCGAGATTGTTCTGAGCATGCAAATGTGTGAAGTATTGGGGTAGAGTATGCACTGCCGATGTGCAGAAGGGTTGGGGACTAATGGCCTGACCTGGAGGTCATATTGTCCAGTGTAAGTACAGTCACAGAGCATTCAGTGGCATAGACACTAAAGCAAGCAGGGAATCACAGATGCGACTGCTTTCGAGCGGCCTCCCTGCACTCTACTGGGTCAATCGCTCCTGTCGGTCATCCACTGCATAACTGAGAGGACATCTAATCCCAAAGCGACAGATCGCTCCTGGCAGTTCTAATGGATCTGGAGACTTGTCCCCTTTGACAAATGCATCAAAGTGAAAGGGAATGTGCAGGCTATCACACATCTCCATCGCTTGGCCTATGTGATCAGACCCAGAAGCAGTGTTGCTAGGAAAACTGCTGTGTGGAGTGGATTCGTGGTAGTACGACCTCGAGTCCATTACTCCTCGCCAAAACGCTCTCACTTCAGTGTTAGCCAGGCGTGTCCATCTGGGTTCTGTGCAGCTAGTAGCGAGGTGGAGGAGGTATCCCGTCCTCACTCAACTGACAGCACCGACACAAACTACTCGAGGTGGTTTAGTGGTCGAATCGCTTCTGATGTCGGCAGCGTTCCTACAGAGCACCGGACTATGGTAGGTGGTGACGGTAGACGTCATCTCCAACCCGCCTGGTAGGGGTCGTCACGGATTCTCTCCACCGTGGTCAATGACCTTCCACTGCCACGGTGTAGTTTCGCACTCAAATGCCACGAATGCAGTGGCCCGAGTCCTTCCCGAGGATGAGAGGAGGCATGGTGCAAGGACAGACCAGTGAAAGCTTGCGAGCTATTGGCCTGTTCCGATTGTAAAACCGGCTGGTGAATGAAGGAGGGAAGAAGAGCCTTGAGTGCCCTCTAACGGAAGAGGAGCGTTGAGTGAACCTCCTCTGAATTCTTTGTTTGTCAACTTTCAAAAATCCCCATCATCGTCTAGAGAGGTCGTACAAGCATGAACTGCGATGCATGCGGACTTAATTTGAGTGCCAAATCAAAGTTGTCCTATTGTCTGCCTAAAGTGCATCGACAGGAGCATAATGATTAGAAAGGAAAGTCAAAATGGGTGGATGAATCTGTGCTGCAGTGGGGCAGGGATCACGCTAGGCTCGTCGAACTGAGCCTCTACACTGGTGGCAGCGTTGGCATCACTTTCCTACTTCAAAGATGGTATAAACATTGAGGACTGGATGAAAACCGTTAGGCTCAACATACATTTGTATATTCAGCGGCAGAGATTCCCACTGATCCTCCGCTCTCTTAGCATGAGCTATTTCTCGCGGCAATAGGCCCCATTCACCATTGCTGCGAGACTCTCTCCCAAGTGGCCATCCAATGGTGAGAGCAATCACTGGCGTGAGTGTCTCTGACCCCTAGGCTGGAGCACGTTCCTCGGCGAGCAGATTAAGGATTCCCTCCTCCGCCTCTCGATTACGGAGCGAATTTAATCAGCACACTTAGTACACACGCATTTGCACACGACCCTAGAGGCATTATTGAGGCGGTTAAATAAAGGAAAAGGTAATGGGGCGAAATCAAGCAAAAACCACCATCGACATTTTGGGCTACACTCAATCGTGAGGGAAAGGAAGTAGTATGTATTAATTCGTTTGTTCGAACTACCGGTTTTGGTCACTTGGGTGGCCATCCTGTTCTAGCAGGTTGGTCGGCCTCCGGGACGTGCCAGCAGCTCCCAAGCCAAGTGTTCCCGGAACATATATATTCTGCCCTGGTACTGCGCCTTCTTTTGCCTTAAGGGGAGCCTCAAGGCGCCACAAGTTACAGTCCTTTAGATCCACTTTAACACGAAAATAAAGGTGGAATATACGCGAGATAGATTATAAAATATCAGTGCCAAATATCGCAGAACCATTTATGCTACAAATGACTGTTGTGTAGAGTTCTTGTGATGTAACTAGTAGGTGATTACATTTTCAACAAAATGCTTTGCCAATTACCACACTTATGCTTGCTAAATAATTTGTTTCACCCTACATTTGCACCCTTAATGCGTCGTTTATAACAGGAGGCTCATTATGAGCAGTGACTTTTGACAAGTCAAAAATGTGCAAAAATGAGAAGTTTGTTTGTGTTATCGGGCAACCGCTGGTGTGATTGGCTGGTTTGGTCTGGTCCGGTCTGGTCTGCGAAGGTCGTGAGCGGTGTGCATGATGGGGACTGTTGTTTTCGGTTGACAGGGCTTTGTTTGCCGCAACAACTTGAAGATCTAGTGAGCATTTGCTTGTTGCTTTATTAGTTTTGGTTTACTAGTTGCTTTAGGTTTTGTAGGAATCGACTGGCTCTCCTTATACGCCTGCATTGTGGAGTAGAGGCAGAAGCTTCATAATGTGACTGTTAAGAGGTTTGCTTTCCAAATATGCTGTCTTTTCAAGCAATTATTGTAAACATTCTTTGGGACTTATACACGCTCTTTTTTTCACTCATTCACATTCCCCTAGAATTTTAGCTATTGCATAGCTGGTGCCTGCATCGGCGGCTTTCTCCACTTCCATCGAGCGCAATCAACAACTGGTAGGCGAAGCGAAGAAATGGAGTATCTGTTGCAATCTCATGAACTTCACAGCAGACGCTCCTCTCGACTTCTTCTCCTTCTCCTTCTCCACCTTCTCCTGCGTCTCCTCCTCCTCCTCCTCCTCTTCCTCCTCCACATGATCATCGCGCTGAACTGCCTTGTGGCAGACTGCTCTCCTTCTTTGGCCACCTGCAAGTGAATGGCGTTAGTAGAGGTGTGTGTGGAGGCGAGCACCTACCTCGTCGCAGCACAATGGCCACGAAGTCCACCACGGCGGAGGCGAAAAGGAAGTGCCGCCACCTGAAGCCAAAAACGTGTCCATAAAGGACGAACAAAAGGTAGGCTAGCAGAATGGGAGCAGTGAATGGCATCAAGCGTGCAGCCATGTTGATAACACTGAGCTTGGGGAAGTGACCAAAGCAATTGATTAGTCGATTGCCTCACCATTCCAAATGTCGGCTGCCCGGTCACTGTGAGGCTGCACGTGGGAGGCGGAGGAGTTGCTGTCGCCACAACCGAGGCAGTGTTGTATGCACGTATGCTTGCATGCATGCATGCATGTATGTATGTGTGAGATGGAAAGAACAGTGTCGGTGGTAGGATTTGATAAAGGAAATGCTAAAATTGTTATACATGTGTGTGTCTTATATGTGTGACGGTGAGGGGAAATGGGAAAATTGTGGGGTGAAGCAACATCGTATCCTCTGTGAAGGAAATGATTAAGAGAAGCGGCTAAGATGATGAAAAGAAAGTGAGTGAATGAGTGAGGGCTGGTGGGGGAGGGGGAGGGGGAGGGGGAGGGAAGCGCCTCTCAGTTCACTCCATCTATGCTGTTCCCCTGTTGAAGGCGGGTGGGTGAGAGACGACAGCTATTGTATTTGTTAGGAGAACTTGGTGATCTCATTCATGTGAGCAGCATCGATCACGGAGGGTGTGTTTGCCTCCAGGGAGAAGAACTCTCCCCTCAGTGCTTCATTTGAGGCAGTTTGGCGGAATTGTTGGACTTTGCCTTTTGTAAGAGAGGAGGGGAGTGAATGCGTGCCTGGTGACGGAGAGGGCGACGTCGGCTCTCGAGGTGGAGGAATGGCACCGTGAACACCACCCTCGACCAACACGCCTGCTTGTTCCTGCAATTACAGAACCTTTGCACTGTTCATCTGCCCAACTTGGAACGTAACCCACGTTCATCTCGACAGGTCTGCCTCCCTTTCATGGAATTTCTCCACTGCAGTACACCTAATTATAACTTATCTCTAGTGTCGCACATATGTGACACTCACGCTTTCTTGCCTTTTACGAACGTTTTTAACCAGCAAGCGAGTGAAAGGGACAATTATTTAATAAACTTAGGCAAGCACTGCAGGCAAGTGTCTCATATCTGTAAATCTATTGAACGCACAGGGAAGGACACATTGGGACTGCTATTTGTCTGATGTGGTAGTTACCAATGGCTAAAAATAAGCAATTGCAAGTGCTTGGTAGGTTTCTCCATTTTTGACAACGACGATGTGGTGAAAAGTGCGCGTCTAGTCGCAAGGGCATGGAGCATGAACATGCTTGGGTCGTCTCTCCCTCGTGCCTGCTGGTATGGAAGAAGTGTGCTTCACAACGCTCCGTTCATACGCTCCCCTCCACTCTCTTTTCCCTCACACTACCATCCACCAAGGTCCTTTTTGAGGGTGAACGCAAACTAAACCAAAGGGAACTTACATGTGTAACAGTGATGGGTAGATGGTAAGGATAATTATCACCACATCTTTGGGCAATTATTTCAGATACCGTTCTGCCAATGTAGTTAAGCCTTCATAATTTGGCTCAGCTGCTACATGGAAGCCCACTTCTCCCTGACGGGTAAAAATATAATTACGTATAGACAGAGAAGCATAAATACGCGCTATTTAATGCAGAAGCTGCAAAAGAGATGGTTGGATCAGTGCCATACTACTGGTTACGTTATAAGTAGGCCACACCTCAGTGGTTCACAATGCTGATTGGACTTAGCGGTAGTTAAGTGAAATTCGCTTACATTAGACATGCTGGAAGATTAGTGTCTTGATCAGCATGAAGTAAACCTGTACCTGCAATCACAGCACGTCTTTCTCTCTATCCTATCCCAAATGCTTAGTAGAAATGATGATAATTTGATTTCGCTCGGCACCTAAACATAAAGAGCTCTGCACTGTTCAAGTTTTACAGCAATTCCAGTGGCTGGAACTAAAAGTGAAGGATAGGTCCTCAAGATGATCATGAAATAGTTGGTAGAATAGATTGTGGCACCCGCGCCCTGAACATGCAAATGTGTGAAGTACTGAGGTGGAGTATGCATTGCCGATGTGCAGAAGGATTGGCGACTAACGGCTCAACCCGGAGGTCATACCCTCCGTCATCCTCCGTAAGCTCTCTCTCCTGTTCTCAGATGTAGAATGTGCAGGCTGCCATTGGATAGCATCGTTTTATGCTTTGCACGCTTGCATTGCATGCCTTTTGTTCCTATGAAACCGACCGCCACATTTGCTCAGCTTTCTACGATGCCCTTGCGTTTCTTCTACGGTATCAATTAAGCCTGGAATCGCAATATGTGTTGTGTGTGTCTCGACCCATTGGAAAACTTGGATTCGTACCTCCATCTTCCATTGGACCACATTGTCGTGGGAGAGGACGGCCAAGAAGTGCGCATTTGCCGCACTGAGTGCTACGCGGAATAGATGGCACTACAGGAACACATGCGTTCGAATCTCGACGACTAGGACGGTTAGCTCGTGGGTGCTTCACGCAGCACTGATTACGTTGTGATGGCTGACACGGGAGGCTGACCAAGGGGAGCGTCGGGGACGACGCTCGAAAGAAGAGAGGGGCTGTGCAATACTTTGTTTCTTTGAACTGCCGGTTTCGTTCACTTGGGTGTCCATATTGTACTGAGCCGGCGCCAAATCCCTCTGTTTCCAGAATACATGTATTCTACCCCCAGTACCATGCCTTCTCTTACCTTAAAGGGAGTCTCGGGACGCTACAGTAGTTGTCAGTAAGGCATGCTCGAGGGTCCACCTGCCTGCCTGCCTGCCTTCTCCTCCCTGTCAAGCAGCCCTTCTCACATTGGTGACACCAGCCAGAGAAGTAGCACTGTATTGGTAGGCAGGCCACCACTAGCGCGTCAAAGCTAGTGGTGGTCTGGACAATGCAGGTCCTCTCTCTTTCATTCCACTAACCCAACTGGCTAAGCTTCTGTGCGTTAGTTGAACTAGTTCAGCTAATGCATGACTGTAGTAGGCAAGGCAACATCTCCTTAGTTGAAAAGCTATTTTATTATTCTACGCTGCGCCGTGGTCATCACCTTGCGCCCTCCAGTGTCACTAACGCAATTTTGAATGGAAAGTTGGGACGGAGGCGGTCAAAGCAAAGGCGGTCTCTTCGTCTCCGTGCCATCCAACACCTCTATAAATGGAACTGTGCAACCGCAAAGGCGAAACATAGTGAGTGAGACTTGAAGCGCCCGCCTCGATTGCCATTGCACGTGCAGCCTCACAGTGATTGGGCAGCTGACATTTTGAATGGTGAGGCAATCGGCTTCAGTTGGCGGCACTTCCTTCTCGCCTCCGCCGTGGTGGACTTCGTGGCCATTGTGCTGCGACGAGGTAGGTGCTCGCCTCCACACACACCTCTACTAACGCCATTCACTTGCAGGTGGCCAAAGAAGGAGAGCAGTCTGCCACAAGGCAGTTCAGCCCCATGATCAGGTGGAGGAGGAAGAGGAGGAGGAGGAGGAGGAGGAGGAGACGCAGGAGAAGGTGGAGAAGGAGAAGGAGAAGAAGTCGAGAGGAGCGTCTGCTGTGAAGTTAATGAGAATGCAACAGATCCTCCATTTCTTCGCCCCGCCTACCAGTCGGCGATTGCGCTCGATGGAAGTGGAAGAAGCCGCCGATGCAGGCACCAGCTATGCAATAAGTGAACTTGCGGAGGAGTGCGAATGGGTGGGAGGAGGGTGTGTGAAAGGCTCAAGTCATGTTTGGGTTGAGAAGAGGAGGCAGAAGGAGGCAGAGGACCGTTCGAAGAAGAGGGTGTGGTACGAGGAGCGGGACGAGGAGGAGGAGGAGCGGGAGGAGTGGAGAGTGGAGAAGGAGGTGGAGAAGGCGAAGGCGAAGGCGAAGGCGCGCCATGTGATTAGCGGCGCCCAACTTGACGGCCAAGCAACGAAGATGCGTGGCAGGTGGCGACGACTCCTCACCAACTCGATGGGCGGACTGGTGTGGCGCCGACCCCAACCAAGTCACCAGGACCGATTCACCCACACCCACTCCATGAGACATTGATTGAGGAGGAGGAGGAGGAGGAGGAGGAGGAAAAGGAGGAGGCAACGCTTGCTACACCCACCACCCACGCCATCGCAAGCCAAGTTGGTAAGATTGTTCTTCTGGTTAAGGCAGCACCTGCACTGGGGAGAAGGCGTGAGAAACACTTGAGTGGCTGTTGATGCACCTGCTAGCACAGCCAGCGTTTAGCGGAGCAGGAAGTAGAAGAAGAAGAAGAAGGCGATGATGATGATGCGGCGGAGGAGAAGAAGAAGAAAGGCGATAGTGGCCCTTGCTTTTGCCAAGCACTAGTGACTCCACCCACTTCACGGCGAGGCAACGACTTCCGTCCCTCCGTCCCTCCGTCCCTCCGCCAGTCCGTCAGTCAGTCAGTCAGTCAGTCGGTCAGTCAGTCAGGCCATCTATCCCTCCTCCATTCATTTCCCTTTCCTTCATTTAGTGCTCAGTCGAGAGGGGTCAAGGTGCCTACAACACATCATCGCGCATGTCCGCCGGAGTCGACAACACTTCCCCTGCCATCGCCACCACCGTCCTTCGCTGCGGCTCTCGTCTCCCCGTTCTTCACTTCCTTCGCCGTTCGCCCACTCCCCCCTCCGTCCCCCCCTCCGTCCCCACTCTTCTTCGAGTAGCCCTTCGCCTCCCTCCTCCGCCTCCTCCTCTTTTCGCATTCACATCCCATCCCTCCACCTCGCCCCTCCCATTCGCATTCACCTGCACTTTCGCCTATTGCATGGATGACTGCTTCTGCATCGGCTCCCCCCTTCCTTCCTTCAATTCCTTCTTCCGCCGCACTTCTACGCCTCGCGATGACTTCGGGCATCCGTTGCAATCTCATCAGCTTCACAGCAGATGTGACTGGCGAGTTCTTCTCCGCCCCTCCACCCCTCCGCCCCTCCACCCCTCCACCCTTCCCCTCTCCACTTCCTCTTCCGCATGAATATCGCTCTCTACTGCCTTGTGGCAGATGCATCTGCTTCTTTGGCAGCCACAGCCCACATCTTTGTTACTTAGGGTTAAAATACATTTCTCTCCTTACTCAACTCGCCTTCTCACTTAGTCGGCGCGATGGCGGTGCTGATTCGTAGTGAGGAGCTGTAGGAGACACAGCTACTGCGGAACTGTGAGCACATTCGTCCAAGTGCTCATTTCACTAGGCATCCTTCCCCTCCCCATCGCCAAACCAACACACCCACTCCGACACTATTGCTTTGAATTCATTCAACACCTCACACAGGTGTTGGAGGAGGCAAGGCCCTCTTCAATGGATGCCTAATGCCTAATGCCTAATGATTTGCGTGGCAACCGATGCACCCACTCACTGCATGACTAGTGCATCGCTCCATCGCTTGCATACGCCACCGCCACCACCACCACCACCGCCACCGCCACTTTTCCTCTCCTTCCCTCCTAATTGTGCCTACACGAGCTCTCTCCTCGCACTCCTGCATGTGCATCGCAGCATCCACCTCTCACGCACTCATCACCTCTATCCTCAACAACCATTCACTCTGATCCAACAAAGGAAGGATACAGCATCCCCTCTCTCCCCGTGGAGACACGATGTGCCACAATGCAACATCATCCCCTACACTAATCCACACACACGCACACACACACACACACACACACACGCGTACTGCAGAGCCCACGCCCCACCTTTGCCCACCACCAAGGAAGACCTAAGAAAGCAGTCATAGCAGCAGTAATGCGGCAGAAGACACATCTATTTCACGCACCAGGACAGAAATGCTACTGGTGGCATCCAGAAGGGCTAGGAAGCCACTGTCACGGTCAGGAGGTCGCATCGTCCAGCCCAAGTACAAGGACCGAGTTCTAAGTGTTTTCTGTACCCAAAACAAGGCGCAAAATAAACAGTCTAAAAATAAAATACAATAAGGAAGGAGGAGGAGGAGGAGGAGGAGGAGGAGAAGGAGGAGGATGAGGAGGAGAAGGAGGAGGAGGAGGAGGAGGGAAAAGGAGGAAGTCCTCACACCAACCGCACTCACCTCATCAACCGTTACTCCAACATGTGAATACATGAAGGAAATCAGGTGAATAATAATAACAATAAAAATAATAATAATGAGATGTAAAAATGCAATGAATACTTATCACCAAGAAGGGAGCGAATAGGCACCAAGTACCTCAACATAATTAAGTCTTACTAATCCAAATCCACTGTCGAAAGGTTAAGCAAACGCATTGACGAACTGCCATAACAACTCCCATTTCGAGCCTCAATCATTACACAGTGGAAAAATGAACGTGAGTAAGCCTTGTGGTGGGAAATCGAAACCTACTAACAGTCACATTAGCAGGTCTTCGCATTTACACCACCATGTAGGCGTTGAAAGAAAGCCAACCAACATTTTCACCACCTAATGACTACATCAGCAATAACAACAACACCTACTACAACCACGACGACGACTACTACTACTACTACTAGTAAACCGACACTAACGCACCTTACGCCACACAAAAATACAAAAGCACCCACGCATCTATGCCAAAAGCATGTTTCCACCCAAACAACAGCCCACCTCCAATCCACCGCTGCACGCTCAAGACACCAACAACTCCCTCATTGCGACCCAATCTTACCAGAGCAATATGACCAGCCATAGCGAAGACGAGATTCGCACTCAGTGCCGCCTCATAATGCCTCCAGCCTTCCTCACACAACAGAACCACTTCGCAGAAACTGAACCTTCTCCTCCTCCTACTCCTCCCCCTCCCCTCCCTCTATGTCTAGTTCACCAAGCATACAACTAAGACAGACGCATAATAATCCGCAGGTGCCAAGCACTTCGTACAGTTGAAACTCTCCTCCACAAAATAATTACTCATTAATCCAAGTCCACCACCACCACCACTAAAATGCAAACCAAATGACCAATTGCCAAAACAACCCTAATCTACCGCCCAAAGTATTCCACAGCATCAAATGAACGCGATTACACCCAGCAGTCGGAAAACCAGACCTCCTAACAGTCACATTATGTAGCATTTGCATGTACCTTGGCAACTAGGCCTTCTAAGGAAGCCAATCAACACCCAAAGCATCCACTAACACCCATCAACTAATCCTATTACCAAAGTACCAATAATTACTTACATGGGCAGCATATTTCATAAGCGAAACGTCTTAACAGTCACATTATGGAGCTTCTGCCTCTACTCCAGAATGCAGGCATAGAAGGAGAGCCAGTCGATTCCTACAAAACCTAAAGCAACTAATACACCAAAACTAATAAAGCAACAAGCAAGAACTTACCAGATCTTTAAGTTGTTGCGGCAAATAAAGCCCTGGCAACCGAAAACAACAGTTCCCATCATGCACACCGCTCACGACCTTCGCAGACCACACCACACCACACCAGCCAATCACATCAGTGGTTGTCCGATAATACAGATAAACTTGTAATTTTTGCCCATTTTTGACTTGTCGAAAGTTACTGCTCATAATGAACCTCCTGCTATAGACGATGCATTAAGGGTGCAAGTCTAGAGTGAAACAAGTTACTTGGCATTGGGGCCTCATAACTGGAGGTGGTGTGAGCTGTGGCGCTGGTGGTGTGCTGCCAGTCACCCAGCCTCTCCTACACTCTAGCAATGCAACTACATTCAAACACGTGCGCCCTACGACACCTCTTCATGGCTAATTCGAGCTCTGCCGCGCATAACTGGTAGGTGGATAGAGGTGGAAATCTCATTATTTTAATAATACCTTGAGTGGTATGCAAGAGTAGATTCGACTGCCAATTTTGCCGTTGGAGGCAGTTCTAATCCTATTTTTTAAATGCATGGCGAGGCTGTCTGAGAGCTGACCTCGTAATTATGGATTCCTTGGAGTTCTTCTCTCCAGTAATTCAAGCCTTCTTTGCGCTTTCATCAAACAAAACAGGAGGTTTATTCATTGCGGCTTCTGCAAATGACGTGTAGTGGCATAGTCATTGGACCATATCCGAGGCCACACATAGCTCTGTTTACTACTCACAGCCTACTCTCGTAACCACAACACGCTATACTACCGCCTCAGAGGTGGCTCCAGGACGCTCGAGTTGGCATCTAAGCTTAGGGGGGTAAGGGAAGATACGTTAGCATAGCACCAATCATCGGATGGAATGAGCTGGTGTCACCAATCCGAGAAGGGCTGTTTGACTGGGTAAACAAGGCAGGCAGGCAGGTGGACCCTCGAGCATGCCTTTCTGACAACTACTGTAGTGTCCCGAGACTCCCTTTAAGGTAAGAGAAGGCATGGTACTGGGGGTAGAATACATGTATTCTGGAAACAGAGGGATTTGGCGCCGGCTCAGTACAATATGGACACCCAAGTGAACGAAACCGGCAGTTCAAAGAAACAAAGTATTGCACAGCCCCTCTCTTCTTTCGAGCGTCGTCCCCGACGCTCCCCTTGGTCAGCCTCCCGTGTCTGCCATCACAACGTAATCAGTGCTGCGTGAAGCACCCACGAGCTAACCGTCCTAGTCGTCGAGATTCGAACGCATGTGTTCCTGTAGTGCCATCTATTCCGCGTAGCACTCAGTGCGGCAAATGCGCACTTCTTGGCCGTCCTCTCCCACGACAATGTGGTCCAATGGAAGATGGAGGTACGAATCCAAGTTTTCCAATGGGTCGAGACACACACAACACATATTGCGATTCCAGGCTTAATTGATACCGTAGAAGAAACGCAAGGGCATCGTAGAAAGCTGAGCAAATGTGGCGGTCGGTTTCATAGGAACAAAAGGCATGCAATGCAAGCGTGCAAAGCATAAAACGATGCTATCCAATGGCAGCCTGCACATTCTACATCTGAGAACAGGAGAGAGAGCTTACGGAGGATGACGGAGGGTATGACCTCCGGGTTGAGCCGTTAGTCGCCAATCCTTCTGCACATCGGCAATGCATACTCCACCTCAGTACTTCACACATTTGCATGTTCAGGGCGCGGGTGCCACAATCTATTCTACCAACTATTTCATGATCATCTTGAGGACCTATCCTTCACTTTTAGTTCCAGCCACTGGAATTGCTGTAAAACTTGAACAGTGCAGAGCTCTTTATGTTTAGGTGCCGAGCGAAATCAAATTATCATCATTTCTACTAAGCATTTGGGATAGGATAGAGAGAAAGACGTGCTGTGGTTGCAGGTACAATTGGGTAGCATGTAAGAGTTACTTCATGCTGATCAAGACACTAATCTTCCAGCATGTCTAATGTAAGCGAATTTCACTTAACTACCGCTAAGTCCAATCAGCATTGTGAACCACTGAGGTGTGGCCTACTTATAACGTAACCAGTAGTATGGCACTGATCCAACCATCTCTTTTGCAGCTTCTGCATTAAATAGCGCGTATTTATGCTTCTCTGTCTATACGCAATTATATTTTTGCCCGTTAGCGAGAAGTGGGCTTCCATGTAGCAGCTGAGCCAAATTATGAAGGCTTAACTACATTGGCAGAACGGTATCTGAAATAATTGCCCTAAAGATGTGGTGATAATTATCCTTACCATCTCCCCATCACTGTTATTCATGTAAGTTCCCTTTGGTTTAGTTTGCGTTCACCCTCAAAAAGGACCTTGGTGGATGGTAGTGTGAGGGAAAAGAGAGTGGAGGGGAGCGTATGAACGGAGCGTTGTGAAGCACACTTCTTCCATACCAGCAGGCACGAGGGAGAGACGACCCAAGCATGTTCATGCTCCATGCCCTTGCGACTAGACGCGCACTTTTCATCACATCGTCGTTGTCAAAAATGGAGAAACCTACCAAGCACTTGCAATTGCTTATTTTTAGCCATTGGTAACTACCACATCAGACAAATAGCAGTCCCAATGTGTCCTTCACAGTGCTTTGAATATATTTACAGAAATTAGACACGTGCCTGCAGTGCACGCCTAAGTTTACTAAATAATTGTCCCTTTCACTCACTTGCTGGTTTAAAACGTTCGTAAAAGGCAAGAAAGCTTGAGTGTCACATATGTGCGACACTAGAGATAAGTTATAATTAGGTGTACTGCAGTGGAGAAATTCCATGAAAGGGAGGCAGACCTGTCGAGATGAACGTGGGTTACGTTCCAAGTTGGGCAGATGAACAGTGCAAGGGTTCTGTAATTGCAGGAACAAGCAGGCGTGTTGGTCGAGGGTGGTGTTCACGGTGCCATTCCTCCACCTCGAGAGCCGACGTCGCCCTCTCCGTCACCAGGCACGCATTCACTCCCCTCCTCTCCTACGAAAAGCAGCCTATCAATTCCGCTAAACTGCCTCAAGGAAAGCACTGAGGGGAGAGTTCTTCTCCCTGGAGGCAAACACACCCTCCGTGATCGATGATGCTCACATGGAATGAGATCACTAAGTTCTCCTAACAAATACAATAGCTGTAGTCTCTCACCCACCTGCCTTCAACAGGGGAACAGCATGGATGGAGTGAACTGAGAGGCGCTTCCATCCCTCTCCCCCACCATCCCTCACTCATTCACCCACTTTCTTTTCATCATCTTAGCCGCTTCTCTTAATCATTTCCTTCACAGAGGATACGATGTTGCTTCACCCCACAATTTTCCCATTTCCCCTCACCGTCACACATATAAGACACACACATGTATAACAATTTTAGCATTTCCTTTATCAAATCCTACCACCGACACTGTTCTTTCCATCTCACACATACATACATGCATGCATGCATGCAAGCATACGTGCATACAACACTGCCTCGGTTGTGGCGACAGCAACTCCTCCGCCTCCCACGTGCAGCCTCACAGTGACCGAGAAGCCGACATTTGGAATGGTGAGGCAATCGACTAATCAATTGCTTTGGTCACTTCCCCAAGCTCAGTGTTACCAGCATGGCTGCACGCTTAATGCCATTGACTGCTGCCTTTCTGTTAGCCTACCTTTTGTTCGTCCTTTATGGACACGTTTTTGGCTTCAGGTGGCGGCACTTCCTTTTCGCCTCCACCGTGGTGGACTTCGTGGCCATTGTGCTGCGACCAGGTGGGTGCTCGCCTCCACACACACCTCTACTAACGTCATTCACTTGCAGGTGGCCAAAGAAGGAGAACAGTCTGCCACAAGGCAGTTCAGCCCCATGATCATGTGGAGGAGGAAGAGGAGGAGGAGGAGGGGAAGGAGGAGACGCAGCAGAAGGTGGAGGAGGAGGAGGTAAAGGAGGAGGTGGAGAAGAAGTCGAGAGGAACGTCTGTTGTGAAGTTCATGAGATTGCAACAGATACTCCATTTCTTCGACCCGCCTACCAGTCGTCGATTGCGCTCGATGGAAGTGGAAAAAGCCGCCGATGCAGGCACCAGTTATGTAATAGCTGAAATTCCAGAGGAATGTGAATGAGTGAAAAAAGAGCGTGCATAAGTCCCAAAGAATGTTTAAAATAAATACTTGAAAAGACAGCATATTTGGAAAGCAAACCTCTTAACAGTCACATTATGAAGCCTCTGCCTCTACTCCACAATGCAGGTGTATCAAGAGTGCCAGTCGATTCCTACAAAACCTAAAGCAACTAATACACCAAAACTAATAAAGCAACAAGCAAATTCTCACTGGATCTTCAAGTTGTTGCGGCAAATAAAGCCCTGTCAACCGAAAACAACAGTCCCCATCATGCACACCGCTCACGACCTTCGCAGACCAGACCGGACCAGACCAAACCAGCCAATCACACCGGCGGTCGCCCGATAACACAAACAAACTTCTCATTTTTGCACATTTTTGACTTGTCAAAAGTCACTGCTCATAATGAGCCTCCTGTTATAAACGACACATTAAGGGTGCAAATGTAGAGTGAAACGAATTATTTAGCAAGCATAAGTGTGATAATTGGCAAAGCACTTTGTTGAAAATGTAATCACCTACTAGTTACATCACAAGAATTCTACACAGCAGTCATTTATAACACAAATGGTTTTACAATAATATACACTTATATCTTATAGTCTATGTTGCATACATTGTACTTTATTTTTTGTGATCAATTGGATCAATAAGGACTGTTACTACGTACTTCTGCTCACGATTGAGTGTAGCCCTAATTGTCGATGATGGTTTTTGCTTGATTTCGCCCCCTTACCTTTTCCTTTATTTAACCGCCTCAATAATGCCGCTAGGGTCGTGTGCGAATTCGTGTGTATTAATTGTGCTGATTAAAATCGCTCCGTAATCGAGAGACGGAGGAGGAGAATCCTTAATCTGCTCGCAGAGGAACGTGCTCCAGCCTAGGAGTCAGAGACGCTCACGCCAGCGATTGCTCTTGCCACTGGATGGCCAGTTGGGAGACAGTTTCGCAACAATGGTAGGTGACCCTTATTGCTGAGAGAAATAGCTCTTGCGGAAGATCGTGAAGGATCGGCGGGACTTTCTGCCGCTGAGGATACAAATGGATGTTGAGCCCAACGGTTTTCATCCAGTCCTAAATGTCCATACCATCTTTGAAGTAGGAAAGTGATGCCAACGCTGCCACCAGTGTAGAGGAATCTTGCCTTCTTCTCTCCCTGCCGAAGGCGTGTATCTACGGCGAGAGTGTCTCTTAGTCTGACAGGAAGCACGTTCGCCAGCGAAGATGGTTAAAGCTATCATCTTGCCTCTCACCCAAAAGGCGCATTCCAACAACACAATTCGTACAATGTGGTTGGTGTGCTGCACTGCGCGTGTAGCTGTTCCGTTTGCGCTAATTCAAGTGGCTAGTTCTACTGGCGGTTAGGGGCCAACGATCATGAAAATGTGAGTGTCTATTCTTTCGTCACTCGGATTAGCAATGGAGACGGATGAATTCAATGTCCACGCACATCCGTAGTCTGGTCGGCGGATGGATGAATGTGTGAGAAGACTGTCGACTGAATGCCAATACAGTGGAAGGCGAAAAGCATTTGCACTCAAGGGTGAGTCAGTATGGCATGCATACACTTAATGCAGCAACTGCAAAAGAGATGGTTGGATTAGCGCCACACTACTGACTACTTTGTAAGTAGGCCGTACCTCAATAGCTCACGCTACTGACTGCTCTCAGAGATCGTAGGCACTCCTTACTCACATCTGAAAAGCTGGAAGACATGTGCCTGACCCGGAGGTCATATCGTCCAGTGTAAGTACAGTCACAGAGCCTTCAGTGGCATAGACACTAAAACAAACAGGCAATCACAGATGCGACTGCGTTCGAGCTGCCTTCCTGCACTCCACTGGGTCAATCACTTGCGTCGCTCATCCACCGTAGGACTGAGAGGACATTTTATCACAATACGACAGGTTTCTCTTGGCATTTCAAACGGATCTAGAGACTTATCCTTTTTGATAAATGCATCAAAGTGAAGGGGAATGTGCAGACTATCACACATGTCCATCGCTTGGCCTATGTGATCAGACCCAGAAGCAGTGTCGCTTGGAAAACGGCTGTGTGGAGTGGATTCGTGGTAGTACGACCTCGAGTCCATTACTCCTCGCCAAAATGCTCTCACTTCAGTGTTAACCGGGTGTGTCCATCTGGGTTCTGTGCAGCTAGTAGCGAGGTGGAGGAGGTATCCCGTCCTCACTCAACTGACAGCACCGACACAAACTACTCGAGGTGGTTTAGTGGTCGAATCGCTTCTGATGTCGGCAGCGTTCCTACAGAGCACCGGACTATGGTAGGTGGTGACGGTAGACGTCATCTCCAACCCGCCTGGTAGGGGTCGTCACGGATTCTCTCCACCGTGGTCAATGACCTTCCACTGCCACGGTGTAGTTTCGCACTCAAATGCCACGAATGCAGTGGTCCGAGTCCTTCCCGAGGATGAGAGGAGGCATGGTGCAAGGACAGACCAGTGAAAGCTTGCGAGCTATTGGCCTGTTCCGATTGTAAAACCGGCTGGTGAATGAAGGAGGGAAGAAGAGCCTTGAGTGCCCTCTAACGGAAGAGGAGCGTTGAGTGAATCTCCTCTGAATTCTTTGTTTGTCAACTTTCAAAAATCCCCATCATCATTTAGAGAGGTCGTACAAGCAAGAACTGCGATGCATGCAGACTTAATTTGAGTGCCAAATCAAAGTTGTCCTATTGTCTGCCTAAAGTGCATCGACAGGAGCATAATGATTAGAAAGGAAAGTCAAAATGGGTGGATGAATCTGTGCTGCAGTGGGGCAGGGATCACGCTAGGCTCGTAAAATTGAGCCTCTCAAAGTGGAAGTGAATGGAGCTTTGACTTAATTTTTTCCTTCGTTCCAGAGTAGAGGAGGAGAGGCATTCTTGTCTAGAATAAGGGTCGAGGACAGATGAAACATGGTATGATACTTCCACAAATAGATATACAACAAGCTTTGGTAGGGCATCGCCTAGATGTTGGCGGCCCTTCTACTAAAGGTGGAAAGCAGAGGAATGAAGCCGACGTGGCGCAAGCATTTACTATCCTCCATGCCTCGTAGATGGTTTTTAAAGACCCTCTTCCCTTGTGACTTCACCACTCCTCGTCGTTGCATTGTTACCTTGACGGCGTGGCATTCTGGAGAGGACTGCAACCGTTCAGACCTCCTTCAGTGCTCATTGGGTAATGCATTGCCACAATCTCGGAGCTGTGGGTCTGGAGACGTTTCTGTATTCGCCAAGTGCCTCTTTTAGCACATTAAAAATCAACTTACCACCATGTTTCACCCTCACTGCTGTATCAGAGTGGAGCGTGACAAAGGCGTCTCTACAATGCCAACAATCCCTGATGAGCGCGTTAGTGAGAACCACCCGGAGTAGAGAAATTGCAGCCACCACGCACCGAAATTCGAGATATTGTTAGGATAGAATTCAACGGCGATGGCAATTTCATTTGAAAACAGAAATGTCCATGTTTAGATTTGCGAGAAGACGAAGCTTCAAGCAAATGGTCGTCCGACACATGCTGTGGCCCTACCTAGTAGACTCGGCAGTGAAGGCAGTGCAATTAATCGGTCGTATTTATTGCCCATCAAGGGGATAAAATTCCTATTTGACGCGAGGTTAATTCATGCTGCAGTGAATATGGATGGGAGGGAGGCATACAAAATCACTGGAGCGTGCACTGTGCGCCTTCACACCACGTCGGTTGCAGAGGTCACGCCGTTTGAACAGTCAGTAGGGTGACAGTGGCAAGACCTACACCATTGTGGGCAGTTTATGCAATTCAACTCCCAAAATATGCAATGGACAAGTGCTGTCCACTTCCCATCCCACTGTGGGGAAATCCGTGTGCGTTTAATTTGGAATTTTCCCATTGCTCCCACAGCTCGTCTCTGATCTCCATGGCAACGGAAGTAACCGTTGCGCCATGTATACGCTACGCTTTCAAATTACATTTAATTTTTATGTTGCCTGGATCACAGAGGCACTTTAAATTACCATGAAGATGCCTCCGTGGGGAAATTACAGACTTAAATGCAACCAGCCATCGCGTGTTAATGTTGGCCGAACGCGCCACCTACTTGGCAGAGATAAGCCTCCGCCACCAATGCGGGACGCGTGAGTTAGCCTCTTCCTCTCATGCTTTGGGCAAGTCGCTTAGCAACGCCTTTGGAGACTTCTGACTTCTGCTGATATGAGTACATTTCGTATTTACTCAGACTGACAGTAAGTGCTGCGAGCTGGTGTGTTTAATCATTGAAGAAGTGAGGAGCTTCAAATAGCGCCTATTCGCAGCCACAAAGGAGACGAGATTTGAGAACCTCTAGGTCTGCGAACCTCTCCTTTAATAGGAACACCCTAGAACAATTATTGGCCACTCAACCTTCGAAATGTGAACCTACACTTCTGCTCATGCCACAGGTTCCATCGGCACCGCGATGCATCGAAGGAGTTACAGGGACACTTGTATTAATTCCATAAAAGGCTCCACTCTAAGTAATTGCCTTCACTCTAGGCCAGATTAAAGTACGGCTTCTATACATCCACCAGATTGCACATGCCACTGTTTGTCACTCCTATGATACGTTTGTCAAGCTCCCTTGATGCACATTCCTTGGTAGGAATTTAGCGTGCCCTTTGAAGTGTACTAGCTTTAGCCTGTAAAACAAACTTCCCAAGGAATTGGGGACGGATGGAGAGGTGGTAGGAGAGAAATCTCTAGTCACGTAAGCCAGAAGAGCGCAGCACAACACTCTCAATTCACCTTGCCGATCGGTGAATTCCGAGGCTATTAAAAGGGCCTGCCACGGGATCAGCTCATCAGCTTTCACAAGATAATCCATGTTTCAGTTGACAAGACCAGGTTCTCGGATTGTACATTCCACTTCGTTTGACTTCCCGTTCACTTAGTTCTTTGCTTAACTCCTTGTTTAGATTTCGAGGGTGACTAAGGTTCTGCCTAGTTACCACATTCTGGCAACCCATCAGCCTTTCTGCGGAGAATAGATTTGAACGAAATGATTTATGCAAAGACCCAAGCACATAACACCTCCTCCACCTCTTTGCTTTCAGGCCAACGTCCTTCTAAATTGAGTAGCGATTGGCACACGAAGCGTCATGTAGCTTTCTGAATTAAATTTTAATGTCTTGGTACTCTGAATGTCAGCCCAATCTGTGGTGGACATTGTCACTGATAAAATATGCATCAAGTCTCCTCAGCTGTAAAGTGCAGTGATACTTTCAATAGCAGCGACAATTGGACCTGAAAAGTGAATAAAATGATGTTCTAGTGTAAGGATTACCACACGGTCGTGTCATTTTCCTTACTCCGGTTGGATGGAGTAGCGTCGCATCAAGGCTAGTAGCTCCTCCCATCGCCGGGTAGGCTTCGGTCAGTGAAGCCTGTTGATAAGGAGATGTAATGCGTCTTATTAACTTATCCATTTGCCTCTCCCACTGGGCCGCGAGGCCTCCTCCGAGGTGGAAGCATGAGCTCTGCTGCCTCTCCCTCGCAATCCCCCAGTGCAACTCCGAGGAGATTTGGAAGCTCGCAATCCGGTTTGCTTGGCATCTACTCAAGCATCTAGTTGGCCGCAGTGCTTCACCGGTTTTAAGGCTTGACAACAACCCCAACTGATCGAACGGCTGCTGTCATGCTTGACTTTGACGATGTTTCAGACGTAGTTGACTCTCAGACGGGACCAGCCTAGCAATAATGAAAATGTCAACCAGTAAGGTGGTTGGAAATGGTAAAACCTGAAAATGCGACAAGGCAGGTTTCCCTCCAGTGCAGATGCATGGGCACTTGACACACGGCTTCACCCATTGTTAATCGGATTTTGTGGGTGAAATTCGGGTGCATTAGCCACATGACCTCCAACCACTGGTTGTACTGCCATTTTTGTCCTTGGTGGATTGTGAACTGAAGCGGTAACGGATCTACCCACCTGGCTTGATCGCCCGCGTGAATACCGACTATCCACTAAATCAAGGCAAGAAATAACTTTTCAGAAACAAAATGCCCAAGCTTTATTGTGCTGCGCACCTGGAAGTTGTGTGTGAATATATTTATAAATAAAAGGTGTGTGGCTACTTATCCGGCAGCTTTGTAGTGTCAACTGTGGCTGTCCGAGTCTTCGGTACAGCAATTGTGCATTGCCGACATTCAGAGGAGCTGAGGCCAGTGGCACGACCCAAAGGTCAGGCTGGCTAGGGATAATCCCCTCTGTGGCAACTTGGGCGTTCGTGGAGTTGGACAAACTGTCAAGTCATCAGCTTAACAACAAACAACACCTTTTGCTTATCTTTTAGTTTGTAAGGCAGTAATGGGTGAAGGAATAGGTGCCTGGCCAATGAAATGACCCTGTGGGAGAGAACTCATCGGTTTGAAGTTGGGTTCACTGAAACGGGACCCTAACAGCCATCAGTACGGATGGGGGAATGCTGTACGATTGAAGAATGGCCTCAATCAACAAACCCAAGGTGATGATTCAGAACTGCAAAGCGGCCTACAAATCTTCAAGGGAAGCAGGATATCGCGTCCAGTCAGCATCACGTTTTAAGGAAACGCATGCGATTTTTCAATTTTAAATTGGCGTTGCACCATTTGTAACATTTTTATTACCGAACAGAAGACAGTATATTTCACTTCAAAGGACTCTCCGATCTCGCCAAAGGCGTATCAGAGAAATGTGAGGATTAGGGTAGAACTCTCCAACTTTTGTATGAGGTAGATCTACATCAAGGTGATCCATCCACACATGTTTTGAAGGAGTTCTAAATGTAACTCTTGAATCATTAGTTCAACATGTTGGTTTGGTTTGGAGAAAGCTTAAGCCTTCGCTTCCGTACCCATGCTGGGCGGCATGACCACTGGACCATTGCAGTGGTCCCTCCACCCACACCCCACAGGCCTTACGGACCTCGAGAAGGCACTTTCTGTCGGAGCATTGTCTTCAAGGAGATCTTGCGACGCTACAGATGCAGCACTAGAGAGGACCTAGTTTAGGCCCACTTTATTGCTCTGTAGGGATAGCCAGACCACCGCTAGCTCGTCAAAGCTGTCTAGACAATCCAGGTCCTCTGTGTTTCATTCCATTAACCGAACTGCCTAACCTCCAGCCCATTGGTTGAACTAGTTCATTGAATAAATGATCATAGTGGCCAACGAACATATCCTCAGCTATGCAGTGGGTTCAATGGTAATTCATCCAACTCCACCCCTAATGTCCTTGGATTGGCCAGATGAGTTAGACGGGATGAACGTCACTGTTGAGGCGTGTGCAGAGTGCGCTTCCGGCACCTCGGGGATCAGTGGCGTCCGATCCAACCTCTCTCCTCAAAGGCATAGGCTAGGCATTATTCAGCAAGGGCAGAGCTAGCTCTTGCACCTTCGAAAGCTGTACTGGCCAGGCACAATGAAACCATGACTGCTAATATAAACGAGCATTAGATGTAGGCGAAATGTAGACTCGAATCGGAGAGAACTTTTAATCTCCTACTTGTGACTTTGCAACTTACAAGTGTGAAATGCTTTTCAAATGAATTATGCATCAATTTTGCCTTCCACTGCGCCTACTCCGCTGATCGCAAAGCCTTCGTCTCAAAACATGGGGTCGGAAAATGGCGTCGGTGTGAATAATTCACCCTTGACTCACCCCATTTTTCGCCCCCACGCCCCTCGCCACCCTCACTCCACTCTTTCCTTCTCCCCTACTAAACAAAATAAATGGCCCTTTTAACACCGAGCACTTTAAACGCGCCCCATTCGCCTCCAGCCCTTTTGATACAATATGGGTTATTATCAAGACCTCATCTTTCGGTGACAATAAATCACTCCAAATGTATGGGAGACGCCTCCTTTCTGTGCACTTCTCCCAACAGACGGCGAACTAGTCGCCTGTTTGTAATCATTTATGGTTGAGTTCAACAAGACTCATCTCCTCTGAGATAGTAAAAGTAGACGCGGTCCACCCTCACGCCCACCTCAAGTGGGACTAAGTCATGAGGAGGTCCTACAAATAGCCTTTGATGCCAAAAATATCCAGCAGACACTGTATGAATACTTGTTGAAATGAGGTGCGCTAGATAGTAAAGACATGGCAAGAAGTGGAATAAGTCGAGCTGAGTACGGAGACGATTAACTGATTCACCAAATGAACTGTTAAATAGCAGCGATAAGTTGTGGGGCTTGAAAAATCCGGCCTTCCCAAGCACTCCTCGGAAAAAATAGAACTAATTCTAAAATTTTCACAGTGAGTCCTTGTCTGTAGACTGATTTAGCCTCAGCCGACCACATGCCCGAGACTCCCGTCCGCTCCTAACATGTGTCTCTAATCACCCACGCCTGCTTATGGGAGGGCGTGTAAGCTGCGAGGTCACCCGAGTGTTCCCAACCTGACAAGTTGACATCCCCTTCAACCTGAGGCCTTCGTCCTCGGGTGTTGGAGACGCGCAGACTGCATCGTGTCCCGCCTGACATCCTTGGGTGAAGCTTTCACGTACCTGAATACCCTCGTGTGCACTGCTCCTGACCCAGACTAAGTGACAGTTTGCAAGGTCTAGTCAGAACTCGTCACCGACAGTAATTTGGGTGCCCATTGAAGGTCTACCTTGAGAGTTCCTTTAAAGCGCATCTTTACATTATGGAATAGCCGTATAATTCACACACCGTTAACTCCAGTGGTAGCCCTCACCACAGGTTTGTTGAAAGCATTTATAAGACCGCCTTTGATTTAGGGCAGGAAATACCTTTGGTCAATTCAAATCGTGTTTGATGGGATCATGTGCTGGCGTCATGTGTTACCCCTCCACGGGTAGTGGGCTCACCATCCCCTCGAATGCGTACTTTGTCCAGCTGGAGGCATTTCACTCCTAGGCCACCTTGGTTTGGAAGGAATTGTATTTTTAGCTAAGCGGATTTAAGATAGCTATAAATGGACAAACGTCACATACAGGATCACGCAAAGATTTCAAATGAAGTAAGGCGAAACCAGGGTTCGTTCATTTGCTAGTGCGGGTTCAATTAGACCGATTAGGCATTGGCTAAAAGGGAGATTTGACTTCAGGCTTACCTAAAATAACATTTTGGTGCCCAATTCCGATCTTGCAATTACCCCTCAGTTGAATAGTTGAATTGGTGTGGCATTTGAGGAACTTGGTCCGCGTATTGTAAAGGGACCACCTGGGTGCTTCGCCAAATGTCCTTGCCTCCGGACCATGTCGGAGTCCCTCAAGCCCTTCGGTTGGTCGACAGTGCCTCTTCTCCAATAGTGTCTTCCTCGGTCTTCAGGAAGGTCTCAATGCGCTACAGTGTTGGACTTCGATGAAATTATTCCACCTACATGGGCGAAGACTCTTATGCACCTATTTATCACCAGAAATAATGAACCCACGACCTCCACCGTACCTTCCCAATTGGGGTTACAGATGGATGGACTATATTTCACCTGAAATCACTCCATTCTACACTGAAAAAATAACTTATATGTACGCCAATACGGATTGCTGGGCCACGAATCTACCATGAAACCTAGCTTCTGTAGCGTAGTGTGGGAGTGGCGAGGGAAAGGCATAAAAATACTTCATAAATCTCCTGCAGACAGTAAGACCACAATCGAAAGCTATACTCTGATAGAGTCAAATCTCATGCGAGATTCTTGCGTATTCAATATGGTATCTTTAACCAGAGGAAGAGTTTCCATCTTCAATGAGCATAACACTCTCTCTTCGCTCGTTGTAAGACAGTATGACGTTCCCTTGTGGAATGACTGGCTTGGACACCTTCGTGAAAGGGATTTCAATTGCACAATTGCATTGAGCTTGCCAAAATTGTCCCACTCTGTCTCATTTTACCTGCTAATGTAAGTGATAGTAGCAGCCAAATTACGTAAATTAACAGAAAGCCCTTAGCTATAAATCATCAAGTTCTCCTAACAAAAATGATAGCTGTAGTCTCTCACCACCTGCCTTTAACAAGGAAATAAGATGGATGGAGTGAACTGAGGGGCACTTCTCTCCCTCTCCCCCACTATCACTCACTAATTCACTCATTTCCTTCTCATTTTTTGTCTACTTCTTCTAATAATTTCTTCTACGGAGGTCAGGATGTTGTTTCACCCCACAATTTTTGCATTTCCACTCACCGTCACACATATGTGACACACAGGTATTAAATTTTACCATTTCCTCTATAAAATCCCACCAGTGACACTGTTCATTTCATCTCATACATACATGCATACAACGCTGCCTCAGTTGTGGCGACAGCATTTGCTTCGTCTCGCACGTGCAGCCTCACAGTGATTGGGCAGCTGACATTTTGAATGGTGAGGCAATCGATGCAATCAACTGCTTAGGTCACTTCCCAACGCTAAGTGTTACCAGCATGGCTGAACGCTTAATGCCATTGACTGCTGCCTTTCTGTTAGTCTACCTTTCGTTCGTCCTTTATGGACACGTTTTCGGCTTCAGTTGGCGGCACTTCCTTCTCGCCTCCGCCGTGGTGGACTTCGTGGCCATTGTGCTGCGACGAGGTAGGTGCTCGCCTCCACACACACCTCTACTAACGCCATTCACTTGCAGGTGGCCAAAGAAGGAGAGCAGTCTGCCACAAGGCAGTTCAGCCCCATGATCATGTGGAGGAGGAAGAGGAGAAGGAGGAGGAGGTAAAGGAGGAGGAGGAGACGCAGGAGAAGGTGGAGAAGGAGAAGGAGAAGAAGTCGAGAGGAGCGTCTGCTGTGAAGTTCATGAGATTGCAACAGATACTCCATTTCTTCGCCCCGCCTACCAGTCGACGATTGCGCTCGATGGAAGTGGAAGAAGCCGCCGATGCAGGCACCAGCTATGCAATAAGTGAACTTGCGGAGGAGTGCGAATGGGTGGGAGGAGGGTGTGTGAAAGGCTCAAGTCATGTTTGGGTTGAGAAGAGGAGGCAGAAGGAGGCAGAGGACCGTTCGAAGAAGAGGGTGTGGTACGAGGAGCGGGACGAGGAGGAGGAGGAGCGGGAGGAGTGGAGAGTGGAGAAGGAGGTGAAGAAGGCGAAGGCGAAGGCGAAGGCGAAGGCGCGCCATGTGATCAGCGGCGCCCAACTTGACGGCCAAGCAACGAAGATGCGTGGCAGGTGGCGACGACTCCTCACCAACCTGATGGGCGGACTGGTGTGGCGCCGACCCCAACCAAGTCACCAGCACCGATTCACCCACACCCACTCCGTGAGACATTGATTGAGGAGGAGGAGGAGGAGGAGGAGGCAACGCTTGCTACACCCACCACCCACGCCTTCGCAAGCCAAGTTGGTAAGATTGTTCTTCTGGTTGAGGCAGCACCTGCACTAGGGAGAAGGCGTGAGGGACACTTGAGTGGCTGTTGATGCACCTGCTAGCACAGCCAGCGTTTGGCGGAGCAGGAAGAAGAAGAAGAAGAAGAAGAAGAAGAAAGGCGATAGTGGCCCTTGCTTTTGCCAAGCACTAGTGACTCCGCCCACTTCACGACGAGGCAACGACTTCCGTTCCTCCCTCTGTCCCTCCCTTCGTCCCTCCGCCAGTCCGTCAGTCAGTCAGGCCATCTATCCCTCCTCCATTCATTTCTCCTTTCCTTCATTTAGTGCTCAGTCGAGAGGGGTCAAGGTGCCATTGCCACCACCGTCCTTCGCTGCGGCTCTCGTCTCCCCGTTCTTCACTTCCTTCGCTGTTCGCCCACTCCCCTCCACCCCTCCACCTTTCCAATCCCCCTCCTTCCCCACCTCCCACCACCCCTCTTCTTCGAGTAGCCAGCCCTTCGCCTCCCACCTCCTCCTCCTCTTTTCGCATTCACAACCCATTCCTCCACCTCGCCCCTCTCATTCGCATTCACCTGCACTTTCGCCTATTGCATGGATGACTGCTTCTGCATCGGCTCCCGCCTTCCTTCCTTCCTTCCTTCCTTCCTTCCTTCCTTCCTTCCTTCCTTCCTTCCTTCCATTTCTTCTGCCGCCGCACTTCTACGCCTGGCGATGACTTCGGGCATCCGTTGCAATCTCATCAGCTTCACAGCAGATGTGACTGGCGAGTTCTTCTCCGCCCCTCCATCCCTCCTCCCCTCCACCCCTCCACCCTTCCCCTCTCCACTTCCTCTTCTGCATAAATATCGCTCTCTACTGCCTTGTGGCAGATGCATCTGCTTCTTTGGCAGCCACAGCCCACATCTTTGTTACTTAGGGTTAAAATACATTTCTCTCCTTACTCAACTCGCCTTCTCACTTAGTCGGCGCGATGGCGGTGCTGATTCGTAGTGAAGAGCTGTAGGAGACACAGCTACTGCGGAACTGTGAGCACATTCGTCCAAGTGCTCATTTCACCAGGCATCCTTCCCCTCACCATTGCCAAACCAACACACCCACTCCGACACTATTGCTTTGAATTCATTCAACACCTCACACAGGTGTTGGAGGAGGCAAGTCCCTCTTCAATGGATGCCTAATGCCTAATGATTTGCGTGGCAACCGATACACCCACTCACTGCATGATTAGTGCATCGCTCCATCGCTTGCATACGCCACCGCCACCACCACCGCCACCACCACCGCCACCACCACCACCACTTTTCCTCTCTTCTCTCCTAATAGTGCCTACACGAGCTCTCTCCTCGCACTCCTGCATGTGCATCACAGCATCCACCTCTCACGCACTCATCACCTCTATCCTCAACAATCATTCACTCTGATCCAACAAAGGAAGGATACAGCATCCCCTCCCTCCATGTGGAGACACGATGTGCCACAATGCAACATCATCCCCTTCACTAATCCACACACACTCACACACAGGCGTACTGCAGAGCCCACGCCCCACCTTTGCCCACCACCAAGGAAGACCTAAGGAAGCAGTCATAGCAGCAGTAATGCAGCAGAAGGCACATCTATTTCATACACTAGGACAGGAATGCTACTGGTGGCATCCAGAAGGGCTAGGAAGCTACTGCTACTACCGGGAGGTCGCTGCGTCCAACCTAGTTACTATGGCGGAGCCTTAAGCGTTCTTTTACTCAAAACAGGGTGTGAACCAAACAGTCTGAAGAGTATCCAACCCCTCTCTGCTTATTGAGGATCATATTGGGCGATCCCTTTGGTCAACCTCCAGCGCCGATCATCACATAGTAGTCTATGTTATAGGAGAAACCCTCAAACATGCAATTTGGGCTCAACCAATAAGGTATTTTGTTCCTCTTGGCAGTTCTAATGTATCCGCGGTTCGCTTCTCTTTGGGAAATGTAATGCGGGAATGGGCATGCACTACCCATTGGTATGCTCGCCTCTAGCGGTGACAACAGCGGCCTAGAAGCAGGTTTATTTGACAGGCAAATAGGGACAAGGTTTCATGTCGATCGCTTCTTTTCACTTTGTTCTCACCTCAGCTCTGTCCAGCTACGACTACATGTCAGCGTTCTCTCTACCTAGTTGATGGGTGGAAAAAGTGCCACATGCTCGCATCATTGACATCTTCAAGTATGTACTGCAACCATAGCATACCTGCAGAACACGGGGCCGAAGTAGTTATCAAAAGCACTTGTCAATTTTAAATACCGCTTTTGGGAAATTGTTGCAGGTACTTCCTACTGTTGCATATACCTTTCGTTCGACATATTTAGATTTAGCATTTAGTAATGGAATTAAGGTGGATCTCCTTCAGGATGGGGTTCGCCTTCCACTGCCACCAATATAACCCTGCCACCGGCACCCGCCTGGAGGCGCTCGAAAGGAATGCACATTGGCGCGGTTCAGAGGCCATGGTAACCAGTGGAAGAACATTGTCGAAGTCCGAAATTTATGCGAACACATCGGCGGCATCGGAACTCCAAATGAGATCTGAAATTTGCAGTCTTGAACTATGGAGTAGAGAAATTAAGATTGATGCAATGACAAGCTGTCAAAAATTACACCCCTTTAATTCCATTCCACTTCTTTTAGGTACGCACAGGTGCCTCTACGAGCGGTCGAAGAAAGCTTGTGTTGGTGGGTTTCACGTTAAGGCAAGCTTCTCTCACATCCTCTCAAATGGTCGTCCAAGGTGCATGAAAATATTCCAATTTTTGAATGGATCAAAGTTCTACTTTATGCAGGCAAAACAAAATTGGGAAACAGCTTAGGCATACAATGTGTTTATGAGATTGTCAGGCTAGACTGAAAGGGGAGAATCCACTTTTCCCCTCCATTTACACCCACCCTCCCCTCCTCCCTCAACTCCCCTCCACCTGACCGTGCTCGCATCAACCGTCCTCCATTAATTTCAACCCGTCTACTAAATGACTGAATAAATATTTTACAGTAGAAATTTGTTTTGTTATTCCCCAAATAGTTATTTTGTGCCTCTAAAGGCATCAAGAATAGGGTGAGAAGGCTTTATTTAACCCCCTGCTTGATTAAAAGTAAGGCTATTTGATTTGCTGCATTGTTGTCGATGGGAAATTCCGTCCTTGCTATTTTATGACAGGCTAGTGCACTGGAGGTAGTCCAAACGTTCCCTGTCAATCATCGATGGAGGAGGGTTGTCCTCATTCGGATCCTGCTTTTCCTCCTTCTGAAAGCAATTAGCTAATTGGAAATGCTTTCTAAATAGAATCTTTTTTTTGGGTTATTTATAATAATTTGATCGCCTTTTTAACTCTTCTTCTTATTTTTGCGGATACTTAGGGCCTCGATCCATGCCCGTGTAGGCGATTCTTCCCTTTCCTCTTCTTCCCTTTTACCATTTCTCCTATGAGGAGGCTGGACCTATCTGGACATCTCTATTGTGAGTCTACGGCAGATATGTGGTAGCGAAATCGAAGCAGATATGATGAGGATGTCTCAAACTCCAGAGGACGACGGGTTTAAAAATTGTCCTTCCACCTCTCGCCTACAAAGTACCTTTAAAGAACAGAAGTATTACACAGTCTCCTCGTCTTTTGAGCGCCGTCTCCGGGTGCTACCCCGTTTGTTGTCTTTAATTATACCGTCGGGCGATTTTCTCCCTCCCATAATTGCGTAGACTTCATCCTTGTAACCGAACAGTGGGGCATCTTTGTAAGGTCGAATCGTATTGGCCGTGTTACGGAGTTCTGCATTCTGGAAGAGGTAGTTCGTGGAGGAGAGAAAATTTTCACTACACGGAATGAGTCTCTACTCCAAAGATGGTAAAATTTACAATGCATTCCGAGTGAGGGAATCGGCCTGTGTACTTGGACGAGATTTCTTTCGTGGTAGGCATTGGGTCGACTGTGCTTATCGTGATACTTCTTCTGTCTACTGTAAGACATTTATAAGTGCTGCTGGGATATAGTGAACGTCTTTCTTATCCCTTCTTTTTGAAATAGTACGTACTCCGGGACAATGTCATTTGTCACTTCCTTGCTCGGTAGGTGGGCATCGGAGGGGACTCTCATTTCGCGGCCTGTGAGCATCATGAACGGTGAAAAACCAGATGATGCATGGGCTGTGGGCTTATATGCATAGAGAAGGCATCCCAGGCTTAAATCCCAGTCTTCGGATTGTACTTTCTTAGTAAAATTCTTTAGTAGTTCCATAAGAATGAGATTCGTTCTTTCTACTTGTCCGTTGCCCAGTGAGTGTCCAGGCGTTCTACATATCTTTGAGATTCCGAAAACTTTGTATGGTTTGGTAAAGTGTCGGCTTTGGAAACTAGGGTCTTGATCACTATAGATCGATTCGAGTAACTTCTACGTACGTCGGCAATACATATTCAGCCCGTCAGGTAAGTCAGAGACGATTCAAATACACTGTGATGTTAATGAGTCTGGCTCGAAACTGACTAAGAGTGTCCAAGTGTCGGTTGTTTATAGGTCAAACCTACAAGACATGGGCATTGTGACGCCTCAGCGCTTCAATCTCTTCCTGTGGCTGTATAAGGTGATATCATGTTCACAAACTTTGAATTCTTTATCTGCTGCCAACTGTACTTTCTCCTCGCTTTCTTAACTGTGGGAGACTACCACCACAAATATTATAGACACTGACGAGTCTGTGTGTAGGTGGGATCTCAAAATACCTTCAAGACTTCAGTTTCACATCTGTCGCTTTCTATTTCTGTAAGTCGCCATAGAAACGCACATTTCTGAAATGCATAAATTTAATTTCTTTAAATCATACCTTTGAAATGAATCCCTTGAGGTCCGCCCGCACGCACACACACAGGACGGCTAGTCACACAGTCCCACACACCCGGTTTTGCAACACAGGCCGAAAAAGAAACAAAGACGTGTGCTTTGTCTCTCCTCAAGCCACGCATTGTATGCTGCACATTTTAATGTTCACTAACCATGACGACCGGAAATGTCATAGAGAGTTAACATTGTTTTTTTTTGTCTTTAAACGCACTCTGACAGCAGGGCGAAACAAGCCCAGGCAAAGTGTTGGCTGTTCTTAATGTTGGTGGAAAAGCAGTCAAATAGTAAGTGAGGGGATAATCCCACCGACAAAGCGACGGGGAGGGAGATTTGACGCTGCTATTGGGAGATTCGGTTACCAGGGCACGACTCATTTGCTAATGAAAGCACAACACACTGAATACTAAACTCGTAAATCTGCTGCTCGGTGATCCATTGGAGAAGAGTAAATTTTAATGAGCCTTTGTATGCGTAAAAATTTTAAAAATTTTTGAACACCCAAATGCATTACTCTCGATGGGATGCATTTTGGTGCGGTATTCTGCCATTCGTTGCCGCAAATTTTTGCTGCAAACTAAAATTTGCTGCCTTTTAAGGCAGACTAGCTAGCACAGAACACTGCCTATGAGAGAGCACCGATTTTGGCACAGTGGGTATTTTGCCTTCATGAGGTATGGCCACAACTCTGAAAAGATATAATAACGTAATTTGATCCACTCTATCGGTGACTCCTCACCTGCAGCTTACTAACTGGCATTTTTTGTTGCTGTTTGGATGGATGACCCAATTGGTACCTAAGATACAAATCTACATTTGGTGAGTGCCACTATGTTCCGCACATTTACACGCACATAGTAAGTTATCTATTTAACAAGATCCTGAACAAAAACACTAAATGAAGTTCAAAATTAAAAAAAATTATCAAACATAAATTGCATGAATTACATTGTCACAGTCCAGCCTACTTATAACAAAATAAGTATGCTGAGGGTGTTAAGCGGGAGGCTACATGACCCCCAGGGCCAACTGCATGGTCTGAAGACCAGAAAAGGCACATTTACGGAGCCTCCAGTATCTGTTAAACCAAAATGGAGGAATAAGCAAGCTGCAAAAGCTGCAGAGATGCTTATTTATTTACTTTTCTCACCTCGATCGCGATGGCGTGGTCCCCTTGTAAGTGTAAACCGACTATAATGTTGCAAATCATATTTGTATGGCAAAAATTCTTAGGTTTTACACCAGCCACGACATCTTCTTCTTCACAAATGGGTATGTGCAACCCTGTCTCTAATCTTCGAAACCGGATTTTGTTCAAAAAATACTTTTTTGAACATGAAAGGCGGTGAGCTTGTCGGTACCACTCACCAAGAGACAGTATCAACTTTTAAACCTTATTTTCACTCTTAGATGGTGCTCTCCGTAAAGGCCTTTCTTGTTGCACTTTTACCGGCCTTTTCGTCGGGCTCCTCACCCCCTAAGGCCGTGCCAGCAGAAAGTTCTGAGAAGATTGCATTCCTCTGGTCCTTTTAATAGTCTACAGTTCTCCAATGCCGCAGCACAAGTTTTTTTCTTACCCTTTAGAGGGCTGCCTTGCATCGAAACGGGAATGCACAATGCAAGGGGTAATTTACCAACTAGCTATTCATTATACAAGTTGGTGGGAAGGCCTCAAGATCGGCCCAAAATTACTACCCTCCTCAAGACAAAATGGAAGCAAACTGCTGAAGCAGAAACGCTGAAAAGCTACCAAAGCAAATGCCTCAGTGAGAGGGTTGAAATTTTTGTGGATAATGACAAATTAGTTGTTGATTTCGGTGAGAAAAGTGGGAAGCTTAGCGGGTAGTTGCATTCTTTACCAAAAAACATTGTTGCTTATTCACTAGTCGCCCCTGTTGACACACACTAAGAAGGCTTTTTTCATTTTCAACCTTCTTTTCTCCGGGTCAGGGCTTTTTTCTCTTTTCGTTTCAGCGACAGCATTGGGAGATGACTTGGTTGTGTCAACTGCCTGCAATTTCGGCAGAATCCCCCTCCACAATGAAAACAAAAGCAACCTGCTCTCTAGTTTGGATTGTGAAATGCAAATGAAATTAGCTTCTTTTGAAAAGTGCTGCTGAGATTTCCTTGGAGACGAAAGAAGAAATGGTACGAGGGTGGAAGATGTATTGTCAGTCTAAAGAAGGATTTTGGGGCCTCTTTACATGGTCTGAAGGCCAGGCCGTCCAGTGACTATGCAGAGGTTAAGACCTGAGTGGCTCCTTACCAAAAACCGAGAGCTAAACAATTAGTTAAAGGATTGCACTTTCTTTAAAAAATAGCTTTTAAAATACGTTATTATCTCCTGGGCGACTTATGAACTGAAGGACAACGCGTATTGGTAGCCTGGTTACATAAACTACCATTTACGACTTAATTAGCCTTATTCTTTTTGAAGTCTCTCATTACCCATTTTATTAGCAAATTTCATGGGGATAAATTGGAGCTTTAAACTAAAGGAAAAGGACAAATCGCAAGATTTTGTAACCTTGAACTATTGCAGAGCAACCAAATTTTTTTTAAGCATCGTTACCACCTAATTGGGGTCATAAAGTTAATAGCTAATGGATTTCATCTTCAAAAACCCTGATAGATTTTAAGGGCAAAGAGTAATTAGGTGAGCCTGACCCAATTAAAACTTTCTCAAAGCCATCACCTCGACCAGCATTTTGATTGGTTGAGTCCACGGCGAGCCAATCAGGGGCAGCGCATAGCGGTCGCATCGGCATAATAATAAACTTTGGCTTGTGGGTGAGAGGTCAAATTGAGTAGGTTCTTTGTGTGCGAAAAGTCGTAATCTACCATTAATCCCACCTCTACGGTCACTCCCACACACACACGAACGCAGCGTGTAGACATCCAAATGTCGCACATGTCTTCGCCCTGATTGGTCACCACAATGACGTCAACCACACCCAGTGTCTTAGTGCCAGCACCTAACCTCGGCACAGCCGAACCCCCATTGGCCATCATTTACAACCTTCGCTCTGGCAACATCAGTGTCAATCCATTGCCGGCAAACTCGGATTTAGCTCCTCAGGACCTCTCTGAGTACCGTTTGACTGTCCCAGTGACAACGGTTCGTCGAAAATCGGTGACGGTGTCGGAGGACGATATGTGGCGTGGGTGGCCTTCAAAAACTGGACAAAATCATCGAGGCGAGGAGGGGGAATCAGCAGCAACTGTGCCGCGGAGGGGAGGTAGAGGTGGGAGGACTATCCAACGCCAGGGCTTCGGCACCGAGGCATGGCGCATCCAGAATCCCACTATGGTGGAACAAGTGCTAGAAATGGAGGAAAAACTTCAGTCCACTTCACCCCCTTCTCAGCCACGATCACCATCTGCGATCACAATGCACAACTCCCCACCACGAATTGTGAAACCAAGGAAGGCCTCACAGAGTGCCAAGAAGAGGGCTTTCGCCCCGAAGGCCTTCACTCTTGGTGGTAGACGTATTGAACCGGTGCATTCAGATGAGGAATGGTTCCTAGAACGACTGCTGAGGATCTTCGCTCTCATTGCCTTCGTGTTGACGCTGCCTTTCTCCCTCCTATTTTGCTTCAAAGTAAGTCCTCCTGCACTTCATTTATTTAGTTCGTTTCGCCGTTTCAAATTTTGCTTCACATTATTTTACACTTTTATTAAAAATTTATCCTCCATTCTTTGAGAATGATTAGTTAATTTCCGTATTTTTGCGCCCACTTGGGTCTTCAGGATTTTACCAATGCGAATTTGGGTTTGATATATATTTTCCACCCAACCTTCCACTCTTTTGCATTCATCTGTCTGATGGATGGGCGTCACGTCGACAACTGTGTGTCTGAGTTCTGTAGAGGGTCATAGCCGCCCTTCGACGTGCTTCATAGCTATTCAGGAGTTACGACTTAATTGGCAAGTAGATAATTACCTTTGGCAACAAATATGGAGCTCTTGCTATTTACTCTCCAAAGTGACTATTGAGATTGTGAATGGTGCCACCCTTCCCCAAGCCTCCTCCCTTCCGCTCCTCCCATCCCGGTCACAAAATCTTTGTTCCCTCGAGGTCATATTAATCTCCAGTGGTGGAAATAATCTCACAAGCTTGAAAAATTAGTATCTTTACTCCATTTTATCACTTTTATGAGGATAGGGCGTTTTGCTTCCATCCGGTTAACTTCATTTTCGATAAGGTACCTTTTTCGCCCTTCCCAACTATCAAGAGGTGCTGGTCCAAGTTGAGCCGCCTTGTTGTACCTTTCTGAGCATCGCAAAAAGAAAATAATCCGATTTCATTTCCAATTTTTATTAACAGTTCATCTTAAAAAGCTCCGTTTCCATGTCATGCAACATGTACCCATTTCGTTATCCCGAACAAACGGAACAATTCTGATCTCCACTACTTCCTCTTCCAACTTGTTCAAACAGTAATTCACCAGTGTCAGGAGCGGCGGTCTTTTTTTTGAATTCCTGTGTACATGCCTATTCCTAAGATATATTTATAACTAAAGTAATTTATGTGGCTAATAGAAAGAGAACAATTGGTCGTGGTATGTCAGACTTTGTAAAAAAGCAGACAATTCACCACTGACGCTATCGCCCTTTTGACAAACCAGTCTCCTATTCCACTTCCACGAATCACAAACTAAAACAGTGGAATTTTTTTGCCTAGATTATGCAATATCAAGCCCAAATGATCAGCCTTTGACTTGTCTAATCTGCCATCCGGCCATGGGTGGTGTCAAAAGCAATTCGTGCTGTACTCAATCACCTCCCTAAAGAGTGGCACCATTTTCAGACCCATCTCTTGAATTCACAAGCAAATAACTCCTCTTTTTTGGAAAGTTGGACTGATATTTGCTGATCTAAATACCAGGTTACATTGTTTACAGATACTGTAAGGTGCTTTTTCTTTTTTTTGCATCCTCCTCTTCCCTTACCTCGGACCAGTCTGATGAAGTCGCAACAACCTCCTGGTCAAGTCCACCCTAAAATGCCAAAATTAGTCAGGTTGAAGTTAAGTTTAAAGCTGTTTATTCACCGTTTTTTAAATTGGACCAGCTTGAGGTCTCGTAGGAGGTAGCAGCATTGAGCATTAAATCTTCCACTTTCGTGCTCACAGTCTAAATTTTTCGGCCACGCAAACCTCTTGATGAAGCCGACCCGGCGGGGAGGTGGAGGGGGGGGGGGGAAGGGGAAAAGGCAAGATTTGTGGTTATTGCTCCACCTAAATGCTTTGCTATTTTACACACCTTGAAGTTTATTTTCTCAATATCCGCTTGTTCTTAAGATGCTGACAACTCTCCCTTCCTCTGCGATCTTAAGCTGGATCGTATATTTTGACTTAGAGGAGAGCGATTTCTCAACCGGCTAAGCCTTGTGGTTGAATGAGGGTGCTTTTTTTAGAAGAAGCCGCACTCCTTAATCCGGAGTCAGAAGATAATCCCTCCTCGCATATCCCACTCCGCCGTCATGCTTAGAGTTGACGGTATAGTCTAATTCATAAATTTTACCGAGGATCTTACACTTTCCATAAAAAAAAGGTTTTTTTGCATGATTTAGAGGGTGGTAGCCCATTCTTTGAAAGGTCAGACCACACGATCCATGGCAACTCGTAGTTAAGATAAATGTTTGTAGATAATGCCTACTAAATGGCAACAGGCATCAAGCTACCGAGCTGCCCGGATTCTTGAAATCTTTTGCCTTGCATTCCACACTACGTGTTTGCCTCCGTTGACGTCGAAGTGCCACAAGTTGCATGCCTTGCTTGTGCCACTGCTCGAGGTTGATATTTTTCAGTGGCTAAAATGGAAAAGCGAGAGATGTAGATTACAACTTTCTACTTACCCCATCAACAAACAGCAAAAATAGACAAATCTGTTTTTCCATTTTTCAGTTCTAATTTCCTCCTCCGTCACAAAAGGCGGGTGAAGACTTGGAAAACACAAAAGTGTGTGGAATTTTGTCTCTCCGAGGTGTAGAGCAAACATAGTCGGAAAATTTTACTAATTTTGCAGCCTGTAGAGAAGCAGTAGGCTCGGTTCTCCCTCTCATGTTTTTCAACCTTTGTTAATGCATATTTCATGGAGGATTTTCCTTCCAAACTGCATTTGTACTTAAAATTTTTGGCTTCCGCTTCCCTGAAACTCGAAGACAACAGTGTACTCTGGGTGCTATGCACTGTCGCATGGAGCAGTCCTTGAGACGTACTAATATAATCTGTGGACCGGGTTCCACCCCCAGTAGGGGTCCCCTAGGTGGTCCCCCCCCGAAGCCGAGAATTAACCAATAATCAGTAGAGTTTTTTTAAAACCACAATCCTCTGTTCTCCATGTAAGATTTATCAATTCCGAATTTAAAGTTGATTATATTTTCCTTAGAGTCCTCAGATTTTATAAAAGAACTTCGTCTAGCCAATGACATTTAGGGACCCTTAAAGCTATGCCATTTTGACTGATATTTTGGGAAAACTAAACTGATAAGCTCTTTCCTTTCAGCTTGTTTACACTTCGTCGAGTAAGTTCTTCTTCTACCCAAACTTTTTATTGCCAAAGTGGGTAAATTTTATGTGGACCTTGACCACAATTACAAATGGGGAATGCGTAGAACCCCCATGCATTCAAATACAGCGGCTCCGAGGTCTAAATTGCCCTTCAAACACGTTAGACATGTGGAAATTCTTTATAATACTGCAGTTTTCCCTACGATATTTCAATGTACAAGTTAAAAAATTTACTTTGGATGGCTGTGGAAGACATATGCTTCTATTTCTTGAGTTATGGGATCACTTGTGATGGCTCTTGTTTCTTACAGATGCGGAAGGTTGCATGTTCTCTGAATTCAAAAGCATAAAAAAGTGGGATCCCTTATGCTTGTACATGTCAAACCTCCTGAAATGAGTGGATATTGGTAGAATACCATAGAAAGTACATTTTTTCCCAAAATTAGGATAGCAAAGTGCCGACCAGGGCATAACTGGATCATAGTATCTTCCTTTGATCGCTTGATCTACTTGGCATGTTTGACACCAATCAGCATTCTTCTTTGGCTTTACCAAATTGAGGTCAATGGAAAATGTCTCTCTTCTCGAAAGGAAGTCTTTTTTATAATTTACGACCCTGTATGGCAAGATGCTCTTACTCATCCAACCACCGGTCAGGGTCAAGGTCACTCATATGCTCCATCCCTACATGAAGGTGTGAATTGAAGAAACAAATTCCCATCTGTCTCCTCACTGTTAACCTGGCGCATCCTCCATGAGCGACACAATTTGTTTTAGCCAGTTATCATGAATTTTCCAAAGGGGCATGCTGGTGGTGGCAATAAATCGCCCAGCAGATTCACAGAACTTATCTTCACTTGGACATAAAAGATGAAAATTGTTGCAATGTATCCCCCAAAGGGCCAAATGAAATGTGTCAAGTCCTTTTTATTCACTTCCGCAGGGAGACAAGTCTACAAGATGATCTAGAATCAGTGCCAACAAATGCTACATCGCCTTGTATAGTTGATAAATATTTGTAGAGAAGGAAAGAAGTGCTAAAAGTCGCCGATTATATTTACATAGTTGCTTTCTTACTTAAGACGTTTTCTAAGCTCACGAATTTTAGCTGAGGAAAGAAATTAAATAATTGCATCTTAATTGTGAGTCTAAAATCTGCCTACTTCCCTTTGTGAGTTTCAAAAGGCTGCCTAAGTTTTCACAAGTGAAGTGGCCGATGAATGGTGTCGAAGTTGTGGTCCCTAGGGCCTCTCAACTGAAAGTCAAATTTGCCTAGGTTGTGGCTCACTATGAGCGTGCTGTGGTATTCCGACTGGGTCGGCTATTCGCCTCCGAGGCGCAGGGCCCCGGACTCATCTTCCTTCTCCCCTGTCTGGACAACTGTCGTGTGGTTGACCTCCGCACCTTCACCTTCAATGTACCCACACAAGAAGTGTTGACCAAGGACTCCCTCACTGTAGCTGTGAACGCCGTGGTCTACTACCGAATCCGTAATCCCGTCTGTGCTGTGGTGAATGTTGAGGATGCTAATAGATCCACGCGGCTGCTTGGACAGACCACACTGCGGAATGTCCTTGGAACTGTCAATTTGGATGAACTGCTAACCGCGAGGGAGGATATTGCCATTCTCATGCAAGTATGTTTATTAAACCTTCCTGACTTCTAAAAGCCATTATTCAATGCCAACCTTTGATCCCTTTGCTGTTTAATTTTCTGGCATCAGTGGAGTTGGCTCTCACTTTTGCGTAGTTTATCCGAACCACAAAAAAGGCTAATTTGGATTTGACTCTCTCAAATATACAGCCAACTAGTTGGTTCCAACTTGCTGGTCGTTCGGCCTAGGGGAAACAAAAGCCTCATTTAATTTTCGCCATAAAACTGAGCATTATGCAGTCGCTCGTTAAAGTTAGGTGTCTATTTTTAGCCCACCTTAGAAGTCTTTTGGAATTCTAAGACTTAGAAAAAAAGAAAACAGCATAATTGCCAGTTTCATGCGCCCTCATTTTTCATCTCTCCATAATTACAATTATTTATGCCGCCTCTCCCGTCACTACTTTGAGGCTGCGGTCGTATGCCTCGCATTCCTCATTTTTATACTTTCTTTTCGCTATGGGTTAGGACAAGTACAACTAGTGCTCCCTCCTATCCCCTTTTTCAAGGCAAGCGTCCACATTGTCCTGTCCTATGTTGAAAGGGTTGTTGTCAACTAAATTTTGAGCTGCAACTTTGCTTCGGGTTTAGGGAGGCTGAAATTTACTGGAAAACGCAGTCAGTGGGATGACAACCCACTCCAATCACTTTAACATTTCAAAGCAGGCATTTGATTGCTGCGACTTTTAATCAACAAACATTCATGATAATTTAATTTCTTGGAATAAAAAATCCCCGAAATACAATTTTTGCATAATTTTTTAAATATTTGTAGCCATCTCCTCATTAAGTGATGCAAATATTTGCCTTAATTCGTTTCCATCCCCAATCATTTACAGTTGACCTGTCAAATGGGAAGCTTACTTTAGCCTATTCCAAGATCCTATCTCCTTGGGGGGAAATTACGCATCCGTCAAAAGGTAGAGAAGGGTGGGCCAACGGCATTTCCCGTCTAGATGAAGGATGTCAAAATATTGTGCCATCATGAAATCTGGTGCTGCCATCTCTCTGTACCAATTCCTGAAATAAATAAACGCGTCCGCCATAAAGTCGTCACGTTTTCCAAAGGTAGCAAATTTTACCGTCGAAGTGCTTGTTGGTAGCCTTACGGGCTGTGTCCTTGACAATGGCAGCGTTAGGATACCTCTACCGGAGGGGCAATAAATTAGAACCCCGCGAATACTGTCAGCGGTACTTCCCTAAGTAATGTAGGCCGTGTGTAAGGGAGACCTCCCAAATGGCCTGGAAATACCCCTTTTTTTCCCACCTACTGCTCTATAATAAGCACTGTAATGCAACTAGCTCGTCAATTAATTATTCACCTATCGCGATTCTCATCACTGATACCCTCCCTCCTCGGCACAGCTCTGGCACTTTGACAGCATCTAATCTTTGTACATGCTGCCTTTTTTCTCCTGCTACAAAGGTCACATTCCTAACATGGGCCTAAAATAGGTTTTTTTTTGGGAGGGGGGGGATTTTAAAAATGACCTTTTGAGGTAGCAAAACCTCAACTTCACCACAACCACCTTTGGCATGGGCAGCAACTAGTTGGAGATTGTGTCCCATCAAAAGGTTAAAAATTTGTTTCCCTTTCAAGTAGGAGGTGGTGGAAACTCTCGATACTCATGTAAACCCTTAAAGAGAAAGTAGTGTTCTTCATCACAATGACAAGCCTCATCCCCGGTGACACAGGTTGTCCCATAAAAGCCCCGTGAGTCAGGAGGCTCTCCTTCTTCCCCTTAATCGCTCTTTGGGTTAATCTTTTCTTAACCCTTGTGAATTTCCTAACGTCTTTGGCGTGGCTCTTAAAGTTTGCTTGAGATCTTAAGGATCTGGCCGCCACCTTTTTTTGCCTCCGAGCTATCGAGGGACGATTCCCTTTTGTACTTTGTGGTGGAACCCTATCCCCGTGAGGGATGGACTACACCTGGTGACCTTTCCTCTTAATCTCGGACAGGCCAAGTTCAAAATGGATGCCCTAATTCTCTTATTCCGTGTACATAATGTCAGCAGTCACTTGTGTTTCCCACTACAAATTAAAGTGCCACTTACCCGATGTTTTTTGGCGCCGTGACTTCAAAGGAAGCATTCATAAATGGATCCTAATCATATTTTCCAAAGCCTTGTAGTAATAAACAAGGCATTATACAGCCTATCCATGTTTTCTTAAATTAGACCAAATCCCTGCTACAATTTCTATGCCTTGTAGAATGGAAAAGGCCATCTTGATTTACGATTCCATCTTAGATGAACCGTAGCGGTGTTGATTCCCTTGAGTGTCTTGTCGGTAGCTAGAATCCTTCTTTTCTCTGTCATGACACCGTCTTGTTTAATTGAAAGGTCTTAGAACACTCCTGTGCGGGACGAAGTGTTTCTCCTAAGCTAGTCGTCTTCCAGCTCAGTGATTGGATGGTTAATAGGGCATTTTCAATACGCTTCCTTGTTTCGATGACCGATCCCACGAGTTCCTAGAAGTGAAGGAGACATGGCATTTAGACGGTCCTTGCTTTTATCAATCCTCAATGCAGGCAAACCTCCCACTTAGCCTTGAAATTCCTCCCAATCATTGTCGCGGTACCACTTTTTCCATGGGCCAGTCCAACGACATATATTTGGCGTCTTGTTGACAATAACAACAGTCTAAAATGGACCTTTTATTGCGGCACTATGATCCACTTTCAGATTTAAAAAAAACTACATCCCATTTTCGCCTTGGGCTTTAAGTACCCAGGCACTAAAATTTCCTTCATTTGTACACAGTGGCTGCCTATGTTGTTGAATCGTAATTTTTGGCTGAAAAAAGGAAAATAATTTTACGGCCTCCATGACTCTGCATACATGTTATAGCCTCATGGAAGGAGAAATAAATCATCAGCTCGGCCTTCAAACGGACGTAGTTACTAGACCAGTCAAGTGGTTTGTAGGAGTTATTACAACTGCCTCGCCATGTATTAGTTTTCACCAGCAGTTTGGGAGGCATAAGAAGACCAAACAAAGGAAGTGATTTACAAAATGCATGACTAGATGCCACAGTTTAACAGTTGCAAGCCTCAGAGTTCTTGTGATTCGCTTCACACCTCAGTCAGTGGCTAAGTGCCTTTCTCTTGAGGTCTAAGCTAGAGTTAAAAATCCCCTTACTTTTTTCAGGACACCAGGTTTTAAGTAGCTGTCAGTGATCACTTTTTTAAGGTTCCGAGGCAATAAAACACCTTCTTGTTCTAAAAATTCGGACTAGAGTTGCTTGGTATCCGCGGCCATGTGGTTCAAAAGGCCGCTAAAATGCAATCCCGATGTTGCATTGCTATTCACATCTGCTTTGCATTGCATTCATGTTTCGAACCGCCTCTGTGTACCTCCCAACGTCCAAAATGCGTACCCAAATGGATGGAATTGGGTATGCACCCTCCCTCCAACCGCCTAATCATCAACTGCCATGGGCTGTCATAGTTCGCTGTGTGTTCAGATTGTTTTTATAGGCGCCTGTCAAATGGTTAGAGGCGAAAAAATGCAATAATTTTTAATGTAAAGAAAAGGCTTTTTGCTTGCTTGTTCAAGTTTCTAGAATTGCTTTTAACCATGAACTGTCAGGGGTGGTCAAAGGACAAATAGTTTACTGCTAGAACTTTTTCCACCCATTTTACTTAGGGGTGTGTGTGTATGTGTGTGACCTTTATCCCATTTAAACAAATGCCACAACTTTTGTTCACAAAATTTTTTTTGAAAAGCTTTGCCTCACTTTTAATTAGACATTAAATGAATGGAGTGGGGGTTGGGTACGTGGACAAGTAACCAAACACGCAAGCAAGCCTGCTGCTGCTGCTATGGTAAATGATTTGTCTGCCACTTTCTCGCGCCTAGGAGTGCCTTGACTCCGTCACAGAGGCATGGGGCGTGAAAGTAGAGAGAGTGGAGATCAAGGACGTCCGCTTGCCCATCCAACTGCAGCGCGCAATGGCGGCCGAAGCAGAGGCGGCGCGTGAGGCCACGGCAAAGGTCATCGCTGCCGAAGGTGAGATGCGTGCCTCCTCGGCGCTCAAGTTTGCCGCATTGGAGATCAGTCAGCATCCCATAGCCGTGCAATTGCGCTACCTCCAGACTCTTAATACCATCAGTCTGGGCAAGAAATCCACCATTGTCTTCCCCATCCCAATAGAGCTGCTCAAGTTCTTTATAGGAGCCGGAGTGAATGTACCGGAGCATCTGTTGCAGAGTCTCAGTCCAACGATGCAGGCGTCGCAGCCACGAGATGATGATCTTTCCAGTATCTCCAATGAACATGTTTAATGCTCCATCCCTCTGACCTATCCACCCCTCTCAGACCGCATTTGTGCACATAAATATAAGCCATGGTGCACCAAAGTCACGGGTGCATTGAGAGCCATCTTTTACTGAAAATGAGTCACTCAATGAGTTGGCAGTGTTCTGTTCTGATTAACTCGATGGAACTTACTTTTATACGTGGAGACGAGTTCGTGTATGGGGCTGTCAGGGCTTTTAGTACACTTGACTATTCAAGAGGAATTAGTCAGTAAAGTGAATTAGATCTGACAGATTTCATTATCTCCAATGCATGAAGTAACTTCAAGTACGTTTTAAAGCTCAGCCAGAAATGCCTCTCTGCCTGTGGCCTTTGATTTGAAATTAGTAGACTGGCATTTTCTGCCACCGGTCAAAGCCTGGCATGGAAGGTTTTGCAGGAATGTCTTCTGCTGGTAGTCTTTCTGTAACAGATGCACGTGAATTTTTCATGAAACGCTTTGAAGATGTCAGGAGGGTCTCCATTAAGATTATCTAGTGAAGGCACGTATAGTCAGCTACAGCAGATGGGGTTAGACGTTGCTGATTCAACCGCAGAATGGTGATAAATCTCTTTATCGCATCTGTGTTGCTGATTCAACCAACGTACCACTTGTCAAGCATTTGCATACGTGATTAGAACTGCTGCTTTTTACAGTGCCGGGTCTGGGAATGCTAAGGAAGGTTGTGACGGAACTTTTTATTCTCTGACGTACACTAGAGACTTAACTACAATAACAATGCGTTAGATGTAAATTCGTCGGAGACGTTGACGTCTTCGGTGCTGCAAGCTGCAATGACTCGCTAAGTCCTAGCAACCATCCACATTTGTGGGCTATAGAGCAGAGGTCCAACGGCGTCGGTCGGTCCCTATGGTAGTCTTTATAGCGTTTTCTACTATTTTCCAAACATTTTGAACCCTCATGCTTGACATTGGGAACCTTGTTTGGGGTTCCACCACCTACAGACCGGGTTCTAATTCGGCTCCAAAGCTGCATAACCCTGTCATGCAATTTGAGGAGCATTGGAAGCTGTTTACGTCTTGCCTAGTAATGATTCCAGCGACAGGTTACATAAAATCACATTCAGTGCATTCAAGAAGCTCTTCAATACAGCGCGGCATAATTTTACTTGTAAGCTACCAGGGATTTTTGTCAATGTTTAACTCGATTGGTGAAAAAACTGTTTGCTGTAGGTAAAAGAAATAGGCCCCACCCATGGATAGTGACAGACTAGGGTGAACTTCAAAGGCCATCAAATCATTTTTCACTCTGTCAACGTAAAATGCGTCTTTTTGAGCGGTCTGTCGATCTAATTGAACGTGATGATAGATGACCTCTGTACTTCAACGTCGAGCGACCAATTACGTCTTTGATTATCCTTGGAGGATCTAGTAATCACCGACATCGCTTTTGGTGCAGATAAATGGGTCTTTTGTTGGCAAGATTCACCTCAAAACGATGTGCGCTGGCAAGTAGGAAGAAAGCTCTCTCCTTACAAGACAGCGCAGGAGCTCATACCGACCTAAACTTGCCTGTGAGAGACTGTCTCATTGTTAAATTTTATTGACATTTGCATGAACAGTCTATTCCAAAACACCCAGGTCCTATTCGCAAAAAGCAACCGACAAATTTTCACTTCCCATGGAATAAAATTTTACATAATTTTTTTTGTTTGAGGTGGCAAATCTTGTCATAGGCGCCGACCCATTCAAGTCTTTTACCCAAGAACTAGTGTTAAAATTTGATGAAATGTCATGTCATGTTCAACACTTGGTATCAGGTCAAATACGAACCCACCGTAAAATCGTTTTACGATCAGTAATTAAATATGGGAAATTTCCTTCCCAAAAAGTCGTTGGTCTTCCAGTTGCCATGGCAATCTCACATGCATCACGAAGGTACAAATTAGCCACCTGCCCTGCCCTAATTGGCTTCATCCCAAATGTTATAAAACGGAGGCAGATTTCACATTTAAGCCACCTCTGCCTGGCTGTGAACGAATCCTCCCAAAGTGATCGGTTCATTGGACTTGCATCCGTCCCACCGTGGGATTGAACTAGCAATTCTAAGTGCTACGGATCAAGGGTGAAGTATTCAACCTTCTAAGAACCTTTAGGCATCACAATTCCAGATTAGCCATTTGTTTTACTCACTAGAAAACCAAAAAAATCACTGGTTATTTGTATCGCTACGGAAATAAGAAAGTAAAGAATTGTTGGTGACCTCAGCTTCTCGTTACTTTTGTGTAGATTTGGAGGAGTTCTGTACTCTCCCCAACATGGCACAGTGGGGACAATTATCCCGAAGAAGAGTAAAAAAAATTGCTCTCCTTTTGTACCCCAAAAAGTGATACATTATTATTCCCTTAAATTACTGCTTACATGGACACAACTGAGAGTAAAAATAAGGTCAAACATTGCACCTCCTTCCCCCACCATCTTGATGCTATGGTAATCTATTCATGTCACTCCTGTCAACAGTTCTCGAAATCCTCCGTTCACACATGCAATAAAGTTCTACCCAAATCCATAATCTTGTAAAGTATTTGGGAAAGAAAAACATGTAGTCTAGTGGTAAACCACACATCGACAGCTATATCCATTGTAATACTGATTGTTAAGCTCGTCGTATTGGTTACGCGGACACTGAAGGTGGCGGCTTTGTACTTCCGCTGGGTCGTATGACCTCCGGGTCATGTCAGTAGCCTCAATCCCTTATGTTTACTGGTGGTACATATTCCGACCTATTTTGGTGTCTAATTTCGTATTTAGTGCAATCTTAGGGCACTACTTTGGCGGTAACAGAAAGCGAGTTCGATCTGTAACGATCTCTCACAGGAGAACTGACAATGTCGTCTACCCGCGATCCATCTTGAATGTTTTTGGAGCGGAGGTTTCTATGTGATTAGTATGAAGGTGACAACTAAGTGGATGTCCCACACTCACTCCACCTCCTTAGTAGTTGACACACGTTATGGCCAGCACACTCCTATTCCCCACTAACCTTACCACGCAGGATATAAGAGGGTGCGGTCAACTACCTCCTCTTAGTTGCACGCGAATTCGATGGCTGGCACCCTTGATTCTTGGGTTCTTTTCCTAGATCACCGACCACATTGTGACGGCTGAGGCGGGGACTGACCAAGGGGAGAGTCGGAGACGCCGCTCATAGGGAAAGGGTGACCATTGTAATGCTTCGGGGGCACTCAATGCTCCTTAGTTTGTACTTCCGCTAGGCGGCACAACTTGTAGGCAACCTCTCCATTTGGCGAGCCCAAAAGGCACATCCCCATTACAAACAAGTGACGCGATATTTAATTTTAAAATAACTACCTTAAGGCAAAAACATCTGCTTAGTCAGACAACTTCATGAAAAATTTAAGCAACTTGCTTATTTTAACATTTCACGAGGGACAAACACCGCCTTGACTCACGTCTCGAGTCTTGCACGCAGTTCAATTTATTTTAAAACAAATGTACTTTTGGAGAAAATGAATGAGGGAATTTGTTTGAATAATCCAACTTTTAAAGTAAATAAAAAGCGGGCGAGTTGACGCGTTTTGAGGGGCTGGTGTTGAGGCCGTCGGTACTGCTCCTCAAAGACTTCCCTCTGTGTCGGTATGGAGTGGCGTGTAGTTGGAATCTACCTATTTTAATGTGGATTTTTTCCCCTAAAATAATGAGTTCGTTTATCGCTTGCCAGGTATTTTGTCCTTAAAACACAAAACCGTGTACCTCAGCACCTACGTACGGACTGAGAGTGATGCCTTTAAGTGATGGGAGATTGGAGACCGGTGACACGGATAACATTAACAGAGGAAGTGGAGACTGCAGGATGAGAAATTAGAGACACCGATTCACTACGCCGTTTTGTTTAACTTAGAACGTCATTTTAAGTCGCCTGAGGTTAAATCAAGACGGAGGGAAGTACGAGGATTCAGTGATGAATTCTATCAATCGGAGTCACTATTACATTATTCAGAAGTTGTTAAACTTTGCATTCCAAATGTATTTTAAGGGAAGATTTGCCCAAAGAGAAAAGTCATTTAGCTAAATTAATGATGTAGTATAACCACTTGGCGTTTCATTTATTTCACTACTTCGCCTCACTGCCTCCTCACCACTGCCTGGAGGAGTATCTGCATTAAAAGAGGAAACGGTGACAAATGGAGCACTTTTCTGGCAAAATGCACCTTCTAATCGCAGGAAACTTCTATTTTTTCTCATTCTTGCCATATTTAATGCTTTATCACGCTGCATGGCACTAGAAATCTGTCCGAGGGCCGCCAAGCCAGCAGAATTATCACTTTCTGGTCTTTAAGGAAGTCCCAAGGTGCCATATTGATGGCTGTGGAAAGCAAACCCTGTCCTAAAGGGCAAGTATCCTGATTTCCAGTAATGAATGCAATATTATAACGCCTCGAAAGAGGAGTATGCACAGGAGAGCTAAAAGTAGCACTTACCTCCGGCAATTACCCATTGCCGGAATCTACAAGAAGGCTATTAACATCAAAAGCTATCCTAACCGTCATTCGTCTAGATCAGTTCATTACGAAGCTGTCCACATTATCTGTGTGGAAATGCCAACCAAGTGAACGCGAGATGCCTCTTCCCTCCCTCGACTACTTGTATAGAAGTTAGATAGGCATGTGGCTGGCCGAAGCTCCAGATCCAGAGGAATCGCCAAGCAGGATCGGCGACGTAGCAGATGCACACAAATTGGATGGCTAGTGCGGTTGGTTTGTGGGTGCTTTTCTTACACTTAACGAGAGATGCTGACTGACTCGTTGTTTTGGTTCCGCTGACCCCTAAAATCTTCGACTTTTATGTTTCGGTGAGCAGCATGGTCTCTCGGCCGTGTCAGCAGCCGACACAGACGACACTCATTCTGCCCGCGTGTGATGCCTTCCATTCGCTTCAGGAAAGCCTTGAGGAGCCACACTTCCACATTTAAGACCTTCTTTAATATTTCGTGCCAGTCACAAGCGGAGCTTTCCTTCAAGTAACTACACTTCTATTATTTTTAATCCTCCAATCAAATTTCAGAAAATGGGAGAAAGTAAATTTCCTGTTGTAAATTTGATTTCCTGTGAAATAATGATATCATTTGCTAAATCACTGCCTCAATCTACATTATATAAAATGGAAATTAATGCATTGCCTCCACCAAATAGTCTGTTAGTTGGGATAAAAAACGCGCCTGTCGCGTTTTTGGGAGGCAGGAAATACGTGTATTTCCAGTCACATTTGTGCATTACTTCTTTGACAATGTTTGATCCAATATTAACCTTCTGCATAAAATTCTAGCTAAATTTATTTTATAGAGTGTGTGTAGGAGACTTCGAGGAATTTTTAGGAGTCAAGGCTAACCAAGTCGTCAGTATTGAAGGCGTGACAGGACATGCTATTTCTAGTCAAGGTTGATGCAAATATGGACAAAGATGGGGGCCCAAATGGGGAAGAACGAAGAGTTATTATTACTATGAACACTCCAAAATAGGTGCTGTTTAAGCTGCAAAGTTTGCTTCCTCTTTTGACCGCTAGTGATGAAGCTCTTCGTAGTCACGTTTACGCTTCGGTTCCCATCCGTCCTCCCGTGAAATCGAAATCAACTGTAGTGTCGGACCAAAGGTGGTGCACTAAAATTGCCCCACAGACAAAATACTACCTACAGGTGGATAAATAACTTTGAAAGCTGTATTTTGATTTGTTAGAGCCTTAGCTCCCTCTACAGCTGGTCGTTGAAGCACTCACGATTGGTTGCTAACGCCTGAACTAGACGACAGCGAGCCTGTAGTTTTGCCCCTCATGAAAACTTCACCTTTAGTCCAAAGTTTTGGCCTAGTAACCAGCAGATGAAATTCTATCCGTTTTTTTCCCAGTTTGACCTGGCTAACCTACCGTTGCCACCAATGTAGCGCTATAAATCATCCTTCGAGGCCACAAGGTTTGGTGGCATGAAGGGAAGATCTATTCATGACATGCAGAAGAGGTGGGTGGCTCGAAGCGCAGCTAAGGCACTATAACATTAAAATTAGAGGTTAAACCAAGGAAACTAAAAGAATCTGTGCTGTTAATGCTGCCTTTTATAAAAAGGTTTTTTCACCAAGCGTTAACTTCCCTTCTTTCATAGACTTTGATTCGGGCCAAAATGCTAATTGTTAAGGGCATTGTTTAAGGGACTAGGGTAACTTTTCTAAAAGCTTTGTCGAATAAATTACCGTATTGTCCCTAGCCTACCTCGAAGACGCATAAAAATGCAATACTGGGACAGAGTGTGCATTGTTGACGTACAAGGAGGGTTCGGGGGTGGGGGGAGGCTTTTAGTGTGGTCCACAGATCATGTTGAACTATGAGTGCCAGCAAAATCTAAAAGACAAGATAAGCAAATAACCAGAGCTTTACATTAGCTATCGCTTCCTTTGGACCCTAGTTCTTGGCGCTCCCATTTGCCAGTAGTCCACATTAGTTATCATAACACGATCGGTGGCGTGATGGAAAACACCGACGAACCAACCGCGCTAGTCATCAAATTGATGCAAACTTGAGAAGGTATTTGATCACAGCATCACTAAATCCTCCTGACAATTCTGCTAGGTCTGAAGTTTCATTCTGTTTTGTAAATGCATTGGGGAAAGGGAAAATATGTGGGTCATCTTGATTGTCCATTGCTTGTCGTCGAACGAGGCTCACCATTGTCCCATGGGAATGAGGGTTTGAATTTATTTCTCCTTGCCATTTTGTTCTTGCTTCATTGCTGCACAGTCATACATCTATCTAGATTCCTTTTAGCTAGAAAAGAGACGATGGCGTACTATAGCCTCATCCATTTAGTATCTTTATGAAAGTACCACAGACAGCTCCACGGCAACCTTTTCCGGCTAGCATCACTTCAGCTGTTACAAGCTTCTCTGGTGGATCTGAATCAAAGATTGTTGCTGAAGGTGGACCTCATTTTCGACTCTCCTGTTGGTAGTATTCACAAACTCCTCCATATGCAGCATATGTCCTTCCGGCATGTTGAGGTTGGACTATCAGCAGTTGAAATCATTGTATTTGTTCTCGAAGATGGACACGCATTCTGTTGCAACCACTGCAGCACCCTAAGTCTTTACCTTACCTAAAAAAAGTTAATTTTGAGGTCAAATATGTACCAGCCAGAGGGCTATGCCACCCATTGGAACTACAATGATGGATCCCGTCTGTGCCTCCATCACCAAACCGCGGAGCTAACCAAGCACTCCAAGTATTGCAATCATCCCACTAAGGGACAACTTTAGCTCTTCCACACTTTAAGCAAAAATCTTAAAAGGATCTTTCAATCGTACTAAATGATGTGTTGTTTTTTACTTCCAGCCCTTTCGACAGGAGTACTAAAAGTTCGAGGGATAAAATTAGGTGTCACAATGGCATTGAACTGGCCTAAAATCTGGCTTTTTGGAATTGTCCATTTGTTAGGCAAAAGGACCATTCGGTTTTTTAAATGAGAATGAAGAGGAAGCAGCACTGTAGAAAGAACATATTTGACAATCTGCTACTCCACCTTTGATGGCAGACCCGCACACCATTCATTGAAGAGGAGAGACATCAATAGATCCATGGCTTAAAATGGCAAATCTCCCGCTTTTTTGCTGTAGAAAGCTATGAAAAATTATTCTAAGCCTCAGATAGCATCTGTTTGTTTAGACCGAGCATTAGAAAACTCAGCTTCCAACAGCCATGTTAAATGATCATCTCTCTTCTTCGCCGTGTAAATGTAGAAGATTTCATTACCCTCAGTTTCCGACACCATAAAAGAGAACCAAATGGTAGACTTTTTATGATTATTGTAAGCTGTTTTTATACTGACGCCTGTGTTGTACTCTCATTCATTCCTTTTCACTATGCGGAGCTTAAGACTGGAGCGGTTTCCACAATTTGGAGGTGCTGTCGAAGGGTCCTTCTATTATGAGTCATCGGAGACCTCGTCATCGACGGCAGGTGCTTCACTTATGCACAATTTTAAGTGGCCTTGCTAGCCCTGTCATGACTGTTCCATCAATTGATGTTGGAAGAAGCTAGGCGAGGACAGGCTACATGAGTCTGGCCTCACGAAGGACTCTTTTAAAACGGCCGACGAATGCACCACCGAATACCAAATTGCAGTCGCCTTCCGATCTGGGATGGGCAGTGCGACTGGCGGGAGTACCGTCAAAGCAAGTAGTTGCATGCCGCCTTCAACCCTACCCCGGTCTTTGAACTAGACAACAAAAAAAAAATCACCGCTTTGCGCTTGTCACATTTTACTGTCAACATTTCTAAGCACTTATTGCTGCAGAACGCGTTCGATCCAGTCTTCCTGGTTCACTCAAAGCGAGTCCATTCCGCTGTGCATGCTTTTGTAGCCTGGCTACCGGCTTCGTCTATCTGTATGGTATAAAATATGTACCTTTAACGGATTTTCTGATAGTAAATCAAATTCTTCCGGAGAAAGGTGATTAAACTCATTTCCAAAAGTTGCAATTTTTTACTACCATGACCCGCGTCGCTCAACTGGCGTGGCAGACAGAACTGTGTGGATTTGTAACTGGAGGGCGAAAATTTAGTCTTTTTCCATGGCTGCTTTTGCAAACAGTTGAGAGTTCCTTTGTGTACACTTTTAGTTGGCGTGGCCGAGAGAATTAAATTAAATGTGGGGCGGACTAAAAGCCCTGGCAACCTCCCTGACTGACAAGGCGGACTAACTGAATTTGATTTGGTAATCTGCTTCAGTGTCACTAATTTTCTCCAATCCAATTCTGGGCCATCGCGTTCAAAAGGAGTCTATGTTTGCATAAGACTTTGATTGTTTTTAAACCCCTTAAAGCTGGATCTTTGTGCTGTCACTGGGGCGCATGGTCTCCCGACTATGCCAGTAGCTACCCAGCCCTTCTACCCGCGTCTTCACGAAGACCCAAAGGAAGCCTTCCTTGACTCCCATTCGTAAATGGTGAACTTCAACGTGCTGGAAGAAGAGCATAGGAAGATGGGAACTTTGAAAAAGGAGTTTAAAAATGCTTCAGCAACTTTCAGTCTTCTGTTCTGAGAGAAGGCTGGAGGCGCTAGCCGAGCGCCATCAGGAAAGGTTCTTCACGGAGCTATTAACAATTCCTCTACGAAGGTGTCAATCAAGTGAACACATGATACCTCCTCCACCTCTCCATTAGCATCGGAAGCCCCAATAGATGCATGGCTGGACACCGCTTTAGTAAGAACAAAGCAGCAAGGAGGATTAGACGCAAAACCTTATTTTCAGGGTACCTTTTTACTCACCATTCTTTATTAAATGATTCAGCTTATTAGGCGAATGTTCCTACGATCGGTGATGGACGTGTCTAATGAATAAGGCATTCATTCTCTTCCCATTCATTTTTACAGGAGTCGAAGATCCTGATCCAGTGAGGTTACTGAGAGAGATCAGTCAGACACCTTCCCAATTAGCCCGGTCGGTTCGCACCGACTTCATTGTAATGACCAACTTGGAGGGCTGTCCGAGGTGAGCGCCGTAGACAACGTTCATAAGTAAAGGGACTAAAGGGTTCAGCTTTTGTCTGTCCGGTCGGTAGTGGTAGACAGCCCTCCCATTATTACATCTCCTTTCAGCCTCAGCAGAGCCCCAGAACAGTACAGTTACTCGGGGCAATCCATAAGATTTCTGTCACAAGAGCATATTTGAATGACTTTTATTCCAGGACTCGAAGTCTCTAGCAAATGTAATTTTACAAGCAGAATGCTCGCAAAACGCTTTCTTTGCTATACCCTGGTTTTTGAAATTCCTCCGCTCTTCAAAAGTCAAATAGAGACAGTAGGTGTTTTCCTTGGATAAATATGCGCATGTATGATAAATTTCTACAATTAACTAGGCCATTCTGTTTGTTTGAAAGTAATACCATGTAAGCTTGCCTAAATCAGCGACTGTTGGTGAATTTGCAACTCCGAGAGAGAGAGAGAGAGAGAGAGAGCTCTCTCCCTCTCGCTCTCGCTCTCGCTCTCGCTCTCCACACTAACCTTCATAATCAAGCTCTAATTGACATTAATGCCTCTCACTTACGTTACACGCTTAATGTACTGGAAAATTACTTTTTAAGCACTCTGACCCAAGTAAAATGGATTCTAATAAATATTATTTCGTTACTCACTACCTTAATTATGCCAAACTGAAGGGTGCTCGTGGTGACCACGCTAAAAGTCTTCTCACTCGCCATTCAATTCAGTATCGCCGAGAGAGTCTGGATATGGATCTAATTTAACTGCGGTGAGGGCTAATGAGCTACTCTTATAAGTACTCTAGCGTCTGGAGACTTTCTTGAAAAGGGAAGAAGGCAGTGTCAAGACATACGGAAGGACCAGGGGCTACTGACATGGCCCAAAGGTCAGGCCGCCCGTAAAGGTACAACTGCGGAGTCCTTCAGTCCCTGCTGAAATAAACAAGCGGTCAAAGCCAACAAAAAGCCAGGCTACTAAGACGGTGATCAAGACTGTGGAATCGGATGAGGCAATGTAGTCCAGCCCACGAATGGATGGCAGCGATGAAACCACCGAAACCGAGAAATCAAAGTCCAATCGCAATAAAATACACTCCTGCCATCAGTCAAATAAACGTCAATTGAAATTAAATCCTTCAACCTTGTTGAGATTAAATCACAAAGATTTGAAAGCAAAGTAAACTGCCACAATCTAGTAGGGAAAAGTAGGATTAACTTATTGCATGCTTGAGAGAAATCATTTTTCCCTCCTACTCACTGAGAGAATGGAGGAGTGGGAAGAAGAGAAATGAAAGAGGTAGTAGTAAAATGTCCTCTCAAGTCTTCTACCCCTATAGACCTGCATGCTTTGCCTCTTTTAATCTCGAGTGAACCAAACACAACAAAAAGCGGGCGCCGCGCGCTCCACCGTGCACGCAATGTCCAGCGCTGCTTAGCGGGTGGCTGGCAAAATCTCTTACTCAAAAAAAAAAGGATCTGTGAATCATTTGACCATTTTTAAAGCAAAGCTAAGGCAATTCGGACAATACGGTTAGTCACAATTGCGGCGACTTTGCTGCCTCGATGCTCCAGAGGAGGAGTGAGCGCCTCCAGCTATTAAATCGGTCCTCAATTTGTTGAGTGCTAGAGCGTGGATGCAATCAAATATTTTAATGACATTTTTGAAAACTTCATATTTTGGTAAAACAAGATAGATATCATTAGCCCTGCTATTATTTTAAAATCCTTTTATTGCTCGACGGCAGAGTGTTCAAAGGTGAATTAACCCTAATCATGCAATCCCCTTCATTCATTAAATAATTTCTAGATTTTTAGCGTTTTGAGAAATAAATTAAAGCCTTTTTGAAAAATTCACCTCATGAGTGCAGAGTGAAAAGTCGGTTCCGAGAGTGCCAAAAAAAGGAGGATTTTTGCCGCACCCTCCAGATGGGGAAAAGATGCATCGACAGGGAAATGATAAATTTTGACTAAATAAGGGTTCATATACCTCCTCAAAAGGCAAATTCGCAGTACTATGAGGATAAAACGGATCCTTTTGGCTTAAAAGTTACTCATTACATCTGATTTGAAGGCACTGATGTGCTGCCTATGTGGTTAAAATGACCTCACATGAAGGAGACAAAGTAAGCCCCAGTTTCACGAAGTTGCTGCCATTGTCGATGCTGTTGAAGTGACCTTAAACCCAATAAGTAAGGTTCCATGCCACTGCAACACCTCCGCTGACAGTCATGGTTGGCGGCTAGGCACCTCCCTCACACACTTGGCCTTGGCGTTTATGCATTCTAACAATCCCTCCCAAATACCCACCAAACTATCACCCCACGCCATCAATTCACTACTAACCTGACATGAAGTGTGATAGTCGGGTTCGACCAATCAGTTGCACTTTTTCAGGGGTCAAACCAGACTCCTACTACCAAACATCTTCCAGTCTATTCATTTACCCACTCCCATCACCACGGCACAGTCATTCTGCTAGTCTATTCCCGGTGGTCAAAGGTGATCCACTGCTTATATGCTCCTATGAACTGCTTTTCATCCACGCCTTGCCAGTTTGCCCATACTCGCTTCCGAACACCTAGTCATTCAGACAGGTACCACTCTAATTGCAAGTAGAGAACTCCACCGATTTGCCGTCTCCTCCGAGGTGACAAGCATTTGGCAGTCTGTCAGTGTCACAAGTGGAGGCATTGTAAGGTTTAACCGCCATCCCAATGGTGCCACGTGTGATACTTCCACGCATCCACACTTGTCACCGCTCAGTGGTTGACACTTTTCGCTTTTGAAGCGCAAACATTCACAAAATGCGGCCTTGTCGGTTGACAGCAGCTTGCAATTCTTACACAGTGGCTGTCACCAGACGATCAATGCAGAAGTGTCACTTCGTGTCTGTCCGAGAGTTGGAGTAAATCGAAATGTCGGTGAGTCGGACAGGGTCTCACCCGACGATGGTGGCGTTCTTTGCGTACTCTCAAGTGTACAGCCTGATTACACAACGATGCCTATCGCTTCTTCCGTGTTTTGAAGGTCACCGCTTGCTTCCTTTCCCTCTCACATCTGTGGATTAATAAAACTCTGGTTGCGTTGTTCTTTTTAACGGTGTGCCTTTGTTCGCCTGTTCCTTTGTTTGTCCGCCTGCAAGTAAGCCTCAAAAGTGTTGTGATGTCGCCGACGGGGCGATTTGTTTTCATTCCCATCGCACTGGCGGAAAGGAAGATGAGGGAAAGAGAATAGCATGTTTCAGATGACAGTACCACAGTCGCGTCAGCGCACCACATCGGAGTCTCAGTGCAGACTGAGAGGCAGACTGTCACCGAGGCAACTGAGTGACCGTCTGTTTGCAGCTGTTAATGTGCTCCAAGTGTAATGCGACGATGACGTCACCACCTGCGGATGCGGACACTTCACCAACAGCTTCCACCTTCGTCTGCTGCAGTAGGTGTCCCCCCTCACCCCACATCGTCGCTGCCTGCTTCGCCCTCACTACCTCCACCCCACCGTAAGTCCCCTTGTATGTCTGTCTGTCTGTCTGCCCATCTGTGCCCGTCTCTTTGCTTGTGTGCCTGTCCACTGTCACAGTACACGGACGACTGGTCGAGGGTGATGCTTGCACGAGGAAAGGAAGGAGAGGTTAGCAGACGCGAGTAGATTGGAGTGAAGTGGTGGAGTATGGTGGGGTAGTGCGTGGTGGTGTAGTGTGGAGTAGAGAGGATTGAAATGAAGTGAAGTGAGTAGAGCGAGTGAAGTGACGCTGTGATTTGAGTTAAGCTAAGTTGATCTATCATACTGGCGGAAACGGTTGAGGATGGCATTGTGACAGGCTGCTATGGCACATTGGGATACTCCATGGCTGCCACAGCACAGCATTCCATTCGGCACAGTCGAAGTATCCGCTTCTCTGCTGCTGATGCTGAGCTCTACACTTTGCATGAGTAAGTTCTAAGTAGGTGGAGGGGTTTGCTGCAGGCAATGGAAGGTGCGCAAGGTCTTCCTTCAGCAACACTCTTCAACCAGCACTTCTCAGCCCTTACTGACATTTTGAGACAATGATCTTCCACCTGCCTTTGTGCTGAATCCTTGTCCTCTCCGAAGACAGTCCCAATGCTTGCGCCGATGTCCAATCGTCTAGTGTCTCATTGCTCTCCTCGGCTCCTTCCTTTTTTTTCTAGTCCTTTGGTGCGGAGGCAATCTCCTCACACATCGATAGAGCCGGGAGGCACAGCCTGCCTTAATCATGAAGAATGGCACAATGGGAGTGGTATAACTGTGGTGGGCGACTAAGGCGTTGAGATTGGGATAGCACTAGCCCTCTCCCTCCCCTCACTTTCCCTCCTCTGCCAGATGCAGGGCTCTGGATGTGGTTGTGGAGTTGGGGAGGCAATAAAACTTGATTAAATTTTGCACTCTGCATGCTTGCTAGAATTTGCCTTCAAATTGCGTTGGCTTGCTGGTCTTGGTGGAGCTGCCGTGTGGGACAAGTGAAGTCGGTGGCAGTCGAACAAGTTGGTGATACAACGTGTCAACGGTCCATGCCCTGCTGCTTCCAGCTGCGACAGAAGAGAACCTTGAGAGTAGGAGTGCAGATGAGTGGGTGAGTGAGCGGGTGAGCGATGCCTGGCGAAGATTTCCTCAATCCATTTCACCACGATTATTGGGTGCACAGTGGTCTGGAAGTACACTCCCTGCATAGACTGCTACACCATCACCTCCCTTTCCTCGCTTTTTCCATTATCCTGCACTGTAACGAAGTGTTCTTAGTTCCCACTGCAGTGCAGGCATTTCTTACATGACATCCGCTCTCAATTTATCCCTCCTTCTTGCAGAGTGGAGGAAGTTGATACAGTTCCCAAATGAGCCGCCGCTGTTGTCGCTTTTACTTTGTTGCATGATTATATAACGGGAACGATTTTCTCCACCTCCAACATTCCCAACATATCAGCGTGCTATTGGTGGCTTGCTTGTTTATATGCCTTGGAGGAAGTCTTTGAATTGCAGTACCGCCAATGTTCCGGTGTTTGGGAATGGAATGCGGCTCCTTTGATTCCTCTCTCTTCCCTTTCCCTCCTTTGAAGTTGAAGATAGATAATGGACAGTTCAAAGAGCTGTGGCGTTAGTCCAAGAGCAGTCACTGCGTCCACTGGGGTAACAAGTCACAAGCAGTCATCAAGACGTCTGCTCTTTTTCTACCCACCGCCACCACCAGTCATTGAAGGCGCCTCACAGGCAGCGCGGTGTCTTAGTGGACGCCGGGACAGCCTCTTTGGAAATCTGCATCTATAACCTTTTGCTATACCACCGAAACGGAGGAGAAGAAATAAGCGATTAGCAGATTGAAGAAGGGAGCCCAGTAGTGTGGTGGAATGATAGTTGATTTGGTTGACGGTCAGTAGCCACAAGGATGTAGCTCATCACCCATTCATGAAAGATCTTTGAAACGCTTGATGCACTTTACAAGGGTCTTATAAGAATCCGAATAAAATTTAAAATCAACAATAAAATCTGGTTCCCGGGCACCGAATTATAATTTATTGGCTCTCTGAATGACCTTATATTCAACAATCTGTCCAAAATACCCCTCCGAATTGCATGTTTTGGTTCCCTATAAAAAATATTATTGAAAACAGGACAGAATATTACCCAAGTTATCACCAATGTAACATACCATCGCAATCAAACAGCTCCTAGGTTGCCTGTCCGTATCGTATGCTGGTTCAGTTGGGCCGGTGATGAAATCTAAGCACTCGGCTCTATTTAATTACTGGTATGGTGGATTTGGTGTTTAACAAACTATCTATGGCGCCTCTGTACCAAAACATCAAAAGGTTAAAAATCATGAGGATCTACCAGTTCAATTTCAGAAAAAATTACATTCATGGGAAATCTTTAGTACTTAATCGTAATTCTGCCTTCCTTTAAAAAACTCTCACGGTTAAAGCCGAGCAAAACTTTTTGGAAAAGATCTACAAGAACGTCTATTGGTTCCTTAGCATTGGTAGACTTTTACAAAGGCGAAATTAATCATAACACCAAAGTAGGAAATGTAGTGCCGACGTACAGAAGAGTTGAGAAACTACTGACACAACCCTTAGACCATGGCGTCTTACGGAAGTACAGCAGTCTAGCCTCAAGCACTCTCAAAAATCAAAATGAAGGATAAAATCAACTAATTTAACCAGTACTTAGCTGTATCTTTGTTCGAGTGTTGGCCTCGACCCTTCCTTTGGTCGGCCTTAAGCGTCGGCCATCAGAACAATTCGAATTTGCTTGATTCTCTAGATCTAAAATTCGGTCGTATTTAAAAGCTGTACTGGGGAGTGGGAAATTACAGGCCATCATGAGTGGACATTGTCATTCGTAAAAATGTGTTTAAATTACTTCTTGAGGGTAAAATTTCTCGTCTACACCTCCATGTTGTCCAGCCATGTCTGTCTAGGTACATATAGAAGGGGACATCGTGCGCTCACTCAAATGATATCTTCATGCAGGCATGATTGATAGCTCAGCAAAGAATATTTAATTTGGTAAGAGCATCTGTGCAGGACAAGTTACAAGGTTAGTTATCAAGGCTAGACGTTAGTTCCGACCTATCAGCCCGACTTTTCCATGATCCGGAGCGGCTACCTCCGCCGAAGATTCTGAGATGTAAAATTCCTGCAGCTTCTGCTGGGAAGGATTTTTGCTATTTGCAAGCAGCCTGTTTGAGCGGAGACAATAAGCAGGCGGCTCAGCCACCCACTTTAATGTCTTCCTAAAGAAACGCATATTATCAATAATTGCTTCCAAATTTGCCCAGTTTCTTTCTCTGTCAACAATTAAAAAATAGTTCTTTGCTCAATTTCTTTCTTTAAAAGACAAAAAACCTTTTAAACCATTACCATCATTTTATGAAAGAGCCTCCAAAATTTCTAAATGATGCTGTAAATTTGAATCTACGCTTTTAATGCAACTGCAGTCTTCAACTATTAGGACCACTGAGGTGGTTCGCATTTACATTATGTCACTACACCCTCCCAAACGATTTAAACAAAATCTACTTAAATATCTCTGTAATATGTTTAATGTTTAGCTCTTGATTGTAGTAAGGGACCGCCGAGAGGCGCCAGCAATACCTGGCCTCCGAACCAGACATAGTATATTTTACAACCTGCCTGGATGGTATCTCTCCTTTCAGCCCCATGAAAGTCTATGGATTGCTACATTTCTGCTCCCAACCCTTTTTACAAGCTTCGCTCTCCTCAGACTATCTTAACTAGTGCGCAATAAAAGTGTTTTGGACAGCATTATTTTTGGAGACTTGGACAGACTTTTCAACCTCTGGATCGGAGTTTAAGGAATTAAAAATTAATGCTTTGGGGAAGGCACCCTCGAGTGAGCATTGGTCACCTTTTGTAACGCAGTGCAAATACACAAACCTCAGAAATAGATGCTTGCATCTTTCTTTTCAATAACTTTTTAACAATTTTACCTCCTTGCACTTCTTTAGGGCCTTCCACTTTATTTTTTTCTTTTAGCTATTTCGTTTCCCTACATTGTCCCAAATTCAATCTAAAAAACGCTTGCAACCCTTTCAGTGCACGGAAAGGATTTATAGTGATGGGTAAAATCCACTAAGCAAAATGCACATCAAATTTTGTTTTGTTTCATCACTATACAATTGACTGAAAATGCCACAGCTCTTTAAAAGGATTTAGTTAGCACAGAATATCAGAAAAGCGCTGGCAAAGCACAGCAAACGAGTAAGCAGACTTTAACACTTTGCGCCGGGGCTGTAAACTTAAGTGATGAACGGAAAGATGTTGACAACTTACACGTTTACCCCAAATTACCTTTCGCAGCAAAACTAAGTGACAATCAAGACTCCATTTCCTTCATGATGGCCTCAACGTATACACTTGTAAATACCCACTTTTAAATACGCACACTTTTCCTAGTAATACAAGGAAAAAGTCGGTGACTTCTTAAAACAAATTATTAAAAGCGCTGACCTTGCATAGCATTTGTTTGCTCTTTATTATTATTTGTCTTGCAGCAAATAAATGAGAATAAGTGCTAGTTTTGCCAAAACGAAAATCCACTAAAGTTATGGTCACTCCTATGTTACGAGCTCTTAAAAACTTGAAAAGGCGCTTTTCCTGTTTCACTGTAGCTTCTCTTGTTCATCTTGCCCGGCCATCCACTAATCCCTACTCACTAATTACATGACTCTCTTGAAAGTGTGCGTGTCTCTATTTCAGAAAGCCTGGCGCCAAAACACCGCTCAATTCTGAAATTATGCCTCTAGACGACAGCCTCAGTTTACTCTCCCGCTCAGCGTTGTCCACACTACTTACCTAATTGCCTCGCTAAGAAGGGGCGTATTAAGGAAATTTTGCATTAAATGTCCTCGCGTTTTGAAGAAGATATCATCAAATTTCATTTCAGCTGCTTCTTGAGGATGGAAAAAATCTGCTTAAGATTTTTATTTTGCACCCACGGTCGGGCTTTACAAAACCTACCCAAACTAACAATAAAACCTTTGCTAAATTTGGAGTCTAGTCTACCTTTTTTTTAAGGCATGTGGATTATTTCACTTTTTTACACAAAAATGGACTGTCATTGTTACACGTTTTTAAGCAGACACCTGAATCAATTTTAGTGGGCTGGATTTAAACACCTCATCAATGCTGCTGCCACTTTATGGACGTTCAAGGACCCTCAAACCGGGACCAAGATGATAGCCTTTTGAAGACTTGGCGATCATTGGTCAGTACAACAAATTACGACTATTTTTTTGGTTTTAACTCACAGTAAAACAAAATAGATTAGTTTATTTGAGAAGGGAGGGCAATGATTACTTGCCCATAGTCTGTTTTGATCGTCCAATGACCTTGGCTTCTACAATTTGCATTTCAAAAACACAGGGTTCCTTTTAATTTCGTGGTCTTTCACCAGGGTCTCTATCAACTTGCATCTTCAAGGACACACCAAAAGGCAAATGATAAAGTCGCCAGACATCTCCCTGTCTATGCACAAACCGTTGAGTGGAGAGGGTCAGACCGTTGCCAAAACAAGGAACAAGAACCAGACAGTGGTTTCAAGACACAAAAGGCACTCTATGCAAATGAATTCTAGGAAATTGATGCTACATCGAAGGTATTTGTTTGTGGGATAAAAATAGGGTACGATAGGAGCACTGCACGAATCCTAAAGGGGAGAGTACTTTTGTCTGGAACGCGCTGTGATTAGCTTTCATCTAAGAAGGCACAACGCATTAAAAAGTGTTTACTAAGTTCTTTCTATTCACGTGAGACAATGAAGAGTGGTAAAATCAGATGTTGGGTGTCACAAACGCCGCTGAAATGTCAAAAAAAGGGTGTACAATAGGATACCAGTGTGGGCGTACAAAGTGGGTGGTTAGCAGCAGATTCTGTGGCACTGGGACGCTGACCAATTGAATCAAATTGCCTTCCCATCGTCGCTTTCGACGCTCTTCCTGATTGCACTTGGGCTTAGGAAGATAACGTGGTGGTCTTGTATCCCAGAGGGTAATGCTACCTTCTTGGCTGTCAGCAGTGCACAGTGGAAGTTGCTAACGGGATTCACAGGCATCGCGCTCCTCGGCAAGATGAACTGCGCCGAAGGCAGTGCTAAGGACTAGATGTAGCGTTCCGAGACTTCCTTGAAGGCGTAATACTAGGGTAGAATACATATGCATTCAGCAAACAGAAGAAGCGGAGCTACCGGGCACGGCCCACCCCGCTAGAGTAATATGGCCATTTAAGTGACCGAGACCGAGACCGGTAGTAGGAGAAAATGCCTAGTCATGGCATAAAACAGTGTGATCAGATTAATAGTAAGAACCCCACTTCCAGATGGGTTTATCTGTTTAAATCGGCTTCCGCTTCACTGCTTGAGAGTGAGGACGCCGTCACAGGTTTGCATATTACTAATAACTATAGTAAAGCCAACCATAAGGAAAGCCACTCATTCGGAGCGCTCGTGTGTGGTGCCTGGTTGTCACTTGGGTCTGACCTGCCCACAACTGCCAGCAGGAAGATGAACTGATTATTGCAGAATTATAAGGTCATCCACCCAAAAAAGTAGAATTAAAAGCCATAGACACTAAGGTGAGGATCAAATCGGGGGAAATGAAGAGCCACTCCATTTACTGCCACCTAATTACCCATTACTAGTGCAAACCGTACTTTGGTAGAAAAAAAAAAAAAAAAACAATCTGTCACCCATTTCATCCTCGGTCACGCAAATGTGGACTACTATTTGCATATAAATGGAGCTAAGCCATTAATTTTAAACGCGCAATCGTTTGAAGAGAAGTAATTAAAAATAAAATTGAGAGCATTAAATTTTACGCCTTCTTTTACAAGAGCCTATTCGATCATTAAAAATTATAACGAAAGGCATAGTGGTACTCTCGAATGACGGTCGTAACGCTTCGAGACTATCCTAGAGACGAGAGAAGACATAATGCCCGGAGAGAATACATATTTACAACATACAGAAGAGTGCGGGGCTACCCAGCGGGGGTACAACGGTTACCCAAAGTTCCCTCAACCCAAACCTCTAATTAAACAAACAATAAACGCGTTGCAGTTCATTCTCACCTCGCCTGACTGAAGTTGGAGACTTCGTAACTTCGTAGGGAACCAGAACCGGTCAACTGCCACCTACTTCCCCAGCCCGAACCGAAATCTTCTTTTATGCTAGCAACCGACCACGGCAAATGTTACTTTGAGGTCTCGAGACCTCCTCGGACGACAAAGGAAGGCATAATATTTGGGGAGAAAGAGATTGGGACTGATGGCATGGCCCAGAGAGGCCAGTCCACCCGTCACAGGCAATATGGTTATCCAATTGACCGTAACCAAAACCACCAGTCAAATAAACAAAGTACCATAGCTACCTTTTATGAGGCTCAATTGTCCTCATAAAATGCACTTCTCTTGAATATTGAGGTGGGTTAAAAATAGCCCTTCTGTATAATCATTTAAATTCACCTTCTTGCGTGACTACAGTCATATTTAAAAACAACTATTATTAACTAGAATAGGAATAATTTATTTTACAAGCAAGATTTTAGAATCCGTGTGTGCTCTGTTAATTTACATGAAAACCTCGAGGTGAGAGGAAAGGAGTGAGGCCAAGCGGAAGGGTTTGACAACTCCTCCTCCGCTGTGTGGGTGAGCCATGTCACTGTAAAATTTGCAAGGCAGTGAACATACCTGCCATTCACACAGAACAATGAACATTCTCCCTTAATTCAATCATTTTATACCTCCTCAAACAAAATGGAATAGCTAAGACCTTTGATTGCATTTAAACAATGCTGCAAATGCATTGCCTTAATTGCAATGAGCGATGACAAAGCTGACATGATTAATGCTAGTCACACTTGCAGTGGGAGACGGGTAAAAAAAGAAAAAGCACTTAAATGGGGAATGGGAAAGGGTCGTTAAAACACTGGGCTGTAGGCACGGGTGGAGTTCACACCAGATGGCTGGTCATAACTACCAAAGTCGTGTGAAAGGATTTTATTTTGGGGGAGGGAGAGTCTAAGTGACCCATTCCCTCCCAACCAGGCCACCAAATGCGAACGGAGAAGTGAGAATCGCCTCTTAAAAGTTGGAATTCAATTGCTAAGCCATTTAATACTAATTAAAAGTTATTTATTGTCAATTGTGAGGCGAGGTTTTTTTGTTCCATGGATAATCCAATGCCTCCAGGCTCACCGGACACCACGCTGACGCACCTCCATGAGGCAGGCGGACACGGATTTCCGGTATGAGAGGTGGAATGAGGAGTCAATAAAAGGGCCACCGATTGTAATCCATGCATGCAAAAGGGGTTAATTGAGATATTTGATTGCAGTGACTTCCCACCATCATTTTTTTTTGTTTCCTCACGAAGAGGAGAGTCTCCATCTGTCTGGTTAATTATTCATTCGGGAAGACAGATCGACCGACTATTTACCGAATAGCATTGGATGGGTTATTTGGGGGAAAAAAAGAGGGATCTTCCAACTGCCACAGTTGGTAGGAGATGGCCAGATGGTGAAGTCTCTGCTAACATTGGAAAAGGGAGGAAAGGGGAAGGGGAGACTTTTTCATAAACCCATTCACAAAGCGCAACTTTTTCATGATGTAGACCGGGAATTTTAGGTTGGGTGCAGACTACGAAGAAGAGGAGACCTAATGCGACACACACACACATGCTCCAGTATGGTAAACCGGCCTAGAACGAGACAATGTGTCCCACTGAATGCAATCCACTCGGAGGGAATGAGCTAGACGTTCTAATAACTACTGAATAAAGACGCTAAGTAGCGTGTACAACTTACAATAAACTTTGACGATAGCAGCAGAAATTCCGCATGGTTGGGGAGTGATGTCCTTTACCCTCCGTCCAGGGAAGCAGACCAAGAGATTGGGAGGTGATGCTTTGTGTTGGCCTGCCTGCTTTGACGTTGTGGGCGTGCATGCGGCCACCGCGTCACTCGACGGTGTTGGTGTCGTCAGTGCTTCCTTGCAAGTTCAGCTGCTCACTTGGCTGTCAGCCAACCAACCTAGCAGCTCTCTGATGGCGGCAGTTGGGGCGAAAAAGAATGCGAAATGCAAAAGAGCCATTATAGATATCCAAGTGTACTTTCATGGAAAGGCATTTGGAACAGACTGTTGATGGGCAGGACAATTCAGGGAGCGACTCAAATAAGAATGGATGCTAGGGGGACACAAGGGATCCCAACAAATTTGTTCTGACCGGCTATGTCCTCAACTCCACCGATGGAAGGAGGTGCAAAGCCAATTAAAACACCGCGCTCCCTGTGAGGCTGCTTCATGGACGGGTAGGCAAAGGACAGGCGTCTGTCGACACAGTGACAGCTTTTGGACTAACGCCACAGCTCTTTGAACTGTCCATCATCTATCTTCAACTTCAAATGAAGGGAAGAGAAGAGAGAGGAATCGAAGGAGCCGCATTCCATTCCCAAACACCGGAACATTGGCGGCACTGCAATTCAAAGACTTCCTCCAAGGCATATAAACAAGCAAGCCACCAATAGCACGCTGATATGTTGGGAATGTTGGAGGTGGAGAAAATCGTTCCCGTTATATAATCATGCAACAAAGTAAAAGCGACAACAGCGGCGGCTCATTTGGGAACTGTATCAACTTCCTCCACTCTGCAAGAAGGAGGGATAAATTGAGAGCGGATGTCATGTAAGAAATGCCTACACTGCAGTGGAAACTAAGAACACTTCGTTACAATGCAGGATAATGGAAAAAGCGAGGAAAGGGAGGTAATGGTGTAGCAGTCTATGCAGGGAGTGTACTTCCAGACCACTGTGCACCCAAGAATCGTGGTGAAATGGATTGAGGAAATCTTCGCCAGGCATCGCTCACCCGCTCACTCACCCACTTATCAGCACTCCCACTCTCAAGGTTCTCTTCTGTCGCAGCTGGAAGCAGCAGGGCATGGACCGTTGACACGTTGTAGCACCAACTTGTTCGACTGCCACCGACTTCACTTGTCCCACACGGCAGCTCCACCAAGACCAGCAAGCCAACGCTCTTTGAAGGCAAATTCTAGCAAGCATGCAGAGTGCAAAATTTAATCAAGTTTTATTGCCTCCCCAACTCCACAACCACATCCAGAGCCCTGCATCTGGCAGAGGAGGGAAAGTGAGGGGAGGGAGAGGGCTAGTGCTATCCCAATCTCAACGCCTTAGTCGCCCACCACAGTTATACCACTCCCATTGTGCCATTCTTCATGATTAAGGCAAGCTGTGCCTCCCGGCTCTATCGATGTGTGAGGAGATTGCCTCCGCACCAAAGGACTAGAAAAAAAAGGAAGGAGCCGAGGAGAGCAATGAGACACTAGACGATTGGACATCGGCGCAAGCATTGGGACTGTCTTCGGAGAGGACAAGGATTCAGCACAAAGGCAGGTGGAAGATCATTGTCTCAAAATGTCAGTAAGGGCTGAGAAGTGCTGGTTGAAGAGTGGTGCTGAAGGGAGGCCTTACGCACCTTCCATTGTCTGCAGCAAACCCCTCCACCTACTTAGAACTTACTCATGCGAAGTGTAGAGCTCAGCATCAGCAGCAGAGAAGCGGATACTTCGACTGTGCCGAGTGGAATGCTGTGCCGTGCCCTACTTCAGTCGTAGTCAAGAGAACAGTCTCAGTGAGATTGCGCACAATGTCGGAAAGTGGTTGATGTCTGTCACTGAGGCGCGCATGACCACCGTGACTGACACCCACCACACGACGCATTCAGTCGGTTGGTTAGTCAGCCAATCTCGACGTTGCAGGAAGGAGGCATTCGTCTGTGGTGGCTGCTGAGTGATCGCATTCGAAGGGGTGTTTCTACAGGTGTAGGAAAATGAAGCCTCAAAGAATACATCGCTTTCCAGCAGGTGACCTCATTGGACTTGCATTGGTGACTCCCTTATAGGTGGCGTAATGTGTGGACAGCAATGGCGAGTCATCTGTGGAAATAGGCTCACTTATCAATCAAAGGCGTCATTTGCTTCCCAGTGGTGTAGCCTGGTTAGAATTATGGTGAAACACAAACGAGGGTGGAAGCAGCACGAGTAACAATGAGGAAGTAGTTGACAGCGTTCTACCCTTCAACGGAAAACGCAAAAAGGATTACCTCCGTCTCTACGACTTGACAGCCATGGAGTATCCCAATGTGCTATAGTAGCCTGTCACAATGCCATCCCCAACCATTTCCGCCAGTATGATAGATCAACTTAGCTCAACTCAAATCACAGTGTCACTTTACTCGCTCTACTCACTTCACTTCATTTCAATCCTCTCTACTCCACACTACACCACCACGCACTACCCCACCATACTCCACCACTCCACTCCAATCTACTCGCGTCTGCTAACCTCTCCTTCCTTTCCTCGTGCAAGCATCACCCTCGACCAGTCGTCTGTGCACTATGACAGTGGACAGACACACAAGCAAAGAGACGGGCACAGATGGGCAGACAGACAGACAGACATACAAGGGGACTTACGGTGGGGTGGAGGTAGTGAGGGCGAAGCAGGCAGCGACGATGTGGGGTGAGGGGGGACACCTACTGCAGCAGACGAAGGTGGAAGCTGTTGGTGAAGTGTCCGCATCCGCAGGTGGTGACGTCATCGTCGCATTACACTTGGAGCACATTAACAGCTGCAAACAGACGGTCACTCAGTTGCCTCGGTGACAGTCTGCCTCTCAGTCTGCACTGAGACTCCGATGTGGTGCGCTGACGCGACTGTGGTACTGTCATCTGAAACATGCTATTCTCTTTCCCTCATCTTCCTTTCCGCCAGTGCGATGGGAATGAAAACAAATCGCCCCGTCGGCGACATCACAACACTTTTGAGGCTTACTTGCAGGCGGACAAACAAAGGAACAGGCGAACAAAGGCACACCGTTAAAAAGAACAACGCAACCAGAGTTTTATTAATCCACAGATGTGAGAGGGAAAGGAAGCAAGCGGTGACCTTCAAAACACGGAAGAAGCGATAGGCATCGTTGTGTAATCAGGCTGTACACTTGAGAGTACGCAAAGAACGCCACCATCGTCGGGTGAGACCCTGTCCGACTCACCGACATTTCGATTTACTCCACCTCTCGGACAGACACGAAGTGACACTTCTGCATTGATCGTCTGGTGACAGCCACTGTGCAAGAATTGCAAGCTGCTGTCAACCGACAAGGCCGCATTTTGTGAATGTTTGCGCTTCAAAAGCGAAAAGTGTCAACCACTGAGAGGTGACAAGTGTGGATGCGTGGAAGTATCACACGTGGCACCATTGGGATGGCGGTTAAACCTTACAATGCCTCCACTTGTGACACTGACAGACTGCCAAATGCTTGTCACCTCGGAGGAGACGGCAAATCGGTGGAGTTCTCTACTTGCAATTAGAGTGGTACCTGTCTGAATGACTAGGTGTTCGGAAGCGAGTATGGGCAAACTGGCAAGGCGTGGATGAAAAGCAGTTCATAGGAGCATATAAGCAGTGGATCACCTTTGACCACCGGGAATAGACTAGCAGAATGACTGTGCCGTGGTGATGGGAGTGGGTAAATGAATAGACTGGAAGATGTTTGGTAGTAGGAGTCTGGTTTGACCCCTGAAAAAGTGCAACTGATTGGTCGAACCCGACTATCACACTTCATGTCAGGTTAGTAGTGAATTGATGGCGTGGGGTGATAGTTTGGTGGGTATTTGGGAGGGATTGTTAGAATGCATAAACGCCAAGGCCAAGTGTGTGAGGGAGGTGCCTAGCCGCCAACCATGACTGTCAGCGGAGGTGTTGCAGTGGCATGGAACCTTACTTATTGGGTTTAAGGTCACTTCAACAGCATCGACAATGGCAGCAACTTCGTGAAACTGGGGCTTACTTTGTCTCTTTCATATGGAGCGCTTTTAACCACATAAGGAACACATCAGTGCCTTCAAAAGCGGCCGTTTTTTCCACGTAGCACTGCGAATTCGCCTTTTGAGGAGGTATATGAACCCTTATTTAGTAAAAATTTAACGTTCTCTTATCAGTACATCTGTTACAAGTTCTAGGAGGACTGACGCTACACTACCGCATGTTGATTAAAATCTAAATAATTCCATTGCATTTGGAAATGAATAACCTTAGCAAAATATATTTTGACAAAGTTTAACATTTTGAGAAGACTATCCGTACTGAAATTCATTTTATGCTTTAAAACTACTAAAGTATATTGAATTACCTTGATAAAAACAGCCGGTGTAGTGCCTTGGGTCCTTTCTAAAGACGAAAGAAGCCATAGCACTTGGGCACAAAGTGTTTTCAACGTACAGGAGGTCTGTGGTGTTACTGGCATGGCTCACAGGCCATACTGTCCGGCGGAAGTACAGTCATGGAGTCTTTAACTCCTCGTTTTGATTGAACGGACACTAAACAAACGGAAAAATGAAACTCATTGTAGAAGACAACTACCTTGATTTCCATTCCTAAATGCTGGACCTTATCGAGACCAAAGAGGCATATGCTGTAGATGGGAGATGTGACGACCTCTAATAAAAGGGTTGAGAGCGGCATCTGTCCTCAACAGCTACCTCGGCCCCGTGTTCTGCAGGAACGATGTTGGCAACCAAAGCAAAACCAGCCATGAGCCCTCTGGAAAAGTTTGCAGTACAGCTGCCAATTGAGCGAACACGTAATGCATTCTCCGGCTAGTCGATGGCTGGATAGAACCCGGACAGACGTGTGGCCGAGCAGCGCTGAAGCGAGAACGAGGTGCAGCCATTTGTACGAAAACTCGACGACTGGCGCAGCCGGTTCAAAGATATCTTCTTACTGCAACATCCGGCCGACGATTGAGGTTAACCAAGGAAGGCACCTGGAATGACGTTCCTAATACCTTGCTTTCCTGAGTACTCAAGGCTCCACCGTTGGAATTTTGCTGTAGGGCGTGGCCTCCGGGTCATGCCAGTAGCGCGTCGGCAACACCTATTCTGCTCCAATAATAATGACTTCTTTCGTCTTCAGGAAGGACTCGTGAAGCTACATGTCACAGCAGGATCAGAACAAGTATTTCATAAATCAACCTAGGTTATATTAAACCCATACATCAATGTAAAGGATTAATAGTGAGAATAAAGCTAAATTTTGGCGACCCTAGTTTGACAATTTAATGGGCAGCACTGTCGCATCCTCCCATTTCTGGAGAACAAATGAGTTTTCACTTTTTAATTTGAAAGGAGACCATTAGAAAGGTTGCTGATTGCATGGATCAAACGCACAAGGCTTTTATTGCCCAAACTTAGACAAGGAGACATTAAAGTTGAGACAACAATACCCTAAAAGCGCCCTCAAAAGGGTCTAATTATGGAAATTAGTTGGTAAGATCAATGCTTTAAATATTAACGAAACAATCTCTTCAGTGTTGGTCTATATAGAGTAGCATTTAAATACTTAGCATTGCAGCAACCCGAGGCACGCCTGCATTCGTAATAAACCATGCCAGCACGGAAGACGATCTATTATTAACGCCGAGGAGGATTTGGAGGCTAAAGCCACGGCCAGAGGACCACGCTGTCAAGAGTGAAGTAAATACCACGAGGTTTAAAACGACGATTGAACTACTAAGATAAAAAATGCAAAGCGTTTATTGTTTTTTTTTTTAGCTCTGTACTTCTATGATGCGAGTAATTAGGGCTCCGGCGTTGAACTTCCGCTCAACGGCATTGCCTCCTGACCATGGCTAATAGCCTCAGCTCTTCCATACATCAGTAGTGTATCTTTCACCGTTACCCCACGACTTCACCCAACTTCAGAGAGGACTCGCAGCACTAAGATAGCCCCAACAGTTTCAGGTTGAAAAACGAATCTAAGTTCCTTCTTAAAGCACAAATCTGTCATGAAGATAAAAATAAGTAAACGAAATATGCTAACAAATAGTAAGCTTGAAAGGAAAACTACACTTACTTGTTGCAAAGCGTGAGCTCAAAGGATAGGGTTAAGCGGCCGACAGTGACTGTAGTTTACCGGCCCGATCTGAAGAGACTTCGAGCTGTGGAATTCAGAGTGAATCTCGTTATAAAAGTGCAGGGGAAAGCTGGTGAGCCGACAATAGAAATGACAGGATCAATGGAAAGCCATCCCAACACGGTGCACCAACCGAAATCCGTGGGGGCTAAAATGCACTTGGAGGTGGGAGTCATGCAAACTTCACCCCAAAATCATGTACCACTGACCTTTACGTTAGATCCAAATCCCAACCAACTGCCAAAATCACAAAAAGTTCTAACATAACGGTGCTATTTTGAAATGCTTGATGATATTTACATTCACGGAAACAGATGAAGAATAAAAAGGTCAGAACTTGAAATCCTTGTACTTCTTAGCAGCTGGGGGTCCACCTGTGCTAGTAGTGCCCGAACTGGAAACAGTTCCTGTCTTCTGCTGTGACTCGGCTCCCGCAAGTCGTTTTCGCAGCATCTTCTCGCGAGGATCTTCAGCCTATAAAAAAAGACGTGCGCCAGGTCTAAGTGTTGGTGGGGCCAATATTCCCTGAATGCGCTACAGCCAAGTGCACGACCTTCCTCACTGGTCTAATGACAAGATGAGGACTTGTGGGTTATGCTTCAATATGTTTTTTAAAGGGACTGACACAATTCTGACACTTGGGAGAATGTCACAGTTCCCTTTATTTCTTCTAATTAAAGTTCATTAGCTTAATTTCTGACATAAGCGGATGGAAGTTTTTGGCAAGTTGCACCAGGCCCTACTCGGCAGATACTAGCCGATTCAAGCCAGGAACTTCTAAGAACAATTACGTGACCACTAAGTAACGCATCTACTGATTGCAGGAATGAACCTATTAAGAGATAACGAAAAATACCCCACTCCTACTGTAAGTACACACTTAGAGGTTCAAGTACCTTAGGTATTCTAACAACACTAATAAAGGTCATTTGATACAGTAACCCTCATTGCATTCCTGATGGTTAACAAATACACTTAGAGGTGCAACCCTTTCTTTTGGACTCAGCTTGGGCAAGTGGGCATTAGCGGTCAGCCCGCATTTGAGTCAACCGACCTCACCAAAATCAGAACGCAATCGAATTCCCCCGATACCTTGCTAGGAAAACTGGGAAAACCATCATCTGTTTAAAAGAATCCATCAAGTCATTTCATTTCCTAAGCACATTGTTTTAATCAACAAGTTCGACGCTCTTCAGTGGACATTCTAACTTACCAAACAACATCTCACCAATTTCAACGATGCACCAATGAGTGATTTTAGTTCTCAAGTGAATCTCCAAGTGGTGCTTACTATCGAGTCCCTATTTTATTGGGTAATAATATTACAACTTCAAAAAACTCCGTTTTCAAATCCTTTGTTTCCCTAATCACGGCAAATTGCCGAAAAACAAAACCATCTACTGAAAGATTATAAGTAGACCTAGGTCCATACCATCCAACTATTAAAATGACTTTCAACATCTTTAAGTTGGACTTCTTAGGGGCTGAAAACTCAAGAAAGGAAGAAAAAGAAAAATACTGATAACAAAGGACCTTAACTTTGCAAAAGTCACCTAATTTTATTAGGCAAGAGGTCAGAAAAGTTTTATCAAGACAGAAGCGGAGACCTACCTCTTCTCCACGAGGAGCACCCGTAACCCCAGTGACATCATAAACCCGAGTCGAGCCAAGCATTGCTGATGGCTGCAGGGTTGTCTCGCGCTCAGGTAGCACACGATAGAGCTGACCGGCAGCCAATCCAGTTCCCGGTGCAGGTGTCTCAAATCCGGATGCATTGTCCATAGCCGCCTCGATGGTTCGCTTACGCAGCTCTATGTTGCTCGGGTTCGCTGCCCCTACAGCAGCTGCAGCTGCCGCCACCGCTGGTGTCTCTGCACCAATAACGCTAGAGACTGCTCCGCTTGGGGTGATTAGACTGACATGGAAGGAAAAAAGTACCAGAATGCTCCCAGAAGTAACCGAGACACGGCATACTTGAGAGCGCCACTTACCCAGAGGCAGGAGTAACCAAGCCACCCAAATCGATGCTGACCTTCTCAATGGGTTGGACCATTTCAGTAGGGGGACCGGTGAGACCTACTGTCTCTCCCTCACCACCTTCACCTGCTTCACCAGTCTTATCCTCGTCTTCTTCGGATTCGTCTTCTTCCTCCTCCTCCTCTTCGTCAGATTCCAGCTCGCCCCAAAGGCCACTCTTTCCAAGACCTGAGATCACAGGTTCCTCGGGTTCTGCAGGTCCACCAGTGGGCGGCGGTGGTGGTGGGACACCAGCCATGTTGCCACCGTTGCCAAAGACGTCGCCATAGATGGGACGACCCATCTCATCGACAGGAGGTTTGCCCCAACCCCCAGGATGGTAGCCGAATGCACAACCAGGAGGTATGGGTGCGTTGAGGCCAGGGATGACTACGTTGGGATAGGAGGGTGGGGGACCGTAGCGCTGCATCGCAATCAACCATGGTGGTGGGTAGCGGTCAGCGTTCTAATGATAAATGGAGCCGAGATTACGACTAATTCATCTATTAGGATCGCATCAGTAGCATTGCTTGGCGGTTCAGTTTATTTTGAACATTTACGCGCCATAAGGTAGCTTCATCCCCAACGACTTTTACTCTACGTGTCCGATCACACAGCCTTTTCGGTCTGTTACGATGCGACTATCAAGCTGATGGCATGGGACTTAACCAATATCATTTACGCTACTACTAGATCCTTAGAAGTCGTTGAGAGTACCTTAGGAGCTACAGCTCAGTTTACCATAGGAATCGTAGATTTTGGCCCACGGAATCTTTTAAGGTTCGGTGCTCGTATTAAAAGAATCTTTTAGATTAATTTTGGTGATAAAAGGTAGAAAACCATGTTCCGTGAGATTTTAGGAGTTATATGAAGCAAACTTTCGTGGCTTTCAGCGTTGCAAACAAATGCCTCGAATCTGATTCGAGCAGAAAAATACATACCTAAAAATTTAATTCACATTACTGGACATTAACACAGCCAGTTGGAGAAAAAATCCAGCAAAAGACACCACCCTGAAAAACGCATTCCACAGACGTCTTTGTCTACTTAGGCGACAAAATGAAAAACGTATTCCCTCCTAATGATTAGCGATCGAGATGACAGGTTATTGCAGGAAGCGGCACAATTCGTACTTGAAACCTCATCCGTATCTTTAACTATTCCGAAAGTTTTGTTAACGTCTAAGGTTTAAGAGAAAACATTTAAAAGAGAACATTACTGGTCCAGTCGGGAGACCCAATGCCGTTCGCAATTCATCCGACAGATTACCCGGTTTCTTCTCCTTCAGCTTCACCTCAAACTCCTTTCCCTCGTAATAAAGATCCCCGTGACTCGTCAATTTGGGCTTTGTTTGGTACTTAAAGAAAGCGTCGTGAAGTTTTCGGTAGTCGATATCCACTTTGCCTATCTTGGGCCGAATCTTTTCCCTCATCCTTGTTTTCAGCGACTTTTCAGCGTCCTGTGAAGACAAAGCAAGCACTAATAAATCGGGAATAAAGGGATTAACGAACGACCAAGCAAATGAGTGAAGTAAATTGATAAACCTAGAATTAGCAGGCGGTGAAATTATGAAACACAACCACAGACGGAGTCCCTGACTCACCTTATCAGAAACAGTCTGACGCATCTCCATGATTCCAGTCCGTGCAATAAATTCAGGCAGTCGAAAGGGCGGTTTTTCAAACCCTCTCTTGCCCTGAAGATATTTCCTCTTAGCACACCAGTGCTTGGGGACGGGAACAGTGTTACGGTAGGATTTCAAGTATACCAAAAGCATGGGATCCTTGGCACAAACGTCCCACATTTCAACCACATCCGGACGAGCGGCAGCCTGTTTTAGAGAAGCCACTGAGGGACGGTTCAAAAGCTTCAGCTTCTTTTTGCTTAACGGTTGTTCCCTATTCGCATCAGCGTCGTCTTCATCATCATCTCCACCACCTTTCCGATCGCCCTTTTTCTCCGATTTCTTGGCACGTGCAGCTGCCTCTTCTGCTAGAAGGGCAGCAGTGCGAGCTTTTAGGCTCGGTTGATCCGGAGTGGTTTTGAAGGGGTCGCCGGTTAGACCGAAATCAGCGCCGATCCTTTCACCATCTGTAGTGCCATCTCTCCCATCATCTGAGTCGTCGAAGACAAGCTAGTTGAAGTTAAACACCAGGTTAATTTGATAAAATGTCAATGACGCAATACAGTGGTAGGTTTATGCATTATTCTGGGAAAAGGCGAGTGTGAATTTACTGGCGGCATGAAGTTGCATACCTTGAAGCGTTCAAATGGGCCTGTGAGTTCGAAAACAGGATATTCTTTCCGGGGAACCTCCTCAGTCCTCTCCCTGACCTCACTAACCGATTCAGAGCTTGATATCGCAGAATCAGAGGTCTGAGCATCCTGATTAGCCTTGTCTGCTCTCTTCCTTTGTCTGGATGCCTTTTTCTTCAGTTTCTTCTTGCGATTTCTCTCCTGTTGGCGAGTTATAAAGGACGAGACGATTTCAGTTTCGACAACATCCCCCTCAGTTGCACCATCCTCGAGGACAGCCATGTCAATTAGCCAAAACGGGCGGTTCTACAATCATTTAACCAATGAAAATCATGCAGACAAATTAGCTAAATTACACTATGTTGATTTTTAAAACAGCGTGAATAAAACCACTTCTTTGACGTTAAAACTATCTTGAATAAAATTGCTTTAATGCCATGCTAGTTTTTTACATTGATTTTTTTGAATTGTCATTTGCAATAAAAAACATAAAATTTAATTAATTATAATAACGCTGTCAAAAAATATCTTTGAAATTTGATATGTGATTGTAAAAATTTACCTTGTTTTAACAGTTCAACATTTGACTCCCCTATTTTGATTGGTAGACCCACTTCGTGCTTAAAGGGGCTAGGTCGTGGTTAGCGCTGTGTGCCTGGGTTGTGCTGTTATTGTAATGCCTCCAAAGCGAAATCGTCGTAACATCGGTGATGATGAGGAGGTCGAGGTTCCTAGAAAACCTCAGCAGCGAAACGACATCTCTGATGACGAAGGAACAAAACGGAAAGGGAAGAAGAACGTGGCAGCTGATAAACGAAATTACAAAAAGAAGTCTACTGTTGACTTTAATGCTGATGGATCTGACGGAGAAGGTAGTCAGATTTCAAAGGATACCGATGAGGTAAAAAAGTCGAAAAATGCCAAGAATAAGAAAGATCGCAGGCGCTATGACCACGATGACGATGATATCAAAAAACCTCTAGAAGAAAACGATAATGAGATGGAAACTAAGCCGGTCGGGAAGAAGCAGAAGAAGGGCAAAACTAAGGACCTGGATTATGATGGTGATGTTCAAAATCCCCGAGAAGGCATGGACAATCAGGCTGAAGCAAAGTCGGTCGGGAAGAAGCAGAAGAAGGGTAAAACTGGGGACTTGAGCTATGATGGTGGTGTTCAAAAGCCTCGAGAAGGCACAGATAATCAGGCTGAAGCAAAGTCGGTGGGGAAGAGGCAGAAGAACAAGAACAGAGACATGGATTATGACAGTGATGAACGCAAGGACGTTAATCATACTCCTCAGATTCACAATGGCTTTGAAATAAACGAACCTGACGCGGATGACGAACTTGACGAAGATTTCTACAAGAAGAAGCGAAAATCCGGTCGTGGAGTGAAAGCTCAGGAATCCCAACAGCAACAAGTACCCAAAAAGAGGGGCGGTAAAAAGGTCCAAAAGGGTCGGCGAGGTGACGATTGGGGCGACTCTGAAGAAGAGGAAAGGAAATTGGCAGAAAAGCTGGCGGATATAGGACTCAAAGCCGACGAGGATCTTGAGGTGGAGGAGTATGACATGTATCAGCCTAAAAAGAAGGGAAAGCAGAAGAAAAACAAGCAATTTGGGGCTCTTCTGGAAGCTAAGGAGGAGTCAGAAACGGAAGCTCTTCCAGCTCCCGTGGAGGTAAAGGCAAAGCAATCAGGGAAGGGTAAACGGAAAGGAAGTGTTGAAGTTGAGATTGTTGAACCTGAACCCGAAGCTTCAGATTCTCCTGTTGAGGTTAAAAAAGGTCAAGAGGTAGCGAAAGAGGTGCATTCGAAGAAGGCACTGGAGCCTGAATTGGAGGCAAAAGAAGAGGAGGAGGCTGAAATTGGGTCAGTGAAGGCGGAAGTGGTAGAAGAGACTCCAGTGGCGGTTGACGACTCGACGAAGAAGCCAAAGTTGTCAAAGAAGGAGATGAAGAAGCAGAAGAAACGTGAGGAATTTGCCAAACTGGTGGAGAGCGCCAAAGAAAACGTTCTGGCCAATGCGGGCACTCTGGATAACTTCTCTGTATCACAGGTTCGTTTAGCTCTTTTCTCGTACTCGGTCATCAGCTATCTGTTGCCCGTATTTCACTATTACACTTAAGTTCGTACTAGATCACTTTTCGTACTTATAACTGCGCATTTGTAAATTGAAATCACAGTTTTTTATTCAATTATTCATTTGCTCTATTTTAGCACTCGGTTTTTACGCTTGCGCTCACTCATGCTGCCACATTTCAAGATATCGTGTTTATGGAGTCCTTGAGTGTACGGCGCACTAAATACTGCGATCATTAGCCGGAGGAAATTGTTTTTGTTCCTAGTATTTAGAATATCTGGGCTAATTCGAAACGGTTATTTGCGGTCATAGCCATTTATATGAGTGAATCCATGCCACGTTCATTCGGTCCATGCTGAATGGAACTAGCAAGTTGCAGACATCAGTATCGTTGATTAGTCTGGTTCTTGATGCTACGTAGACTTATAAAAATGTGATATTCATTAGCAGTGGCACGGATGTTGGTAATGGAATCGTCTGATTTTGCAGTTGCACACCCAAGATTACTGCTAAGTTCAATGATGAATCCAGCATGTGAACTAATTGCTAAGGCCTGACTTATCAGCAGATCAACAGATCTTTCTGCTCTTTTAGTGCATTTGTTTGTTTCATGTTTACTCCACAAAGGCATTATTTGTGTGACAGTCCCCGTGCCACTTTGCAGCGTAAAAACTGCGGCGATCGCCCAGTCCTCAGTAATCTATTTTCTTTGTGATGTACTATTCTTCACCTTAACATTCAGTTTGAATCACTTTCGACTAGTCGATGCGGTCGAAACCAGATCACCAGCCACCGCTTTTCAGTTGGTTGGTTGATAACTTCTGGCCTTCTGTCTGGCCGCCTTTTTGAAGTATTGTTCAGTGACTCGATATCCTTTGAAGCTTGCGCCTTTTTTGATTTGTGAATGGGCATGTATCAAAACCCCATCCAATCCACCGTGGTTTTCTTGCAGGCAGCAGGCAAGACGGTTCTAAACGAGAACCAGTTGGACATTAAGGTCGAGGCCTTTTCACTCTCTGCCAAGGGTAAAGATCTATTTGTGAACGCATCCCTCCAGATCACTCACGGTCGTCGCTATGGTCTCTGCGGTCCCAATGGGTGAGCCTCTCCTTCTTACCATTCTCTGATTAATTCTGCCTAGCAAGTCGGGTTGTCATTCTCCGATGGAGGCGGCTGCGTTTTGTCAGATGCTATGCGTTGTGTTTAGAACACGCTGTAAGCAGCGGGTTTGGGGTCACTCAGCCAGTGTCAGACTTTCTCAGAAATAATGCGTCGTTGTCGACAAAGTTTGAAGGACCCTCACGGGTTTTCATTGAGCACTTCTCTTGTAATTCATTTTGAAACAACTTTAGAAATTGCCTTTTAATTGCTCGCTTTTAATGTGCGTTAGTTGATTGTCTCGACGAAACGGTGACGCTACAAACTAGGTTTTATGTGCAAGGAGTAAAGTCGCCCCGTGTTGGAAGGCTGAAAAGTTACAAGAGTTGCACTGGTGTGGCGGCTGCTCGATCCTCCCGCCTATCCCTTGTGTTATGCCCTTGATGGGACCGGAAGCATTTTAACAGCTCTGAATGTTACATTTCGCATTTGATTCGCTCAACCCCTTATACCAGATTTAAGTTCTGGGCATCTGTATCACGCCAGAAGTGGATGGGGAGAATTGCCAAATAGATGTCGCTAATTAAGAATAATACTACTTTTGACAATTTCTTGTAGCCATGGCAAAACCACTCTTTTACGCCACATCGCCGAACGAAAGCTCGCTATTCCTTCCAATATCGACATCCTTCTTTGTGAGCAGGGTAAGTCTCCTTTGTTGAAATGTAGATGTCTGCATCCTGCCTAGCACCAGATCTGTAACACCTGCGTTTTCATTCCTTCTAGAGGTCGTTGCCGATGACACGCCTTCAGTTCAGGTAGTTCTCAACTCAGATACGAAGCGTCTCAATTTGCTGAAAGAGTTGGAAGTATTGCGAGAAAAGGTTGAGACCTCGCACGATGCTGGCGATCTTGACCGCTATAACGAGGTGCGTTTCACCGCTTCCACGTGGAACACACCTACTATGCGGTTTTAAGTAAGCTCGTCTTTTTTCTCACCCAGGTGCATGAGGAGTTAGTGGCCATGAAGGCGGACGCTGCAGAGGGCAAAGCGCGTCGTATCTTAGCCGGTCTCGGATTCACTCTCGCAATGATGGAGAAACCCACGAAGGATTTGTCCGGTGGTTGGCGAATGCGTGTCAGTCTGGCGCGGGCGCTTTTCCTTGAACCCACACTCCTGCTTCTGGACGAGCCTACCAACCACTTAGACCTTAACGCCGTTATCTGGCTTGATAAGTAAGTGGGTTCATTTTTATGGATTCGGTTGCTTTAGTTACCTGCAGAGTTGGAAAAAGACACTTCTTGTTGTGTCTCACGACCAGTCGTTCTTAGACAACGTCTGCACGGACATTATCCACTTGGATCAGAGGCAACTCTTTTACTATCGCGGCAACTACGGTAAGAGAGTATCTTCTACTCATGGTCTACTTTTTTGTTTTACATCCTTAACAAATATTGTTTTCCCCTAGATCGTTTCAAGACGATGCTGGCGCAGAGAAGGCGTGAACAGTTGAAAGAATATGAGAAACAGGAGAGACGCCTGAAGGAACTTAAACAATCTGGAATGAGTACAAAGCAAGCCCAGGCGAAGAATCAACGTGAGGTTCTCACTCGTAAGCAGGGAAAAGGAAAGGGTGCTCAGAACAATGGAGGAGAAGGTGGACCGGCTGATGCCAAGCAGTTGATCGCAAAACCGAAGGACTATATTGTCAAGGTAGGCTGCCTTTTTTTGTTTTTATTCGCTTATACTTTGTTGGTAGCACATTGTTAACAATTGGTTTTCCTTTCAGTTTCATTTCCCAAATCCCCCTCCGCTTAATCCGCCAGTTCTCGGCCTCTTCAACTGCAGTTTTGGGTATCCAAATCAGAAATTACTCTTCAAGGATGTCAATTTTGGTGTGGACTTGTCCACTCGTATCGCGATCGTCGGTCCAAATGGTGTTGGCAAATCCACATTTATTAAGCTTCTTACCGGCGAACTCACTCCCACGGAGGGTGAACGCAGGATTAATCATCGAGCCAAAATCGGCAAGTATGATCAGCACTCGGCAGACCAACTGAATCTCTCTGAGTCGCCAGCCGAATACCTTATGCGCCTCTTCAATCTCACCATCCAGGTAGTATAACACCCTTCTTTACATTACTTGCTGGAATGGGTTGAGTAGCAGTGATTCAATACCATTTTAGGAAGCAAGGGGCACATTGGGCAAATTTGGTTTGGAGAGCCACGCGCACACAATCCCCAACGCTGACCTCTCTGGTGGTCAAAAGGCTCGTGTCGCTTTTGCCGAGCTCTCGAAACGTGCGCCCGACATTCTCATCCTCGATGAACCCACCAACAATCTGGACATTGAGTCTATAGATGCACTGGCCGAGGCTATTAACAACTTCGAAGGCGGTGTGATCATAGTGAGTCATGACGAACGCCTAATTCGTGACACAGAGTGCATTCTCTGGATCATTGAAGACCAGAATATTGTTGAGATTTGTGGAGAGTTTGACGACTATCGACGAGAGATCCTGGAAGCCCTGGGCGAGGAATTGGCCAACCCGAGCAAAGTGGCAGCTGCTGCTGGATGTCTGGATTGATTTCTTCTCCTTCCTTCTGTACCTTTGTCTTTGTGTCTTTCATCCCTCCCCCTCTCCGTCTGTATTCGCGTCCATTCGTCCCCGTGAATGATCCTTGTGCCAGTTTATACAGCTCCTCTTTGATTGACAGCGATTTCGCTCTCTTATTTTATAGGTGGGTCGGACGTTTACTTTGCAGTGTGACCAGTAGGTCATCGAGGCCTCTTGAAGTGTCAGTCTTGATCCATTAAACGTGGCGAGCTCTCTGGTGAGGGTGTTCTTGAAGTGTTTGATTGGCTGGCCGTGAGTCGGATTGTTTCCCTCCTGTTTGAGACTTGTTTTTTTGCCTTGGCTAGCTGAGGAAATACATTAATCATGCGGTGAACTAGGCCGTATTGCTCCCAGTCATAGTGTCCTTAAAACTTTCACCCTCTGGCGTTATATTTATTCACCACTCTGACCTTTTTATCTTATCCTGAGGTTCATGGGTATGTTTTTTACCCGTTTATGATGGCCTGTTGCGCCAAATCGTGCCACAAACAATTTGGCTGAGATTGAAACCCTGAAGTAGATGTGAGTTACTCCTAATTTGACGACAACGACATTTTTTATGGCAAGTTTATTGGCCTCTGCGGGCTCGGTGGTGAGCACGCTAATCTTAGACGTTGGTGGTGGCACCTCAGCTACTCACCAAACGTAAAAGTTCAGAAGGGTATAATGTGGGAGGAGCTGGAATGTGAGAGGTTGGAGGTAATATGGCTGTAAAATGTTCACAACACCCCCCCCCTTGTGAATATGGAACGGTCTTTTGAGTGACCTTCTTTGAGGCAGGAGTTATAAATCGTCTTCCGTTTCTGTAATCTGCAGGATTAATCTAGTATGATCTGTTCCTGTGGCTACGTAAAGTCGCTGCGTGGCACAGGCCGCTGCAAAGACTTGTTGCTATTTATAGAGGCTAGCAAAAGCGATTCCTTGGGCGTGTAGGTAGATGTGCGTGGGCTTCTCGGTTCGATACTCCTTATTGTGCCCTCCGTTACTTTTCCCCTATGTTGAATCAACCATTGCCCCATAAAGTGGCGTCTGGACCTGGTGGATGTGACCTGAGCTTGCCTGCTTGTGTAGCCAGTCCTTGAAGGTGGTGGGGTAGAAGGTATGATTTTGACGATGTGCTGCGTGTCCAGAGCAACTTTCGGTGAGGACTACACAGTGAGGTTCTGGGTCTAGCAATTTGTCACTCCTCATTTCTTGCACCTGTCCTGGCTGATTTGAGTCGAGAAATGCCCTTTATGCTTCAAAGTTTGTGAAGTTAACACTGTTGATTGACTGTAGCGCCCCGAGACTCCCCTGAAGACGAAGGAAGACCCAATACTCAGGTGGAATATGTACTGTCAGCAGATAGGAGAGATTGGAGATACTGGCAGGGCTTGAGGATCAGGCACCTCGGTGGAGGTACTGTGAGTTGAATGAACAATTACTGTATTACGTAGACCCTTTGCTCTTTCCACTTGTCGTCCCCTCGGTCAACATCCTGCATCACTCACCTCATCCACGAGCCAATCTTCCTAGTTACCGAACTTCCATGCAGTCGAGAAGATACCTGCCTGAAATGTCACCGATCCCTCCCGCTAATTCAACCGGATCTAGTGTTTCGTCCTGACTGGGAACTATATTGGGGGAAGGAGGGAGTGTGTTGGTCATCACGCGTGTCCATCGCTGGCCGTAGCAGAGGCTTGTAACAAAGGACGCATTTCGACATAGTTTCATGCAGGTAGAGTTCTGTGTCTGTTGCTCTTTGGCACTGTTTTCACTTTGGCATTGCTCAGCCCCGTTTACCAATCTGGGTTCTACGCGTGTTCCCTTCATTGCCATCTTCGGGCAGACATCGCTGACAGCTCTGTGACAAACTTTTCCAGATGGTTCACGATTGATGTCACTTCTGTTGTTAAAAATATTTCAGCAGGGCACGGGACTGGGATGGTTGCCGAAGGTAGACGTCATTTTTAACCCTTCTCCCTTTGGCAGCCGATGTCCTTCTTTCACCCTCCGCCCAGAAGCAGCGGGAATCAAGATAGTTTGCTTTCCATAGACATCGATGCAGTGCCTTGAGTCTCCTCTGAAGGCGAAAGAAGGCCTACACACGAGGAATTGGAGCCTCTGGCAGGGTCAGAAGGTCAGATCGCCCGTAGGAGGTGAAATGGCTGATTTCCTGATTGGCTCATTACGGAAATCGATGATCGAGAGCTGTTGGCGCTTTGTGTAGCTCTCTACCTGCCGAGCACTCCCAAGGCGCCGCTTCACGTTCGGACAACCGCTGTGGTGATCATTACCGTAACCCCTTCATGGAACTACTCACCATCAAGCATTCCTTTCAAAAGGCCAATCGGTCGGGCTCCCCTCGAAGTCGTGAAAAACCCCTTGGGGGCACAGAACTACCAGTTAATCAGTTGGAAGACTCATTCTCGCGGTAACCTCAAAAGAACCCACCAAGTACCCTCCTTCACGTTTGAATCGTGATCAGCCTTCCTTGAATTACCAGTTAGATCTCCCAACTCCTTCGAGAGGAGCTAAAATTCCAGATTACATCCTATCGCCCGCCATGGAGACATCGTAAGGCATCTAAACCTAGAAACGGAAGGGTCAGGAGATCTAAACCTGAAAAGACTCACACTATTCCAATGGTCAGTGCCCAGACATAGAAGATAATTATTTATTTACTGCTTTTACTCCAAACCCATAAAATGAAAACGAACATAGAGCGATCAGCTGAGTGGGCACCTCAAAATTCGTCGTGGAAGGGGTACTCCGGCAAATTGGCCCACCTACAACGGCAAAGAACAGTGATGATGAGAATACGAGGCAAAAAGCATGGAATTAATAGCCAAAGAGGTCAAGCCAAAGAGGAACTGACGATTTCAGTGCAAATCGTCGACACTGTTGTGGCTCTGCAGCATTCAACGTTGCCATCTCATCCGCCGAGAGCTCAAAATTGAAAACCTAGACGGTTCGAGAAAAAAGAAATTTGAAATAAAAGGGAATGGAGGAGTGGAAGGGAGTGAGCGAGGTCAAAGCCAGACGCCTTACATTGATGTTCTCACAAATGCGCTGAGGTGTGCTACTCTTGGGGATGACCACGAGACCGCGTTGAATGCCATGACGAATGAGGATCTGGGCGGGTGTTTTGCCATGATGTTTGGCTATCTGAGTAACGCATGGAACCTCCAATGGACTTGTAAACTCCCTTGATGAAAGATAAAGCAGAAATGTTCAAGCCAGCTTTGACGATCGCCAACAAGAATGGAATAAAAAGGGATCTCGCCTACGGTGTCGTGCCCGGCGATCCGAAGGGCGCATATCCAGTGACCACAAGGCCCACCGACTGCGCGTATTCGATGAGTTTTTCGTTGAGAAAAGATATCGACGCTTCAATCTGCAGTACAGTGGGTTTGATACGCGCCACTGCAAAGATGCGATCAATTTGCGACCGATTGAAGTTGGACAAACCGAGACTGCGTACCAAACCGGCGTCCACCAAAGCCTCCATAGCCTTCCACGTGTCTTCCAGAGTGAATGGTTCACGCTTTCCACAGTCGCGCTACGGGCAGAAGAACAGCCAAAAGGGCAAAGAGGATGACTACTGGGATTTACGACAGGAGATTTAACCGTGTGTGAGAGACCTCCAGCCTTCTCGATCAGATCACTACCTTGAACTAGTACTTTTAACCTTGAAAGTGTAAATGGGGACGCTGTCGTGGTAAGGCAAGCAATCCACAAGTCGCGGTCCAATCCAGTGCAAGCAGCGTTGGTCGAAAGGGGAGGCAACAGTGGAAGCTAGTAACTGCATGAAATTTTGGATAACGAATCACAATTCTTGTGGCACAATCCATTGAGGCATGGTGATAGTCCGATCAGTGAAGGATCTAAATAAGGTACTTTCATTCCCATTCCACAACACACCCTGACCCTGAAGACTTGATCGATGCATAGCCTTTCCTGCAGGCACAGAAAAGATGAACCGTTGCAAATAAGTAACCACGAGCATCCAAAACTTTCAAGTGGTAGCCATTCAAATTGACTTATCTGACAGGCGAATTCCAGATGTGTACTTTCCAATCAGTTGACCTCTACAGGAAGATTTGAATACATGTACCTTATCAGCACGAATCAATTGGACAACTAGCATCCCTCATATTTCCAAGTAAGTATCAAGAGTCTACCCTCTATTCCTCATGGAAGTAGCTTTAACTGGACACCGGGAAACGCTCCACGGGATGGTTTTGTCTGCATTGTACTTTATCCTTCCTGGATGAAACTAACTTGTCATGAACAGAAGTTGAGTCGGTTACTTCAAAATGCAAAAAAACAGTTGAAGGTTTTATTACATCAATCTTATAAATGTCCGCTCCTTGAAACTCCTCAGAAATTGTCCACCTTTTTACATGACAATAGGTTAGGTTTCCAATTGCCAATGGCCGCGCTGAAACAGAGGCTGCCGGAAAACAGGATATATGCAGGTTCATAGCTCATCTTCAACTTTTTAATAGCACAACATAGCCATTTTGGACACCAAGTGGTTAAGTATTGAGAACAAAGGAATGACATCTCTTTTGATTGTTCATTTAACTCTGCAGGCTCTTTAGCTATCGTCTTGATTATGCTTATGGATGGATGGATGAATGGATGCATGATCACGGAGCAGACGGATGCGTACATGCATGAATGCGAGATGGACGAACGAATGCGGAGTGAACAGGTGGATTAAATGCTAGTCCAGTAGAAGGGAAGCAGTGGTGGCAGCAGCAATTCTCTATGGGCAGTGGACCAATTAGTAATACGATAGTTGACAAGTAGAAGCATACATGATTTCAAAGGCATTCTGCTTCACCATCTACATTCCTCAAGGAGGCCATTCGGTGTGATCATTCGTCGTACCACTAAGAGTGCTTAGATCTTTCTAAATTCTGCATTGCTATTAGTAAAATTCGACCTTAACAACCAAGAGCAAATGAAGTGAGTCATACACAGGAGGTGTGGACGTACCGATAAGTACACAGGCCAATGTATATGGTAGAGGTCTACGTAATCCAGTTGTAATCTGCGCAGACTTGCTTCACATGCTGGTCTCACGTCCTGCGGATGATGGTCTGTGCCCCAAAGCTGCAAGAAAACAAAGTCTCTCCCATATTTCATACAATCAGTTGCAAGTTTATTTCCTAGCCTTGGCAGTTTGTTGCACTCCTTCTAGTCTCCTAGCCCTCTTAGTTGATTTCAAAAGCGCAGGTCTTGACAGTTCTGCAAGGAGCATTCAATTCCCTTGCCACAGTACCCGCAATAACCATCCTACATTTTATTGGCCCACTTTCGAAAGCAATAGCCAAATTCTCAAAAAAATATGCCACAGAACCTTTTCTCATGATCCTCGATCAGCAGTTAACTAGACACCAATAGTAAGGCCATATGTGGAACTTCACCTGAACATCAAGCACCCGCAGTGGAACTAGTTGAGAAATCAACCACAAGCAGTTTCCATGGACTTTCCTCAACCGTCAACCCACGTACGCCAGGGAATGATTGAATGCCTCATAAAAGGGTCCAGCATCTGCAGCATACCGCAATCAAATGGTTGGAAATGGGCGTCTACCTATTAACACCTACAATTCCTTATCGGAAGTTGCTTGAGTGCCCACTGTGCCCAGCTTAAGCAGAACTAACACTTGGAGCCAGCCTTAGAGTAGCCTCCGCGGCATTTGGGAATCAGTTCCTGGGACGCAGGCTAGACATCTAGAAGGACCTTCGTCTGTTACATTAGTGATGCCGTATTTAACCCTCCTTAATCTATTCAATTAATTGTGGGGAGAGAAATTTGTTCGTAAAATGGTGACCAAATAAGGGACTTGGGATAGAAGCGATTGGTAAATTAGTTGGCATTGTCAAAATTCAAAGTATCTGCATGAATGGCACAAGAAATAGCGCTTGTGAACTAAAAATCTTCGCCGCATCAAACCACATTGACTGTGAACCGGATAAATGGAAAAAATACACAAAGCAAATTGATACCAAAAAAACCTAGCGTCACGTCGCAAGGTAGCAGCCATCTACCTTAGTAGTGATAAAGACGTCCTCTCTAGCAATTCCATTCTCGGCCATTTTTGACTTTAACGCATTGCCTATTTGCGCCTCGTTAGAGTAGATGAAGGCCGTGTCAATGTGTCGATAGCCAGCGTCGAGAGCAGTGAATATTGTTTGCTGCACCAATGCATTATCAGTGGTCTAACAACACAAAATTGGTGTTTGAGTGAGCAGTTCGATTACACAGAAGCAGTACTTAGTAGGGTCTAAACACGAAATGACCATTTATTTACCTTGAAAGTGCCAAGCCCAATAGAGGGAATCTTGTACCCATTAGAAAGGTCCAAAAGAGGCGCACACACGGGCATCTGACAAAAGATGAGAAAAATATGTTTGAGGAATGAGTACTTTCAATATATGGCTTACCAGCTACCATAAAAGCACCAAAAATCGGTTACAATGCTAAGCATCGTATGAGTACAACTTGACGCATTAAAATACAAAACATAGACCAATTATTTGCCTGATAAAGAAGGTAATAACAGGACTGCTAACAGTTCAATGAAACCCGTAGTAGCAACATAGATAGGTTAGCATGCAAGAAAAACGGCCTCTCTACATAATACAGAGGGTATCCACTCCAGTGAAGATACCCACTACACGCGAACCAAGACACAAACCAGACCCTGACAACTTGCGACCCCAATCGTAAGTGTCGGCGATCACCGTGGTCTGGAAAAACAAAGTGTCATCAAACTAGCCGTGCAAAAGAAGCGGACATAAGCAGCAACTAATCATCCAATATGGGTCTGGCTTTACTGGTACAGAATGCTTTATAAAGTTACTAGCATTTTCGCTTCAGTCAGTGTAGTTGCAGCCCAGACCTCTATCTGTCTGATCTACTTAAAGTTGCATATGCACTTCTTGATTGCAGGTGTTTTTATAATATGCATTTATTTTTCGGAAAATTATACGTGATTTGATCATGAACCAGATGGAAAAGTGTACAACTATCTTTCTTTGGTTTTACACCTACAATTATCTTTTGTTGGGCCTATCATTTTTGCACTAACATCAAAATGTGGGTATTTTCTAATGCCTTTGTACTGCCAACATTATGTGCTGCAAATTATTGTTTGGTGGTTTGTGTCTGTCTTACGATTTTAGCGCTCTATTTGTTGGCTCAACAACCTCGGGTCTTTGCAATGCCGTTGCCTCCAGCTTTAGCAGCACGCCTGGCTAAAAGAGGCCTTTTAGACAAGTCCAAAAATGAAGGTTTATGCTTCTTTTTTTTATTGGCTCCCACAAATCGTTAATTTCGCTCGCTCATTGTCTTATTTTTTAATGGAAGCGCATAAATCTTATAACAGAGTCATTTCGTAGTGTTCATTCATTGAGATGCATGCCTTAGTGACTACTTCTTACTTCAGAAGAAGTATTTGCCGAGAGCTACGATAACGATGGGTCAGGTCCGATCCCCCCCGCTCTCAAGGGGATCAGTCCCGTCCCTATAATCGAGAATGGTACCCTAATTCACGAAATTGCCGCCTGTCCAAATCTCACTAATCCCTATCACGAATGCACCGCCTACTGCTTCGAACGTTATGGCCGCCGAACTTTCAGAGCCAGCGACCAGCGTATGGGTCGCCTACGTGATCGAATGCTTCGTCGCTATCCACTCCCAAGTCATTGGCTTGAGGTGGGGGACCCAGTAACCGGTCGTTTTTACTATTGGAACACAGTGACTGACGAAGTTTGCTGGCTCTCTCCTCTCCACCCTCGGGCAATCGTCACCAAATCTGCTAGCGTTTTAAAAGCCCAGACACTGGCAGCAAAGGCAGCAGCTGCAGCGGCATCGGCAGCTGCTCTGGCAGCGGGAGGATTTGATGGAGATGGTGGGAATGATAAGAGGGAAGGAAAAATGGACCGGTCGCGTTCACCTACCCCTCCACCACCACCACCACCGGCGACTTCACAGTCGCCGCTACTTACAAATATCATGGCACCGCCTTCTGCCCCACCGCCGTCCTATTCTCGGCTTGGGAATAGCGCGAGACGGGCACCAAAATGTGAGGAATTTCTGTCCTACAAAAGTGCACTTTTAAATCCTTGTTGAAATGTTGGATCTTCATTTTGCGAGCGCACGACACTGAGTTGGTGGTACTATAGGCATGGATTGTGCTGTCCAGTATCTTGATTTGCTTGATTTTTTCCGTGTACAATTCTTTGCCTCGCAAAACTTTATTGAGATGTAGAAATTATAATGGACGCAGGATTTTTGCCAATACCACTAAAATGTCTTTGGAAAGCCGACTTCCTGAAAGTGCGAACGCTCGTAAATAAGTGTTTACATTGCTTGTCCAAAAGACTATTCTGTTGTACAGTTTTAAAAGGGTTATGCATTGATCGCGAAATGTAGTTTGGGTTTCCCAATTACTGGTCCTAATGTTCATAGCACTGGCAGAGTGGAAGTGGAACCATCACGACTGCGATCGTCAATAAGATAAAGGCACGTGTAGCTGCCCGCAAAACGTTTACATCACTAGGACGAGTACTTTGGCTTTGGGAATGTCACCAACGAGTGTTACTGTACTTAATCGTCTGTATCTGCTGTACTTTGCCTATTTATTGTGACAGTGCAAATTCAACTGTCGTGCCTTTACTCTAACCTCATTTATAAACGCTAATCACATAGTATTTATAACTTTTTTCTCGCTTTACCACGGTTTTGCCCCATCAATGTCCTTTACTTTCCCACCGTGCAGTCGAGAAGCGTCGGCGCGGCGGCGAAGGCGATGAGCCTTTGGACCCGATGGACCCCGCTGCCTATTCGGACGTTCCGCGTGGTGGTTGGACGGCCGGACTGGAGGGCGTCTCGGGGTCAGCGCCTTCTGCAAAAACCGGTGCGGACGTGACCGCCTCCGGACCGCTCTTTCAGCAGCGCCCCTATCCCAGTCCTGGTGATGTGCTGAGGGCTAACATGCGACAGCGTCAGGATTAGTTTATCCCTTCTGCTCCTTAATGTGTTGATAAAGCTTTGTTTACCTACGCGGTCTTGGTAGTAATTTTTGAATAGGGAATATGGTTCTCATGATCTCATTTCGGCGTTAATAGGTAATGATTATTTCGATGTCTTTTCTGGCGTTAATGAGGTAATCCAACATATACCATTGTTGGAGTTGGGTAGGAAGGTCAAGGATGCAATGTCAGAGATGACTTGGGATTCCTAGTCGGTGGTAGCGGTGAGCAACTCCGATTCAAGTTGAACGAGCTCCCGATTTTATTGGATAGGTACCAGAATTAGACATTACTGAAGAAAGGATGGAGTCTGCTGTGGATGGATGGGTCTACTGTCTCATACTTATGCATTTTTTTGTTGGTCGCAGTATTCAGGAATTCTGGCTAGATCAGCAATACTGTGATCGGTTAATGGAACAAGAGAAGTTTTTTGCCGTGACTCGATCCCCTCCAATCGCGTCCACTTCATAGTCGACTATAATTTACAGGAGGATCATTGGTGGCTGGAACAGAACCGTGGCCATGGGAAGAGCCGTGGTCGAAGGGGATGTTTTGTACAACAGAAAGATTTTTTGTTTGTTTGTTAAAGTAAGCAGGCTTTTAAGCTCTATTGCCGTCTTTGTGTCATCGAGTACCCCCTTTTCCGCCCGCCTAGCCCTTTTGCGTGCTGATAAAGAATTCTCCCCCATCATGAAGCTTTCTTTCACGTCTTCTGGGATGGATCGTTTAGAAATAAATTATTTTGCAAAGATCCGACCATGAAATTTTACCTTCATAAAGCTGTTTGCGTATTACTACTGATTGAATTAAAGTAGCATTCAATCCAAAATGAATTGTGTGGTGTTCGCAATTTTTGGGTGAGGATAGATAGCTTCTCGTTAAAAGTACCCCAAAGTGCCAAATTAAAGCCGGTTAACTGCAATACACTCTACTGGTCGGCAGTAAGGGACTGTTTTCCCCTCATCGCTTTGTAATTTGCTGAATCAATTTTGCTGGTTCTCTTCTTAGCTCTCTTGGCTCTAAAAAGTGTTTAATGACCTTCCAATCAAGTGGGATACCTTGTTAGTGGTTAAAAACCATTTTTGACTGGCATTTAATGTTTACTTTGGTCTCCTCTCCTTCTCTTTCCATTCCTCAGTTGCAACAGATGTGCTGAAATTGATATAATCCCCCAAATTTTACCTCTTTGCCACTTATCCACTAATGGATAGATCAACAGTGAATTGCTACACCACAACTGCAGAATCTTTTTTAATAATCTGCGCCTTTTTTCAGTTTAGTATTGCACTATCACCTCTGAGATTTCCATGACATCCATCTAGCATTATCAAAAACCTTAAAAACTTATTTAAATCTACATAAGAAGTGTTACAAGGCAAGAAAACTGGACTTGTATGCATTTGTGTGTGTGTGTGTGCGTGCCGCTGTGTACACTCGAGAACGGGTGTGCACCCTGGCCATCTGTCCGTTATCTGTGCGTAAGATCAAACCTCGTACGACAGCACTTAAAATCGTCCCATTTTCTCGTGTCATCGGAATATTTACCTTATCTTGAAACTTTGAGTAGTGTAGGAAATCTACTGGTCCGCCTAAAATCGTCTCATTTCATGTCAGTGCAATTCAGCCCACTTATAGCGAAATAAGTAGTATGCCACCGCTACTGGGAAGAGTGAACAAAGGCGTTTGAAACACTGGTTATCGAGTATTTACTGAAGAAGGCTTTGTCTCGGTGAGGAATTCTGCGCCCTCAAGTTAGGATTGGTGACCTGGCTTCCACTTTTTACTCTGTTTAGCCCTACTTGGAGAAAATTGATGCAAAACTGTAGCGAAACGTTGTCAATTTAAGTACGCGCACTGTAGTGCCATTAGGCCTTGACAATTAGGTCCCCACCACGGCGGTGATGAGGGGCTCTGTTTTTCCTAACTGTACTCATGGTTTCGATTGGCCGTTTTTCAAACTCAAAATAGCTTTGCCCTTTGAAAATAAAGTGAGTTAGAGATGAATTTGGTTAAAATCCTACACGCATAGGGTGGGAAAATCGTTGAATTGCAAATTTTTTGCGTGAATGTACTTGCATCGAATTTAAAGTTTTTTATGCTCTCATCTTCCTTTTTATGCCATTGATGTATCTGGGTGTTTGGGCTTACCCCCTTCAGCATTAATGCCCAATGTTTCACCGCCCCAATCAGGCTGTAGAGTGCGAAGGCCACTCCAATGTAGTTTCTCACGCTTCCCGTCCACAGTCTTCACTCACTACGTGCGAATTCACCTTTGTACTGTGAAAACAAAGGTACCAGCGAACGAATTTGCCCTTCAAAGACCAATCTTGGGATGCATTCGTATCATGGAGGACGAAAAAAGTGCGTAAATACTTGCAAAAAGCGCTGCGAAATTGTACGATACCTTCTTCCTCCAACGTGCCTACCCAGTCCGTACCGGTGGGGCGCAGCGCGGGGGACGACGGTAAACAGGAAGGTGAATGAGTGGATGCTTAAGTCTTCCTTAACTTTTTTTCCATTTGTCACGGCACTCAACATACGCCTATTCTTAGCCATTGAATTAGGCCATAAAAACGCTTTAGGAAGAGTGTATGAGATTGCTTTAGAATGATAAGTGCCTCACCATCGTCATGAAATCATAGCCTTAGAGAGCATTCATTCAGATTGTTAAATGTGAATAGAAAACGCGTTCCTTTCCCGGTGATCCTTTAAAAAAAGGGGACTAGAACAATCTGACTTGAGTTGTTTTAATCGCTTTAGCTTTTCGTGCGGCAAGTTTTGAGTTATCCAGAGTCAAAAAAGCAGATCGGCATGATAAAGTAGTCGTCAATGCTCCAATCAGAAAGGTTTTTAATCTACTAAGTGGGAAAAGATTTGCAGGAAGGGTAGCCATTAAAAATTGTCCCGATCGATCTATCTTCCCTCTCTCTCCCTCTCACCCTTTCCTCCCACCTGTTATGAGTGTATTGGCTGGAATTAGCCTGACCTTATAGTAACATTCTGCTTTGCTTCATACTAGCCTCTACAAACTTTACTGACGGTAAATAATGTCGAAAATATCAGGGATTCGATGAGGCACTTGAAGTGTGGTTGTATCTTTCGAAAAGTAGAAGAAATTCGCTATTAAAACTTCAAAACACATGTCGATAGCGCGCTAAGAATGTCCTGAACAGGAGAGAAGAACATGAAATACAGACGTAGAGAAGGGCTTAGGCCATACCGCCCAGAGAAAGTCCAATCGACTAGCCTTCCGTTCCCACGATAACAAAACAAGGAGCTAAACAAACAGTTGGAGCACTACCTAACCACCCACTCATTGTTTTCAAGTGACTTGCCAAAAGTGACAGATTGAATGTGATTAAATTGACTGTGGTGAAAAAGTTGATAATGTATTCTATTTAGCTATTTCGACTTTTTTTTGAATCAGACTGATTTTATTTGGCACAAGAGACAAGCTCAAATTAGATTCAACCTTGTCAGTGCAAAGCCATCCTTTGGTAATGTTGAGCTACCGCCTACTATCGTGTCTTAGTAAAACAAACGGGAAAATGGAGGGCCTGAAGTGAACACGGCAAAGGGTTTCAAATTTTGCTCTCCATTACACAGTCTATGGGCTTAATCTTCCAACGAGGATGGCTCACCTCGTGATCTCTTTGATGCATCTCGCGCAACCATGACACACAACCACCAAAAGTGTGGCCTCATCACAGGAAAAGCGTTTTTTGAGGCCGCAAGTACGCACACACTTGCACCTATCCATATGCAAATGGTACCACCAAGCGGGTCAGAGAAGGTTTCAGAGTTCATGCAACTGTAGCCCTGCCTCTGTTGAACTCACATCCAACTCGTCTCCTTTATCGGCAACCTTGGACCCTCGGGAGATGGAACGACTTCTTTCAACAGCAGGCCATGAACACTTTCACAAATTCCACGAAACCTTTGGCTTCCGGGTGGCATGAGGTCCGTTTTTGCCAGCGGAATGGTTCCATTGAAACCAATTGGAACGCAATTTAAAAAAGAAACTCAGTGTAAATAAGAACGCCAAGTGGTTATTTACAAAAGGGGCTAGTGAGGTGAAATAGTGGGATAGGATTTCATCATCTTGCAGTTGTGCACATCAGTGATGACGATAGAATAGTGCACGTAAATACAATCTTGCTATGACCCAGATTTTTGACTTGACTTAACCAGAACCAAGAGTGAAAATGTGCTGGGAAGTGTGTGCTGTTTCACTGTAAATACCCCAGCAATCAATGCGAGGGACTTGGGGTCTACCCTTGCTTGCTTATTTAAGGCACACTTTTGGGATATTACCCACTTGGTGCCTCTACTATCTATATTGCTGACTTAACCATGTTTTTCTTCTCAAGTCAAATACTAACTAAATAATGCAGTGAATTCAATTTAAAAGACAAGGTTAAAATACGAAAAGGACCACCATGGAAACCACTTTTGATAAGATAAAACAACAGTATTTTTTTTATGGAGCAAGTGTTACAGGTTATTCTAGGATTATGGCTGATTACCTACAATTAACTTTTTTTCCCATTTTGTGAATACGTGGTTCTGATTTCATAAGTGAGTGTATAAACTGTGAGCTGAAATGGGGTACCAAAGATGTGACTCATAAAATTTTGCACAAGGCGCCGTCAGTCAACCAGATTTCATTTTTCCGTCTCAGTGGATTGGATTTCGCTTTGGCGACTGAGGTGAAGAACTTGTTCTTTTTTATTTAAATCAGTGCTTAACACATCGAAAACATTTCACTTGTTGTGTTTTTGTCACTGAACCGGAATTGTATGATAGTACATTATTTTTTGAAAAATATTTATATTTATCGAAATCGCCTTTTCGTCCTCGGGTTATTTGAATCTGCGCATCTCGGCCCCAACTTTATGCATCGCATCAGCAAAAACCGCCAAACCAAAGGGGTGTGGTCCCTCAAAATTGTTGTGACTTGTACTAAGGGATGGGCATTCATTGTTTAGGTTCTTTATTTATTTATTTGTCAGAGCCGGGACCTGTTTGGCAGACAGCAAAATAGATCTAACACTGAATTTGACATTACTGGCGCTTCGTAGATGAGGGACGCTTCAAAAGCGCCTATAACTGCATTAGCTATCAACACCATTAGTTGGGGTAATTAGGGAGGCCGAAAAGTGGAGTAGACTCTCTCATATTTACTAATGCACCTGCATCACATGATCACTCATAATGCACAGCAGGCGCTAGAGCAAAGGTGGCTTTCAATACCCGCCTCTAGTTAAACAGCCCAGTCATTTGGAGGTATTTCTCACCTGAAGCTCAGGTCCAATCGATCCTAGGGCGAGACAGACACGCGGACGTCGCAACATGACAGTCAGAAGTGGTCGTGGAACCGTGTGTAAACAACCGATGGACCACACCTCCACTGAAACGTATTTGGTTTACTAAACACACACACACGCTCGTAGTCACGGGAGACAAATAAACCACCGAAAGTGAAGTAATGCTGATGCAGCGGACACAAGAAGGCTTGACAACTGACCTGATCCAGTCCTGGGGAATTGTAAACATCCGTCTCAGTGATAAACCGTCTAGAATTAGGGTCTACAAGCAGCTTTACGGAGCGTATTTCACCTCTTCAATTGCCATTTGGATGGGAACAGATCCGTTGCAATCTTCAGTGCTTAAAGACTCGTCAAGAAGTCTTCCTTACCAGTGACTAAAGGATATTACAGAGTTCATTAAACAGCCCGGTCGCATTATCTAGTAAAATGGGGGTAGAAAATTGTTTCCTTCGCCAGTACCAAGCCTACTAGCCTTTGGGCACTTGATTTTATCTTCACAAGGGACGTTTTACCACCCAAAACTCAAAATCTAACGATCTGGAACTTCCGACACCGCCCACACTCATGCTTGCAAGGCCTTTGCCGGTTCTGTGAAGGCAAATAAGCATAAGCCACAGACAAGGAAGATTGTAAATAGATCGTTTGCGCGGCTTCCCTGAGGTTGTCAAGCCACACCATTACTCACCTCCAAAGGCTGCCACCTTGGAAGGTTTTACGCCTCACCTAGACATGACCTAGCCCACATCAGGCCACCGTCCCAGCTCAATCACATCTGAAAAGCTCTCCAAAGTTGGAGGCTATTTGTTTTTATTTTCACAAGAATCGCAAACTCTGATAAAGGCTTTTCCTGACTTCCTGTCCCTATTATAAATAGGCAACTTATGGCCTACTGATATGATCGGGTTTTGAAGGAACTACGGATGTTGTAGATCTCCAGAAGCCGATTAGAAAATCAGTTTCTTTTTCAAACAACATTTCAAATAGTCAACTCTCACGATCAGAAACACAAAGAGGAGGTAAAATGTTCTATAATGTTTCTATTGTGGTGTTTTTTTTTGTGGATACCTGAGGGAGGCGTGGATACAGATCAGGGAGTATCTTATGGTCACCCGGTCAACAGGGTCTCACACCTATTTCAAAGGCGACATCACCTCCTCCACATGGATCACCTTTATTTACATTGGTCTCAGGCATGAATCACAACAGTCCAGAGGAACCAAGTTCTAGACGTGGTGCATTGCATCAACAGGCACACCCTCACTTGTGTCCTTGTCATGCGTGGCAATGTCACTCGTGTCTGTTTTGATATCTCTCCCCCTCCAACACCATGACCGGATATTCTCCACCCATTCACATGCACACACAGGCACACACACACACACCCACACATACTGGAGGTGATTGGTTGGTGGATAAGAAGGCCGATCAAGTCATATCAAGATTTATTGCAATTGCAATTAAAAAAAGGAACATTTTAGGGCCTGATAAGTCTATTTATATTCTGAAATTGTGTTGCCTTATGCTTACTAGCTTACATAAGTGCCTAATTAATGCCTGAAGAAGACTCGATGTAGATTTGTCAACCTTTCGTGCCAAGGCGGATCAAACCCTTGGGAACGCGAATGATCTTTGGTGGCTCCTGGAAGTCGGGGGGCCATGTGGAGCTTGTATTATCATTACACTTAGCAAAATAGAAAGTATTAATTAAGTTTTAAAAGTTTTCGTAAATGATGTGCAGTGTGACCCTGGCACAAGCACATGAAGGGAACAAAGGTGCCCCAAGAGTTGTACATCCCAATTTGGACTTCAATTAGGTAAGACAAGTGACAAAGGCAGTCAAACAGTTGGCTACAACTGATGGTGGGCTAGGCATCGCACTGTGATCTGTGGTGGGACAGCGCGGAGGCGGAGAGAGAGGAGGAGTAGGAGGAGGCGGAGTGATGGATGACACAGTTGTTTGTTCCATTGACCACACCTCCAACACGTGATACATTGTGAAGGTTGACGAAAAGAGAGCGCATTTTAGTAGATGTTTTACCTACCTGTAAGCGTTTACCACGTGATGATAGAAAAAAAAATTACCTACAGAGTGATGTGAACCACCACTAGACCAGGATTGTGCTGACTGTTCATTACGCCCTAGTGGGCGTGGAACCTCAACGTCCACAAATCATTCAACCAGTGTGCATACACAGAGCTTTGTTTAAATTACGAATAAATAAAAGTTTTAATTAAACGTCCTCACACAATCAAATGCCACACAAAGAAGAAGGTGAATAAAAAAAAAATGCGACAACCCCTCGATTATGACAGACCTCAACCTCCAATGAGACCGCTGTAGTTCCAAAGGTCTGGCATTCCTCTTCTCCCAGGTCGAGAAAGTTGCCTGTCCTTTGCTTGGAGGGGGCACAATTGTCTCTCCGACGTGGAAAGAATGCTTCCTTTCTCCCCTCCGCCTCACTCCCTACTATCGCGCTCCTATTCATTTATTTTAGGCAGTTGAAAGTACAATCGACACAGGGAAGGGAAAAAAGCGCTACATTGGGACTATTTATAGCTTTAAGTCCAAATTTTGATGTAGTATTGGATATACCAAGGTTAAATCCACTTTTTTTCGGCTGCGAGGAGATAATCATAAAAATGTCTAATTAAATGCCTCTGAAAGAGGACTGGTACATTGTGGGTAATAGACCATAAAGCACTTTGGCTCTTATTTTATAGCATAAAAGCTATGCTGTAAAGTGGGAGCATTGACCCTCTCTTCCTCAGCAATTTTATACCGCAATCCTCACCCATAACATGCTCCAGGCAGACTCCGGAGACACACCACTTGGGCTGGGAGTGGGCTACTACCGTGGGGCGGAGCTCAGGCCCCCCAGCGGAGGTGTAACGTGGAGGTTCTTAAGCGGTCTGTTACCAAAACTGAGAGTTGGACAAGCAATTACCGTAGTACAGTCTATCTTGAATTAGCAACGCGACGTCATCCCATTTCCAACGGGGGTTCAAACACTGTCTCGCTTAAAAAGTTCTGTTTGCACCCAACATTTGCCCAATTGACGTCACATGAGACAGTCGTCTTCACAAAGATAAATGTTTGCAAAACTGCTTTTTTTTTGATGCAGCGAACTCCTTTGATAAGTCTGTACATTGAATCTTCAAATTAATTTGCATTAATTAACCAAACTGCGTTTCCCTGCCAGGACTTGGCCTCCACCCTTTTCCCTCTCCCCTCTCCTACTTTCATTTTAGCCCAAAATCAAAGCGACGAATAATCGCATGATTGTGCCATTTCCATGCTCTAGACAAGAGCTTTAGAGCTAAATGCAACTCTCTTCTAAAATTCCGAGTGGTTACTCGTCTTACATCCATGGAGAGGGACTTGGGTTGGCGTTGGTCTCCCTTCCCTATTCATATTAAATACTTTCCTAATCAAGGTCCTCATGTGCTCAGCCGTATTGTCGGATAGCAGTCGGTTGAACGGTACAGGCGATGTTTTCTCCCAATACTCCGAATCCTCGAAAAGTTTGGTTGGAGGTTCCAGAAAAATGCCCCACTAGCTAGCGTAAGCCAGCGAGGGAGGGCTGCTGGACCCCAAAACAACTAATGGCTACCGAATTATGGGGACTAATTATGAACCCGAATAGCAATCATCCGTTCCGCGAATTGGTATTCCATATCCAAAAAGTTCAGGAGGGCACCGCTAATGCCTAGCTCGAATGTGTATTTCCATGGGTGTGTGTAGGTGCGTATGCATTCCAAGGCATTTTTTCGGTATTCACCAGTACTGCCTCTTGCCAATCTGTACAATATGTCATTTTTGTTTTGCTAAAAGGTGTCTAGACTCTAGTCAGCCAACACCTGGCCTTATTCACGTGGTTTGTTTGGTGGCACAGGTCCTTGTGCCTCCCTGGAAGAAGGTCTCGGGGGAGGCGTCTAGACTGCGTCAAGGGCACGCACCTCTGAGGGCGGGCAGCGCTGCCAATTGCCTAAACAGAGACTTGAAGTGACTGCTTTTTAACAAAGCCAGACCTTTTTTTTTGAAAATGCATACCCGAACTACTTTTTTAACTAATTTTCTTCTCCTCTCAAACGAATTTTGATCAGCCACTGGGTTGCATTAAAAAGAGGGTCTCCTACTTAAGTGGTTAAAATAAACTCCTCTGTGATAGCGCGGCCTAATTGTGGTAGATGTAGGCGACACGCGTGCTACCACCTACCTTCAGTATTTTTTTTTCAACGTCACCACCCAAAAGTTTAAATTTATTTAAATATCACAGAGACATTAATTTTGATGGTCTCCTTCGTCGCCTGTGGACCCGTGATGATTTGATAGTTAGTTTAACTGTGTGTTCAACCGCGCGGGCGCTTCAATCTTGGCATATCACACTCCCTCTCCACGCTATAGCCTTTGGGTCGCACGAGTAGACTTCCACCCCTCTTGGACTTTGGAATTATGCGTTCTTCCATGCTCCCTTGACGGATTACGACTTCACTGGAGGGCTCGCGATGAAGCGGACAATCATCATGGAACCATTCCAATGTTAGGTGAATTCAATAAAAATATCAACGCCATCGTCTGCACCTTCTAGGGCTTCGGCTTTGTCATTTTTTAAGGGATCAAATGTTGATTCCTTGGATGTATCATTTTTGGTACAAAATCACAATCATCTCCATAAGGTTTTTGTATTTGCAAACAATTTTAAGCGATATAATCAATTCGAAATGCGCTAATCTTCAGGTAAAAATTCCATTCTCAGACAAATCTGCTAAGATGACACTAAGGACAATTCAGTAGTATGTGACAACCATTTAAACATAATGATAGTCGCTCCGAAAAAAATACCAGACATAAGGATGCATTTGTCTTCTTTTGCAATTCGATGTTCTAATTTCACAGCTCATTTAAAGAACTTAATGCAAACCCCTTAAAATTTTTATTATTCAATACACAAGCCCAATGCCCTCTGTGTATTATTTTGTTCTTAAAAGCCACTTAAGTGCTGCTCGCATAAAAAAAGATAGTTAATTTTTAATTTTGAATTATTTGGGAAGTAAATGCTTCCCAAATGGAGCCTAACTTCATGTTTACACAGATTCGCCCAGGTGACGCTGATGGAATTTCAGTAGCATGCAGTATGCATTCGAATATAATGATGCTTCCCTCGGAAAGATTAAGCACAATGACGCGTTTGTCCACTTTGCCATTTTGATGTTTCAAATTTACAACTTTTTAAGGGATCAAATGTCAATTCCTTAAAATTTTTATTTTTAGGATAAATTCACAATGCTCTCCGTGCGTTGTTTGCCCGTAAAAGCCACTCAAATTATGCTCACATTTCAGAAGCAACTTGTTTGTTTCATTTTTCAGGTTCATTTTGAAAAGTACATGTTTTCTCAAATAGAAATAAAGTCTATTTCTAACCGAGGCAATCCATATGACGCTGATGATTAATAAGTAGCATGTAACGCACAATCATCTGTGACGATGGCTCCCTCGAAATGGACCAGATATTTTCATAATTTTTCCCACCTTTAATTTTACCACTTTATCCGATAAAAGTACAATTGCAAATTTAGAACTGTCGTTGAAATTTTTTTCACCTCTGCTGCCATCACTGCTCCCCCGGAGTTAATCAACTTACAAATTCCCAGTCTGCGTCTGTTCTGGGATCCCATAAGGTGGTATTCGGTAATCTTCCTTCCACATAATTGCCTTAGCTTCAATTCTAGATGATACACAATCCAAAATACAGTGTGTGTGTGGAGGGCGGAAGGAGGGGGATTTAACCACCATTAACTTATTTAGCACACCACAAGGTCCCCTCGCCGTAGTAACGTGGCGAGTTGGCTTTGCATGGAGGAAAATTGCGTCAAAAGGAGGAAATTTTTGGGATCAGCTGGTGAAGCCAGCGTGCCAAGCTAATCCGCTTGCTTATCAACCCTGTGTTATGAAAACATACTTGCCTTCACGCAGGCATTCAAAGTCCACTTTTTCACATCGCTCATTTCTGCACGCAGAGACGCCTATATTTAAAATTTTTAGGCTCGAAGCAAAAGCAGTTCTCGTTAATCCAATGTTCTAGTGTTCAACTTTGATATCCTTGTGTGTTTTTAGGTAAAGTATTAATTAATTAATAGATTGAAATTTAAGTAGTGGGAACCACGGGTTCAGGATTTACTATGTGTGAGAGCACCAAGAAGAAATGTCAACTTCCCTCACATGAAGAAGTTCCTGCGAAATTTTGGAGGCATAATAACGCTCTCATTCAAATTAAGTCGGTGAGGGTCAACGGTGTTAAATTTTCTTTCCCCCTGAGCTATTAACATTGTTTAGATTATTAGCGGGTTCAAAATCACCGTAACACCCTCACTCAGGAGGTTGAAATAAACACCACACGTCATTATCAAGCTGTCGTACTTTGGCTTGCAACTTGAAAGCCTAGAGATGAAGGAAATGGAGGTGTGAATCAAGGAGGCGGCACCTATTCATCTCCTCCTCCTCCTCCTCCTCCTCCTCCTCCTCCTCCTCCTCCTCCTCCTCGCCTTGCCTGCTTGAATGTCCGCAGTTGACGGCACCACCGATGACGAATCGAAGTGGAGTGGATGTAAAGTCCCCACTTTTTCTTAACGCTTTGCTACCTCCGAGTTTTAAAAAAAATAACAAAGCCATCGTCATCTTGCGCACCACAGGACTTGCGTCAACCTCCAGTCCGCACTACAAAGTGAGATTTTTTACCCTCTCTGATTTTAAAATGTTTGTATACGCGCTGATAAGGGGCTTCCAGAACTTGATTTATTCAACCTCTCTCCACACACACACACACACACGCACACACACACACACACACTTGAAACATAATCCGAGGTGTGTATGTTATTTACCAACGCTTGATAAGGGGGCTCCTTGACCTTACCCCGAAATGCCACTTTCGTGTGAACATGAGTTTTCGCCCCTCGACTGGCACTTGATCCTCCAGACCCTCACCTACTTTCTGTCTCGGGGCAGTATTGGACCCATTAAACAATTCTGCCATCATTCACATGACTACCAATACTGATTTGTTTGAGTAAGAGCGTGATTGACAGTTCTAAAGTCATTCTCCAGTGCGGTGACCCTTTTATCAAGAAGACATCCTTGGGGCGCTATTACTCCTGTCAGGGGGATGGAGCAAACACAGGATTTATGCTGTATACCACTGGCCGAATGTGTTATTTCCACTGATGGGGCACTTCAGAGCATTTCTAATAATAGACTGCGTCTAGCCGGTATCGCTCTCCCACTGCCCTCTCCGCTCCACCTTGTACAAAACAAAACAGTCCATTAAAATGCGCGAAAGGCAAATTTCATCCTCACCACTGCAGTGTAATGCAGTTCTAAAGGCAACTCACTGAAATTTCCCACACCGAGGTGCTTTGTCAAGACGAATTGCTACGCAATCACATCGAAGATTTTGAAGTCATCTAAGTAATCACCTTTTTCCATACTCTCTTGCCGCCTTACTTTCAAGGGCACACCCAATCCGAGTCCATCGATGTGCTTCGGAGTATTCCACATTATCCCAATGGAGCAAGGAAGTTAGTCTTAATTGTGTTTATCGCTATAAATAAATTCTGTCAGTTTTGTGAATCCTACCTTGTAAGTTGTGTGTGTGTGTGTGTGTGTGTGTGTGTGTGTGTGTACACTCGTGTATTTGTGTGACTATAAGATAAGAGGAGCCACACCCTCCAATATCCGTGTCACAGCATCAGAACACTCTCTGTGCCATCACCTTTAAACAAAGTTAAACTGTACAATCTCAATTAAACTGTTCAAAGCACAAAATAGCCCTATTTATTTCCTCTTTCTACTATTTTATTTAAAAAAAATCCTGTTTTCCATGAGTACTGCCACCTGACTGGTCAGTCTAATCACCGGGATTCACCAGCTCCGAAGTCAAAGTTATCCCTCACCCATCCCCTCCCCTCCCGCCCTAGATGCACAGATTCAAAATGTAAACATCTACAAGGTGACAAATAAACATAACACTTGCCTGTGTATTTATATGTTCAACAGTTAAGATCCTAGTTGATCTAGCATGAGAAATGCCGACTCAAAGTGACACATTTCATCTCTTTGGTGACACAGGAAAGATGTGGACTAGGTGGTTGCTGGACAAATCACCTCTCTCCATTCCATCAAAGCACACAGGGACAATAAGGGCGGAAAATAAATATTCTTTTTTGTTTAGAAAATGAAGATTAGAAAATGCACAAGAGCCTACAGGCAAAGCAGCAGTAGCATTGGTAGTAGGAGGGTATCATCAGTAGGTAGTGGTCATCGCTTCGATCACTCGTAGTCGCGATCTCTGGCTCGTACGTAGTTGTAGAGGCAGATATCCTGTATACACCGACAACGAAAGTGATCTCGTACTTGGGTGTCAGTACTGGGCATGAAGGAGGAGAATGACCACTCGTAGCAGCCGTATTGTTGACAGAGTTGAAAGCACTCAGCTCCTGTTGGCACGGTACATTTGAAATTTCCCGTCACTGCAACAGACGAGATGAGAGGAGTACTTACCACTGACTGGTTGAACAGAGTGACAGTAGACGAAGGGGTTTAAAAATTTACCATGAGGATCACTCACTCTCATCATAGGTGTTGTTCTCACAGGGTCGAGAGAACTTCAGTCCATGAACGTAGTAACTCGCTGAAATGAAGAGGAGGAGGTGGAGGAGGAGAGAGAGCAGAGTGTGGAGTGCCTACTGAAGGAAGGAAGGGGGAGATGGAGTAAGGATGCGGACTTACGTCTACGAGATGAGACAAACGGAATGAGAAGGAGAAGAAGAGAAGCTGTGAGAAGTCTTTGAGCCATGGCCATTTCCTGAGATGCGTTTGTTTCAGTATGTGGGAGGCACTTGACGCTGGACGGTTTAAATGGCGCGGCTCCGGTGGTGCGTCAAATGCGCTGGCCAATGGGATGGGAGAGGAGAAGGAAGAGGCGAGGCGAAGCGAGGCGAGCCTTAGGGAAGGGGACAGGGTAGGTGGGCAGGTATGCATCTTGTCAGATGAGATAGTAACATCCATTCCTTTTTTTCCCTCCTCTCTCTTTCTCTCTCTCTCTCCTCTCCTCTCCTTTCCTCGTGTGGGTGAGTTAAAACCCACCACTCAAGATCGGTCCCTTCCCCTCTGTACCTCTCTGGCCGTGCTCAGTATCGCCTCCGCTTACTGCCATGCAAACTGTCAATTTATTTATTACCTCTGGTTCATCCATTTTATGCCTAGTCATTAATTTGCCCCTCGTAATGTTGTTTTGAATGGTGGGATGTGTTCACTGTGTTGACCCCTAATCCTGGATTGCATTCATTACCGTAATAAACGAGATGGGCTGAATCTATTTATTTCCCCATTTGTGTTGTCAGTTTTTGCGATCACAATCACCATAACCTGACAGTATATTTACAACATCACCTCTCGAACTTTTGGCCAGTCTGATAGGAGTCGCGTGCTCAATGATGCGAGGGAGAGAGGGCGAGGTAACTTGAGAGTCTATTTTATGTCAGCCTCCCACCCTCTATACCACTTACCAATTCAGGAGAGGTAGGTTGATTCGATCCTCGGGTAGGAAAATATCCACCAACCTTGAATAGCATTTGCCTCATAGTGGAGCCGTCTCGGGGCTACCTCGCTCCAGACGTCGAGTGTGTGTGTGTGTGTGGGTGTGTGTCCGATTCTCTTACGCGTCTTTGAGAAGGACCTAGTATGTGATGCCTCCTGAAAGCGACGGTCTTCTACAATTGATGTTAGAGAAGCAGACATGGGTAGACTATACATTCCACGTCGGCAGAAAGGCAGACATTCACTACTCCACCCACCCACCCACCTACCTCATGCTACTAAGAGAGGTGCGGGAGAGGTAGAGAGACGACTGACAGCAGACCCGCCTACGCTTTTAATCTCCTTGGCATGATACTTCAATGCCTACCATTGTTGTCTCTGTCAGAGTAAGTTGGACATCAGTGATTCCAATAAAACCCCGCCCTCACTTGTGAGCCCAAGCTCCCGCCCCTTTCACCAAAAGACGAGACAACTGTATTGTTACGAGACAAAAGTGGTATTATTAGTGTAAAACAAATGCATCGACATACGTACATACGTATAAACAGGATCGGTGTTAATTGTAGTAGTAGTAGGTGTGTAAAGAGACAGTCTGGACTCTTGATGGTAGTCATGACACCCGAAACTGACCGCCGCAAGAACTTTCCAGTCCGTCGTTCGGTGTGAAAGTCGCTTTGTCTTAACCAACTGCCCGGGGACGAGACAAGAATTGGATCGATGGGTGAAGCTGACATTCACAGACACTGTGGCTGCTTCTGCTACCGAAGCTAAGCCCAATCCCGACCCCGGCTCAAGAGTAGGCCCGATCCTTAGCCCGAACGTAGTTGTAGAGGCAAATGTTCTGCACACACCGACATCGATAGTGCTGGTGCAATTGGGTGTCTGTACTGGCCATGAAAGAGGTGAACGACCACTCAAAACAGCCGTGCTCCTGACAGAGGGCGAAACACTCCGCTCCTGTCTTGACCATACACTTGAAGTTTCCTGTGCCTGCACAGCGAAAAGGAAGAAAGGTAATGATTATCAAACTAGAGTAAAATATGAGACGAAGAGCTACTTAGCATGCTTCAAAGTCACACTTACTTTCATCAATCGGGTTGTTTTCACAAGGCGGTAAGAACTTGAGATTTTGAACATAGAGACTTTCTACAAAAGCACAAAATAGGCGACATAAGATGTGTTCGCGGCTAAGGCAAAGTTGACAGGCAATGTTAATTCAGTAACTTACGTCTAGCGGCGGTGATAGAGACGAGGCAAAGTAGTAATCCGAGAAAGTAGTTGAGTTTCTGCATTGCGAACTTTTCGTATAGTGAGAAAAAGGAGAATGTTGGATAGCATACAGATGCGTGTATTTATACGCCTACTAGGTTGAATTCCTGTTCGCCAACCAATAAGAACTCGAGTTGGCGCACAAGGTCGTCGAATAGGATTGCGACTGCACGTGTGCGCGCAATACGAAATGTGCGGGGTGTCGATAGCCCCGTGGGTGAATGCGTGCGGACGTGCATACGCAGCACACGCACGCATATGACCTTGAAACTGACGCTGTCTTCACTCGGCGTGAGAGCTGCACTCGTGCTCTATTGGGCACATGAGCGGTGTTATGGTTGTTGGATGTCCCTCCAATCAAATACTAATACCCTAAATTTACACATCTTCTGATTCAAACATTTACTCGCTTTCTTCTCTCTCACTCTTTTTATCTTAACTTTCCGAAATTTTCTTAAAAATATTTTTTAAAGTCGAATCAGTAGTTCTGGTTAATTCGACTATCCAAAGTTAAGGAGACGCCTCTCACTCATGCGACAATGAGGCACTTTGGAAGTGAAACAACAGTCGCATTGGTTTTTTGAATGATAAGTTGTGCAAGATGTGTCAAAAGTGCTCAATGAATGTTAGGCTAGCTTTCTTCTACTCGATAAGCTTTTACAATGTGGCTCTGCAGTCCGAAAAGAAGCAACTATTTGCCTCTCAATTTTGTACAACTTTTCTGCTCATAAATTGACCATATGCTTTCCAGTAGGAACTAGTACTGAACCTTTGATGGAAATCTGCTCTAAAATGGTTCGCCATATGGGCAGCTCTCGACATGAAACAAACATGATTTCATATATTTTATAACAGTAAGCACTGGAACAATCTTTAATTATGCAAACAATTCCCAAGCTCCACAAATAGGCGAAGTAGTTGGGGAGCCTAATTAGAAGACCTACGCAAATTGTATGACCAGCCTTATAATTAACCGAGGTAAATTAATTTTCACCCTCACAAATGCTTGAGACAAAGGATGGAAGTACCTGACCTATGAAGGAAAAATGTATCTCCTTTCTAACCTTAGGAAGTCTATTTTCGTCAAACTTATTGCGCGCACATACGTACTATAAATGTGGCAGAATGATAGAAATAACTTAAACACCCTGTCAACGTGGCGCGGTAAGTGAGCTCACACATGCGTATGTGTATATATACACACATTAGAGCACGCAGTCGTGGGTGTGCTTCACCACCAGATTACAATGTTGGCGTGGTAGTATCGAGTGAGGGTCCCTCCCTTATGCCAGTTTGCTGTTTCCTCTAAGCGAGAATTTGTTTGGGTCGTCAGATAAGGCGACATTTAGTTAACTCCTCAGAATTGTGCAATCAGGTGATTCACACGCACCGCATATGACTCCACTTTAACCTTTTGATGTGTGCATCTCACGTGGCCACCCGCTTGCGCCTATCACAACCTCACAGATCGTTCTGTATGCGTGTGGGATGACCATGTAAAGCAACAATTAATGCTAACTTACCTTTTCTTGTCAAAGAAACTACACTTTGCCTATTCTCTACTTGAACGCCTAGTATATCGAGGGATACCAATGATTGCCTGGCTCCGGAGGGTTTTTTTCAAGCTATTATTGCTGAGCGATAACTCATTACCCACTCCAGAGGCATAAAGGCGGGCGCCTCACTATACATTCCATTGCCACTTGATAAGTTCTAGTGTCGGTGGTGGAGGTGGGCCATTATTACCGGCCATTATTACCTGTTCTTGGTTGTCTTATTGCCCCAGTCACAATAAAACAGTCTTCAAGAGTGGGGCCAACAGCTGTAGCTATTATATCGGGGGAATGTTGAAGTACATAGCACGGCCTGGCATTTTCACATCACAAAAAACTCACATCCTCTTAGAGCCACTTCTAGACTCGAGTTTAGCTTTACTGCGTTCTCCCTTTTTTCCCAGTCTAGAAGCGAATCAGTGCTTTTCCAAATAAAAGTCTAGCAGACTTTGCCAGGGCTTACTCCTCACAATTTTGGAAGTAGGCTTGACTTTCACAGTCCTTCACATTATTGTTACTCCATCTCATCCAGCCAGGAGCAACGTAGACTAAAACACATGTGAAGTCGAAGTGGACCTTGGTGCTTTAGTTCCAACCAATCAGAATTGTTGTAGCCGCCTCAAGACTACAAGTATTGAATTTGTGAGCTCGAATAAACAGGGCGTCATATTAATGCGACGCTAGTGCATGAAGTGTAAAGTCACTTTGCCAGATGTTTCTACGCTTCATCGGCTTAAAACATGACTGATTAATCAGATGGCTGAGTTTGGTTGGCACAACCTTGGTAGTTCATCTGACAATGGCGTTATGGAGGTTAACAGGTTGAAACCTGACTGTTTACTATAAGGGGGTGGAGCTGACCCTCCTTTCTCATGCACACACACACACACATACACTCAACCATTTCACCACCCTCTGTTGGCTGTTTCATCGGCTTTTTTCGGTGCGCCGGACGAAATTTGATGCTCCGCTTGTTTGACCCAGTTGGTGGATCTCCGGTCAACGGTGATAATTCGCCTCTTCCTCCTCCTCCACCTTCTCCGTCTGTCCAACCGTGAGAGTGATGGCGAACTAGACGAAGAGCCATGTGAAGGTTGAAGTGACTCACTTCCACTGCGTGGGCGTGTTTCGGCAGTACTTTCCCGCTCCTCTCGCACCACCTTCTAATTGATGTCCAGATTGGCATGCTACAAGCAAATGCAGTTGTCGCCGCCTATGACAACACCCATTTTAAATTTGGACAAATGTTTGCGTGACAGCGATATTGTAGTTGTGTTTTTGACTTCACGAACAAAAGAAAGACTTGACACCCCGTCGTTTTTAAAGGAATTAATTTGGGCGACTCACGATCTCTCTACTTACCCATTGGTGACGAAGAGAAGGGTGAGGCTTCGATGGAGGTGATAATCCTACTCCTTCCAGATGGTTTCCTCAACTGTGGATCATCGAGAATGAGCTCGGGAAAGAGGTGTTGGGAACTAAACTTTATCGAGGCCTACTTAATAGATCGGAGGTTGGCGAATCCGCCGGAGGAGATTTTTACATTCGTTTCAGATGAGTTCATTAAATGCGAGCCAATGCAAATGGGCTCAGGAAAGAGGTGTTGATGAAACCTAACTTTGCCGAGGCCTCCTTAATGGATCGGAGGTTGGTCCAATAGGTCCATGGTTTGACTTGGGCGAAGAGCACATAAAATACCCCGTGAACACGAAATTTTTGCCCACTGACCTTCAAGGACATGACCTCAGGGTGAGAATGTACAATTCCCATTTGAAACAGAAGGCAGTTTTTGTGTGGTAGAGGAGGTAGGATTGCATCGGGGTTGAAGTATAGGCAAAATCCATCATCGAGGGCACAACCAACAGCCTTTTCAAGATTCCGCCCCAAAAATCCTACCAAAAATGCCTTTTTTTTTGGAATCTGCACTCCTTTTTTTCGTTACTACTACCATCACCTTCTCCACCTATTTTTGTATTCTTTTATTTAGAATAAAGTAGACCCAAATTTAGACGATCTCCCTCCACACTACCATTCTTAGGGTCGGTAGCTGGGAATTTGGATCCCATTTGGAACCAAGACGACTTCCATTGGTTGGTAGTTTTTGAATCCTCGTCAGTAGGAAAGCACGATTTCCTCACATTTCATCTCAGCTTGCCCCTCCGACTGACACGGAGTCGGAGGTGAGCATCACGTAGGCACAATGATAAAAGCGAGTACCTGCCCTTGAAAAGCCTCCTCCCGAGTCACCGATACTTAACTTGACTTCTTTGATCCTCCAACCTTTCGTGCCAACTATCTAATTGGCGTGAAAATTATACTGGCAAGAGATAGGTATTGCTTTCACCTCTGCCATATTTAGACCATGGGCTGTTTTACGTGACCATAGAAAGGTGAAGAGGGTTGAAGTATGCATATCATGCATGCCAGAAGGAGAAAGTGTTTCTCCACTCCCAACTGGGACAATTAATGTCTCCCCTTAGACAGGAAGAATTCAAGTATGCACGTTTGTTACAAGCGGTGTTGCAACATATTCGACGGTTTTCATACTTTGGGGCGAGAGTGGGAAAGAATGGGATGTCATTACGTTGGTTTGGAAGGTTAAGTCACCAGTGCATTCCTTCTTTTTCCCGTCTTTTGATTTATCTATACATGGAGGCTCCTCTCCCTGATAGGATGTCTGTACGGAAGTAGGTGAGATCTTAAAGGGGAAGTGTAAAAATTTTATGATATTGCAACTTCTGGCCATTGATGCACAAGGTCTTCCTTTATTCCGTGCACGATAGGGGAGGAGGCAGGGAGAAAGTGACCTCCACACCCACTGGAATGTTTTATTATTCCCCATAAGTTATGGCATTCAACAACTGAAAAGGTGTAATTATCCTCTGACAGGGAGGCTCCTGCATCCATTTTATTGTTGTAAACAATAAAATGCATGCGACATACAATTTGGTGTAGCCACAGCCCTCGTAAGTGAGGATAAAACGGATTATACAGTTGTGGAAGGAGACACACATTTGCAAATTCCTTTTCAAGTAAAAAGAGGACAATTTCTAGATCGTCATTGCCTGTTGAGGAAGAAATGTTGTTAGGAAGTTGGCGGTAAATGGAGAAAACTTTCGTAGCCCCGGGATTAATCATCGCCCCGCATGGACGTGACCTCAGGTTATGGGTTCATCAACTGTGCAACATCAGCACACCATGGCACCAACGGGAAATTGAAATCTTGTCAAAGATAAATAAACACTTTTGTTGGAAGAGGTGGGAACAGAAAATCAACAGAGGATCACTCACCTGTCTACTTCTAGATCTGCCTGCTTGCCTACCTGTCTAGCTGTCTACCTGCTCATCTATCTACTTTTGGATGAGATCCCCTAGGATATCAGTTGATAGTATAGGCTAGCATGGTGGAGACGTCTATTCACGAGTATGGAGGCGCCTTCGTACTCACGGACACTGGATTATATGGTTGCCTCCAATCTCAATCTGGATCATATCTTTATCACATGGATATGACCTTCAATGAGGGGTATAAAACAATAAAAAAAGTATTCACTTCAAAATTGTATTCAAGCTGCCCCACCCTCCTCTCCGCCCCCTTCCTCGTCCAGAAGTCAACTTTCCAAATGTGTGTGCGGTGGGTGTTGGCATGAAGCTGTGAAATTCTAGATTCACACGAGGCGTAACATGAATCATACACACAACATAGAGATGATGAAGGTGTTCATGAAGGCCCTGGCATGCTGCCAAAGTCGAGGAGACAAAGGGGGGCGTGACAGGAGTGCGGGAGGGAGGAGGTGGGAGGGAATCTCAATAGGTGACACTTTTACACCCACGCGACATATGACACCATCACCCTTCCAATCGACTGTCCATTACTAAATTAAAGTGACTTTCCATTAGTAAAATTTGATCCTTTTTTTAATGTAGGTATCAGGGTTTGTGGATTTTTGTTTATATTCGACTTGGTCTACTGAGGCTTAGCAAAGAAAAAAGAAAATTTTGGGCCCAAAGTTCACCATTATGACAATAAAGTCATCATACATTTGGTTTTTAAAGTGACATGGACCTTGATAGTCGGTGCGGGAGCCTGACGATGGCGCCGTCTTCGACACCATCTCTTGTATTCTTCCTCTATTTAGGTTCCAAGAGCGGCTGGGTAGGACATAAGACGGACTACCACCTTAAGTTGTCCGCTGTAAATGTTGGGAGGAGAAGGGTGGTGAAATTGGGCAAACCTAAGCCCGCCCACCGATGAGATAATTTTGGGTCTGCGAGATTGTACTTTTGTGTTATCAGTAGACAAGACCGTCTAGACAATTAGTGGAATTTTTATTCCCTAAGTTGTCCCAAAAAATCAACCTAAAGAAGGGAAGGAACCTGGTCAAATGACTGCTACTGACACGTTCGTTGTCGATGCCTCAAGGGGAAAGCCGACCGACATGAGACATTCAGGTGGCCTGTTGGACCAAGGTGACACCAGTGATTTTTCATTTACTACCCTAAAACCAAAAAAACTTGTGAATTATTCGTTTTTTAAACCCATTTTGATCTGATTGGGTGCTGCTGATTGCCAATGGGATCGTGAGGAGCACGTGTCAAGTAATTGTGACGCTGAGATGACTTGTTGTTGTCTTACTCAGACAAACAGCTTCATTTCGTCCACAAGCCCCACCTCCTCCATTATACCGTCAAAATGACATCATGGAATCCCGTGTACCCATTGGTTGCAGTTAAGTGGGGAGACACAAGAGACCTCGAAGGTAACCTAAGCAACCATTGGATGGTGGGCTTCAGAATAATTCACTACATTAGCTCAAAGGGCAGTTTGATTACGCCCACTTCTTCACGGGAGTGGACAACTACGCGAGGTAGTGATAAATCCTTCTTCAGAAGCACCCTTCCTCATTAACCGCTTCAGGGCGAACTCGGGCTCTGGACTTTTGTAACTGGAGATGGTAACGATGAAACTCTTGGATAGAAGAACACTCCCCTCAAGAGGTGCAGCATTACCATCAACTCACTTGCCCTCTAATTCAATCATCGGTGAGTTAGCATTCAGGCGGTCTCATTAAGGAGGACTTCTGCGACGTTGGTGGAGGTCGGATTACTGCGTAGAAAGGCATAAAACTCTCCTCCAATTAATTCCTCTTCTTCTTGGCACAATGCAGTGGGTGAATTCCATGCTCAATTAGCTTCTCCCAAAGTCAAGGTGAGCGATTGTTGATTTGGCTGCTGGTGTTTTTCTTTTCGCCTTATTCAAGGTGACTTCAAAACCACCTGAAGTTAAGTGCTTGCCAAACCTGTACACCGGAGCTTATAGGCAGATCCACCGAAGTACAATTTGACGTGTTCTTTCACCTCATGGGTGGATCACGAACAGAGTGCTCTTTTAGTTTCATGTTGTCAACACCTCCATAGTAATGTTCCGCCTGGCTCTTGTCACGCCACCAGATTGCAGTGTGTCTGTCGGGCCCTGGTTGTCATGGTGGTGTGCAAAGTTTGCGGTCATTGCGGTTTGCTTACTCATAAACATTCGGTGTGAAAAATGTAAAACCACTTTTTTCTTGCCTCTATACCTTAAATAAAATAAAGGAGTTAAGTGGTACTTGTCAAGGTTGTTTTGTGGTGTTTGTGTGCAGTGTCACGTATATGTGACATCCCGATCACCATTCCAGGGGAAGAACTCCAGCCATTTGCTTGCGTATATCTGGAATGCGGCTTCATATCAGGCGGAGGGAAGTCTCCAGAGGAGCTGAAGGGGAAATGGGTGAATAGTCGTTTCGCATGCTATTAAAAGTAGCTCGAAAATGTCCCCCCACAATTTGTAATGCGAAAACTGGGCCTTTTCCATTGGTTACAACGGGATCAGATAAGTTTTTATGCTTTTTCCTTCAGTAATGCCTTTTAGATAAAAACATGGATTTATATCAAAGATAAACCTTGATTCAAACAGTGAGGCTTTGGGCTTGCGATAGGTGGATTATGAAGAGGAGATTAATGGGTTGTTTGGAGGTCCTCCCTTCCTTCAGCGATATAACTACAAAGCCTGTCAAAATTTGCCTCCATATAGTGCCACTTTGACTCATTGTTTAGCTCTTCGGTACGGCAGCGGGCCGCTCAGACCTCCGCCGGGCGGCGCGGGCTTTGGGGCGCGCCAGAAGACCCTTAGCCCTTAAGCACCTTGGAAATGCTTGCATGCATCCCTTCTTATTTGGGGAATTCTCGACGCTCTACTCTCATCTGGTGTCAGAGAATCGACCAATGTCACATTTGATAAGGCTTTACATCTTTCATTTTCTTGAAAAGAAGTCTAGAGGTGGTGGATAGATAAAGAGGGGTTGGATTAACAAATGGAGTCATTACCAAGGGATCAAAGGAAAAATGAGTGCCACACGCACTTAGGGAACTTAATGGCTCAAGTAAGTCATGCTGCTCCTATATGATTGCCCTAAGACTTGAAGAATTTGGCATACACGCCAGTGCTTTACATTTCACCAACTTTTTTGCAAGAACGGCCACCGTAAACTGATGTGATCAGCATGTCACATATACGTGACACTGTGCACAAACACTATCAAACGACCTTGACAAGCATCAAAAGTCGAAAAGGTAGTGTAAACATAAAGCTTGCCAAAATTTGCCTCTACTTGTAAAAAATACTTTAACTAGTTATTTGACTCTTAAGTTTGGCAACGGGCTGCTTAGGCCTCCGCTAATGCGCCTCCGCCTAGCGGCACAAACTCCAAGCCACACCGAAAGACCTCCAGCCCTTATATGCTTTAGCAATGCGTATTCTAGCTAAATAGTATGTCCCCTCCCTTCTTCGGGGAGGTTTTTACGCTCTACGCCCATCTTCTGATCAGAAGATCGACAAATGTCAAATGTGATAATAGTTGTGAATATAATGACGTGCTGGGCAATTTAGGGTCTATGAGCACTAATTTCAAAAGGCTTATAAGACTTCACGCCTAGAGCTTGCCTTTCTGGAAAATAAGACCTGAAGTGGTGGATAAGTGGAGGCACTGGATTGACAAATGGAGTCATTATCAGGGGTTCAAGGGAAAAAAGGGTACTACACACACACCCCGCTACGTGATTGTTCAAATAAGTTAAGCTGCTCCTGTGTAATTATCTAAAAACCAGGAGCATTTAGCATCCACACCAGTACTTCATACTCAACCAATATTGGCTCAACAACAGTCGCTATAAACTAATGTGGTACGTGTGTCACACATACGTGACGTGAAACAAAAACACCATAAAATGACCTTGACAAGTGCCAAAACCCTGCCAACATTTTTCTTTGCATATCATCAGAAGGTGGTGACAGATTATTACATTACCAAAATGAAAGAGTAGTAATTGTGTAAGAAATATTTTAACTGTTTATTTGACTTTTAGGTTTGTTAAGAAGCGTCTTAGGCTTTTACCTGGCAGCCTCAACTCTGGGCCACAACAAAAGACCTCAAGTCCTTGCGTGCCTCGGCGGTGGATATTATTAACGGGTGGCATGTCTCCTCTCTTCTTCAAGGCGGCCTCGACGCTCTAAACTCATCTTTTGGTGCGAAGATCGTCCACTGTCACATACAATACATGGAGGGACGTAACGACGCCTTGGATACTTTAGTGATTATAAGCACCAATTTTAAGTATGGCATGAAACTTTGTGTCTGTGGGCTCAGTTTCCTGAAAATGAGCCTCAATTTAATGTATACTTCTAAATGTTGAATTGACAAATGGAGTCATTACCAAGGGTATCAAGAAAAAATGGGTACCACACATTCCCTGCTACTTGATTGTTCTAATAAGTCATTCTGCCCCTGTATAATTATTCGGAGGCCAATTTCACTTAGGATCCGCGTCAGTGCTTTATGATTCACCAATTTTGGTGCAACAATAGTCATTACGAAGTGATGAAACCAGCGCGTCACATATATGTGACTCTGCACAAAAGCGCAATAAAAAGACCTTAGCAAGCTGCAAGTGGTGTTAGTGTGATAAAAAATAACCGTATGCGTTAAAGTTACTTAAGGAAAACATTATTAGACTAAAATGAAGAAAAATGGAAGATTTTTATTTGATAGAAACAGTTGGCATTGAAAGCTTTGGATACTTTGTGCGCTAGAACACATAAATTAGTTTGATTTAGTTTATTCGGGTCAATCAAGTTAGAGGCGCTATAGAAAGGGGATTGAGCGCCAAACAAGTAAACATAAACATCCTTTGTTTTGGTCAGAAGTCAGTAAGTACACCGCCTAGCTGCTCCCCTTGGCTATTGACGCGACTTCAACGGACGTTCATTTAAGGTGGGTATGGAGTTGGCGTCAGTTTGATGTGTCCGGCCGTGATTGGCACTGTGGAGCATATCCAGTGAAAAGCTAATGCACACCTCTGAAACCATGGCGGGTGGTACCTAGCCATTTTGCGTCACTTGAAATGCACACAGACTCCACTAATGCTACCTCTCCACCATTTCCTCCCTCTTAACTGCTTGTCATTTTATTTATGTGGAAGTGAACAGCATTTGTTTTAAGTGTTCACCTAACCATGGGGCTTGGCTGGCACCTTAGCGGCATGATGTTCTGTTCATGCCCTTCCATCGGCTTTTCATGCTTTAGGGTGCGACAGTGACGAACAAATTTCCTACAATGCAACACAATTCCCTCAACTTTTGATTAAAGTTTTTTTAGATAATATGGTTCTAAAAACAATGGAAAGGGCCATAAAAACAGGAATGTTCAAATCACTGCTAAAGCACACAAATTGTACTACTGATATACTTAAGTAGCACTAATCCACAACAATAAGCGATCTGATTCACCTTGAGAGCATGCTCTACAATTAAGAAAAGACCTTAAACTTGCCCAATTTTCTTGTGAGATGGTAAATATTGCACATATTGCGAGTGGTAGTCTTCTTTAGGATGGATTAAATAACTGGGATTTGCACCCACCCCTGGTCGAGAGGTGTCCGATGTACAAGCGGTTGCAGTGCATGATGTCTTTAACATATACTCTGAGGTAAACAAGATCCAGTGTCCTTTTAATGTAGAAAATTACATTCGGAAGAATAATAAAATTTTCCTCCCTGTTCGTCTCATGAAACATAAACACTCCGATGTCAAGTCGTGTTTACGGAGCAAAATAATTAATCACAGGTTCTAGAAAGTTTTAAACACACACACACACACGCATTCAAACAAATGTGCGCTCATCAATACAGCAGACCGAATGGGAGCGGGAGAAAAAAGCAGGAATTGTGTTTATTTACGCTGAAAATACACATACACACAGACACATGATCGTAACCGCACAATTAGGAGCAGTAGGAGTCACTTCTTTCTGTAATCGCATGCTCTTTCATGCTGACGTTAGTAAGGACAGCATTCACAGGAGCCCTAGGACAGCTTTTATTGTGAATTTGCTTGCACTAGAAACATTCTCGTGGCTGAACGCACTGCCAACTTCAAAGCAAGTCATGTCTGCCTGTTCAGCTCTCAATTGTGATAGGAAATCGCTAGAGACCTCCGCTATTGTACTCGCTCCGCGTAGCCTAGCCTTTTATTCCAACAATTAGCCTCTTAGGCCTTCGACTTCAGGGAAGTTTAGGAGTGCTACAACAGCCGTACGAATGTCTAGACATGACCGCGGAGCATAAAATATCTGAACTGCAAGTAAATTAGTGATCTAACTCCCGCCAATTAAATAACTAATTATCTAAGTTAAACGGCTCAACTCCTTGGGCCTCTCATTCCATTCCCTTTGCTCCTCACAAAGTGCATAAATTTTTTCTTCATAAAATTAGCAATCCTTCCAACCAAAACCGACCACCCAAACTGTAGTACGCATGTATCTAGCAGGAATTTCACGAAGACATTTTCTTACAATCCATGGCCACAGGTTGCACAGCGATTTCTCAGCACAAATCTCCCACAAAATAATAAACTTAGGAAGGTTAGCAGAGGGGAGAGAATAGGGACAGGAAGAGGAGGGAGATAGGAATGGGGGTAGTGGGAAGGGTGAAGGCAAGATGAAGGAGGAGCAAGAGACGAGCAAGTAGAAGTGTGCCATTGTTGGCGTTGATTCTGTTCCATAGCGAAGTGACGTATTTGACTATGCGCCTAGGGATGATGGTGATAGTGACGATAATGTAGACATACGCATCTATTAGTTCTTGAAACAGACGGCTTTGACGGCTAGACTCAAGGTGCTTCTACCCGTATGGTCAAAGTCCTTCACGGTGAAATCGATAATTGGAAGCAGCTGAGTATCGCGGGCCTCAATGCGCATCTTAGTGGAGGTTCCAGGTTGACGATGCTAAAGTGCCAAAACATCACGAATTAACTCGACATTCTACTTAAATAGCTATAAGTAGACTTTTCAGCTCACTCTGCAACCGTCGTACTCAACAGCAATGCTAACATCGTGCCTACGGAAAGAGCTTTCAAAATCGATCTTTTCCATGTAGTTGACACTAGGACCGTGGCGTGTGCCCTTAGTCAGGTCAATAACCCTGCCATTGTGAGCCAGCAATGAAGTAGCCTTGGACATGTCAACTTCACCGGTGTCCCAGTCCATATCGCCGCCAAAGATGGTGGTGCCCTCACAGAAGAACTCGAGTTCTTGTGTGGCGAAGCGATGTTGGCTACGTAGCAAGTTCATTTGGGTGTGCGGACTTTGATCATGGAGCTGGTTTAAGGAACAAAAGAGTGTGTTTTAAGGCAACGGTAGACAGGATGCGCAATTCCAGGTGACCAAAACCTACATCAGGCGGGCTAATGCCATTTTCAACGAGTAGACGACTTTGCCAGTAGTCTGAATCGCTAGAACGCGGTTTCTTGTAGGTTGCGAGGTTCTCCTAAGAAGGGAATAAGAAGTATTAGTTGAAGGACACAGTTTTAATGCTGCTGTGACTGAAACGTTTGCTTGGAAGTTGCTATGGCCTGTACTAATAAGCGATTAAAAAAACTCGCAGTTCTATTTGAAGATAAAAAGGAAAATAGTCTTGCCGATGCGACGCCGGTAGAGAGACAGGTTTCAACCGATCCATCTTCATGGAAGATGCATTCCGCCTTAACAGCGTCCGAAGGTGAACCACCGTTGGGATCAATCCAGTAACTAAAAAGGAATACTACTGATTTAGATTTTGAGTAGCGAATAGACTTTCTCTTTATTAGAGGATACTCAAAGGTGTAGAAGATTAATGGACAGAAACGATAGACAAATGAATTGAGATGTATTTTATAGGAATCCTCCAAAAACTTTCCAGTGCCTGACCGCTATATGCCACTGTATCAAGGCTTTATACAAGAATGGGAAAAAATCACCAAAAATCAAGGCAGAAGAGCCCTATGATGGCTAATGCAGACGAGTAGCAGCTACGAGGTCTGCTTATATACATAGCTCTCTTATCATTCCTCAGGCATACAGCATTTGGAGACTGACTCAGTGCCAAGAGAAACTGCCCTGGATACAATTTGAAGTGTCTCCGTTCAAATCTCGATTTAATTGTGGCCTAGGCAACTTACGTGTCATTACGAGCGAACTTATTGTTCAGCTTAATGTCCTTGCAGCTGGGAGCAGGGTACTCCTGACTGTTGCCCGATGGTTTTAGCAGACGCTGCGCCTCCTTCCATAACTTGTCAATGCGGTCGAAGAGAGCCATGTTCAACTCGGGTAAAGTAATCACTGCGGGTAAAACAGAATGACTAGATAAAGTGAATTTAAAAAACCACATTGAAAAAATAAAAAGCGGATTTTAGATTCATCCAGTCTGCTATATTTAACCTCTGGAATGTCTGTGTGAAAGAAAAAGAATGAAAAGAGGTGTGTAGTGCATTGCTTAACTTTGAGGGATCTTGCACCCTCTACAGATTGTACTTCGGTTCCACAGCACAGTTGTTGGGTCAGACCTGTAGTCCTTCATATTGGCGTGCCTCTTTACAACTTCATGGTAGACTGCCATCACTATAGCACGAATTATTTTTATCTATTAAAAACGATTTTAAAAATGTATGCAACTTCAAGTTTGGTGCTTTTCTAAAGCTCACTTCAAAGGGCAATAAAAATCTAGAACCTCTACGTGGTAGCCGCCATTGGGAAGGATTCCAGTCAAGATGAAATCACTAGGCTATCACAAAATGGGAAAGTTTGGATAGTTGGGGTCCCGGAGTTTCTTAAAAACAATACAGAGGTACATTAAACTTGTCATGTAACGATCTTTGGTCCGTGCCAGCAGCCCTCTAGCAGACCTTTATCCCTGGAATAAATGCTCTATTCAAGTATTATAGCGCATCTCGCCTTTGGGAGAGTGTCAGGACTCTGTATTGGTGGAATTGGTGGGGGGATTCCGATTTTAAAGGGCAACCACCCCAACCTCCATCCCGGAAAGTTAAAACTCAGCAAGATGGAAGAGTCTGTGATGAGAAGGACGTCTGTCTTCGGCAACCACCCTAGTCTCTTCTTCCAAGGAAGCATTACTGGCCGTGAACCATCTGGGAAAGTCCCTCACAAAGCTGTCGATGAAGATGTTAATTAAGTGAAAATGCGATACCTCCTCCGCTTCTTTAACAGCTAAATAGGATCCAGAAAAACACATGACCAAGTAGCAATGAAGTGAGAACAAAGTGGCAAGGCGGGACAGATGCAAAGCCCCAACCATCTGCTTTTGGATTGATGGTGATATGAGATGGTTAACATATTTTCCTTCCTCTAAGCAGGATGGAAATCAAAATCCAACGAGATTGCCAAGAGAAGTCAGTGACGGTGCTATTTGATATCTTCTCATTTCCACCCAAATTTGATGACCGGAGCGATCACTTTGTGATTGTCTTTCTTACAGCATCGACTACTTTGAGGTTGCTGACGTTTGAGGTTGATAAAGGTAGGATACTTTAGACGACGTTTGAATGACGAGAGGAGCTGAGCAATATTTTGATTGTTCACCTCTTTGTTTCGGTTACGCTGGCACTCAGGGCTCCGCTGTTGTACCTCCGCCCGGCTACATGGTCTACTATGACTTTTCGACTCCATGAAAGACTCGAGGCGCTACAACGATGGCTTTACAATAATCTTTTAGGTGCAAAAAATCCGAAATAAGAAAGTAAATGTAAGAAAATTATAAAACTTCATCTAGGAATTCAGCCAAACTTATTAAAAAGTAAGAATTGATGAGAGTTGAATAAAGGACAAACAGTAGTAGTAAATGGACAAGAAGCACACGCCTTACCCTGGTTGGGATCAGGAGCCTGTCGACGTCTGCGGTTAATGGTGTCTTCCACATCGTTGGGCGCGTTGAGGATCTTTACCTGACCCATGGGTCCCGGCGGACCTTGGGGTCCGGGGTCACCCGCTGGACCTCGATCACCGCTTGGACCTTTGGCACCATTATGGAAGGTAGAGGAAGAAGAAGAAAAGGGAACTGTGTCAGCAAAGTGAGTTCGGTGCTCGAGATGCTTCAGTGCACAAAGAATGGTGAGAAAACGCGTTAGTTAAGGTCAGAACCAAATCAGTTAGGTCAAGCATGCAAACGAGTATCGTGCTTCCAGTATCGGCTTCTTGCAATACATCCTTCACGGCTGTAATGAGATGCCCGCCTTATGGCAGTACCATGCTTCTAACCTTAAAGATGCTGCATTCAGTGGAATTCGATATTTAGTAGTTTCGAGGTCACTGATAGATTCGCGATGACTGCTTCCGCTGATGCTTCAGGAAAGAGAAGTGTCTCAGGCGAATATCATCTGATGTAGATAGCTAAAACCTCTGAAGGAGTCATAATATGGCAATTCGAATCCCCAGCATTTGTGAGGCTGTAGGCGCATCGGAAGAGTTTAAGTGGCTCATATGACGAATTGTTTATAAGTTACAGAGATCTATGTAGACAGAGGGAGAGGACTCAGGACTAAGCCTCCAAAAGTCTGCCTCGAGGAAAACGATTGACCCCTCGAAATTTTCCTCTGTAGAGCATTGGCCAATCAAAGGCCAAGCTTGAGGGATAAAATCCTTGGGATCCACTTTACTAGGAGGATGAATATGCAAGAATCATTCGATCACCATTCATCTTCTTTGAATGCGATCACGATAGCAGTCATTGGGATCCTTCATGAGGTTGCTCAAAACAAAAGGCCCTCCCAATCTCAGTCAACTTGGTTGGGATCCTGTGAGCATCAAATAAGACAAATCCCATATCCACATGCTTTAAAAGTAAATAAAATTTAAAAAAAAATCAAGTGAAATCGTGTCGCCATGGATGCGAGCATTGAAAATCACTGTAGACAACTGCAATCACACTTTGTGCGAATCATGCCATTGCTACAGAAAACTGTGTACCTTGTTGGCCCTGAGGTCCAGCTGGACCTATAGGACCCGGAGGACCCTGTTCACCATCGTCACCAGGTGGACCGGTCTCACCCTTACGACCCTCGTCTCCCATTGGTCCGGGCTCACCCTGTTGGCCCTCAGCACCCCGATCACCAGGGGGGCCAGGTTCGCCTTTGGGACCTTCTGGACCGACGCTGCCTGGATTACCACGAATTCCGCGGTCGCCTGCGTCACCCTTCGGGCCCATAGGTCCTCTCGGTCCCTACAAGGTTAGAAACACTCATGTAGTTAAGTACACTATTTATCATCGTCTCCGTTCTACCACTAAACAAAGGCAAAGTTGATGTGCCGGAAGACTCGTATCAATTGAAGCTCAAGACTAACTATAAAGTGTTCCAGAGACAAAGCTCAACTACTAAGAGAAGTAAATCTTTGAAAAAGAGCTACATTCCAATACCTTTGGTCCACGGCGGCCCTTCTTGCCAGTATTACCAATAGGTCCTTGAGGTCCCTAAAGTATTAAAGTGGAGATGAGCAAATCCGATGGATTATAGCAATAGCCCTTCCCAATCCTTTATAAACTCACAGCTTCGCCAGCAGGTCCGCGTTCACCAGTCTGTCCAATAGGTCCAGGAGGGCCCGGTGGACCTCGTGGTCCGCGGTGACCTCTATCACCAGGTTTTCCTCGGTCTCCACGATCACCAGGAGGTCCGACCTCACCCTCGGCGCCGACGGGACCCTGAACACCTGACTCTCCAGCCAATCCTGTGGGACCTGGCGGTCCCTCTTCTCCTATTGGTCCCTCAGGTCCTTGAGCTCCAGGAGGGCCTTCTTTTCCCACAGGGCCGGGCATTCCGCGTTCTCCACTGGGACCCGTAGCACCCATTGAACCCTTGGGTCCAGGTGGGCCCTAAAACAGGTATAGGGTAGCAGCTCTTTGAGAATATTACACGCAACGAATTACTACGCTGTCTTCCTTTAAAATAACCTTTTCTAAGACTGTCAGTGAAGGGAATTAACCCGCCTTGTAAAGATGATTAGGTCATACATCCTCATTCTCCTTTTATGGGTAGTTTTTATACCACTATTTAAAAGTTATGGAGAAAATGCTTAAAAGGAAAAGGAGCAAGTCAATTTCTTTTTCAGTTTTAGATACATGGGTTCTTCACTCACTTCAAACTTCACACACTCTCTTACTGCCATAACTTTTCACTTTCCTAGACTAATTATAAAGCGCTCTATTCAGGATCGACATTATTTGTGCCCAAATTGGCTTACTATTTCGCCAGGCGGGCCAGGTGGTCCTGTCATGCCGACAGGGCCTGTTGGTCCCTGAGGACCGCGTTTACCCCTGGAGCCCTTAACTCCGATCATGCCGGGGAGACCATCAGAACCCTTTTTGCCTTTCTCACCACGTAAACCGGTGGGACCGGTCTCGCCCTTAGGGCCAGGGGGACCAGCGGGTCCTTGAGGGCCAGTAGGACCTCGTACACCAGCAGCGCCACTTGGACCTGCAGGACCCGGTGCACCACGGATTCCCATGGCTCCTTGCGGTCCCTTATCTCCCTGTTCACCCCGAGGACCGATAGGACCAGGAGGACCCTAAGAGAACCAATTGTGACAATGGAAACATTAAATGCATTTTGTAGATAAAATCTTGATTTTTCCTCGTTAAAATTCGAACTTACAGGTGGACCCATGGGTCCAGGAGGTCCGACTGGACCACGTTTTCCAGGCAGACCCTTTGGACCTTGAGGACCAGTTTCGCCCGGTTCTCCTGGATCACCTGGAATCCCAGGAATGCCTGGAGGTCCCATTATTCCCTGCGCTCCTTGAGGACCTGGTTCTCCCTTTATTGAAGTGACAAAAGTAGGGTGTTTTTAATTGTACACATGTAAAAGTTGTCAGCTCACTAAGTATTTACCAATAATTCAGACTTATAAATTGCCTTTAAAACTGTCTAAAACGATATCTTACAGGAGCTCCACGGTCACCCTTGAGTCCAACTTCACCATCGGGGCCTTGGTCACCCTTCTGGCCGTCAACTCCTGGAGGTCCCAGGGGCCCAGGCTTACCTCGAGGTCCACGGACTCCCTTTGGTCCGGATGGACCCATTGGACCAGTCACACCAGCGTCACCCTTGTCTCTATAATGAAAAAGTAAAAAAGATTAAGCGCATTTGCCAATCAGATACGAACTTAGTGCATTGCCATGGCAATGATTGGCTGAATTTTTGCAACCACTATAAGTTGAGCTTACGTTGTGAGCGATCTCCAATTGGCTGAATGATGGAATGTGTTTAGCTATGCACTGCGGTTCAGAGATTGAGATATAATGTTATATGAAGAAAAAAGAGTTTAACTAGATACTGCCTTTCCAAATTATTGAAACTTAGGTTCGAAACCCTTAACAGTCTCATTATTCTACAATAGGAAAGGTGCAATTATGCGAACAAATTCTGCGACCAATAGGATAAGGGAATAACTTTGCCGATGATTAGTCAAATCAATCTAAATATTAAACTTTAAAGATTCAAACTTAGATAACGCACGATTGTCAGGATTGATGATGGAAAAACTTAGGCCTCACCCAATTTCTCCCTGAGGTCCATCAGGTCCTCGAGCACCTTGGGGTCCAGCTGGACCAGGAGGGCCTCTGGGGCCAGGATCTCCGCGATCACCTCTGTCTCCAATGCGACCTTGAATACCAGGCTTGCCCATATCGCCCTTCGGGCCGAGCTTTCCTCTCGGTCCAGGTGGACCACGGGCTCCACGGAATCCTGTTGGTCCAGTGGCTCCTTCGGGTCCTGGTGGACCCTGATCGCCCTTGTCGCCCTGAAGGCGAAGAATTCAGCATGCTGCCTCAAAATTTTACACATCAACTAATATGAGCAAAATAAGTAATTTGACAACTTACCGGCTCTCCCTCACTGCCCTCCTTACCCGGTTTACCAGGAGGTCCCATAGGTCCTCGTGGACCTCGGGGTCCAGGCTCCCCAGTTGGTCCTTGGTCTCCAGTAGGTCCAGTTGGGCCTGGTAGACCGATCGGACCAACTTCACCAGGTGGGCCTCGTTCTCCAGTCTCGCCACGTTCACCAATGTCGCCAGGAGGTCCATGAACTCCTGGAAGACCCTATAAGTTTCCCAAATCCAATAAAAAAATGAGAAGTGACTTCATAAAAATTAATTTGTTCTACATTAAACTCACTGCTGGCCCAACAGGACCCGTAAACCCGAGGGGCCCTCGAGGTCCCGCAGGTCCAGCTGGACCCGGTGGGCCAACAGGGCCAGCAGAACCCTCGTCGCCGCGAGCTCCAGGAGGTCCCGACGGCCCAGGGGCTCCACGTGGACCTGCAGGTCCAGCAGGGCCCACAGGACCTCTCATTCCAATTGGCCCGAGTGGACCTGCATCACCTTTTTCGCCATCGCGTCCCACTGGACCGACTGGACCGACCGATCCTTTGGGTCCTGGAGCTCCAGCGTAGCCTGGTGGTCCCAGTTGGCCTTGTGCTCCCTAAAAACGGAGAATTATTCCTCAGATTAAGTAAAGTTTCCTTCAGACGGTACTGATTTTGAAAATGAAGTAAAACATACCTTTTCGCCATCGGGACCATTAGGACCGGCCTGACCAACCTGACCACGCTCACCCTTCTCACCGGCGATGCCCTCGGGACCGAAAGGACCGGGGAATCCACGATCACCGGTTTCACCACGATCACCGCGTTCCCCGGCTACGCCTGTCATGCCGGCAGTTCCAGTGGTACCCTTAGGACCCACTGGACCACGAGGTCCTCGATCACCCTTAAAACCGGTCGGTCCCATTGGCCCAACATCACCAGGAAGACCTTCTTGACCGTCATCGCCTTTAGGACCGATATCACCCTATTCAGAATTCAGGGTAAATGCAAACAATGGATTTCTATTAGAGTTGAAGCCAATTTTGAATCATCTGAATAATGCGAAATAGTATTGAGTCCATCGAAGTTTTCACACCTTTTAACTCAAGTAAACTCACGTGTCTCAAGACAATCACCAATTTGTATAGAAAGCAACATTGTGAACAACCAATCTTGAATGATAGGGATTTAAGTTCCCAAAATCGCATGGGTCAAAAATAGCTCCCATTGCCTCAAAAATGACCAGTTTGACAACTATGGCAATTTGACCTCTTCTACTATCAAATCTGCCATTCGTTTTTGATGTGTACCAATTCAACACTTTCAAAAAAATTGATGCCTAAACAGCTAATAAAGTGGATATCCGCAAAGAAGGAAGGCGATTTCCAGGACCCTTACAGAAAGGGATTACTTACTTGAGCACCAGGATTGCCGGTGGGGCCAATGGCTCCAGCCACTCCAGGTACACCAGGATCACCGCGACGTCCAGGCATACCAGGGATACCGCGTTCGCCTTGCGGTCCCACTACACCGGGAGGACCAGGGGGACCGGCAGGACCAGTGGGACCCACTAAACCGGTGTCACCTATGTCACCCTTTGGTCCTGGCGGTCCCATAGGGCCAGGGAGGCCACGAATGCCCGGCTGGCCTGGTGGACCAGCGGGACCCTGACGGTGGAGGAGGAGAAAATTATAATTCAAGAATTGGAATTGTCACAAGTTTGGTAGGTGGATCCTGTTCATATAAAGAGTTTATTTAGTGAATTTTAAGCACCCTTCACTCAAAAGTCAAAAGCTTTAGGTATTTATCTTCCGAAATTTGTTAACTTTGCTTAATGTTGTACCGGAGTAAAGACAACAATAGGTTAATCAAATACGTCACTTTGTCGCAAGTCAATGACTCACCGGGTACCCAGGGGGACCCTGTTCGCCAGTGGGACCGGTCTCACCCTGTCGGCCAGTAGGACCTGTGGGGCCGCGTTCGCCTTGAGCTCCCTTCTCGCCTGGAGGACCATCTTCACCCTTGTGACCGCGAGGTCCAGGCAAACCGGGCAGACCGGGAGCACCGGGGTCGCCCTTAGGACCTTGCAGTCCCATCATACCAGGTTCGCCGTCACGACCCGCACGACCCTTAAAATTGAGACAATGAAACGTAAGAGAATTTACATTATTAATTGATTCTCTAGTCTTATGGAGCGTCATCCTAAGATGGAAAGCCAGACAAAGGGACTCACAATCGGTCCTCTAGGTCCAGGATGACCTCGTGGACCAGCAGGACCAGTAAATCCAGGGTCACCTTGAGGTCCTTGGTCACCCTTGGGGCCGGGTGGACCAGCAGGTCCTTGCATGCCAGGAAGACCTGTCATACCGGGCATTCCGCGTGGACCTCTCAGCATCATCTAGAAGGCGATCACACACAAAGTCCACAGGTGGAATAATTAATCATTCGTGATTCAGCTACCTACATTATGAGACTCTCTACCATTCTTCAAGGCTATATTTAAGGTATCTTTACACTCGTATGCTTTGTTTTCACTTCAGAGGCAGTCGTGAGGTTAATGTTAGGGGAGGGCTTTCAAACGTCGACTTACCACAGATTGTTGGACAGCAGCTCGGAACTGGGTCATTCGAACGTTCTCGTTCTTACCGTGCGAAGGTACCGGCATTAGGAGGACGTGACCTGGCGAACCCTGGGGTCCAGGAGGTCCTGGTAGACCTGGACGACCATCACGACCCTGTATTTCCAAAATGCTGACCGATTAGTGCACATCTTGACTGTTTGTGCGGGAAGAGTGACGTGCTGGTGGATGATGCCTTTTTAATAAGGCTTTCTAATACCACCGTGCATAAATACTTCGAGGTGGGTTAAAAAGGAAAAATTCAAGCCTAAACTTACAGGTGGTCCCCTTGGTCCTTTGGGCCCACGCTCACCTTTCGGTCCCTGCGGTCCCTACAAAGTGCAAGAAAGCGTCGTCAGTTTGGGGCATAACAAAGAACTTAAATTTAGAGCGTGTCCTCATTAAACCCACCTGAATGTACACTTGTCCGTCGATCTGACAAAAAAAGGAAAAATAAGTAAAATTACTGTTTGGAAGGAAAGTCAACAATAATTGCTCCCTAAAAAGTGGTATACTGTCATATCATAATCGCCTAGAAGGGCCGAGTCATTCGGTTCCAGCTAAAAGTTTAAAACTGGACGTAAAAGAGCTAAGCGTAGACGGTGGAATGTTTTGTTTTCTGTAGCTCACCTTACTCCACTGACCCAGCTATTTTCCTTTCCTTCTATACGTTTCTAACAAGGCTGCTTCTGTTATCTTAATAGCGACATTAGCGCACTTGCTTCACAGGAAGAGCAATTCTGCTTGTTTGCGGATTAGAAGGTACAGACTCAAAAAATGAATGCTCTCGGTGTTGCTCCGACTTTTGACACCTCAAACTACGCTTGTAAGAGCTGAAATCAGAAGATGATGTCTTTCTTGTTGCTTTTCAATTGAAGTGTTAGATAAAGGCTATCAGCAATCAGAAAATACTTGCTCTAAACCTTGGCCTAGTCCTTTGCACCTCCTCCCTGGCAGACCTCCCCTGTGAAGCAGGTTACCAAGCCAAGGCATTCAGGAATGGAATGGGTAGTCCATTCGTCACATCAACTGTTACAGAAAGATGCGTGTTGGTACCCGTTTTAAATACTTATCTATCAGAGCCAGTCTTTACATCCTTTCCTGATCTGGCATTGGTCGTGCAAAAGAGAAAGGTGGGATCCATAGTAACCTACCTCTTCAAAGGCGCCTTCCTGAGCCATCATAATATCACGATTGTTCATTTGCTCAAAGCGGGGGCAGACCTCAAGCAGGCGTTGGTGATAGCTGTAGGCTTGTTCAGGATCCGGTGAGAACATGAGATCACCAATTTTGGCCTTTTAAAAAATAATGGGTTTTAGATACACGTGGGATAGATACTACTCAAGAAAATAAGTAACATCGCCTACATCTCGAGAGCCTTGACCATGTAAGCCGTGCAATAGGAAAACTTTTCCCTCGCTGATGGCTGATGGATTGGAGCTGCTTCGATGCAATGTAGCGTACTCTCGCTCTACACCATTTATCATCAGCACCAGGGTGTCACCCTTGACGCTCAGACCGATCGAGGACCAACTAAATTAGATTAGAAACAAGGGATAAACTTTGTAATAAGTCGAAACCACTTCTCACAATTTTATGGACTAAAAATAGGTATTTACTTATTGGATAGCAATCAGAATCTGACTTTTCTTAAGTAACAAGTTTTCAGCAGGGCGATGATGCTTCCTGGTAAGGTAAACTAGAAGATACCTCAACAATAACTTGTAAATGCAAAGTATGGTTGACCTTTCTGTCACATTTTGTTTCATAGACGCAGGTAAAGGAAAATAATACTAGATTGCCAAACAGTTGCTACCTTTGGTTATCCTTTTAAGTGATAAGGGACTGTGGTAATGTTTCCGGTGCTAATGATCCCTTGGCCATTCCTCACACGGAGAGGAAATAAGGTTACTTTTTAGGGATACCATAGGCACTACAGTAGTGGCGGTTTCGCTAACAACAGTTCATAAAGTAAGGATACATATTTTGCCGTCTAAATTGTAGACCAAATGCTTGGAAGGAAACTTGTTCGGCATGGACGATTGGTGAAGGAAAAGCCATCAAATTCGTGTCACCTGCTGATCATTACACAGGTCTCAAGTACATTTAAGGGATCCTCCTTACCCATCACCAGTCAGAGTGTGATTAAGACGAACAATGTTGACAACTTCTGGAGTCTCCGACAACTTGAAGACGAGCTGACTCTCCAAAACAAGACTCATGACCTCCCGATACGAGACATCACGGACGTCCAAAAGGGTCTGGGGTTTGCCAGAACCATCCAGTTTTACCAGACCCATGATGGAGAAAGCGTCTGGGAGACCGTCTAGTAGTGGGGAGTAAAGTCGGTGTTTAAGGACACTGGGGAAAACGTGTGGGAATTAAGGCGGCTCAAAAGTAAACCTCACCAGGAAAGAAGGTCTTTGCAGGTTTGGAGAGTTTGTCACTAGCCACATAGGAGAAGGCCGCTCCCACATTGTCGCAAGCACCGGCGTGTTTCCGCACGCTGGAACCCACCAATTGGTCGAGTTTGAATGCACTCACAAAATCCACACTTCCTTGAAAGGATAGAAGGCAAATCACAATAGACATTTCCAAGGTATCACTAAACTCGAAATAACTCTAGAAGCTTCTTAAAAAGTGGATCAAAGAGCTCCATGGTAAAATACAACCTGGCAGTGGGAAGGCTACGGTAAGAGCTCATGCGGTTGGTCAGAGCTGTTGAAGCCCTTTCTAGTACTACAAATTTTTAACTGATTTTGATGAGATGTTTAGTCTCTTTATTTAGAATTTTTCAACTCAGCACCTTGAACGACTTAATTTCTGTCCATTTATGCTGTTTTGACCACTGGAGGGAATGCTAGATGTCGTACTGCCGACCAGGAGAGGCTTTGGTGATGAATTTCCAGCATGGACTAAAAACCAAATAGACTTCGACAACATTTGCTTCTGTAACTTACCATTTGCGGATTGGAAATAGTGAAATTTTTCAAAGTTTAATTAACAGGGGACCAGGGAATCACATTCTTCAACTTCAGCCTACGCTCAGAACATCCAGCATGCTACTCATGTGGATAAGTAGTATAGGCCCAGAATTTCAACGTTCTTCATAGAAATCTGTTGCCGAAATATTATAGATTTCAATCTGTCAAAAGTTGTTTTTCCAAGAGTTGAAGTAGCTAACACAAGATAATGCAAACAATGGCTCATGCAACATCAAAATTCAGTCGATTTCGGCATAGACCTTTAAAAGATGTATAATCCCCATGCTCCCGTCATAAAATGTCAGCAAAAACCGGTGGGTGTGGTTGAAGCTTGTCTGCATCAGGGAACGGATTCATTTTAATAGAAAGGCTGCAAAATTATCGTGTTAGGTTTGTTGAATACCATTTGAGAAGGGTGAGGTACGCAGGAGCAGATCGCACCTCTACAGCTTAAACGGTCGAAGCAATGATATCCTAATGTCAAATCGACATTTACTTGACATCAAGCTTCAAGTTCTACTAATGTTGCATCCCACTTCTTTCACATCACATATCTGAGAGTGCTCTGCGACTGACGGGGTAGTGATGGAATCTGACTTCTGCGTCACTATGTCAAGTAAGCAAGGGTTCAACTGGATATCTATGGAGGACCCATGCGTTAAGTCAGACTTTTGCGACACCACTGTGAGTGGAAGTGGTCGAAAGGTACGCAATCAGGGGGCCAGCTAAGCAGCCAGATTCGGAATGTCAACTTCCTGCAAACTGCGAATCCGCTCTAGATCACTAATACCTTTAAAAGCAGTTTTAACCTCGGCACTTATCTCCGTCAAAATCATGGGTCAAGTTGCAAATCTATGGCCGAAGATGCAACTAAGCTTAGAGTGGTTCTTGCTCCTCAAATAGGCAGAAAAATTTCCATCACCAGACCGCTTAAAAGGTCGAGGGACAAGATTAATTGAAAAGCTAGCCAAACTCAGAGTAGATAAATATATTAACGAGCAGAGAGCCTACCTGAAGGCAGTTGGCTGCCATGAGAAGATAGATCCAAGGCGTTGACGCAGCCGAGGGCTGTGAAGAGAAGAACCAGCAGCGCCCTCAGCCGAGGTTGCAACATCCTCGGAGTTCAGCAGCGGCGTTTGCGGTGTGCTTCTGCGTCGCTGCCGTCGTGTGTCCTCGCTGAGACTCGAGGTTGCACCCACGCACGCAAACTAGCCTCCTTGCCTCAGTGTCTGTCTGTATGTGGCACCCGACTTCCCCCGTTCCACTCCATTGGCTGGAAGCAGCGCGTACACACGCACGTGCGTGCGGTGCGCGCGAAATTGGACGGTGCGGTGCAAACGATCGATCCGCGGTGATAGAAGACCGTTGCTGCTACTGCTACTGCCTTAGTCGTTCCAATTGATCTCAAGGTGATGATTACAGAAAAAAATTAGGCTATAAGATCACTAGTGGGATCGAAAATCTACCCACCAGCGCCTTGATACATCAACCAGTTGGACATGGATTTGGAGACTTGAAGCAGACCTCGTTTGACTTACTTTTTCCCGACTTTCCTGTTGCTAAAATCAGTCAAGTAGTTCCTTTAACATTTATCCGAAAGTAGGGATGAACTACTTGGGGTTAAGTGGGGTTAGTTGTCACTTTCCATTTGTAATGAAATGGACCTGACGAAGGGGATGAGAATGGTACGCGCATACTCATCTCAAATCAGAGGGGTTGGAGAATGCTGCAAGTGTCTTCCAACTCACAACGCTTAATTGACATTTAATCTCCTTAAGTGGTAACATTTTTAACGTCTAAACTGTGACAATAGTTAATTAGAGCCTCCCCATTTTCAAGTGTACGGATCAGTATGAAATCTTCCTAGAGTGTCGCAAAGATACCACATTTTCCCACAGGTGACGTCAATGCCGTTTTGCCCAGACCCTAAATTTGACTTAAGCTAACGTATGCGCCTATTTAACCGTGAAAAAAATGTTTGGTAAGATCTAGTGACCCGAGTTAGAACCTCACCAATAGGATTGTATTCAGCCTGCCGATCTTAGTCTACACTGATTGGCTGCTTGTTTTTTTTTTTGGTTTAAAACAACGGAACTTAATGTCTCAAATTTTAGAGTGCAATCTTCTCAAATAGATTGATAGCGAAGCGGTGCCAATCAGTGGTGCAAACGTCCAAGCTCATTCGTAATGCAGGTTTTGTGAGCCAATCAGCTATCGGGGCAGCGACGAAATTGGGTCACCCCTTCCAATTGGCGCGTGCCTCCACCAGCGACCCAGATAAAAGCCAATAGAAACCACCAGAAATATGTGTGTCAGTGGGCTGAGAGGAGAATACGTCCGATGGTTTATTTATCCTGTAATTACGATGGCAGGAAGGCGCTAGCAGAATTGTGGATTGTTTTCTGCCCAGGCCACTTCTGAGCGTGATGAACATCCCGTGTGAAGGATGCTTATGAAGTGAAATTTTGGGCACAGGAGCTTATTTATTAAAAAATGTAAATAATCTGCATTTTTACAGGTTTATCATTTGTATTGGGCAGTAAGTTGTAGTGCATGTACTTCCACTATAAAAATAAGGAAGTGTATGCCTACTGAAGTATCCTCTCCGCAACTTATACATTTTGTTGACCTTTTACTCTTATCAGTGCCTTTTTAAAAATACTTTAAAACTAGTCAGAAATGGATATTTTAAGTAGGAAATATTTAGAGAAGAAAGTACATCTAATGCCCTTTAAATGACATACATAATTTCTAAATGAGGTTAAAGTAGATTGTATTCAACTGTGGCCCTAGTCAATGGTTCCACCTAATGGGATCGGTGATACCATTTTAAATTGGCTATTTACTCTTTGATTTGTATTTTGCCCCGTGAATTATTTCATAGAAATAGCATTCCGAGAACTAATTGACATGTTGGTAATCGGTTTAAAACTATTTATTGCGAGAAGGTTCCGTTCACCGTTGAGTTGGCAGGAGAAGAACGGTCGCTGTGGCCATGGTCTTCCATTCAACCATGCCGTAACACCAGGAGCATTCCATGAGGTCAAAAGAAGCCATGATACGTACAGAGGGTTGGGAGAGGGACCACTTTCGATTTCAAGATGCCATGCTGCTTCTCAGAAGTACAAGAACGTAGACTTGGGCATTAGCGCAATCGAAATGGAGGGCTAAACAAACGGATTTGTAATGCAACTCATTTTTTTACAACCAGTTGTCGTGTATTGATAAATGTGAATGTCACACATTCGTGACGCTATTGTTGCACCCGAAAACTGGGCTTCTGCAAGCATGTGATGCTGAGGAGGACCATTCCATTGAATTGCGTTGGTTGCATTCCTACTCAGCATTTATCAGTACCATAAACGGAAGGAAATGTACTTGAATTTAGGGTTAATTTTGCCTAAAATGTCGCAAAAATTCCATGTGTTAATTATCACCTTCTACTGATATAATTATGAGTAGACATGATCCATAAAACTGCACTGTAATTGGCTCCTTCAGTGTAAGCTTAGAAGAAGCTAATTCATGTTATTCCTATGAATGCCAGGCATGACCGATCCGTTTGAGCAATTTTTAGAGAAGTTATTCAAGTCCACACCCATTAAAACAAAGAGATAATTTGAAAAAGGCACTAATGGCTACTCGTTTATTGTAGGTCTTCTTTGACACCCATATGTACCCAGATGTGTATCCTTGCTTACTTGGAGTTCTCCTCTATAAGACGGCTGACAAAAATGGTAGTAATTGCTGTCTACTTCGAGCTAAAAGCTCAATTTGGCTCCAAAATCTGCCGATCTTCCTTATAGAACTAGTCAGAACTAACGAAAATGTGAAAAGAAAGATCGTTTTGTTAAAAGACATCGCATAAACCCCACTCTTTAAGAGACATATTTCAAAAGTGGTTTTCAAGGCAAGGTAGAGTCTTGGTGAGGTTAAAATGGTGGACCAGAAAGTCAATGCGAAGTGGCTGGACCATTTAGTACTTCAATGGCACCTCACGGTAGGCAACAGAGGAGGTGTCACTTCATAAATGCCCACGTTGGTGCAATAATTCCCCCTAAGTGTGGTTTATTAGGAGGAGGACATAAATGTTAGCCTCTGCTCATGATGACATCCTTTGGACTCTGTCATTCCAACACAATTTCACAATCCCCTCCGAATGCCTAAAATGACACAATGAAGGATTAGTAAATCAATGGGTAAAGTGGTCTCGTAGAGCGAAAATACAGGTAAATTCCATTACGACAGTAATAAATTGAGGGTACTCCACTCATAAAATTAGATTCTCATGTGCAAAGGAGGCAGAAAAGGACGCATAATTACTGCCTCTCATCAAATCCTCCCCTTCCCTTCCTCATCCTTTGCACGCCCCCAGTGTCCTTCGTCTCATTCGTCTCTTATTCTTCATCCAGCTGTCAAAACGCTTGAAAGGTGTTAACTCATAATCACAAAGGCGAGGCAGGAGGTGATGCTTGTTTTAGTGGTGGTGGTGGTGGTGATGATGATGAGGGTAAATGAACGAGTTAGCGCACTCCTAATCTCGCGCTCTCTCCCTCTCCCTTTCTCTATTAGGTAGGGCCTCTCTACATTTACACCTCCGCGTGTACAGACCTCCACTAGCATCGGAGGTCTTGTTAACTGTAATTACTCTGTCATATCTAATCTATCAACTGCTGGGGTACGGATGGGGTGGGCAAGAGAACTAATTTGTCCATCAGACCTTAAGGGAATGCGAGAGGACTTGCCTCACTTAGGGTAGAGCAAGCAAGCAGGCAGGCGGGCAGGCAGGTGGACAAACGGATTCCAGGCTTATCAACCAAGTCTGCTACTTAGATTGCTTCCCGCATATACTACTGAATAGTCTGCCCTCTATTTTGTGTTATTTAATGCCTCTCGTAAATCCTAAAGAATGCACAAGGGGGAAGAATCAATTGTGTTTTCAGAAAGCACCGCTGGCACAAGAGCAATTTTGGCTTTAAAAGGAATTCGGTAATTTATGGCTCCTGAGAAGATGATCACTTCACGATACTACTAAATAAGCGGGATATGGTCCACAAACTGATTTAGTTTTTCAAGAACTTAAGGTTCCATCTTCTTACTTCGGCTAAGCGACTAGTACTCGGGACCTGTTAGGTGCTCCCGACCCTTTTATACGTAAGCAATGCAGATTCTGTCCTAGTACTACATCCTCCTTCCACTTTTAACAAGACTTTGGTTGCTGTATTGGTAACAGCGAAAAGCGAACCCGATTCTAGAGAATAATCTCTCCGATTTCCACTCCTAAAACCCAAACCTTAGCAAGACAGAGGAGGGATCTGTGCTGCAGATGGGAGAACCTGTGGTGACTACTAAAAGAAGCATTTAAGAGGCCATCTACCTTCGTCAATCACACCAGTCCTGTATCCTCGAGGCAAGCCAATACCGACTGAAGTGGTACTACACATTAACGACCAAGAAAAGTCTTTCACTGAACTGTCCATGGTTACCTAATCGAGACGCGATGCTTCATTTGCTTTTAGATTTTATGAGTAAGCAAAAAGTGGAAATGACTGTGGGATACAGAGGTGAGAACTGAGTGGCAAGGAGGAACACGAAACCCTATTCCAGGGAAACTAACCGAACCGGTGAGTGCACATTCACTCTCCTTTTGATACATTACCTAAATAGGACAAAACTTAAGATCCAGTGGAACGGCCAAGGGAGATCCCTGATGGTTCGGTCGGGTATCTTCGATGACTGTCAAGGTTGGTTTGTCGGTGGTACCGTAGAGCATCGGCAGCGTCGTGATGATTGACGCGGAGAGAATGCTTTGGCAGTTAATCTCATCGCTTTGCTTTCGAGGTCATTGAAGGGCTGTCTGACATCCAAGCCATGCCAGTAGCTGCTTTGACCCTGAATACGTCGGCAATGTGTGTTCTGACTGTGCATCGTGGCTTCTCTCGCCGCTGGAAAAGTCACGGGGAGGTACATAAAGAGCACAGTCAGACAAATAAATTAAAATTTATAGGAGTAAAAATTAAAATAAATTGCCTCGTTTGTAGAATTCTCGTCGAGTAAATAATTGATGATTGTGATTAATTTAGATGATAGCCATCAGTAAGGTTGACTTATATGCTACTGATTTCGTTTGTCTTTACCACAAAATGTTTCTCCCCACTTGCTGAAGGGTGGATCCAGCAAATTATAATCTGCCGGTCCCGTTTTACAAATACCCATGAATTTGACAATTTGTGGACGGTTTAACTGAAATGAAATCAGAATGAACTACTTATTGTTACTAACACCGTACGAGGGAAACAGTTAACAAATGGATTCAATGACTGGAGCTACGCTTCAAGAAAATGAGCTCTCCAAGAGCCTTGGACACTAGTTAATCCACAGTGAGAGTCTTCAAGGGCTGCGTGCACTTGTGGAAGGAGGATACATCCAATGTTGAAAAAGGGTGTCTATCAGTGCCCATCAAATTTACTTGCCAAAATAGTGTTTGGCTACTAAAAAATTAACAAATAGGGTTGTCCTTTACGCACACTTTCATTGGCCAAATTTATGGACAAAGCATTGTGGGAAAGGAATTTACTAGTGTTCAGAATACAAATGAAGGGAAGCGGTTTAGTACCCACAGGGGACCGACTCGATGTTAAATATTTACTAGAGATTCTTTTAAAATTTTATAAAATAAAGATGTTTGATTAAATGATAGTCGTCTAGTGCTTGGGACCAACCTAGAAGACTCCACAGAACATCATCAGTAACGACTGAAAGACCTTGAAAGCTGGCGACGCAGGTGACAGGAGTGGAGGCTTGGTCAAATCGTCATTGAATGCGAAAGTCTACGCCGTCAATTAAAGTTTACCAAGGAAGTATTATTTGACGTAGGTCCTGCTGGATAAGTAAGAGCAGAGGAAAACGAAGCGGTTATTGGTAGTTGAAGAAAGAGATCCTTCAAGATACTAGCCTGCAATCCACAATTCCACTAGAAAGGCTTCAAAATGGCTCTAAGGTGAGACTCGACCATAGGATTTTTATTTTACTTCCTCCCTATATTATTGGGCAAATATATCAGTTTCCATACTCAGATTTTTACTTTTTAAAGTACTTTATTCATTATTTGATTAATGTAATGTGGATTAACTTAAAAATTCTTTTATTATTCTAAATTAATTTTAAGAAAAAAGTACTCAAGCGACTTCCCTAAGGACGAAAGGAGACTTGATGATCGAGCTGAGTCTACTAAAGGGCCCTGAGGACGGGCCCTCCTATGGAGGTACACTGACGAAGCCTTTAATACCCATGAAACCAAAAATACGAGCTGAACAATCAATTTAGGTATTTCACAGCCTTCCTCACCTCAATCTCCCACGTCAGGGACTCCAACGTAGTCAGTGCTGTAAGAAACTACCAACGAACTGATCGTGGAAGTCACTGAATCGGGGTGCAACTGTGAGGATACCTGACTGCACATTCACTGATTCCTCTTGGCAACTTTTACAGTATCTGAAGTCTCGCCCTGTTGGAAAATTTACCTGAGGGATAGGAAAATGTGCATGCCATTACGTATTTGAAGGGGTTTCCTGAGGGTGAGGTTTGGGGCCCATTCTTCTTTGTTACTTTGTTTACACGCCAGTGCTAGGTTCTATCCAACTGGCGGAGGCATTTGTGTTTCCTTAATGGACGTCTTCATACAGATGCAGTAGACAAGTCCTTCATACATTAGCAGCATTTTTTACAGAACACGGGACTGCGGGGTAGTTGGGATTCCTTACAGTTCCTCCCTCCACACCCTATGCGCTTTTCTTTCCTCACTTAAATGCTTAACAGTCAACAATGAAAAATCAAGAAATCCGTCTTATCACCAGTGTAGCAATCCTAATCTTCTCAGAGACCGAAAGGTGACAGGATCTTAGAGCAGAAGGTCTGGAGGCTGTTGTTTATTGGCTTCCAGCAGCAGTGCCAAGATCGTGCCCTTCATTGCCCTTTTGGAATCTCATGAAATAGAATTCTGCCATTGGAAGTCCAAATAACTTAAAAAATTTTCTTCCATTTGCGACAAGTGATAGGTTAGTTGCTAACACAGCAACAGTTTTGCTTTTAAAGGAGAGGACAACGAAGGTAGGTACGTTGAAAGGATTGAATGCGATTGGGTTCAAGCAAGTAGGCACAGAGATGGTTCGGATCATCCAAAGCTCAGCATTCACAAACCGCTAGACAAGTAAATGAGAGTCTAGTGTATGCCTCAAATGTCTTTGTGACATTCCTCTATTACCTGTCTAGTGTCAAGTGATTCGAGGGTTACAGATAAAAAGCAAGCACGACTTATCCTTGCACAATGTAACACTTTAATGGTTTGGCTAACTCATCGCTTTGGTTACCGCGGATGCCACAGGATCCTCAAATGTTCTTCCGTTGGGTAGAATGGCATCCAGACAGCGTCAATAGCCTTTAGCTCCTCTGTATGGCAAAGACAAACTCGTAACCGAAGAATTATGCATTCTTTCTTTTCCAATTAAGACTCAATGGTACAACTACGCTGTGGCGGTGGAGTTCTCTTTGAGTATATTGGGGGTAAATCGTTGACAGCAGTACTGAATGGATCGTAAGGAGCCAGAGCATCTGCTGTTCCATGCTTTCTACCCTTTTAAGTACTATCTAAGAAAAAAAAAGCAATCTCAAGGTCAAATTGCACCCCACATTTGGATTAGTTAACCCTCCGTTAAATGTGGCACATTCTATAGTTCGGTGTAATTCCACACCACCATAATCACTGAGGCTGTAGCAGTTAGAGATGGCTTTGATTGCTTTGTTTACGCCCCAACCGGTTTATCATCTCATCCCAGGCTTTTTACTGTGAATTTTGAACAATTACCTTTATGCTACTCAAATATACCGCCGATTAATTGCAGGTAGCCTTATCAGATTGGGATTATTCATGAATCAGAGGGGGATCGTGCATGAGTTCGCCCAACGATTTCAACCGCAAGTTTTGTTTGAATAAAATACACCATCTCATTGTTCATAAATTAAATAGTTTTAAAAAAAACAAAGTAAAAAAGACGTATTTTTGGCCAGGTAAGGATGCATAGTTCAGGGCCTCAATGCAAGGGCAGAAAATGCATTGTTGGATTGGACGTTATCCCACCTAGCGTACGCCATGTCAACGAAGTCGGTACTTCAAAGGCAAAACCAGTCTCTAACCAACCGCCCCATTCGTCGAATTTGCATCTAATTGGGAAGATATCTGACTGCAGTATCACCGATCCCTCTAGACAACTGCACTCCACCTGCTGTGTACCCTCTGTATGGAGAAATTGTATTAAGGGAAGGGAGAAAAAGTACAGGACTCATTGTAGTTTCGTGGCGATTTGCTCATTTCCACTTTGTTCCTACTTCACCACTGCCCAGCCTCATACTTGTCTGGGTCTCATCCAGCTAGAAGCGAGGTCAAGACGTCGCATGTTCACTTCGTAAACATCGTTGTAGAGATGGTTCGCGGTTAGCGTCGCTTCAGGTGTTAATAGCCCTCCTCCAAGACAAAGGACCGGAGCAATTGGCAAAGATGGTATTCAAGGAATACTTTCATCCACAGCATCGGTCCTTCTTCAAGATTGGAAATAAAGGCATTTGTCCTCTAGGATCAGACTCGCTATTCGCGACTCAAGTTGAGCAGAATATATACTGCCGACATACAGAATGACAGAGAGGACCACAAGCATGGTTCGGAGGCCAGTAGTCAGGCGGACGTGGGAAGACGGGATCTGAAGGGCTTGCAAAACTAAAAGGAACTCAGTCACATTCTTGAGGGGTCGAATCTTAAATTCTATTCTACCTAATCAGGCACTGAAAGTTGAGCATAATCTTTGGGTCACCTTTAACAGCTCGTCAGACTTCAATTTGCCAGTATCTAAAGTCTTCCATAACATTTTGGTGGCATGGCAGAGCTCGAAACAGCTGCAAAACATGTTTTTCGCCTCTCAAATAGTACCACTACTTTACGTGTCTAAAGCCTTCAATCCGTGTTAGTTTTAAAGTTCACAATTTTCATGCTATTAAAATACTGTCGGATCTTCTTTGAGTTGTCTTCATTTTACTAAACACCATAAAATCACCTGTTTATGCTAGCGATTGGACGGAAATCCACACGAGGATAATCACGGCATCATCTACAGCAATGGCAGCTTTAATGCTGCTCCTGAGAGTAATAATGATTATGATAAAACTTGATCCATTTATTTTGTATGGGGGAAACCGCAAAGCTAACATCAATTCCCCCCTTACCTACCCACCTACCTACCAACCTACCACTCCCCTAGAGAGCTAATCTCCGAGCTAATCAGCGTCATCATCACTGCTGGCAGTAGCAGTAGCAGCGAGCAGGCGAGGTGTAGAGAGTGGGGGTTAGGTGGAGTGGGTGAGATCACAAACAGAAACGCAATTAGCATACGCGTGTTTACCTCCACCTCCAGCACCACCAGCACCACCACCACTACCACTACCACCGCCTCCTGTCAGCTTGAATAGGTAGTATTGCCTGAAAGCCCCACTGAGTGCACCGCCCCTTCTTATCGATAATTGTAATCACATTCATCCACACGCCACTCCACGCCACACATCATAACGCACGCAAATCCTCTTTTGCAACTACTGCAGCAGCGGTGGTGTGGAGGGAGGTGGCGAGGCGAGGCGAGGCGAAGTGAGGCAGTGAGTGAATGGAGGATTGAAGTTTGCGATAATTAGCGCGTTTTCAGCCCATCCCCGCCTCCCTCCGCCTCCTCCGCTCCTCCTCTCCTCCCCTACCGCCATACTCGCCCCCTCTCACATCTACGTGTGCTTGAGTGTGAACGCGTCTTATCATTGACGCCATCATTACCGCGAAAGGTGAGGTGGGCAGGCGGGGAGGCGGAGGGGGATGAGGAGGCCAATGGGGGAAGGTGAATGCGATTTGTAATTGAGGCTTTTACTAATTCACTCACTCCCGCACATACACGCATGCATACAAACACACATACAGACGTGTCGAATGGCGACTGCAACAGAAATCTTATCATTGCGGAACGCGGTGCATTAGGCGCAGAGGGAGAGAGAGAGGGAGAGACAGAGAAGTGGAATGGAGTGGGGTGAGAGGGGTGTAAAAATGCTGCTAAAACCGCAGTAAAAGATTCCGCTGGGGTGCAGGTCTGGCGGCTGTGGAGGAGCTGTTTTTTCCCCTCTCCACACCACCTCCTCCTCCTCCTCCTCCTCGGCCCCCCTCCACTAATGCGTTATTCCACAATTAATAGACCGAATACCTCGTGTTTGCTGACTGCACGACACTTTGATGATAACATCATCGCGCTAACAGCTTCTCTACAAGCCTCCATTTTCGGGGGTGCTTAAATACCTCCTCCTTCCACTTCCACCGTTTTTGCCTCATATTTGTGGTTTCACAAATTTGGTTTAAATGTGTTCTGTGAGAAAATGACTGTATTTGATTTAAAAATGCACTTCAATTTCGAAGTAATTATAAGCTCTGCCGGTAGAAAGCGACCATTTCCAGGGACAACTATCAGCCTCGATTAGCGCATAAACCAATCAGACTGTCCATAGACGCAAATCAACGAGTCATTGACCATTTTGACATTTATAAAGACTGCCAAAGTGTAACCGAATCCTGTGTTTTAAGAAATTATTTAAAGAAGTTGAATCCACGTTTATGCATTCCACATAGTCTTCCGTCACATCTATCCCCAGGATTTGAACTGTGCCTAGAGAATTCGAATCCTTCCCATGCATTGACACACGTTGACACCCTGGATGCAGGTCTTGCCAGCTCAGCAATTCAATTTGGTGATTCCCACTGCCCTTACAAAAAATTCTGCTTTGAATTAGTGGGAGGAATTCCTTTTTATGCCTTAGGTAAGAGAATGGCTCGAGATAGATTGCGGTCACCTCCTCTACGGGGAGATTTGCCTCACGTGTAACTCAATGTTGAGTTCTGCCAACCACTACTACTCGAGACAGCCTTCCCAATGGACAAATAACTGGATCTCTTTGAATCGTTTGCACAATTCCAATGTCTTACTGCTCAAAGACTAAAAAACTGAGACTGCGGTCGCCTGAACGAGTGGAAGCCAACAAAAATATGAGTTGTACACCTTCTTCCTCACTACACCTTGTTACTTATGCAAGCTGCTATTCCTGTCCGCCATCTTACCTTTTGGTGGATAGACCGGCCAACACACGACATGTATGAGGATGGAATTGGTGTTGAGTGTGGTAGCTCTATGGTAGCACGCCTCCTAATGGTAAACGTGGAGGATGGGAAACGTCGGCCTGCCACAATGTGTTGTTTTAACCTCGGCGGGCGCGAACCCGTCACCTTTGCAGTATACCTTCTGACTTCCTTAACCGACTCTTGACTTGTAATGCTACACGGTGGTTGGAAATGCTTCTGTTGACGACATCTTTAGGATGAGAAAATTAATTTCTACTAATCTACGTTTTCAACTGTCCCATTTTTTCCAAAAAAAGGCCTTAAACCTTTTTATTTGTGCATCTTAATTTAAGTTCCTTGTGTATTTATTAAATAATTTCCTGTTGTAAAAAATAACTATTCCCACGGTGGAAAATGATTTCGTAGTGAGGGAGGAAATCCCACACAATGATATACAGGCAGGTGGCTTGATGAATCCGATCTGGTAATCGCAATTAGAACGCAAAAAATAACATTTGAAGCGCAATTTTTCTTGCATTTTAATTTGGAGAGAAAAATTTATAAGGGAATGAGAAACTCCCCTGTCCACGGAACAAACTCTTATCCTTAAACAGAAAAAAGTGATTAACTCAGTAAAGGAACACGGAAAAGGTATGCTTAGCTATTTTAGCAGTAAATTAGCCATAGCATGTAATAAAAAATTCAATCCTTACCTAAAATCAAAATTTTCTGCTTTCCTTTTAAAAGTGACCCGAATTTTTCGTCGATTTTGCACCGACTGAAATGTGAGACGAGGCGGTGATTCAGTCTCGGCTGCTGGATTCGGCGTTTACTAACAATCGGAGGTGTTGAAGGTGCAAATCTCTCTTTATGAAGTGTAGAGCTTTTGCTCTGTGAAATATCATGGAATGCAGATTAAATTAGATCAAATTAGCCGCTTGGTTAGCCCTCAGTTTTCGCAACAGCCCACCTAGGGTCTTTACCACTATGCCTTTGCTGGACGGTCGGGCATCTGGTCCAGGTCCCTCTTCATTGGCTTCATTTGTCTTCAAGAAGGTCTTGGCGCACTGCACAAATGCCATGAAGACTAAAGAAGCCGAAAATTAATGGTTTGCGTTGAAAAGAGTTATGGTAGACCTCACGGTCCCCAAAAAGAGGTGCAGAATCCGGATTGTGCATCAATGGAAGTGTACGGAACAGCTGGTTGGACACCAAAACCGCTAGGAATGAAGATTTGGCTTAGTTGGGCCATCCATTACATTACTTCTTTCTTTTGATTACTCTTTGACGTCGTCTGTCACGTTGTCAGGTGGGATGAAGCCAAACACAAGAAGAGGACAAGGGGTATACATTGGAGGTCTATCAGGGCGAGAGGACAATTATGTATCGTCGAGGAGCAGAAAAAACTGAGAGCTACAGACATGACTAAAGGGCAGTTCGCTCGGCAGGATTACACCCATAAAGCCTCAAAGTTCCCCGTTTTCGAGTCTAAGAGGTAAATAAACAATCAAATTAGTACACAGTCTCCATCCTCTCTTTTAGGTCAGTCCCAGAGGTCCTCTCGGCCAACCTTCAACGCCGGTAACCACAACGCATTCAGTGCTACGAGTGCTCCGAGGCAGTCATCGGAATTCCATGCATACAAGAAGATTTATGACTACAACGTCACTGCATTCCTTTAGTAGTTCTACAGGATCTGGAATTTCGTCCCGTTTGCGAACCGCATTAATGGAAGGGAGATGCGTTAGCCAGGGCCTATGTCCATTGCTAGCCTGGAAACACTAGTCCAAAGGCAGAGTCAGACAGGATATAACATAGTTCCTAGGATGGAAGGTTTCACACCAGCTCCTCCTTGCTACGTTGTTTTCACTTTAGAGCCACCCGGCACCATCTATCTGAGCTCTATCCAGCAAGTAGGTATTTCCTGTTCACTTGCTTGACGTCTTCGCACAAGAACGGTCGACTGTTCCGTATCGAACTTTTCCATTCCTGCACACCACCAAACCAGGGTGGCTCATAAAGGCAGACGCCAGCTTTGTAACTTATGCAAAGTTCTTGACTCAATTTCCCCTTTCCGCGGCACATGCAATTCGTCTGTCAAGCTTTTATCAGCCAGTAATAGAAGTCGGGATGGGTCCCCTTTTCGCTGCCACTATTGTGTCTCCCCGAGACTTCCCTGAAGACAAAACGTTACACAATGTTCAGGTAGATTATGCATCGTTGGCTCACAAAAGGGTTAGAAACTGCACAACTGCAGAGCTCCTCAGTCAACCGTCACCAAAACCGAGGATTACCCATAAAAATTTAATTGACAGCTCCATAATGGAGCTTTTATTTATTTTGGCCATTAAACTAATTGTCAAGAGTCTACGTGACCTCGATATCCCCTTTAATTACATGCTTCCACTGAATGTGTGCTCTTTCCGTGGTCAAGATGCGCTATCTGGGCTATGTAAACAGGATTTCTTGCCTTATCGTTACTTTCTTTCATCACTGCCATCAATGTAGTGCCCCAATCGTCCATAAAAATGTCACACGACGCATAACTGTGGAAGAATGCTAATTGCTGGCGAGGGCAGGGACCACCAACCAAGGGTCCGAGGACTGACCAACTCCCTGTCCATAATCACACAACATAAATAAATACCATCTGACCAAAGGTCCCGTCAGTTAAGAATTTAACATTCTGGATACTGCCTTGTTCAGTAGACGTTTTGAGTAAGAAATTAAAATAAAGCTCTCCTAACTTTTTTCACCTCTTGATTTCCCCAAATTAGTTAGTCAAAATTAAGTCGAGTTTTAGGCGGTCTTCATTAAAATGCATTCGACACAATTAATTTGTCCTCAATTTCTCCTCCGCTTCCACACAGTCGAAGGTAACGAGTGTGTGAATGGAGGGCAAATTAATGCCAAGCTGCGCGGTCCATAACGCGGCTATGAAAAGGGGACCAGGGGTTGGACAGTGGTGCATAGGTTAGACAATTAAATCCTTGTGTACTGGGGGCAATTAGAGGCCTATTCGCTCATCAAACCGCTCCCAATTTGAAGACGACGACGACGACGACGACAACGTCAATGACTTTTAAGGCACATAATTAGAGGCAGGGAAGGGAGAAAACAAACGCCAGTGGGTTGGACTGTGCACGCCTGCTTGTTTGTGGCGCCAACAATTAATAATAATGCAGACGAGAGAAAGAGAAGAACCTCAAACTCCTCTTGTTGCCAGTGGGATGGCCCGATAATTATAGGCGACTTTGTGGACTTAAGTGAAGAGTGAAGGAAGGAGATTTGGGGGAGAGAGAGGGTGGAGGGTGAGGGGGCGGTCGGAAGGGAGAGCGAGATAAAGAGCAAAATTAAATGAACACACAGAGACCCGCAGACAAATTAGAGACCTTAACGGCGCCATTACTCATTGGCGGGAGCAATTAGGCATTCCTGGGCCCAAAGAAGGCATTGAATTATAAAATGGGCAGTGCAATTAATTGTTCTATTTATCGAAATCCTCCTCTTTAGAGGCCCAAAGTCTTACAACCTACCAAATCGGAGGCAGTTTCTACGTCCACAACGCTCATTATGTCTACGTAAGCTTGTCTCTACAGCCTAGAGACAGCTAATCGACCGTCTTGGAAGAGTTTGGACAATTTCAATATCCTGTTACGGAGCTATTGGCCGACTAATGGTCCCGTCAATCTCATTTGCCGTGCATTGCGACGGATACCGTGAGTACCAGGTGGACAGGCTAGGCACCTAGGGCTGCTGTTTTCTACCTTGAAACATTTAACCTCTGTTATATTTTGATTCCGTAAATGATCCTAATTGGGTGAGGTCAGCCCAACCCAAAACGCCCCATCGACTAACTTATGCATGGGGCTAAATCCTTTTCATTTCCTAATTGTCCCTCCTATTTATTGTGCTATCTCTACAACGATTTATTCTGCAATAAGTTTAAAAATTTGTTCTTAAAAGGCGGTTCCTAGGTTAAACGGAAAATCAGTACCATCTCCTGTTGAATGTAAAAGAAGGAGAAATCTCCTTTTCGGGAAAGTTTCTTTTCCCCTTCTTTTCAAAACAGCAAAAACTAAGCGACTAAGTGAAGAGTAAAATTAAGCGCTCTCCCCTAAAATTTATTCAAGTTTTTAACCAATTATATGATTGACGTTTAAAAGGGGAAATCTTTGAGGAGTAAGGAAGCTGGGGAGGTGGGGGGTGAGGGTGGGGGTGTGGGGCGGGGGAGGGGCGGGGCGGGGCGAGGAATGGAGGGCCTGATATTAATCCGAATCACGCAATTAAACAGCCCCAAGTCTTCATGGCACGCAAATTAAGATAAGGGAAATTGGTGCTAGGCGTCTATCTTAGTTGTGCTAATGGAAAAACAAGAAAAACTAAATTAATTGAAATAATTATTTCCCAACTTTTTCTCCAAAAGTTTAGCATTATTTTGTTAGGTCTTTATAAACACACACACACACACACACTTAATAGTCATTCAAAAGACGCCCCAATTAAAAAGCTGCCTTTTGAGAAAATTAATATAATCTCAAGGATTCTATTTGTCTGCCTTCTTATGGTCTTTTTGGAGAGTTAAGGTGCGTTTTGATTAATTATGTGCAATTTACAGTCTCGATAATAAGAATTTTAATTTTAGCGGGTCTTAATGTCAAGCCGAGTGTCAAGATATTCTAGAATTTCGAAAGGAAAACATAATGCTTAGAGAGAGTGTGTGTGTAATGGCGATGCGTGGAAGGGCTGCGGTGCTGGTGGCACGGTTCGGAGGCCACGCTGCCTCTTCTCTTTCAAACGTCGTCCTCGAGACTCGCCTTCGTCAAACTTACACCGCGCTGTAAGAAAGGATCCGTAGGACAACTGTGCTAGTCATCAAAGTTGTGTGTAGTTGAGGAGACATCCGACTGCACCATCAGTGACCCTTCTGAAGTCTCGTTCTGTTTGGGATTTGGACTGGAAGAGGAGGGCAAGTGAATTTAAGGTTCCACATCTACTCTCCATTGGCGCTTTTCTCCCTTTAGCGCTGCTAAGCCGTATCCATCTGGGATCAGTCCTTCAGGTACCGTAGAGAGCTTTCCAGCCAACTGTTCTCCATGGTGTACGTCGGGTATCGTTCCACCTGCTGTTAGCACCATTCCATCTCATATTCTTTAACAGTAACAGTACTTTAAGATCGAATTCCATTTCCGTTGCAGCCAATATTACTCCACAAGTCCTCCCTGAAGCTAAAAGAAGTCACGACATGTATCTTCGACAAATCAAAGGGCTGGAGACTCTTTGCTCATCCCAAAGGCTATGCCAAAGGTGGAACCTTCAGTTCCGGTGAAACCAAAGTGAAGCGTCATCATCAACTATTTTAACATTTTTTAAACGTGTGATTCCAGCTGTAGACTGCAATGGATAGTTGCTATAAGTTCTTTCAACAGTCCACAAATAATGCATAATATATTTGTTTGTCCCAAAAATCCTGATACAATCGGCAGTAGACCCATATGTGTATGCGTTTATTGGTGTCTGTCTATCTGTCACCTATTCGGCCATTACAACCGTCCTTTATGACCAAATTAGTGCTGCTTTTTGGGTGAGTCGTTATAACAGTAAAAATTCCCAATCCAGCTAAGACTAGCTACAGCAGTTTTACTCCTGGTCAACACTTTAACTGGACAGTATCATCATTAGGGGGGTGAGTTAAAGCCTCACAAGAGTGCGATTAAAGGGGAACAGTGTCTGCCTAATCAGATCTCCCCGTTGCTGTGGGGACCACAGGATCCGTAGGCTTGATAGCATAATGGCGATAAGAGGGCACATCAGTCAGGCGGGAAGTTAAATCAACGCCTATAACGACTGATTGCTCCACAAGCGGACTAATCTTGCTGGTGAGAAAGGAAGTAATTAAGCGTTATTTGGTCGACAATTATGTGTGTGTGCACGTATGTTCACTAAATGGGCAATCATTCTGGCAATTAGGAAATTGCTGATCTCTCCCTCCCTCCGTCACCCCCCTCACCTCCCTCCCCAATGCGCCACTATTCCGTTTTATCACCGACTTTAAATAGCAGACTTGTTAACAAAATTGGTTTCCTGATTACCTCTTTATTATGTAGTGGTCAAGTACTAATGCTACTACCTTCAAAAATTTGACTTGGCACCGCAAAGTCGCTCAATGACACCGATTGGTTATCAATTTACCGACTTTAAAGCATCACCAACTGCACTTTGTCCACACTCGTTTCATTCTGAAGCCGGCTTAACAAAAAAGGATGAAAACCGACTGCATGTGAGAGAGGGAGAGAGTCAGTGGGTACATTTAAATTTCGGTATTTTTTAGACTAAATCACATTTTAGCCTTTTTTTCATGTTTCCGTCGCACCAAATCACCTTCCACCCAAACACCACCTCTGATTGGGGGACAGATGGAGGGAAGGGGGGTGATTTGTGCCCACCTGCCTCTCTATCTTCCCCGTCTCGGTGCCAGCACACAGTTTTTTCTGGTGGTCCGGAAGCAACCTGTCAATTTGTTTAATATCGCACGCTTCACTCCTCCCTACCAAATAGTGAATGCGATTTTTCAAGCAAATGTAGGCGAGGCACCCACTGGACGAAAAATTTCCCCCAGTGTTTAAACTGTTCATAATTTGTGGCTCCGTCAAATTTGTAGGATCATATGATTTGAGTAGTATCTACACAACTCGGTTGTTAAGAGACGGTTTGCTGTGCCAACCATAAAGGTACCTTTCTTTAACACCACTGACCTTGATTCAATCGGTGGTGCGTTTAAGCACTTTGTTTTTAGGGTCTCTCTCGGTCAAGTGGATTAAGAAGGGACGAATTCTTGAATTGTCCTAAAGTATTTGTATGCATTTCTTAACGTAAGCATTGAGTACGAGGAAGATTGTCAAAAAAAGCGAGCAAACTGTGCAATCTGATTGCCCGATGTTACTCTTTATAGATGCAAACAGCACATCAAATAATTCTAATCCAAAATGACGCTGACTCTAAGGGTCCACTGTTAGCCCCTCACCACCAACAGGTACATGCTCTCCACGAGACCCAGATTTGAAGTCTCTGTTGGTAACAAAGGGGGCATTAATAGAACCAGCTAAGGAACAACGCTCAAACTATAGAACCACATAGACAAAAAGGTTGTCCAGTTCGAAGTAATTCGGCCTTTAAGACATAAGCCTTCAAGTGAATGTAAACAATGGTATGGCTCATTGACAAGATCCTACCTTCTGGAGAGAAGGTAAATAAATAAATTGTCAGAAATTTTATAAATTCCCTTCGTCAACCTCCCTGCCTCGGCTCCGAGGCTTGGCATGGAATCGCAACGGCTGTTTCTCAGTTTCGAGAGTTGCTGGATAGGTCTTCGAAAAAGCGCTTGTCCAAATCCCCTGATGGGTGAATGCAAGCAGCACTTCAACGTGGAGTAATTGAATATCTCCCCAATAAACCAGAGTTATTATTAATTGGGCAAAAAACGGGAGATAGCTAGCAGACACCACCATGGGTGTGCCTGGGGGAGTTTGCAGGTGTCAATTATGAGAGCGAGAGAGAGAGAGCGAGACGAGGATACGAGAGGAGAGGAGGCTGCCTGGAGTACACAACATTTATCTCAGTAACATTTTGTTATTTTGTTCACCAGGTGGAGAGAGCGAGAGTGAGAGAAACGGGAGGAATAAGGGGGCGAAGGGGGAGGGGAAAGGGTAAAAGGATAGAGGGGAGGAGAGAGAGAGAGCGTTAATTATGGGCGTAGCCACCCTCCAATTAGTCTACTGGCCTGCCTGCCTGTCTGTCTGCCTGCCTTCCTGCCTGTTTCTGCTTCAATGGGTCCCTAACTGACATGTACCTCGCATTTTGAATGCATGATTACGGGACAGGATGGTCGTCTTGATGGCCTTTGTGTGGGGTGGACACCTCTTGTAGGGTTCATCGTTCCAAAAAGCCTATCTCCTTGTTAATCTCAATACCTACTTTTTCCGGATCCAGGTTTTGGAGATTTCTACTCCTGAAAGTAATCCCAATTACTAAATAAGTGGTGATTTCTGGAATAAATACACAGACGATTTGAATAACTTAGAGATGCTCATTGACCCTCCGACGGGTTAAATCTAAGGATCTTCAAAGCGTCCGTTGGTGACAATGGGAAACCAGAGGAAAGGTCCACCACTACTATATGGGCTATCAGAGCTAGAACAGATGAGGCAGCAATCTGGCATTTCTTAAATCGCAACCACGCAATCTCTATTATGAAGCGGCAGTTCCTCAAGTCTGCCTCATTTCAGGTTTGACGAGATCATCGCCATGAAAGGCGCGGCTGGAATGATTAAAACTGGTGCTCCAAACACCTCAACTCAGCCCAGCTTTTGAAGCTGGTGTGCTTGCCTCCATTCTTCTAAAATGACCGAGATAAGCACTAATGCGGGAACTGCAAAACATATAGTGTGATTGTCGTTGTACTAGAGTCATAGACTTTTCTTCCTCTTCTGGAGGCATAATGTCTAACAAACTGATTCTAAAGGAAGGAATAGAGTTTGATGCTTTATCTGGCTCACTTCCCGGTGTAATTGACAGCGAATATTAAAAAGACTCTTGAAAAGTCTGAGGAGTGCTTGGCTTGTTGCGGTCTCAAAAAAAAGTGTACAAATATCTAATCAGACGAGGTGTGTTAGTGAAATTTCTAACTTAAATCTTTTGTTTGCATCGGGATGATCAGTGCGATTTGAGCTTTTGGTTTATATTCTGCCTAATTAAAAACAACAGAGCTATAATTTACAAAGATATGGAGCAGTAAAATACGCATCGTTAATGGAGATCGGAATGACGAGTGGTGTCGAAGTGATTAAAAAATACTGCCACTTTTGCAGCCAAACAAGCTCTAATAGCACTCATTTCCCTCACCGCCCCTTTCCATCTTCCTCCCGCTCCTCCCCTCGCCTCCCCTTCCCACCCCCTTGCCGAGAACACCACTTGAGTAAAATTTCTGCCTATAACCATGCGTAGAAGCGTGAACGGACGCACCCGCAATAGCACGCGCACGTACACATACACACACACCCGCACAGACATGAGGCACGTCGGGTGGCGCAACTCACTATCTCACCGCTGTGTCCAGAGCACCGCAGAAGTATCTCACATGGAAAGTGCTGGCCTCACCACAGGTCTGAGCACCTCCACCCCACCCACACCGTCAACAAGTCAAGCAGCATCGCTGTCGATGAACTTCGCCCTCTCCTCCGCCTCTGCCTCCGCCTCGGCTGCACCGACTGCACCCTCGACGTCGGCGCTGGCGTTTGAACAGATTTTTGGGGGACTCATGTTCCCTCCACCCACAACCAGCACAGCAAAGGGATTAGTGATGGGAGAGAAGGGTAGTCCCACTGGGCTACCGCCTTGGATATCGACATCCTCCATTGGGGAGAATGGAATTCCTGCTGGAGGCGGTAAGTGAGATTAGCCGTCCTTCTGTGTCTCAGATCTGAAGCAAATCTGTGAAATTTTGCAACGGAAAAGAGGTCCTGGGAATTCTTTTTTTAATGAAACACAAAGATTCCCTCATTTATTACAAATATAAGCCATTACAATTAGATGCGAAGTGTGATTTAAAAGTGACAGCGCGTCACATGATTTCCATCCGAGGTATGCAGGAGGTTGTCATTTTTGAAATAGGCTTTGTCAACCTTTATTATGAAAGGTCTTTTTTTTAACTCAGGGTCGGAGCTACATCATTCCATTTTTGACATTTAATCTTCGACAATTTCATAAAGTCACTTTCAAGCAGTCAGAAGAATGGTCAAAACGTCAATGAGACTGGGCTAACAATTAGGAGGTCTTCCCTAAGGATAAGACCATTAACTTTGCTTGACTGGGAAGTAATTTGATGAAAGCCGTTCTACTGGTTGTAAAATAGACGCAAATCTGGCATTTTTAAATTCCTGGGCTTAATAATGACCTCCACAACACCAAATATCACATGGAAACTCCCTGAAATTCGAGGATTCGTGAAACAAGGTTTACTGACATATCTGCCTCACTTGGAAACTACGGTGGATAATTTCATGAAGGCTTCCTCAGTCTCCAGATTATTACTAGATTTTTAAGATTTCTAACTGATGTAGGGCAAGTCTTGAAGCCCTTTTAACCCATAACTGAATACCGACGTCATTGGGGCCCAAAATGTCCCTTCAAAAGTTAGGGTTCGCCCATTCTGTAATCAAATCGGAAATAGAGTACCGATTGACCATGGAAGCTGGAGACTACGGAAATAAGGGAAGATCTGTCATCGCACTGTCATTGTCAAGCATGATTATTTGATGCCTATCACCAGGAAATCCCGTCTTTAGCTTAAAATTCCTAAATTTATTGGTCAAAAACGGATAACCTGGTTAGCTACCTCAGAGGGCGAAGTAGGTGACCCCTTAAAGTCAATCTCAGAGAGTAGCAACTTGACACCTCTACCATACTCGTCTGGGAGGTGATGCGATTGAGATCTTCCACTGTCTGAACACACCGCAAGCTGAGCATATCATCATGAACAGCAACTACAGCGGATTGGATGGACCGGCCCTTTTCAGTATCCTCTAGTTCTTGCTTTTCTTTTCTTACCAAAAAAAAGGCAACTAGGCGTAAACGACTGCTCGCCCTTCGAGATGATTTCTGCTGCATTGTTCTCCGTGTGTGTTCAGTGTTTGGAGTGGGAAATTCAAGTCCTCCAATTGCTCAGCTAATTTAATTAGCACGGCAATAAAAATGCCAAATTTCTGCCTTCCGGAGACCTGCCTACATCCTCAGAAAGCCCCCTCTCCAGGCGTGGTTTTTCTTCCTGTTGCTCACAAAAGGAAATTGGGGTTGCCTCTCCTTCTCCTCCTCCTCCTCCTCCTCTTCTTTAATCTTTTTCCTGAGGCGGAGGCATAAATTGGGGAGACCAGGGGTACGTAGCCACCACAGCGCCTTGCCATGTGCATCAACCCAGCGTCTGTGTTTCACCCATTGACCTTTTGTAATTTGCACATTCCAGTCATTTTCACGCCCTAATTATTAGCTTAAATGCTTTCACATTTCTCCTCCCCCCACTCCACCTCTTCCCCTTCCCAGGCCCCATCTCTTAGGCCCCCTTTGGGTGCAAATAAATGCCATCGTGTCAAAACTTCAAAAGGCACTCTACAGTAATTTGCACAAAATTAATTCTGCGAAACAGCAGACTTTTTGACAAAAATGCATTTTGTTTGGACCCCTTGCCTATCCCTATGCTCTCCTCTTCCATCCCACCTCCCTCCCTCCCTCCCCCCCCCCACCTCCCCTCTATCCCGTTCTGATGGATTAGACACACATTAAAATTAGTTTGTCCCGGTTTTTTTCTGTTAAATGTTAATTACGTTCTACCATTGGAGTGAAAATATCACAAAATTATGGTAAACTAAATTCAAGATTGGATGACCCAGAAAAAATGCATGATATTTGCGCATGTGTGCGAATGAGTGCGATTTGAAACTGAGGCTGTTGTGTGGGGGCCTGCATACACATATGCTAGAATCACTAAGGCTAATTAGGCGGACGAGGAGGAGGAGGTGGAGGAGGAGGAGGAAGAGGTAGGGTACAGTGTTCATGCGTGCGCACGGACCCTCACAACCTCGCCATTTGTGGGGAGAGAGCGAGTGAGTGAACGCGGTAGTCCACCTACAGCATTCAATCAAGAGTAGTCAACCCCCTTCTTTCTCTAATGATGCTAACTGACTAGTCCACCTCGCCCCACCCCCATCCACCTGCCCCATCCCCCTTACCTGGCGTTTCTCCACACACCTCATCAAGCCTTATCAATTAATTAACAGGTGTCTGATGGCTGGCTCACTGTCATTGGCTAATTGATTTGCCGGGAGTTTTGAAATAACCAACGGAAATTCTCAATCGCAAATAGCAGTTGGTTTCGAAGCTGCGGAAAGGCATAAATATCCATTTTATGGAAAAAACACCAAATCTGAGTTTGCATATTCTGTCCAATTGCGAATTTATGAATTGAGAGTGAAAAACAAGCATTCGCACCGCCTCTAAGCTGCTGTTTTGTGTATATCAATAAGTTGAAACGAGGAAAAAATAATTGGGTGGATACGGGTTATAATTAATTGCCTTACCCAGCGTTTTCTTGCGAAAACCCGCCCTCTTAAATTTGTACTATTTTGAAAATCTAACTGAGCTGCATAATGAATGTTCCCAGTGAAAGGCAAATTTTTCCCAAATCACTTCATGTTGACTTCTGTGAAACTCTTGCTGGCATTTGAAGGGGACTTCTGGAATTTGTAACTGTGCAGGTTCAAATTCACAAAATAGTTGATCTCACTGTGATTTGACAATCTGTATCCAACTTGCATTCCCCTCCGAGGCAATGTTTTCGTTCTGTTGCAGGTAGGATGAGGTTTAGTCAGGGAGCTTGTTTGGATTTTGTGCCCTTTTTATTAAAAAAATGAGGATTATTTTAAAAATCTGTGTTAATTTTCACGTGAAAAGGTTAAATGCCTTTTGCCATTCTTTTTAATGAGAAGAAATGAAGTGGATTGGTTAATTGGTGAGCTCCCACGCCCAAAAATAGAGCTTTTGCCTATTTTACTTCACTTCTTCTCCTCCTTTCGCAAATCCATGATCAAATACTTCTTTTTCCGATTTTAAACAAACCTTTGGGCAATGTTAGTGATCCTATGAAACGTCACTCGCTTGCCTACTCTTAGGTTTGGTAAAGGGTTCCATTGAAGGGCTCCGTCCTCGTACCTCCGCCGGGCGGCCTGGCTTCCAGGCCATGTCTGTGGCCCCGAATACTTCTCTAGACTGAAATTGTATTTCCTGCTCGAGTATTACTGTCTCCCCTCGTCTTCTGGGAGGTGCCAACTTCTTTGAAAGAACGATTATTTAAAAACGGCTAATCCTCATATCTCAGACGTGAATATTGGTGAGGCTTTTAATGTGGACCACTTTTACACCTTTTTTCTTTTCCATAAAACTTTTTTTTTTAAAGCATACTTCGGGTCTAATTGGACGCAATAATTACCTGTTCCAGTGCGTAAACCAATTACTGACTTGCATCCACCCGGTGGAGTAGGGGACTCCTTGGCCGAAGTGAAAGGTGAGGAGGAGTTGAGACGCGAGGGGAGGCAAGCGAATGAAAGCATTTACTAGACCGGACTTCCCAAAATAATTAACTCTTATTATCGGTTAATTAGGTAGCCCCTCTTTCTCCCCACGTCCGTCACATACCCACACACAAACACACACACACACACACATCAGCCCCATCCCCACTGTTCCCTGGGGAAAGTGACTGGGTTTTGCTTAATTAATTGGATCAAATAATTAGGACGTCCAAGTTGTGGCAACAATCCAAATTATTCCTTACTAAGAGGATGACTTTATACTTAGGAAGAGGGAAAGAAAAACTAAGGTGAGAGATGCAAGGGATAGGGAGTTGGATCGTCTGTCATGACTACCCAAAGAAAGTCCTGACTTGTGAAGTTGTAAAACTCACAGTTGGTTAATTAAAAGAGAGGTGTTTCTCACAGTCGTCGAAAAATGACTCTGAGACTAATGGCTGCATTGGCACTCCCACTACTATCACCACCACCGCCACCACCACCAACACTACCATCGTCCTGTGGGGTCTTTAATAGACCTCCACAAAAACTGAATTGTCTGTCTAGAGTGTGTGTAAACTAATTAGCTCCTATTATGCATAAATTAATTAAGTATTTAGAAGCTAAGGGGGAATTCGAGAGAGAGAGAGAGAGAGAGGGAGAGAGAGAGGGAGAGTAAACACTCGTCTCCCTCCCTTCTTCCCTCTCTCGCCTATCCACTGCACTCCACTTCACTCCACCCGTCCGTCCACTCCTCCGTCCCGATTCGTGTGAGTAATTTTCTCGCTCCTAATTAAGTGGAGAAAATTGCATTAATGAGGGGAACGCAAGTGGACTGGTCTTACCTCCTATCCACCTTCCTCTCCAGCCATTTGCATAAATCAAAAGTCCAATTAGCTAGGTACTGAAAAAAAAAACGCCTCTCTTGACGCTATGACTTTGTATGCGTTCTCTTTACAGAGTCTGACTTTAACTAGTTCCTAATTTTTTATTTGGAAAAGGTAAGCAAAAGCAAAGCTACTACATGCAGTACTAAGTAACAAGACTGTCCTTTCACTACTTGCTTCAACTAGTTCACACACGGTGGACGTGGACTTCTTCGAGGACAGGAGACTTGGAGAACGTTCGGTTTTTACAGTCGCAATAAACTGAATTGGCGGCACGCACATCATTGACAACTCTATAGTAAAATTTCACAGAAGAGGAGTCTTTTCTAGAGTTGCATCCTCCGGGTACTTAGCCATGGATACCCAAATTTTCCTCCAGGTGTCAGTTGAATACCAGGATAAGTTTAAATGTAAGTACAAACAAAATGCAACTTCCGGTGCCTTCATCAAGTCAAGAGTCGTTGTCCAACCTGATGAAAAAGCGGTTTTTTTTGCATCCTTAACGATCCAGTGGACAGGACTTTTGATTGATAGCAGAAGAAGAGGGGGTGGAGGTGGGGGGAGGGAAATTGAGGGGCGAGATTTGGGGGCGATAATAAGTACGAACTTCAATTTATCTGTTTGTTTGAAGTCTGGAGGAGGAGGAGGAGGAGGAGGAGGCAGCATTGATAGTAGTTTGGCAGATGAAAGTACGATTAGCAGTGAGTAGCGTCGTTTGATATCTTCCCCTTCTACTGCTCCTTCGTATACACGCACATGAATATTCAATTTCAAGTATGATACCATCTTGTACGAGGTTTTATTGGAGAACCAGAGATAAAGAGAGAGAGAGAGTCAAGAAGTCAATTAGGGCAAGAATCCCTCCCTCTCCATCCAACATCAGCATATGTGCAACCTCCACTACCACCACCTCCTCTACCCCTGTACTTGCCAGCCTCCCTGCCTGCCTCTCCGCAGTTTTCTGGCCGTAAAATGCTAATAAATGACTTGGTCTGATAATCATCCCAAAGCTTGCATCCTATTTTTACTTCTATGTCTCAAATTAGCACCATAAGTCGTACTACAGTTACTACAGTCAAGATTGAAGGTATCCCAGTCCTTACACACCACCCCCAAGGGAGTGGGTGCATCCCCTTTCTTCTCCTACCCTCCGCTTTTTGGCCCCCATATTTCCGTTTCCTGTGTTCCGTGGTTGGTGTGGTGTTTAAGCAAGGAGAGGAGGTGGCTGTTTAGGGCATACTTCTACCGCCGTCACTTTTTTAATCCACGATTTTCTCACAGAACATGCTTTGTTTCTCGTCGTTCAGTAGGGAGGTGTATTTCAATGATTGGTGCGTAAATGGGTGCGGGTTGAATAGTAGCGGAAAAGACTGATATCAGTTAGTGATCATTTTGAAATTCCAAAAAACGAGACCCTAAGGCATATAACAAAAGACCCACTTTGTCCCTTTGACAACGATTTCCCCTTAAGTTAGGCTACTTAAACAGCCGTGATTAATGCTATTGCAGAGGGTATCAAGCGGTTTGCTTCTCCTTTACTTCCGCTAAGCAAAGGACTCCTTTCCTGAACCATTTATCCTCTATTCAAGGCGTAGAAATTTGCACTCCCGCTTGAAACAATGGAACGCGATTCAAAATGCAACATACGTAGGCACCTCCAGCCGAAGTGATGAGCCAGGAAGGGACCAGACGATGGCATTACAACTAATTAGAGATGTATGAAAACACGAACTAGCCTTAGGCCATCTCAGTCGAATGTCATTTTTTTGGAAAGGTTAATGGGACTTTCCCGAAAGCAATCCAATTTATTAAGCATTTGTGTACACTGGCGGCAGACAGTGACTCAAAATGGGAAATTTATTTATCTTCCCTCTCTAGACGGTCACATCTCTGGCTTTGCACCCATCTCCGTGTCCATCCGTCCATCCATCCATCCAGTATCCATCCATCCATCCAGCCATCCATCCATCCAGTATCCATCCATCCATCCATCCAGTATCCATCCATCCATCCAGTATCCATCCATCCATCCAGCCATCCATCCATCCAGTATCCATCCATCCATCCAGTATCCATCCATCCATCCAGTATCCATCCAGTATCCATCCATCCATCCGTCCATCCATCCATCCATCCATCCATCCATCCATCCATCCATCCATCCATCCATCCCTCCATCCATCCATCCATCCATCCATCCATCCATCCATCCATCCATCCATCCATCCATCCATCCATCCCTCCATCCATCCATTTGTCCAGTTCACTTACTGAGGGATTGCCTAGACAGCTCATAACTTCCTCTTGGTCCCATTTTACAATCAACCAGGCCATGGAAAGTGGTGGCTTTTTAAATATTGACATCAGCTGTTGCCAAAGTGGAGAGAAGAGCGTCAAGCCGTAATTAGCGCCTGGAATGTCCAAAAGGGGAGTGGCAATTAAGAATTAACTTCCGGTGGATGAATTAACGTATCAATCCTCACTCCCTGTCAACCCTCAGTATAATCAGCTCAAGTAATCACACTCTAACCGATGTAGACAAGGTGGTTTTCTCTACAGGGACTTTCGAGAGCACAGCTTGCAAGACGGCATACTCGGAATTTGGTGAGGAATTGGCAGGCCAAGATGCAACCTTTGTTTTCACCACCTACTGTAGCAGTTGTAGTCGTTGTCATAGTCGCCTTAGCTGTAGTCACTGTCATAAATTTAACGACACAGGGTCGGGGCTAATTAGGAATTCAGGAAAATTAATTAAGCATTAAATGGGCTTTGATGCTTAAGCTCACTTCGCCATGCCCCCCTCGGCAGGTGTGCATGTCTCAATGCGACATAAATTACAATCTGGGCGGGACTGAACTAAGTCAGCTATAGTCTTGGCGCGTAGAGGCGCGCTGTTGGGCCACTCAGGACTCCTAATACCGATAATTGAGGCAAATATCCACGCCCGTCCGCCCGTCCGACCTCAGTCAGCTAGAAGTGTGAGTGAGCAACGGTAACGGGCATGTGTGTTCTCTGGTGAGACAGACAGGCTGGTAGAGAGTGCGTACGCGTATGCAAGCTAACAGACAGACAGACACACACACATACCTCTAATTGGCCGAACGCACCACACGCGCGTTAATTAATTGCGTGTGCGTATGTGTGTGGCAGCATTTTGTCCCAGTTCTTCTCCTCTCCTCCTCTTCGTCTTCTGTAGTAGGCGGCAGCTACAGCAGCATGCTCATGCATACCGGTAAGCGGTGAAGAGCTTCTCTCTCTCTCTCCTCTTCCTCACTTTTTTCCCCTTTTAACCCATCGGCGCATTCTCCTGATGACGTGTTTGCTTTCCAGACAACGGAGTAAACAATTTGGTGGATTTGTGCGGCTTTGCCGGACACCAGGCAGCTCCCGCGCTGCCCCATGGGTTTCCCTTCGGGTTTCCAGTTCATCGATTTTCACCAACTGTGGGCTCGCATCACAATCTCCAACACCAAGGCGGTCCCCCGGGTGTAAATGGCAATATTAGTAGTTCCGGCAGCAATAACGGATCCGTTGATTTGAAGGTGAAGAAGGCGAGACATAGGTACGTATCAGACACACTAAGTTAACGCCTCTTACTAAATACTGAGTTCTGTGGTTCTCTTGCTTTCTTGTGACGAGATTTTATGCCATACTTTGATGGTAAAAAAACATGCTTATTTGGCTGTATGGACACGTATTTGTGATTCCACCTGCCGTAATAGGGAAGCCCATTTGCTGGGCCAAAGAAAAAGCTTAATGAGGAGAATTCACTTGGAGAATTGTGAATGGAGAATTCGTGGGTGGGATTTTTTTATCCTAATTAGGAAAGGCATCCGTCGGTTTATTGTGGGATTTTCATTCTTTGGGAGGTAAACGGCTTTATTACTCTTTGGGTAAATAGGCCTATTTATAGGCAAGAGAGCCTTTAGAAATAATATTTTATGTACAAGTGTTCCTACGTTTTCTCAGGATTCTACGGCTACCTAAAATAAATATTTGTGGGAAAAAAGTTGTGTGATTATCACAAAGAAGGTGTTATGGGCAAGGCTTTAGGCCACCCATAGTGGGCAGCCGATCTGTTCGAGACCGCGGGAACCTGCCTACGTCTTGTCTCAGAACTTCGGTCCGTGCACAGGCTAGCACGAGGGACGTCGGAAGCGAACTTGAGTTTGGAAGTTGCTTAATTGTAGCCGGAAATCTAGTAGTAGCTACCCAGGCAACCGTTGCATACCATCTGAAAGGCCCATTTCACCTCCTAGAACGACCTTTTCTGTCTATCAACTCTCCGTGCTCGAGTCAGCCTTCGACATGTGTCCCTATCCCGACGCTCTGACTCGTGAAGACATTGCCAGTCGTCTTCAACTCTCCGAGTCGCGAGTTCAGGTGTGGTTTCAAAACCGTCGAGCCAAATGGCGGAAACAAGAGGCGGACGGAGGTGGTGGCAACAGTGGTGGAGGGAGTGGCGGCCTTCACAGTATAAGTCCGAGTTGTGGTGGTGGCAGTGGTAGTGGTGGCGGTAATGGAGACGCACTCGATTACACCGCTGTTGCACCGCTGGTCAGACGTAAACGGACTGCAACGGGTGAGGATGGAGTAGAGCACAGTCATCATGCCTCCTCGGGAGCTAAACGACTCTCTTTCTCAGTCAACAGTCTGACCGAGGGTGAGGAGGATTTTGGCCAGCGTGGAAGTGACAAGGCGCTCACAATGGCGCAGCAGAGTCAACTAGGTAAGCGCTTTTAACAAAGTAAAAGCAAAAACTGTTTTGTAGTTAGGACTATGGAAAGTTGTTTACATCTGCTTTATGATTTAAGTCGGAAATGTCAAATAGTTTACATCCTACCTCAAACAGACAGCACCATAATACGCTTGGACACTTAAAAAGCTTTGATAAGCTTCTCGAAGCGCCAATCCACTTAATGAAGGGTGAGGCTTCCAACATGGATGACTATGCAATGATGGAAATGTTATTTTGGCGGATTTCGTGTCTCACAATTTGGGCTAATTTACTCAGTGTTTTAGACTGTGAATTGTTTTTTTTTGTCCCAAAAGTATTTTGCGTTTTTTTAATTAATAATTTAAATAGGCCATCGAGGCGATGGCGTCCGCTTCATAGCAGACAATGTTAAAGCATTCATAAGAATGGAAGCGGTCCCCGTTTTAGAGGATTACAATAATAGTTCTTACAGAAATCCTCTCAAAATCCAAAAAAAAAATTTAAAGCATTAGTCAACTCAAGTTGGTAGAGGAGTAAATTACCCCCAATTCGTGACACTGGATGCCTGGAACACTGGATGCCTCGGGTTGGAGACATTGGCCTGATTCAATGGGGAATGGGTCCCGCAGTCCTAGTAGTGGGATAAATTCGACCTGTCCAGTTGTCCACGTCTTGATGGTAATTATGTCAGACAGCTTGGATCATTCAGCGTAACAGCTTTAGTGTTTTTTGGTATCACATTTCGCCCAATTCCTTGACTCCACCCCCTCTAGCACCGGACACCTCTGTTTTGCGTTCAAAAATTTGGGTTTAATGAAGGAGAAATTTACAATTTAAATGAAGAGTCTCCTGGCATGTTTAAAATTACTTTATTGCTCATTAATATTTTAAGCATCGCACAAGAAATATCACCACTTTTGGGGAGGGGGGAGGAGAGAGGGTTTCAACCGATTCCCTTCTCCTCCCCCCCTCTCCCCTCCTTCCTTCAAAGTTTACTTAAAGGGAGTGACAAATTTCATCCACCAATGACTCAAATTTGGTGTGCAGAAATGCAATGACTACAAAATTTGCTGCTAGAGTAGATTCTTTGTACATCGTGATGCCAAAGATGATGTTTTACTTTATTGTTTTTAAAAAAAAATAATTTGAGGAAAAAATTTGGTGAAGCGAAAGGATTCAACCTTAGTGAGCTGTCAAAATGACGGTGTCATGTCCGACCAAAGAAGGCCACTTTAATCCTCCATTCAAGCAGTAGACATCTCTGACACCATAAAGTTTAGCAGGGCAGAAGCGCACCTTCATGGAAAGGGCGATCAATTGTAGACTGAGATTGATTGATTGATTAATTAATTAATTAATTGACAGGTCAGCCATCCGACCAACTGAATTTCGAGCAGACTTAGATGGGAAAAATGCTACTGTTTTGTCCTTTTTTGCAATTTATTTCAATTTAAAATGTTTTAAAGGTATTTATTTACTTGTTTGAAGTCATCATTTTATAAATAATTTCTGGAGGAATTGGGCGAAGCGGAAGGCCTTAGTGAAGGTGTGATGTCAGACTGGTTACGTGACATATAATCGAATGCGTCAACTTCATTCCCATTTTTAGGCGATAGGCATATCTCAAATACGAAGGCTTGATAGTGTATGGGGAGGACCGATCAAATGTATATTGAGTTTGATTGATTGAGTGATGGATTGGTTGGTCAATTGACGCTCCGACTGACCGATAGGCTAACCGAAATTTAGAAAAATGAACCCCGTTTTTTTTGTGGGTGACTTATCATTTTAACGTAATTTTTCTTGCACTTATTGTTTTATTTTTTTGAAAATCGCTCTATTATATCAAAATAATTTGAGGAGAAGTTAGACGGAGCAAATGCGAATAGCCAAAATGTTATGTCAGACTGGTTGTCATTGTCCGACCCGTAAGACTCTCCTTCAAGCCCCCTTAAGGAATAGACATATTTGACTCCACAGCGCTTAATAGCGTAGTGATGTACCTTTATATGGAAGACGGATCAAATTTTGAGTTTAATTGATTGACAGGCCGATCGATCAATCGACGGTCCGACCGATCAAATGAGGCTACTTCAATTTCATTCTAAGCAGTCGAAATATCACCAGCCTTAGACCCTAACAAGGTGTTGGTGTACCTTTACGAAAGGGGTGATCAGAGGTAGATTGAGTTTGATTGATCGACCGATGAATCGATCGACTGACCTATGGTCTGACCGACCGATCGGCCGACCGACCGACCGAACGACGGATTTTTGAACAGTCTAGCATGGATAGACGCAACTGGTTCTTTATTTTTACAAGTGATAACCTTTTAAAAATATTTTTCTGAGGCTGATATTATCCCATCTGCCCGAAATCATTCTATTGTCTTAAAAATGTACTCGAGGGGATGCAAAGCGAAGGGATCCAACTACATGATGATGTCAGACTGATCATGTCATACCTGATCGAAGAGGGATCCTTGAATTCCAGGTTTGGGTAGAAGTGGTATCGAGGACCGCAAAGCTTGATAAAATGTAGAATGGCCTTTATGAGAAGAACGAATACTTCTAGATTGGGTATGTCTGGTAGGTCGACCGACGGCCCGAACGACCAATTGTCCTTTAAAAAGACTAGATTGGATAAACGCACCCATTGCATTGTTTTTGCAAGTGCTAATTTTTTAAAAACACTTTTTTTCTGAAGAATTTATTATTATGCCAATAGATCGAAAAATACTTTGTTATTTCAAAATTATTTGAGAATGAATTGAAAGAGGCAAAATGGCCCAACCAAAATGTCACGACAGACAGACTGACTGACTGCCATATCCGATTGACGAAGACTGCCCTGGTTCCCCTTAAGCTAAAGCCATGTCTGAGATACAAAGCTTTCTGCAAAGGATTGCGATTGATTGATTGATTGGCTGATAGGTCGATCGATGGACCGGCGGTCCGACCGACTGACCGACCGACCGAGCGACGGATTTTTGAACAAGCTAAGCCGGATAAATACAACTTTTTTTGCAACTGATGAATTTTTTTACGAAATAAGTTCTAGAGACACTTATTAGATTCGCGTTTTTAGTGGTTTTGAGGGGAGACAGCGCGTCAGCATTAATTAATTAGGTGTAATCGAATTAGCGGTTGCTTGCTTTTAATTAATGCCTAAATGTCTAACAGCCTGGACAGGTTGAACAGGCTAATCTTCCCACTCCTGCTTGCATTTAATTATCAGGGGCATCTCCTTCAGGGAGTTAAAAGACTCACGCACACACCCACAGAGTGAAAAATAATTCAACTTTGAATTTGTGAAGGCGGACTAGGCTGGAGGACTGCACCGTAGTCAAGTCCGGTAAATAATGCTGATAGATAGCGAGGAGAGGAGGGAGGCTACTTGATGACCATTGCTTCAAAGAGAAGTTCCGACACAGAAGTCGTTATTGTAATACCCCCAATAATAATTATGATAATGATAATTAAAACACTTGATTGGCCGTAAACCGGTGGCAGAGAGCGAGAGAGTGAGGAAGGCGGGTAGGTGGTTTGGTGATAAAAACTTTAGTACCACCTCGTTCTCTCCCTCTATCTCTATCTTAATGGCTCCCACCAATGACTTCCACTTATTCACTATTCGTCAGCAGTCTGACTACAATGCAGACTAGCTGGCTAAGTAAGGCGGCTACAAACTACTCAAAGCTTTTAGTTTACAAAACAAATAGGTCATTTATTCACTTATTCACAGGTGGAAACTTTCTGCGCTATCTCTGCTCCCTCTTCTCAAACAGCGCCAATAACAGCGGCAACGGTAGTGGTATTCTCTGCAATGAAAAGATCCCCATTCCTCTGCCTCAGTATCCTCTTCCAGTGCTTCCCCGTTCGGATTTGCCCATGTCCCTTTTCCCCCCTCCCCCTCCCTTACTACCATCGCAACCGCCGGTGCCACCTCCACCACCATCACAACCACCGAAGGTCATCAAAGATGAGGAAGAAGCCTCCAGGACTTGTTCAGACAGTGGAATGTGCTGCAGCGGTGATGGTAATGGTAGTGGTGTTAATAGCAGTTCCCTTGACTCGCGGTACCAGTTGGCAAAGCGGTTTTTGGACTCCCTCCTCCTTCAGAAGGCAGCTCTTCAGCAAATTCAGAAACGGGACGCCGAGTAACCCACTACACACGCCCAAAAACGTCCCTTACCCTACACCCACACACACACACACACACACCGTGCAATACATTCCTCTTTATAATACACGTAAAATACTACTCATAACGCTACTGATTTGCAGTGGGCTGGCAGAGGTAATCATGCATTAATATTAACGGGATACAGAAGTGCCATTACCCTATGAATGTTACCTAAGGGCAAATAATCTTTGTCAAACAATCAAAATGGAGGCTTCTGGCTTAACAGAGGTCGCTCTTAAGGTTGATAAAGCTGCTTACATTTCCATACTCTTCCTGGAATATACTACTCACAACTCTACTTAATTCAGCATCCTATCCTGAGAGCAGCCAGCGTAATTCGGAAAGTTAATTCGCTTAGATGTAGTGGCAGGGTGCCTAGACAGTCTTTTCACATTAGGGTGGGGCATGAGTATTTTATGCCAGAAAGAGGAAATTGTGGAATGGAAGACGGAGAATGCTCTTCCTCGTTTACTGCGTAATTGATGTCCGAGCTTCTTGTTTTTTTGCCCCAGAAGTTAGAGGAAAGAGTTTTATTAAATTTTACTAGGTTTCTTTGAATCAAGTGTGGGATGCATTTGCGATGCGTGCACTTAGATTAGGGCGTCACATATACGTGACAGATAAAACGATGGCGCTGATAGGTGAATAAACGTCTTTAGAAGAGAATAGTTATATTGAATAGTTATATTTTAGCTTTCAAGGAAAAATTTGATGCACATGTTCCAATTATAAAGCATCTAAGCCTCAAATTGGGAGGTCTCTAAGAGGCATTTTTTGCATTCAAAGTTTATTAAGAAAATTATGTCTGTTCCTCTAGAGTTAATCTGGAAAGACAGTGATTTGACACTGTATGCAATGGGAAAAAACTATGAAGTTTTAAGACAAATGAAAACCGAACCTGTACTTTGGATCATTTGTGCGGTCATCATTGGGTAGTTAAAGAATGTTTATAATACGAGTGCTAAACTTGGGTATATTGAATCAAATTGAGATGACTGTAGTGCGTGGAAACTTTTCTGAAGACAAAGTGAGGCACAATATTGAGGTGGAATGCGTACTCTCGGCATACAGAAGGGCTCGAGGGGCAATGGTATTGTCCAGAGGCCAGGCCACTCGGCGGAAGTTCAAAGGCGGTGACTTAAGTGCCCTTGAAACCCAAATGAAGAGTCAATCAAACGGTCAAGGCATTACACAGTCTCCTCTCATTCGGAAGTCGTCTTCACTCCTCCCATTCTTGGAAATTACAACTTACCCAGGTCTGTAACCAAAGCATTCACGAACCAACAGCGCCAGGAATTGAATTCTCGTACACTTGGAAAGGCATTGACCCCCCTTGACAATTTTGCCAAAATTAGAGTCATATTTTCTTATGAAGTTGCATTGGGAAGGTGGAAATGTGCTGGCCGTCCCGTGCATCATTCGGTAGCACAAGGAGCACTGGCGTGAAGGAAGAATCCTTTAATAAAGGACGGCGGGAATAAGGTCTTGCGTCTTCTCCTTTCTACCATCTAGATTCCATCCAGCTAGTAGAGAGGGAAAGGAGATATAGCGTACCCACTTGACTGGCATTGTCATACAGGTGCTGTAGGCAGCTTCGCAACAGACTAATCTGAATAGTTTACGGCCAATGTCACTTCAATTGTAAATAGCATTCCTGTAGAACAAGGGGTTTGGGGCAATTACCGGAGGTGGACGTCATTTTCAGCCCATCCTTTTGGAATCTTTAGGGATTCTATCATCCACAGCATACGTCCTCCTGTCGTCACTGTGGGGTTTATCACCTAACTCAAAATAGTTGCTCTTTCGGATTGGGTTGGGGTGTCACTGTCACCATTGTGGTGGCCTGCGACTACATTCTCAATGTGTAGGAAAGCCGTGACAAATGGCATGCCACACAATGGGTCTCCATTTTTGCTCAATAAACGGGAGGACAGTAAATATTTGACCAAGCTCCGAACGGACTAGTTTATACACTGTTTACCTTAACAATGTCAATTTCCAAACCTTTATATTTTTCCAAAAAAGGGCTTTAAAAACGCCAAAATATGTGTGAGAAGTAGAACGGTCAATTTTTGAGGTAAACCGTTTGCCTTGTACTTTATAACTCTTTAAAATTTTTCTTACGATGATGGTCATGACGTCAAACTCCGTGTTTACCTATGCGGTCGCTCCAGGCCCTGCCAGCTGTACAGTCGCTCTGTGGCACGACCTTCGGGCCATGCCAGCCTCCTCTCAGCAATTCTGTACTGCCAAAATGCACGTTCGCTCTTGCCACTGGCTTACCACGACCACAATGGAAACTCCGGCTGCTAAAACAATGGCTATTCAAGGTACTCACGGTAATATTCGTGGTGCACTGATTATTTTGGAGCAGTGAAACCGAAAAAATTGGGATTTCTAACCCTTCATACAACTGTGGATTAGATATACTACTTATAATTGAAAGAGACCACTTGGGGGACAATTTGAAGCTCAATTGCACACTGGCTTTCACACGGGTCAGTGGAAGTGGGAGCAACAAATTTGACAGTGCAACCGACGAGTTAATTAATAGAGTGGAATGTAAATTAAATTGGATCCACCAAACACGCAGTAGATCAGCACTGATAAAACAGGCACACGAATGTTTTGGTCGACACCTCCCTCAACATTATTTATGCTGGTTATTCAGAAAAATGTGGAAACATTGTCTCACACAAACAGGGAAGATTTGTTATGCTGCAGGATTTGCGTTGAAAAGGGGAAATTTACACAAAATTTTAGTTCACCACTTCTACGAACTTGACCCAATCCATTGTTCGGTAAATATTTTCATTAGAGGTAAGTAAATAGGTTGCATTTAGAATCTCCAAAGTTATGTGAGAAATGGCGACGGTAGAGCGCTTTAAAGTCCTTTTCCCTTTAGTAGTCTACACTGTCTGAGAAGTGGCATTAACAATGCTCACCAGTAGGAGTCACTCCAGGTAGACAACACCACTTTATTACCTGAGAAATAAATTGACTGCATCAACCATTCCTGGTAATATCCCAGAACGTTAAAATTTCCGGTTTACTTTCAGCAAATATAAGTCGGTAGCATTCATAAAGTCACAAAAATGTGCTGACCAGGATGAAAGCTTTAATCTTCAATGTTCACGCACGAAATATCAAACATGAATGCCAATTCCACATTGTGTGACAGCCGAAACAGGCATGCTAGATTGCGTAACTCGTACCTTGTTGTAGATAGTGTTTGTGCTACGATTTTATCAATGCTACAAACGCAGGTCGACCTAAAGGTCAAACGGCTGATTTCCGTACAAAACACATATTGACTACTTATGCTTATTAAGTACTCGTTCTTGCGGCGTCAAAACAGCTTCAATTAGCAAAATTAACCTTGAAATGGGAAAAGTATTAGGCATTCTAATCCATAAAATATTCTACATGCATATTTCTGGATGCCTTAACTCATGCTCCATATCATATTAAACTCATAAAGTCAAGAAAAATTAAAACTATATCACATATCAAAAATGACTTAGAACATTTAGGACTACTTCATTTTCTGATCAAATTTACCTGGTGTTTAGAAGGCGATTTTGTTTTTTGTGTAGAAATAAAGTTCAAATGTCTGAAGAGACAATGAAATCTCCTGTAACCGAAGCATTTTGAAAAATCCAACATCGATGAGTCCATGCAAGATTAAGCCGATTTATGCTACAAATTTATCCATCGTAAAGTTGCTACTGAAAAAAATTAAAGTAAAACATCCACAATGTTTTTTTCAGTTGGGAGATAAAACAGGCCAGTCAGTTGGTTTGGAATGGGAACTGGATGCAGCACTTATTAGACCAGGCTTATGCATTAAAGTAGCGATCGTCACTTACAAGAGACTTGAATGATCGTTTAGGTAAAGGCAGAAGTGCGATTTAAAGGTAAAACATTGTGCACTTTGAAATATCAAGAGGTACTCTAAAAATTACCCGGTCTGCCCTGCTTTGCCTTTCCCAAATTCCTATCCGTGTATCAGTCAACGCACATGCATTTATTATGCAGCACCGCAGTAGTCCATAAATTTTTTTGTTTTAAATAAATTTTCTTCCCAATATATTGAGAAGGGAAATATCTGAAGCTAAAATCAGCCCAACTTACTTAATAAGACGAACAGCGCACATAATCATAACAGGTCTGTCAAAGTTGCGTGACCTCAATGCAGTAGATAATGGAGACTGTGAGTCTGAAAATCTCCACAAAATTCAAATAAAAAGAAGAATAAGCATGAGCTTTGCACGAATTCTCTATGCCTAATGAAGTCTGGGTAGGTGGGGGTTATAACCCATCTCACGCATCTTTCAAGGCTTTATACATTGCTTACGAGTGTGTAAAGTGAATGAGGTTTTTAGCTAGTCTAGTTTAATCCAAATCAACCAAGGCACCAGGGAGCCCAAAAAGTTAATGCTTCTTTCAAACAGTGAAGGCGATTGTTTACGTGCATCTATTGCAAACTATGGGTGGATGTGTCAGTCCATTAGTACAGTATACTTCAGTGTACTCTCCAGCCTCCCAGCGTCATAAAACGTCAATCGAAATTGCCAGCTCTGGGAGAGGAGGTTAATTTTGTTAAATTGCAGCTGCACAAGAGGCAGTATGTGATAGCGCAAAGTACTGACAAGGATCAAACGGATGAAGCTATTTGATCTCAGTGATGAATCACCCAGTGGTAGGTACATCACCTTGATAGAAGATAAGAATCGCGTGTCACTAAGGCTTAAAATAAATCGAGATTAACGTGTCAAGTCTCTTCAGTTAGGTTAAGCACGATTAATGCAGAACATCAACAGTTGGAGGCGAATCATGGAGGTTCTGCAAACGCCCTCCACCCACATGGCAATAAACCTAAGTCTATCATTTTGTTGTTTTCTCATCTGTGCACCTTATAAAAAGGCTTCATGCATATTAGATTGCTTACCGACTGATGTGTGAGGAGAAATTACTGTTGGCCACCTTCAAACGACCTCACCGACCACTCCACACTTCTAAGGCGCACACAACACTCCAACCTCAGAAGCCTATGCCTACTCCATAGGTAAACTCAAGGTCCAACAAATTGTTCAGTAGTGGTTGAAGTCTACTTACGCGATACATTTAGGAGGAGCGGGCTAAAATGTCGTCGTCCGGGGAGGGTCCGTTACTTGCTCGGTAACTTGGGTCCACACATCCCTCCTGTACATGAGTTGATTATCAATTTTGGACGGAAATACTGCCTCCTGATGGCGATAATATTATTTTAACTCATTTCAACTTCCCTTTTACCGTTAGACGATCGCTTGCAAAAGGCAGGCAGGTGGGAAATGAAACAGAACTATTTTTTTTGTGTCCTTCGAAGCAAAACGTTTTATACGAGTGGAATTCCCGAGTTGATGTCTCGTGGGAAAAGGAGATATGGACTGTAGACCTTCAAAAGGCTTCCTCATGTTGCCTCAATTTTTTTGTTAAAAAGTCGTTTAAACTTACTCCACTAGTCTGTGAAAAGTTTGAAGTTATTCACTTCTAAAGGAGACATTGAAGGAGGTATTGCGCAGGTTACTGATGAAAAAAGAACCGACTACCTACCTAGCTCGGTCCTGTTGGCTTTTTTGACGTCTGATTAGAGTAGTTAAAAGGATACTAGCTCCTACGACCCGAAGAGTTGGCATTTGGATGTCTCCAAATTGCCTATTATTAAACGCCGAGTTAGAGCATTAAGGAGACCGCACATGAAGTCCGTCTGGGTGTTTTTTTGGACACATAGCGCCTAGTTGAAATAGGCAATAAAAGTATCTACAGACCTGGCTTGAAACAGAGATTTGGAAAAGTATCGTGCTATCGTTACTAAGCAAAGCAACTCGTTACTGTGCAGTGCAGTGGACCGAACCATGAACATTTCCGAGGGCTGATAGTCGGTTGGCGTTCAAAAGTTTAGCAGGTACGTTTTGAGCCTCCACGTCAGGAAAGCGAGATATGAGCATGAGGTGCTGTTCCAACTTGCCTAAAGTGTTCCTGAGGCAAGGTCCTGAAGCAGTCTTACCACCAATATTTGGAAGGGTCTGGAGCCGAGTCACTCGAGACTTAGGCATCCTATCATAACATCATTCTTAGTTATGGTGTTGTGCTCTGCAAGCCTTTTGATTAAACAAGATCGACCATCAAGAAGGAGGGACTATGGTTTTATGGGTTTGCTTTGCATCCCATGGGTTGGATAAAACTTCTAACTACTGCGTTCTTTGTTGGACAAGATAAGAGGAATGGCTGGACCGTATTTTTTAAGGTAAGTAGCGAACGAAGAGGCAAGGAGGACAATCCTTTCTCTCTTGGATGGTCTCAACTCGTTTTGATTTTTTCCTTGGACAGAAGTTTATGTTAGAATGACTCCTCTGTTTTGAATCTCCGCGGCTTTAGCCATCCTCATCGGATATCACATTTGCTGGAGTTTCAAGGTATTGTCCGACAAGTTGAGTAAAGGGCTGTACATGGCTAAAACCGCTGACCATGCAGTGTCCGAATTGGCCTTAAACAAACAATCAGGCGTTATAAAACTACTGAAATGGAGGATAATGTAATGCTTAGCGCTATCAACCAACATCAATGAGGAAGCATTGAAGTTAACATCGTTAAATTATTTTAATTTACATCGACTTTTTGTTGTTATCTGAAGGATAATGAAATACTACTTATCTTGTTTTCAGTTACTTCTGCGTGTCCAGATCTTGAGATCTGAGGACTTTGGTTAAGTAGACTGTGAAGTCCTTCATCGCTCATGAGACAACAATTAGTCGGTATACCAGACCATTGGCCCCTTGAGTGCTGTAAAACTACGCGTGTGGTTAGCATTGAGGCTACGCTCGGCGAGTTCCTTACTCAAACCCGAAGTAACTACTAGTTGCATTAAATTACTATCAGAAATTGACTAAAACGAGCTCTTGGTGTTGGACATTTTTACGATCTGGATCTGACAAATGGATTGGTAAAAATGGGCCATGGTGGTCCATTTGCACCCACAGGTGGGTTAAAGCTGGATGCTCCATGCAACCGCCCATGTACTGTTAAGCTAGTGAGAGACAAGGCCTTTGTCCACTGATTGGAGTACTTCTGTCAAAATATCCGAGTCAGAGCGATTGTGACCGTTAAGTAGTAAACAGACAAATTTAATTGCTGACAAGTGAACGAACCAATCAGATGGTAGGAATGCACCATCCAATCCAGTGACAGTATTCACACACTTCCATTGATGAGTAAGACAAGGGGCATGATGGACTAATTTGAATAGCGGAAGTTCACACAAAGGCCCATTTCTCTGCCGCCGAGCCGGAGCCCTCGTTTTAGCCGTTAACTTGCATGAAGAAACAAACCCTTAGACCTGTGAGGAGTTGTGAAGGCAGGTTTAGGATCACAATTTAAAAAATTGTGTCCAATAAGTCTGTGCAGCGCGTTTTTAATTAAGTTGGCCCTCGGTCTTGGTAACAGACTACTTGGGAGCACCGCCATTGTACCTTCATTAAATGGGTATGCCTCCGGGCCATGCCAGCAGCTCCAATCCCCACTGTATGCCAAATCCATATCTCCTGTCCCCGGCTTCAGGAAACCCTTGAAGCTCTGCACTTATCACCACTCTTCGCAGAGGCGTTCATTCCCCTCTCCACTTCCAATGAAATGTCGCTCAGTTAAAATTGCCTCCAAGGCCTAATTTTTACAGAGAAAGCAAAACGTACACGAGGCCAATTACTGTTTTTATTTACTAGGATAAAAATTCCATCTGAAGCGGCTCATAGCGTGCTGCCTCTGGGGGAGGAAATTAATTCAATAAATTTTTTATGCAAACAGGCAATTGTATTGCAGCACTGTTTGCGAGCCTGGATTTGGCTGCGAAATGACTTTGGGAGGGAAAGCAAAGTCCCACGGAGGCAAACGCCTGCCTTCCAACTAACTGGTTAGTTTAATTAAGATGTTTGTAGCCTTCAAGTAGAATAGAGCCTAAATTATTCATCCACCACCCTCTAGTCAGGAAATTGATAACTTCATTGTTGTTGCCATTGGAGGAACGAAAACATAAAAACCTTTCCCTAAAATTTGTTGTTATCTATTCGAGAGAGCGGTACTTCTGGCTCATTTTGAGGGCAAAAAGGAATTTAATTGGTAAAACGTGTTTGACTGAGTAGTCGAATAGGCTCTGTCTTGCCGTTATGGCAATCTGTCAATGTCAGTCCTGTCAAATGTCAACCACCATAAAGTCCCGTCCAAAATGAGGACCCAAACACTTCGGCGGGTCGGAAACGTCACCAACTCATTCCCGCAAGAACGGAACTGTTGAGCTCCTAGGCTAGCGACTGTATCCGATTGTCACAAGTATAGGAGCTGTCAGGACTGTGTCAACTCCTGTTCTTTATAAAATGCCCATTGAGATAGGACTAAAGCTATTTAAAATGCTCCAGTGTGCAACAGACTGCAAATTTTGGGTGGTGTCAGGCGGTGCTCTTCTCACCCCCTTCTAAGAGCCGTTTGGGCAGTGCTGAGAGGATAACAATGTGGCAATGAGTGGCAGATGTCACTAGCTTTTACATTATGTATCTTGTTAAGTCCTCCTGAGCTTATACAAGTGTAAAAAGGTAGCTGGAGGGAGTCAAGGTCAGAATGCTTCCCTATAACAATCCATAAAGAGGGCTCCATTATAGTAGAAGTCGGAGACGAGGTTTCGCTTCTTTGCTGACAACCTGACAGAAGTCATTGCGGCCCTCCCAATGATCATTCCTCCCTTTTTTTGGATCGGAATTCATGACAGTTAACTCTAAAGCTTGAATAATTCCAGGCGGCATCGCAAAGGGATACCACCGTAGAGGGCTGTGAATGGATAAGTGCAGAAATTTTAGAAGGCTTCTTGATTCTCTATTCCATCCTTCCACGCATTCATTCCATGCACTACTGTTGGTGACATTATTGACACAAAAAAGTAAATACACACCGTAATTTATCATCTCTAACCACATTATACGTGAACTTGGTCACAACTCCTCCAATGTCCTAATCTATTCTAGAGTAAACACAACTATTCACAACCCGGTTGATGCAGTGAGGGAGGGGAGGTTGGCTTTTGTGTTGCCTTTATCATCTAAAAGGGCACTCTCTGTCACAATCTTGTCGGCGTCAAATTTGTTTTGCAACAAGAACGCTTAACTATGGTCAGACAGACCACCTAGGCATGACGTGAGGTCAATTTTCTCGCAAAATCTGGAGACCCTGCGCACGCTCTGTGTACAACTCAGTTGATGTCTAAAATGCTAAACTCACTCATTCAGCATGAAGAAGATTGAGGAGACAGGCGCCCTTCTGATAGACGAGTGGAGAGTTCACCAAATCCCGGACGCCTAGCGATGGACAAGGCGGACGAGTTTTCCCCCATGGAAGTGTGTTCTTGTCTCCTGTGCACCAGTAGTAAGCCTTCCCTCATGTCATCACGCTCTATCATTCTTTCAGCCAAGACTTCCGTCACTTGAGTATGTGGTTACCTCCCCAAGTGTGGAATTCAATTTACTGACTAGTGTCCTGACGGTGTTTTGGTGAGGGGATCCCCTGCAGCCGCACCTTTACACCTCCATCGGGCGGCAATGCCGGCAGCTCTCCAACCCTTAAATGCTTCGATAATACATACACACCTTCGGTAGTCTTCAAGAAAGTCTTTGACACCTATAAAAAACTTGTATTTATGTATTTTCTTCTTTTAACACTTCGAAGCATACCCAATCTCAGCCCAGGGGTGCTAATTTGGGTTTTTGTGTCTGTTTATACTAAATACCTCTTCAAAAACTGTTCAAGTTGATGTACACAGCATTGTTGTAGTTTATATTTACCTAAAATTGCAAGTGCCTCGACCAGCCCTGTGCACTAGAGTGAAATTCGTCTTTGACAGTTTTATCTTCAGCCAGCTTAGAGCCTGCCCAAGTCAAGAGTACACAACGAGGGAAAGAAAGTAACTCCATGCGCTGTTGAAGCTACAAAGGAAATCAAAGGGACAAAATTCTCCTCTCTAATTTAGATCTATTTGAATGTGGAGTTGAGTTTCTTTTGTTGGCTTTGCCTCACAAAATGGTTAGCAAAGACCTAGTCCCTCCGAAGTGCATGCATGTGGGCTCGAGATGCTGGAAGTGGCACAATTTAGGGAAGTAAAATTGGCTACTCAAATTCCAGCGTTTACTTTTTTGGTGAGAAGTAGGAGATTGTTTATTTTTCCATGTCAAAAAGGAGTATCTTGAGTTAAAACATGAGTCCTTTTTGCTATGAATCAGATAAAATAAACTTCGAAATGTAAGTTGCTAGTTGAAGAAAACATGTTCATACAGTCTTCACCTAGCTGACATCTAGAACTCATAGTGGGATGCCATACTCTTTGACTTCCCTGAAGGCAGAAGAAAGCACAATAGGGGAGAAAACTATATTTGCTGACGTAAAGGCGGTCCTGGAGGCTGCTAGAGTGGCCCAGAGGCTATTCCGCTCAGCAAAATTTCCAAGAGTAGAGCTTTAAGGGCTAACGAAACCAAAGAGATGTATCACATAAATCCCCTATCCTACCGACCTTCGAACCCGGAGGCAGCCTTGATCAACCTTCTGGATTTGGAGTCGTGCTCCGTTTAGAACTGTGGTGAGGGATCACCATAGTCATGAAAGAACCGATCTGAAAGCAACCATTTAACAAAGGACGGGGTTTAACCAAGTTTGGTGGGGGATAAGGCTTAGCGCCTGTTCCTCCTTGCCACTGTTCTTACTTCAGTGTTGCCCAGTCGTTTATCTATCAAGCCTTCATTCAGCTAGTAGGTAGGTGGAGGAGGTGTCGGGTGTCACTCCAATGCTCGGTCGCTAACTTTTTCAGCTCCAGATGTTACTAGCATTCCTACAGAACATAGAACTGTGGTAGCTGCCTAGAGTAGACGTCATTCTCAACCCTCATGTTAAGGATTGCCACAACTTCGTCCATCCAAGGCCGCCAATTTAGTACCCGAAACCCTTTTCCCTCTAGGCGAAAGGAGACATAATACTTGGGCAGAAAATGCATAGCAGACGTACTAAAGGGCTGGCGGAGCTGCCAGTCTGGCCCAGAGGCCATTCCACCCAGCGGAAGTACAGAGGCGGAGCCATAATTGGCCGCTAGACCAAAAAGTAGAGTTAAACCACTAACCAAAACATTATAGTAAATGGTCCAGTGGGACAAAATTGTTTTATTGTCCACTGCTTAATTTATCATTTTAATTTGGGTGCGTGAATGAAGTGTGTGCTGAAGCAGTAATAAAATACGGGGCTATGGAGGTAGTGTACTTTTACACAAAATATAGCCTCATTAAAAGCGTAGGGTTCGACTCTAAAATTTTTGTTTCCATCTGTACTCCACCGTGATACGCATTCAGTGGCAGCATCGTCTACTTCCGCCCCTTTTCCCCCCTTCCCCTCCCCTCCCCTCCCCTACCCCCCTTGAGTTTCACCGATGACAAGTGGTCAATTTGGAGGAAAAATATTTTTGAAATGTTGAATTCGTGTCAAAAATTAATTGAGGTGATCATTGGCTGTCCAGAGGGCTTATGAAGCAACTCCTCAATTTACATCCATTTTGACAGGTAAAAATAGACAGTTAAAATTGGTTCAAGTTAAGAATATAGCAAAAATTTTTTTACTTTGTATTAACTGAACACCGTTTTTAAGTCACTTTTTAATCAATGAAGAACCAATTTATGAAATTTAGTCCTACTTGTTGATTTCACATCACCGCACTTTTGAGAGCCAAGGTAGGCAACTCCTTGTCTCGATTTGACAAGTTGCCAGGAAAATGTTGGCTGTCAGTTTTCCCTCAAGAATGCGCGGTTTCAATTTTAAATTTAACTTTACAATTTTTTGAGAAAGATGTAGAACAAAAAGAAACAGAGACGTGATTTATAACGTCTACTGAAGTCTCCTCCCTCGATAGCCGAGGTACTGAGGTGAGGCCGATCATGGCAATGAAGTTGACAGCTGGTTCAGTTATTTCTTACATGATTTCTTGAGTAAAAAAAATGTTGGTAAGTACAATTCAGCCTCAGTCGTTTAAAATGGAGGTTATGCTTTGAGTAGGCGGAAAGGCGTAACCTCATGCACGTCGGATACCGTCCAATGTCAACATTGTAAAGGTAAAGAAAGTCCAGTTCGGGTTTGGATGCAAAAAATATCGTGCCATTTTATTTTGTCTTGTGTCAGATTGGGGTATGACAGGACCAAACAGTTGAATAAAGGCAGAAGTTAATAGTGGAGGTCTTGGGAGCTGCGTGCTTCACCTTCACCTTCATTATAGTCCGCAATCCGATGGCTTAGACCCCCCAAGGAAGGCGAGGGCTTAACTACTAAAAAAGACAACTCTATGGGTTTTAATTTATTAAACAAGAGGGTTTTTTGAATTTTCTACTTTTAATTTTTTTACTGGAAGCAGTGGAGACGAAAGGAGGAGGAGGAGGAGGAGGAGGAGGAGGAGGAGGAGGAGGAGGAGGAGGAGGAGGAGGAGGAGGAGGAGGGAAGAGGGAGTGGAGAGGGATCGGAGGAGCACTAATTGGCCCTCTCCCAGCATGTCATGCCATTTACCTCTGTGGCTGGCACGCTGGCTGTGTTCCAGCAATTCTCATATGAGATTTGTCACTCTGAGGTGAAAATGGCTACAAAAAGATTACATTATTATAGCAGAGTAATAACGTTCTGTCATCTGCCTTTTAATGGGCTGGGGATAAACCGTGAGCTCACATTCATCTCCATTTATGTGCTCAACGTGACGATAAAGTTGGCTTTAATAGAAACGCCGAGTATTTGATAACTGTGAGAATGGAGGAAATTACTCAGCGAATTCCTTTACTACTAACCAGAAACCCTCATTTCAGTGCTAGTAAAGTTTTAAGAGGCTGCAAAATCTAACAAAGTGCCTCCAAGACCTCCCCGAAGGCAGGCGAAGACTAAATACTCGGGCGATACATGTATTGCCGACTTACAGAAGGGCTAAGGGGGCTACTGACCTAACCCGCAGGTCAGGGCGCCCGGCGGCCGAGCCCCTAATTGATCCGCTACCAAAGTCGAGAGGTGGCAAAATCATTAAAGTTCTAAATGAACCACCTTTTTTCTTTCTTAAACTATTTTCGAGCCGATTTAATACACTCTAGTTTGCACTGTACAAAATACTCATTCAGAAATACTCTCCTTTTATTTCTTGTTTCAAAAAGGTGCCGAGGAGTGGAATTTTATTAACTCGCATACGTATTATGCAATATTAAGCACGCATGCAGCTACTAAAAGCCGACTAAACATCAAAGAGTACCTTAATTTTTTTCCCAAACTTTGAAAAATTATAAATAAAATTCAAAAATGGCTTCTCGTTTTTGGAAATAATAAAATCATCACTCAAATGTGCTACAAAGCGCTAGGCGACAGACTAGCCGGAGTAGTCGGTTAAAAGTGTGGGCTCTTCAATGGCTCCATTTCCATCAGAAAGAGCATCAAATTAACCAGATGGATTAAGAATAGCCATGAATTATCATAGAAAACAGTTTGTACAAATGCAACCAGAGTTTTGACAATTTTAACGCTCACCCCCATCGTCTAGGTCTGCGGACCATGCAATGGTCGAATGAGTTCATTTTTAGCTGTAGATCGGATCTTTGAAGACTAACAATACCATTTTTGGATAGGAATCACACGCTTCCCATGCGCACTCACCTCAGCAATGATCTACAACCTGAAAACAAGTCTTGACATGGGGAAACGTTTCCGTGCAGCTGAAGCCACCTAGAACACTCAGTGTTGGTTAACCTCTCCAAATTGATGGTATCCAGATACCTCCACTGAAAGAACCGGCAGATTGGATCGATCGGACGTCCAGGACCGGATGCTCCAGGTGGTGACCTTGAGTCCTATGTGCTCTCATTACATTGCCGTGGTATACGGTACCAGAAGTCGTCGGTAGATACGAGCGTCCTTGGATTGGACGTATCAATGACAAGAATCTACGTTATTGTGTACTGGACGGGCTTCGTCTTGTCCGGTCTGAACAGGTCCGCATTGGACTGGACTAGCTCTACTTACAGGTGGATGTGAATGGGTTATGGGAACAATGGATTAAGCTGTTCTCCAGTCGCGAAGACGTCAGGGGTTGACGTCATTGAAGGACAGGGAAGTAAACATAACTTCACGAGATTTGAAGTAGAGTTAGGTGGACCCACTTGGAGATTTCATTGGTGCAATAGACTCTGTCATCTGTACTTCTCGAGTGGTTTCATGCACGGATAGCGGTTAAGTGAAAGGGTTTTGAAAAGCCAAAAAGATTCCAATTAGTAATCAATTCTAATGGGAAAGGATTGGAAGTGAGAAGGTCTTCCACGTTTATCGCTCTAGAACATCAATCACAAAAATTAAATGATTGGATACATCTCATCAAGTCGTCAGCTCCTTCTAGCCTTGCGACATTTCCTCACCTCTCGTAAGTAACGTTCATTGACTCCTGAATTGAGAGACCTTATGTACTTCTCCATAAATTCCTCTCCCTTAATTATGCGAGCTTGAAATTTGCCTTTTTCGATCGCCTGATTTAAGCGAAAAAAAGTTAATGTTTTACTTTTAGTCTGCTGACGTAACCCGTTTCTTGACAGCATAAATTTGTGTCCAAATTAGCCAGAAATCGGGGCTAACGTAGGCGGAGGTGAGCCAGTAATTTCGGCTGTCGCCAGTGGCTGATGATTAGTTTGAGTGAGGCACTGACTGACTGCAATGGAGTTGGACGATAAATTAATTTACACGCATCCATCAACTTCCTCTTTTGCCTTTTGCATTCAACTCCTTCCCTTCTTACATAAAAGACGGCACCTCCACTTCAGCCTCGCCTATTGAGGAGATGAGGCGATCCGAAACCAAGTTCCTCTCTCCTATAACTGAGTCTCACTATGACAAGCGGCAGGATCATAGCATCATATTAACTACCCTGTTCTTTGAAAGTGCCTTCCCTTAGTTGAAATTTCATAAATACCATTTCCGCAGAAGGATTTTCCTTCCCAAATGGAAGAATACACGACACCGAGGCTGCCAGACAGTGTCCACCGGATTATCCTGTTTAGGTGGTGAGGTCAGCAACTTACTGAGTTCTGTATGTGTCTTCCCGAGGTCTTCCCTATTCAGTGATATCATGTGGCACCCAGTGGGACATCCGAGTCGTCGAGGATCCAACCCTCATGCCAGTCCCAGTAGGCTCAGCTTAAATTACCCTGTGTACAAATAAAGTGATCATCATATTTGTGTCCCAATAGCATTTTTCAAAAACAAGTCGGACGCCAAATTTGTGACTGTGTTTTGGCAGACCCACTCCAAAATAACGTGAAGTCCCATTTCGTCAACTGGATGCTCTACCTACAGGCCACGGAGACAGCACAGCTAGTGTGCATGTCCAAATTGGTAGAGCCACTCATGTCGAGTTCCAGGTACTACACAGAACTGGAACTAATAGAACCTGCAAAATGTCGATGCGAAAGGATTGAGGGAGTTGACAACTCTCGGATCATTCGGATGGACAGTTTGGCAGCATTAAAACGCCAACAATTTTATGACCAGTTAAATGGCGCTTCCGTTCAAAGTGAGTAGGAAATAAATCTTCATATTAGAGAGGAAATATAACGTGACAAGTAAGACTGGAAGGTATGAAAGAGGGCTTCACAGCAATGGTTAATCATCACAACCCTATTCATACTTCGTAGTCAGTTTTCTTTTTTCCCGCCCATCTACTGTTGCACGAGATTTTGTATTTCTTGACAAAAAATCTTCTTAAAGCTTATGACTTTTCATGCTTTTACTGACTCATTTCTTCCGACTGCTAAGCCGAGTTTATTTCCCGACCTTCTTCTTGTAGTTCCGAATCTGGGTAGCTCCCAAGGCAAATGGGCAGTTCATGACGGTTGAAATGGATTTTGTGCCAATTTTGATGCAGCGAGGAAGGTAACTTAATGGCGTATTTTAAAGGTCTTTCCACTAGTCCACCGGTTCAATGACTTTGACCCTTCGGAGAGACTAAAGTGATTGCATAAAAGGTGTCATTATGTCCAACCATAAAAGTAAATGTCTTCAGGGAAGAAAATCAGTTTGTGCTTGGAAATTTAGAGGCTATTCTGTAGAAGGAAATACAAAACAAGTTGCTTTTACTAAAGGTATAAGAGGCTATGAAATGAGATGCTATCGTGGCTCGACTACACCCACTTGTAAATGGGCGGCTTGGTCTCTTACAGTCTGCGTGCATGTCTTGCGTGACCCATTCAGGTCCAGCGCAGTCCAAGCCTGACCAGACCGGGCCAGACGGGATGAAGTCAGCCCACCTCCAGCCCAGCCCAACCTATTTTGCCGGGCCATACAAGAGGCGGTAGTCCTGATGACTACTTCTATGGGCCAGTATGTGGCAGTCAAAGTTGTTTCTTATCATAAAACACGTAAAATTCATGGGAATTCGTACCTGCAGATGACTCCTTGTATGGCACGATGTGGAAAGGTGTTGTCAACTTATAAAGCCCGATTGTGGTAGGAAGAGTTCACCAGTTCAACGTGGTGACCAACTTGCTGGCCATAGGTGCAGTTATCACTGGTCATTCAGACGTGCATGGCGGTTTTATATGAGAACGTAGCCAGCGCGTGTATTTGCTTGTCTTCCAACCGCCATCACGATTTGTCCGGTCACGGGGTGGTGCTATTTTCGGTCCAATCAGCGAAAGCTGTGCTGAGGTCTAACAAGGGAAATATTTCAGGCATGAACTTTGGGGATTCCGAAATGTCGGCACACATGGAGCGCCAAGCCAAGTGGATTTTTTGGCACTGACAAGCCTGTCTGAGCTCGGCAGTCTCGGCTAGACGTCGACGTCATTTCCATTTGAGCTGAGCCACGATAAAGTTGCGGTAACCTATGTTATAGTGGACAGTTGAATCTTGTCTGTGGTGACTTGGTGGGGATAAGTTGTGGCTAGGCGATTCCCCAAATTTTTCAGCTACGATGGACCGACCCCTGCTCATGACTTTCTTTGGGTAGCGCAATCAGTAGAATGTCACGGAAGGGTGTCTTTCTGCCTCTCCTCTGTCACCTTCAAACCACCACATTAAACATTAACCAAGAATGTAAAGAGGATTTTTGTTCCTTTTTCTTACCTTACATTAAGGTTGCTTTCACGTTAACTGTGTCGGTGGATAGCTCCGAGGTACTCCTCTCCAATTAAGCCCTTAAGCTTTGAATTGAAATTTTGCGATTAATAGGCAACCTCAAACCACGATTATTTCGGGTTTAAAAGCCGAAAATGAGATTTTTGAAGCCCAGTTATGACTATTTATTGATAGAAGCTTTACTTCCATCTAATTTGTGCGCAGTCTCATCAATGGAACGACTCACGATCCACTTCACCGCTTTTATGTCATGAGGTCGCACGATATGGCTACGCATCTTCTCGTACATCTCACAGTTTTTATTCGTCTGTCCACGCACTTCCACAACACTGCTTACAACCACATGCCTTCATAGGGGATAAATAGCCTAGCCAACTGCACTGTCATAGGTCTTCACTTGAAAAGGGGAGAGAAAACCTGAAAAGAAGTCCAATTTAATCGCTGTCAAATCCCTTGCGCTCCCATGGGCTATAAAATCATTAGTGCATTCCCTTGGCAGTATAAAAAATTCAAAGCACTGAGATCTGGAATTGGTTCCTATTGCCTCCGCTGCTGCTGCTACTACTGCTGATGCTGTTGTTATTTAACTGTAGTCTGGTTAGCCAGCCCCTCACGACGATTAAATATTCACACGCAAAGGAAGAACTAGGAGCACGAAGAGGAGGAGGAGGAGGAGGAGGAGGAGGAGGAGGAGGAGGGCGAGTGGTGGGGAGCAGGTGGATGGGTGGGAATTTATCGGTGGGTCGGTGGGACGGTGATAACGCGGATATGCTCTCTTGACTGCCGGGCGCGGATATGACTATCGAGACTATCATTTATTCATTCTCTGAGCATTCTGGGCATTCCTTGGCATCACATGTTGATTCACTTTGCTGGTAACCCAGAACGGATCAATCGGAGCGTTGGATTTTACTCCCAACTGCATCACGCTGTGAAGCCGATTTTAGCACCGGTTGGAAGCATTAAATGGGACATAAATTAGCATTCGTTCGCCATTTAGTCAAATTTCTAGCGCCTATTCCTCCCTAGAAATTCGTATTTCCTGTTAATTTGCGACTGAGAGAGACGTTGAACACCTCGGAGTGTGTTAAGCACTTTGTCGGGAAAACTTTGGTCTTTTTAAGGTAGATGCTATTGTTCCCTCCTTTAAGTGATACCGCCGGCAGCGACGGAAAGTGTTGTTGTTGTTGTTATTTCCCTTTTTTTCACAGCCTCACATGCAGGCAAGTACTTGGGTGAAATTTTATCTCCTGTAAGCGTGACTACTTCGGAGTTTATTAACACCACAATCAAATATTAATTTGCAACAATAAAATTATTATCTTCGGAGGTAAAATCTGGTCATAAACAGGGAGGGGAGTTCTTTCATTATAAAGGAGTAAATAAAGCTTTAAAGTACTTCTTATGGCTGTTGAATAGGTCTTTCTCAGATTCCAAGTGTGAGGTGGGGATGCTGGCGCCAAATCGGCACTTGGAAGTCTGCAAGCACCGATTTGTTAAATAGCCGAGCAGATACGAGATCACTTCGATGGAGAGTCCGTCCTTTTACGGTACCTTGATGTGTAAGAGTAGTTCACCTTCACTTACCCTTTTGTCTACTAGGGAATGATAGTTTAGCAGAAAAATCAGACTTATATTTACCTCTCAAGCGCATACCGTGATACTTTGGCCACTTTTTTATAATCTTTGTAATTAAGTAAGGCTCCATCTCTGCTCTCCGCTAGGCGGAATGGTCTCCGAGGCAGAGCAGTAGCTCCGCCAGCCCTTCTTCGTTGCATTCATGAGGGGTTTGGGGCAATACATTAGTGGCAGCCGAAAGCGAACCCGATCTCAGAGGACAAAAACACTGATTTCTACAGTCGGGTCACGGAAGAAGGGTATGTGCTTTGGAATGAAGCGAAAAATGACGTCTACCGCTAGCAGCTACCCCAGTCTCGTGTTCTGTGGGAATACTAATAACAACTGAAGCAGTACTACCCGCTAACTATCTGGAAAAGTTAGTTAACCAGGTGTCTCCGGTACCCATATGAAGATGTTAATGGAGTGGCAAGCCATACCTCCTAGACTTACTTACTGGACGGATGTACTGAAGTGGCTGGAAAGCACTGAAGTGGGAACGGGATGGTAAGTAGGAATAGGCGCGTAGCCTCATCGCCACTGAACTAGGCTATACTCCCGCCCTTGGCTTTTATGTCTGTTTTCCTAGGACTGGCGGCGGGCACAAGTGATGACCAGCACAATTCTCTTCCTCCAAAACAATTCCCAAACAGGACGAAACCCCAAATCCGGTTGAATTCTCAAGAGGGACCGTTAACGTTGCGTGAAAATTCGGTGATGGGGCGATTGGTTTGTTGATGGTTTGATAGTCGACGCGGGTGGTTGACCAGGAGGATCGGTGTGGTCGATAGTCAAAGCAGAGGAAGGAGCTATGTAGATGCTATGATCTCAGAACCATGTTGGTGGCCTCCTAAATCTATTATGCGTTGGCAATGCATTTCCTGCCTGAGTAATAATGATACTTTTTCGTCATTTATAAAGGCTAGAGGTGCCACAGCACATCAAAGTTCTCCTTTGACCAGCGCCACTTCGAAGTTTCCCTTTACTCTTTATCAAAAATACTTTAAAACTACTTATTAACGTGCCTTTCCGGATTTTGGAAGTACTGAAGCCTCTGTGTGGCCAGGAGGTAGAATAGTCAAGTCAAAATGTTGCAAACCCGATCCTTGTCTTTACACCCAACGCACATATACTACTTATAATTAGTCATCATTTCACTTTCAGCCATATAACAGGGAAGTAATAGAGAATTTGACCCAACTTGTATTTCAGCTTAGCTTTTCCAACATTGCCGGTAAAGTATTCAGGAGAGGAGGTGGGACCCTGTAGACTCACAGAACCGTCCACCAGTTCCGCATGTACTAATGCATATTTAATGCTCTCCCCTCTACTTGTGAGCTTTCAGTTGGTAAGACAAACTTCACCATCCTTAGTGGACTTTTCCTATCTGAAATGGCAAAGTTTTCCTTACTTTATGATTTTTCCAGCCTACAAAATTGGCTGAAAGAAGAAGTCTGTTTGCATCGTCCTTGGAGGTTGCATTTTGGTAATCGAGACCGCTCCAGGACCGTGAAGAGGAAACAGCCTCCAGTGTCAGCATGCAGGACCACTTCGTCTCTTCGCAATGGTGGTGACAACTCAAAAAGTCCTTCATTGAGCCGGCATTTACAGTTCTCATCGCCTCGGTCCAAGCAGCTGACTCTCTGGTCCAATCTACCAGAGCTACGACCCGTCTTGTCGGGGACTTTCGGGAGGACTTTACAATCATTCCTTTAAAGGAAAAATTTATTGAAAACAATGCTACGAATGGGCGCTTAAAATAGAAAGGTGGACGGTGGATTGTATTATGGTGCCTTTTAATTAACTGCTTCTTCCTACCTTCTGGCGAACTAATAAGAGATAGCGCTCTTTACACATTCTTAACAAATCTTTAATTAAAAAACGATTAAAAATTACTTTTTACCTGAAAAATGCAAACTCCCTATCTCCATTCTTCATCAATTTTAAGCTGCTCACAAGGACGACAAAAAAAACTGTCCCAAGGCAGGAAGGGACACACTGAGCTCCAGTTGCTCTGGATTGATCCTAATCAACTTCCAGTCCACGGGGAGCTGACTCTCCTGTAATTCTATACGCTTATTTCTTTCTACTGGTTTATTTTGTTCCAACAGAGCATATATTTTTCTACTTAAAGGGTAAGATAATAAAATGTGCAAAAAATAGCGGAAAATTGTCCTCTCAAGGGGGTAAACAATCGCGGGTGTTGATCACTAGGGTCTAAGGCTTACCATTTACCTTTGCGTTATAGGTGGAATTTATTCCCACCTTAGTTTTATTTAACTTTTTTTTAAACTAAAGTACAGGCAATGTATCCGGCGCCGGGCATGCGTCGGACTCATGACCATGGGCGGCGCGGTATTCTCCAACCCACCGGCCGTCTAAGGCACGCGGAGCCGAGTCCACTCGCATTTTTATGGTGCTTCTGGTGTTGCCTGCGAGGGCTATTGTTTTAGAGGTGAGGCGAGAGAGACCACCCACCTACCCACCCACGCATGCAGTTTTTGAAGTCTCGTAGATCTTTCCTCAAACCCTCCTGCCTACTGTGGCGCCAAACATCAACATGTTTTGGTGGAAAGGCTTTCTCTTGCATTCACACTGAAGGGTGAAAAAAAGGTACCACTTCAACCACATGACAGCTTTAGTGATGGCGGAGCTTTATTGAGCTTGATTTGAAGGATTTTTGTGGTCTCGATTGTTGGCAAGTATTTCCTCTATCTGATTAAAGTGTACGGGAAATTTTCTTTTCTCCACGCCTCGAAATGGCCCATTGTCCTCACTTGAGATGATGTTATCTTCTTTCCTGATAGCTTAAAATAGACAAACTCGCCTGGATCACGGTAGAGGAAGATAGGAGTGGAAGGCAGATGGAAGTAAGTCGATTTCCGCTTTCTCATAGTTTCTTCACCTCATTTATGGAGGCAGCTACGACTTCAAACATTCCAGTTCCTCGATGGTGTAGGTCGTAAACGATCGGCCAAATTGCATAAACAAACACCGGGTTCCTAAAAACGAAGATTTTCGGACACTAGGTGATTCTCATGCCTAGTAATAATCCGTGCAACCCTAGTCGGCTTTGAAGACGTCACAAGTCGTGGACATCTACCAGCCTCCTCACTGCCTCAACGGCCCCTTAGCAGAGCTGAGAGGGAACTAGTGGGCGACTTCCAAATTCATACTTTGATGGAGTTCCACTGCCATACCTTCTGTCGAGAACCCATTGACTATTCAAAGAATGCTCTTTTTTGAAGTGAGAGATTGTCTACTGCGGATATCAATGACTTCTCTGAAGGTGACTTGTACAAAGGATCTTCAAAATTTAGAACTCATTCAACGCAGTCGGAGGTAGTGGTTCAGAGCCACCCCTTAGCGTTAGAAGCCTTTCGTGAAGCTTCTTTGTGTGACACCAACAAATTGCCTCTATCCCACGATGCTATCACTAATGACGGGTTAAAATGCGTTTTTTTTATTATAATTGACAGCACGTTTCATCTCAATCTCTCAGGCCTCAGCCCTCGAGTTGGCGGCATACCACCCGAGTTGCCAGCTTCTCATCTCTCCACGCTGTAAATGAAGCTACCGCCAGACCCGTTTACCAGAGCAGACTAACAGTGAAGTTAAATTACTGGCAGATTTCACATTCTCTAGGTCTACTTTGAGCCCTATCCCATGCCATTGTTGAAGGAAGCTTTGAGCAACTGTCAAACCTTCACTTGTTCGAACATGACTTAGCCGGGGTGATTGTTTACCTTTTCAAAAGCCGCGTCGACCTCACTGCAACGTCGGCGTCTTGTCATTGTGGGTACAGATATGTAGTAGTTGTATGTTTATATTAGTGAGCATTAACGCAGTCACACTCCCGCACACATACACACACACACACGCACACCCTGAGACGCACGAATTAAAACAAACGGTTGCACGCGGGGCGTTGTGTTATTCGCTAAGCAATGACCAATCCCTAACCTCTTCTGTCCAGTGTGAAATGAACTTGGGTTACTTGAGTGACTACAACACATAAACACAAGCACACACACACACACACCCAAACAGTTTTTGCAGCATTCGTATCCCAAGTGATGTTGAAACCGAGCCGTCAGTAGAATGGTCAATCTCGGCTCTAGGATTATCGCCCTTCTTTTTCCGCTTCTTCTGGTCTTTCGGCAATGTCAAGTACGTCCTTTAACCCCCTCCCCGCCCCCGCCCCCGCCCCCGTCCCCGCCCCTCACCTTCATCCCCCTTCCCGCTTTCAAAAGGCTTATTATGGCATCAAACTTACCTATTACCGATACTGGGCTTTAACTGACTGCTCCTGTAGGAGAATAACGCAGGCACTTTGATATTTTACACGTTAGAAGTTTTTTAAGTAATCATACTTTTTCTGTTCTGGTCAAAGGATTTCCTGTTCTCCTCTCCACTCTCCACGCATTTCCGTTGGATAGTCCAATATTTTATCGTTAGTTTAATTGCCCTGGCGCATTTGCGGATGCTTAAATATATCCCCTCACAAGTACCATTTCCGCATCTCCCGTGGTTAGTGATGAATGTAGCCTTTTGAGAAAGAGAGTGCCTACAATATTATCACCTCCGGCAATTGACACTTGAGTCCTTCGAAGCCGTTCACCTTGAGTTGCTAGGCGTATTCTTGCCTTTCAGGCAATAAAAAAAAACTTTTCCATTGGTTTAGCTTTAAGCTCGCTCAAAATTTTGTTATTCACACTCAGGAGTTGACAGGCCTTTTTTTTGTTCCCATAAAAATTCCAAATTCCGTAGGAATTTAATCATCTCAAAAGTCGGAAAAGGCACGAGGCTCCCCTTTGTGCCTCTCTTTTTCACCCAGACGAGTTTAAGTTAGACCCTGGAAGGGGAAAAAAACCCTCCTGAGACTTGTGTTTTGATGGGCTAATGTTTAAAATACACATTTCTCGTTAAAGGTAAAGGTAGGAGTGAATTTGGAGACGACTTTTTTAAACTATCGCATTCATTTTTCAAATCAGAAACGTTTATTTGTTGGGGGAGGGAGAGGGGAGAGTAAATAAGTGTGACCATTTATCTATGTCGTGTTAGACAGCCAAAACGGGGATTTTTTTAATGGAGGTTTATTAACGAAGGGGGAGAGGGATGCGAGACCACTCGCTGCCAGCTGGACTGGGGTCAAACGTGATGCCAGGTGCGTGGAGCCAGCCTCGCGCTTTTGTCCCTCCATCTCGGGCCAACTTTGAAGTTGGATCAACTTTTGGACCATTTTTGTGACCGCCCCTTTTGTAATGCCGCCAGTTCTTTAATTAGAAGGAAAGTTGGTTTTTTTTTGGTAGACAACGGGAGATGAGTTCGTTTGGCCGTAGACCCACGGCCTCAAACCACCGGATTGATAGGAGTTTTTAGTGTTTGTTACATTTAGGAGGGAATCAAGTGGTTGCAATGAGGAATGAAGCATGATTTAACAGTGATGAAATAGGCTCTACAGCCATCCTCCCTGTCCCTGGTGTTATCACAGCCCCCAATCTACACAACAAATTGGCCTTTGTGATGAACCGATGGGGGAGTGGATGTGTACAATCACTTTTTCCAATCTATCATGCGGGAGATAAAACACCAGTCCTGGTTAACAGTGTTGATGGTGGTCGAGCGACAGCTTTTATTAAACAAAAAATTAAACCGGAAACTTATTGTTCGTCTAAGTGAGACTGCATCCACCATTGCCAATAGGTGGGAAATATTGGGAGTCTTGCATGACCTTGAAACTAAAGGTGCGCTGCGTCACCTTGTTGTAGTACTCTGTAGGGGGGCAAAAAAGCATATTGTATGTTCCTCCATGAGAAAGTGAGGGTCGCGTGATTCATTAAGCCAAAAACAGCCTCATCGCTCTCGCATCCAGGCCTTTACTACCAAGTGACTCACCATCGCCATTACCCATAGTCATTGGCGAGGTTTGAATCGCCACTTTTCTCCCCATTTCAAAAGAGCCACACACGATCTCTAATCCTCTTTTTTTTGCATAAAGTTGTTACACTTTTGGGGTGTTTATTGTGCCTTCTACCACGCTCATCATCACCATCATCATCCCATAAACAATTAAATACCTTTGAAGCCCCGACCCTGAACTCAGCGGTGATTTTGTGGAGTTGGATCTAATTCCAACCAAATCTAGTGGCGTTGTAATTCCCTCGTTCCTTTTTTTCGGCACATCGGCGTGTCAGATTGGAGAGTCGTCTGTTGCATTGTACATTAAGCAAACTGTAATGGCTGAGAGCGTAATCGCGCTGTCCCACTCACTCATTTTTGCGTGCTTTGATGTGTGGCACACCGCGAACACTGACTACTGAACTGTGGTTTCCAAAAAAAAATTTGTTGTCCCCCTCGCCCTTGGCCTTACCTTGAGCGTCCTCCTCCTCTCCCCCGGCTCTGGGCCAATAACAGTCGCGATTTTTTTTTCCAAATGGGTAGTAAATTTCCTGTCAGGTTTATAGTTGAGTTTGCATGTCTTGTGACATCCACTTTTGGCGAGTGGTGATGTGTAGCCGAAATCTATTGAATGGGTAACTACGTGATTAGGGTGCATGAAGATTGTCATTTTTAAGTCGATGTAAACAAGTGGCTAATCGGATTGGGTGGATCCCATTAAGCCCACACTGCCAGTTAACAGCAACCGTGGTGTGTAAATATCAGCGGAGGAGGAAGATGTACTGTTGTTGTGGTGATGGTGATATTGACGGGAATAAAAAAAAAAGTTGGTGTTTTTCTTCTCTCAGGCAAGGGTGAATGTCACAATGCACCTCGGCTTGACCTACGACAGTAGTCGTAACTGTGACGAGTCGCCCTACAAAGTTACCGTCTGTATCGGTCACAAACTCGACAAGTAAGCCTATCACCTCCACGTTTACAAGCCTACAAACATAAACAATTTCGTGTGGTAACTTGTACACCTCCTTAGACCGTGAGGGGCTCACTAACTTGTCCATCTTCCTAGATGTCGCATATTTGGACCACATCTATTCTACGTTCAAGCGGCTTGCGCGGCATACGGACCGAAGGAGGTTATTCAATTCGAAGTGGACAGTGTGGTGAGCCATCTCTCCCTTCTCCTATCGTAGGTCGGCTTGAACTGACCAAAATATTCACACAAACCGCCAGACAATGAGATGACTCAAGATTTTTAATCATGCAGTGTAGACGCTTTAAAATAGTCCGAAAATGAGAGAAAAAATCGCCCCATAGGAGTAGCCAGGTGGGGAGGAACTCAGGTTTCTGTTTAATGGTATTGTTTAGGAGGAGCCACTCAGGGTGGATGCTACAATTAAGGCGACAAACAGCGACAAGGAGTTTCAGCTTCAACCCGTGACAGCCAACCTCACCTTCCCACGTCCCATAGACGCGAAAACCAAAAATCTTAAAATGTAAGCTCTCCCCTTTGCTGCAATTTGTTTCTCTTTTTTTTGTCGTTTTTCTCTCCTCTCCCTCCTCCGCCCTCTCATTCGCCTTCTCCTTCCAACCGACTTGGGGTAGTAATTAGACGCCTGTCTTTCACCTGTTCCACTTCACGAATTAGGCAGGTCTCAAGTTGCCTGCTGGTACGTTTTGAGTGGACATTTACGAAATATGTCAAATTTGCTTTAGGGGACATTAAATTTGCCCATATTTTGAAAATAACTCCACTATTGGAGCTACTTTCGTTTTAAAATCTCCATTTATCCCTTCTAAAACAGTTGTGCAATGAGGAGCAAAGTTTGATCCTCTAGATTGGGATTTTTTTAATGAAAATGTTTGTAAGAGGCTTCTCTTGTTCAAGAGGTGTACACGAGAGGGTGAATCTTCATTCACATTCACGTGGGATTCGGCAATGTCTCCTTTCAATCCTCTTTTATTGTGGAGATTTCCGGTGTGATTCACTCCCCGATTCATTAACTGATTACGTTACACATTCACTCACTCCCTTGCTCATTCATTCATTCCTTCATTTTGAAGGTCTTGACTAATTAGCCCACACCTTCATCCATTCCATTTTTCTCGGTTCTTCAAAAATTTGACGATAACTTCTTCAGCAGTGACTGCTAGAAGGTTCAGTTTGCGAGACACCCAAACCTTGATGGGAAGAGTAGCGGTCGTCGGCAATAATTGGCTCCAACTCCATTGTTTTCCCATGGGGAGGGTATTATAAACGTCCCGCTCTTTCCCTCCAAAAATCATCACCTATGGTGATGTTTAGGTGGTCATATTTTGAAGCAAAACATTAAACATCTCCTCCTCAAAATGTCATACCGCGGTTTGCACGCATTTGGGACATTAGCAAGGGCGGAGAGGCACCCACTCGGGGCGTGGGGGTTCGCTAGTGAGTGGATAAAGAACTAAGAAAAGCAGACTATGCCTTTCCCTTAGAAGGGAGGAGATCCTTACCCATCTCCACAATTCGACGGAGATCGTGTGTTTTATCTTACATACGCAGAAAATGAAATCCAATGTCTAGTTTGAATTATTTTCATGAGTGACTCTTCGCATGTCTGCTACCATTTAGACCGTAAATTTACGGATCTTAATGAAATATGACCCATAAAATACGTATTTCCCACTGAAAGTCTGTAATGGTAACACTTTGGAGCAAAAAAAAGGGAGGAAATATGTTGTGACATAAAAGTTGGCGTTTTACAGAAAACCAAAATCTCTGTCGAGGTCGGTTTTGGGGAACACCGGTCCGCGGGGCATCCCTTCGCAGTTCTGGATGACCACCCCGCTATCCACAAAGGGTGAGTGCGGCTGGGTGATCTTCTCATTTACCGGCGAGACGGTTGAATTTGGGATGGAAAGTGGTTCAGGTACTTGCGAACCAGTTTTTCTAGGAGGTGCAGAGCGTTTTAAACAGTTCAAAAGCGATTTCGCTTGATTTCCCATTCGAACCTCTCCATCCACGGTGGACCATTCTACGAGGTGAAGTCGGTGCACTAAAATTAGTTGCTTTATTATGAGCTACGGGTCGAATGGTTTAGAAGCACACTCCGATCCAACCTACAAGGCTCGACAATCTTGTACCACACGCTGAGGATGAGTGACACGTCAGATGTGCTCCGTAGAGCGGGTCATTTAGCATCGCGACTCCGGGTGGCAGCGGGCGGTGGATGTGGTGGGAACATCCTCACCCAAACCATATCTCCTCCTTGCATCTTGATGGGAAAAGTTGAGAAGAAGAAAGTAGCGGGGAAAATGTGTTGCGTGCCCATTTATAACATTTTTATGTGTACCTGTTTTATATAAAATAAACACACACACACACACGGGGAAGAGAGGAGGCAGTGTCTAATGATGATTAAAATTTGACGTTAGTGCGACTTTGCGTGAGAGTCGGAGTCAACTCGCGCCCTCCGGCCGCATTGCCGTGGGTCTTGAAAACCGCATCCCCTCAGTCTCCTTCTCCACCACCACCACCTCCTTTTCCTCCTCCTTCCTCTCCGTCACCTTCTTTCGCATTTTTCCTACTCCTTAATCATTGTCTTTTTTTTTGTCGCGCGACCTTAGAGAAAGTACTCACTCCCCTCTGCTGATTTTTTTTTGACGAAGTCAGGCCTTTTACAGCGGTTAGATGGCTCCCAACTAATCGTAGCGTTAATTTCTACCGCCTTGTTGACTTTTACCAAACTTTTGCCGTTTTAAGGCCAGGACCACTCACATAATTAATGATGTAGTCGCCATTACCGCCGTGGTCGATTTGTCCGCCCCCTGGTAGACATGTGATTTTCATTATGCCACACGACAGAGCCTCCACGAATGTAGTTACAAACCGGTACTCGTCTTTTAGTTGACAAAGATCACACCCCGGCTGGTCCGACTGCCTTAGTTTTCGACACGACCTATTATTGGACCTGGAAAATGTTTTTTTTTGGGGGGAGGTTCCCTCCTCCAGATCATTTTCTGTCGGTATTAAACATTGAAATTTCAATTTCGTGGAGTATCAATCCCCTTTGTTGTCTTAGTATTTTCCACACCGAAATGGCGCCAGCCTGAACTCTGATTTTCTCCCTTCTGTCCCCTAAGTGGAGAAGTCAACTGCTTCATCATCCATTTTAATGGTTAAAATGTGTTCCAACTTTTGCACCATTTTGATACAACTACAGCAATATTTCTAGCATAATTTTAAATTCTGAAAGTCTTTTAGGCAGTAGGAGGAGAATATCACCAAGAAGCTAATAATTTATGATTGTACAGGCTAGAGGCAGGTTGATCCGTCGTCCTCCTTCCTTCCTTTCTTCCTTCCTTTAGTGGAATTTCTAACACACAAAAATGATGCATTGCTCCGCTTGGCCGTGTTAAAAGAGACGGTTCGACGTCTGAATAATTTTTAGCCATTTGCCTCAATTAGACATCCAGACGGGGGATATAAAACCGACAAAAAAAGTTGTCCCACATCTCCTTACCCATAACCGTACAAACGATGGGGCTAAAATTATCCCGGTACTGTTGCCACAAGAGCGCTTCATGTTATGGCGTCCTCTTTGTAGCCTAGGGTAAGTCGAATCCCGGTCACATGGTCTTTTCGGCATTTTTTGTGATGGATACGACGTAAATGTTGCATGGGTGAGGGTATAATACAGACTAACTACCAATCAAAGTCCCATATCAAGACTCAAGACTCACCTTTGGGTTGACGGTTCGCCTCCCTCCTTTCCCCTCCTCCCCAAGGCTAGTTAAACAACAAAATCATCATTTTGGAACTTTCAGAATTTTACAATTCCAATTCGCCTACACCTGCGTGGCGGACTACTTTGGAGAGCTGTGCGATGTCTTTTGCTCCTCCGAGGCCAAGGAGTATCGATGCAGTCTGACTGGGGAGAAAATTTGCAATCCAGGTGAGACGCACGGTGTGTGTACACACCTCCTCGCCCCAGTGTCATTGAAAAAGGCTCGAAACTTTTCTAGTGAGACGCCTGTCCTCCAATTGTCGAGTGGAGTCTAATGGCATGTACCAAAAATGTTTTACTTAAGGTAGCTGCCATACCTCATCGGGATGGTGGTAAGGGCTGCAAAAAAAGCTGCTTTCAAATGACAGGCTTGCGTGTTGTTAAGTGTGCGCGATTGGTTTTAGGAGGATGGGGAAGAGAAAAAAGTCTTTTCAAACTTGGTTATCTCACAGCCTCGATAGCACTTGGATGCCTGCTCCGTCTGGTGTGTTGATGTCATCCTGACATTCGCCCAGGTTCGGGCTGTGTGACTTTTTTCATGCAATCCTTGATCCCCACCTCGGCATGATTTATTACCGACGCAAAAAAAGTGTCTAACTCTTTGGGAGTTGGTCCAGATTCATTTAATAGGTTGATTATATATGATTACTTTTTAATGACATTCACAGTTTTACCTGTGTTATCGCATCCATCTTCATGAGATATTGTGTGTCAAAGTCATTTCATCTACCGCCAGTTACTATTCACCGAGGTGACTTCGTACCTTGCTTTGTTTACGAGAAAACCAACTTGACGTGGTTGTTGCATCCACACTTCTGGCATACTACTGACAAACAATCAGCGTCGAACCTGCTGCGACAAATCGATTCAGATTCCAGTTCAAAACTGATTCTGTGCTTGCCTCAGCATAGAAATATTTCATTATTTCCCTACTAAATGACTCCGGAAGAAAGGACACTGTTTGTAATAATGGGAGTTTACTGATCAGTGTTTTTGAAGGCTGGGCAAATGGTACCGACATCACGGGGTGTCAGGAGGGTTTGGATTTTTTTTGTTCACCTAACAGTGTATCAAATTTGTTCATATGGAGGACTAAAACACGATGACGACGACGACGATGACGACGCGTTTTACCGTCGTTCACACAGAACTGGGGTATATGTTTATTCTGAGAGATCGACGAAACCCGTAAGCTTTGTTTATGTTACTCCTACCACCAGTCCATGGAGTGTATGTGCTTGTCCATGTCTTCTAAACAATCTATTGATTGGTGAAGATACTTGCACTGTTCCGGGAGGTTGGATCTTCTAAACAAACTGGACTTTCATCCATTTCTGCCACTATTTTCACGACCCTTCGAGGCAGCAATCACCGCTAGTGTAAAGATGAACAGATTGACGGCATCACCTATTCACTCTCCGCACTGCTGCTACTGCTGCTCTGCAGTAAAATATAAAGCCAACCAAAGCGTGGAGGAGGAGGGGCTTTGGATGAATGAAGTAATTTGTGCAATGAAATGTCTATTCATAAACCCAACCGCCGTATTTGAATGTCCCGAAACGACTGGTCCTTTGAAATCACTTCACCGGGTAAGGAAGGAAATCATTCCTGTAACGAGAACTAATTTGTTACTTTTACTTTGTTTAAAACACCGCCAGGTTACATCAAAGACAACGAGACCGGCGCATGCATCTACGACCGATGCGGGTCGATGCCCAACTACTGTCTCAACGGCGGTCGGTGCGTGAATAAGGCGCAGGATGAAGAGGACGCTTTGGACACCACCACCATGCCCATCTGCATCTGTCCACCCACCCGCATGGGTGCCCGATGCGAGATTTTCCGCTCGCCGCCTCTTTCTACGCCTACCTCCACCACCACCACCTCAACTACCACCACCAACGTAATTCCTGCTGTGGCTAATTCTAGCATCACCAAACGCCCTTCTGATCGCGCCATAAGTGAGACTCTACGACGTCAACCGAAGAACAATGTCTCATTAGCACGGCTGTCGAAGGACAGTGGTGACATTTTACGGAGCTCTGGAGCTCTGGAACAGCCGAGTCCGGAGAGGGTAGGAATTAATTTTTCCCTTTTTGAGAATTCTACATGCTTAGCTAAGCTGGTACTCTGAATGAGGCTTCATGACATTGAGTTTATTTTTACTCGCTGATTCTGAGACGATGTGATCGCCAACTTTTCATTTCTTACCTGCCAACCTGGCGTTCATATGGATCAAATTTATAGCATTCCTTGAATTCATTTAAAATCCCCAATTCGCACCCCCAGATTGGATGCGGATTCCCAATTTAGGAATCTGAGGCCATTCAAATCGCATCGAGATTATATCTTCCCCATCTCGTTACGTGGTGAAAGAGGAAAAAGAGTCTGGCATCATATCAAACTGCCAATATAAATGGCCCATACCACATGACCGACTGCCAAAGTGTTTACTCTGATAGATTTTTTGCTTGGAAAAAGGGGTGAACAGTATTTATAATGTCAAAAATGTCTTCCTATTTGGTGGCGATTTTTGAGCAGATTTGGGGAGTACATGCGAACAAAAAAAGGAACATGAACTCATTTTCGACTACCAAAAATTGCCACCAAATGTGGCTCCGTTTTTTAAGCATTATTTATGTTTTACCATGTCTGCATCTAATCCGTTTAAACGTGGGCGATTTACCAAAATTTTGTAAACTTTGACAATCCGAATTGATAAATACTTACCCCGCGGTCGGAAAGTTACATTCTTGAGCATCCAAAAATGATAGGTTCATTTTTATTCCTCCATTCCGTTCTCTTTTTTGCAGAAAAAAGCGCGTCGTCTTTTTGTTCCGTGTTTTAATGCTTTATCTACCAATAAATTTTACATGAGTAAACAAATGTGGTAATTAGAATTTTGTGACTAGAAGTGGCTGTGAGATAAAGTGTAGCGATGCTTTAGAGAAGTTTTATTAAAAATTTGGAGAGGAATGTGAGGAAGAGGGAGCAAAAGGGATGTGGCACTTTGTTTGGGATGTTTTTTGCTTTATCACTTAAACACGCGAAACACTTGAGAGAGAATTGCGAAGGCGCTGATGCATGAAGCAGGGAGCACATCTAAAAACACAAGGTGCGCGCTGATCCCGGCGGTGCCGGAAGGGACCTGGTAGAGCGTAAAAATTGTATACTTTCATCCAACACAAAACTCAATTTCCGCTGCAAACACCAACCTCAGTGCCTACCACGGCGGTGCTCTCCTTGATGGCAATCTAATCGCTGAAATTAGGAGAGAGACTCAAGCCCTCCTCAAAGCAGATTTGATTCTATCCCAACTTCATGAGATAGAACGACTGGGGGTTTAATGTGGAGGAGGTGAAATCTTGTCAGCCCTGAAATTAAAGGTGGTTGAATTTGTGTGCAGACAGACAATCGAGCCGTCGAGGCCTTCTTTATGGTTTGCATTGCGTCAGAGTGTCACGAATCACCGGATTTACGGTCTCGTAAACACCACATGGCTTCTCTTTCGTAGACGGAGGAGTTGGGTGGTTTAATAGTGGATGAGTGGATATTTTGGGATCGCCTTCCCCGACTTTTATGGTGTTTCTCGTTCCATCGATTGCGCCTGGAAAACTGTGAATAAATACATCGCACTGCCTTGATTTTGGCCATAGTGCCATTTTATTGAGCTCTTTCATGGCCCAAGGTTGTTTTCCTCTCTCTCTCTCTCTCACTCATTCATTGCGCATTCAAAGTGATAAATTAGTTATGTGATCAGATGAGGAACTGGAGCGAAATTTTCATCATAAACCTACCGTCAACGCCTCCCACCGGCAGACCATCAAAACCGGATGACTTGGGAGGAGAGGCGGTAATCTCGACCCGAGGCAGCAGATGTTTCGGTCAGCTTCAAGGCTTGTTACCAAAGTGGCGGGATGAATTTTCCCAAAAAAAATTTGCATTTAGAGAGTGAGTAGGAGGTGACAAGCACCTCAAGTGCCAGTCGTTTTGTCCTCCGCGAGCCTTTTGCTGCATGACGACAGAAAGGCAATTACGCCTCCCTTGACAATGGGGTTGTCTTCTCCCTCCTTTGTAATATTTTCTGATCATATCTGGGCTGAAAATGCCTTGTCTGTCGGTCATCCAGAAAGAGTGACATTGTTGTGACCAGGGTCAGCTTTTGCGGTCCGTCGGTAGTGGCTTGTAGCCTACTTTTCCGTGGCGATTTAATGGAGAGATATGCTTTTGTTCCCGGTGTGGGAATTATGTTGAATTATGGGGTTTCCCATTCTTCTGATAGCAATCTCAGTCCATGCCTCGAGGTCTGATCCGTCCTTCTCCTCACCCAAAAGAAACCTCGCGGTAGAAGTTAAGCGAGCATCCATTTCTCATCCACTTTGGTTTGTGGTTGAATTGTTCCCTGAGGATGCTAAAAGACTTCTTCAGGTGAATTTGGGTTATTTTATTATTCTTTTTTTTCGACTAATTTTCTCCATTTCGTGTATCCTGCGTCCGCGCTATCGCATGTCGTCCTTGAGGGAAAAAGCTGATTGGTTGAGCTCCCAAAAGTGCAACTACCTTGCTCCACCCCCTCTCTTCCCCCAAAGCAAAAGGTCAAGCAGTTTGGTAGAAAAAGCCGCGCTGTATTTTTTCTAATTTGGGGAGTAAATTAATATGTGAGTCCGTATTTTTAATTTGATTTGGATGGAGGAGGAGTTTCCGCGAGTTAATCTCCCCAAAATCTTCATGTAGGTCACTTCAGGGTTTAAAAGCGCTTCTACGAAACATGGACACGAACAGCATTGTCGGACTTGCTCTTGGGGGATTGTAAGGAGGTCCTCCCATCTGCACTGTATGCTCTTCTTCAGTCACCTGGAATCAGAATAGTTGCCCTTTAGGCTCGAATTTGCGTTCCACCGCGGCCAGTGTGATACTCTGAGTCTTTCCCGAAGCTGAACGGAAGCATGATACTAGAGCGGACGTGTTGAAGAGCTGAGCGACTACTGCTACAGCCTAGAGGACATGCTATCCACCAGAAGTACAAAGGCGGGGCCTTAGGTGACCATGAAAGCACAATGCATCGTTAAACAAGCCATCAAAGTGGTCTAAAGATACTCTGCTCGCCCGATTGAGGAGGTGTCATTAAATGTATTCATTTTATGTCATCATTACACTGCGCGAGCAATCGCATTCCACCCTTGAGACCAACCGTTTCGCACTTCCAGAGGCGTTGTCTCTTCACCGGAGGCAGGAGTTTTTACCACATTGACACCACCATAATACCTCAAAACCCTACTTTCAAGCCTCGTGATGTCAAATGAGGCTTTGTTGCCATGGTAACACATTGTTAGGACATTACTTTAAAACAGCATGGGTGGATTTTGGTAATCTTGCTTCCACGATGCAGTAATCTTGAGGACATTCTTTGATCGTTTGTTTAACTCGTTGTTTTGGGTTTGCGGGGCGCTTGGGGCTCCGCCTTGGTACGTGCACCGGGCAACACGGTTCCGGATCGGGCCAATGGACTCTCCATCCTTCTGTGCGTCTTCAGGGAAGCCTTGAGACGCTATGTATGTACATATATTCCATTTAAGCCACGCCTTACGAGACAATGACTCCATCGAAGCATTTTTCCCACCACATTTAAGACGAAGGCGAGATGCTGCTTTTATCATGCTTTTTTGACCTAGATTTATAGATAAGTGGGTTTGTGCATGATCTTTTCATTACTGCATTACAAAACGATGTGGATCAGCCTTCTGGTTGTAGAGTGTACACACACTCTAGATTTCTTCGTAAAAGTAGGTTTTTTTTGCGGTGTAGCAAGAACAGCGCAATTACTACCAAGACGATGGCCCATTGCGCGTGTGACGTGAGGGCCGGTTGGCGTGGCGAGACATTTTGGCCAAAAAAGCCTCCTCCCCTTCCTCCGCCCCTCTCCTGCATCGCGCCAAGGTGGGAGGAGGGGGAAGGGGGTGGCACGATGGCCAAAAGCAGGCAGACCTGGCCGCTCCCTAGACTTCCCCGTTTTGTCTTGCCTTAGGCCTGTCTGAAATGCGATGTGCAGTGTAATGCAGGAATTGTCACTTCCCACGCATATTCCGCTCTCTCTCCCGCACCCTCTAAGTCACTGTCACGCGGAGTGAAGAGAATGTGTCAAGCGGTGGAGTTTGCATTCATGGTGTCCCACCCTGCATTGTGCAGCCTTGGAAATAAAAATATATTGTTATGGTTGGTAGTAAATTTTAAAAAGAAATTTGTTCGCTTGTATTCTTTTAAGGAATCCTCCTGTCCTCAAGATGATTCTTGAGTAGTTTAACAACCCCTGGTTTTCAAATGGGTGAGGTAGTTTTAAATTATCCAAATCACTATTTTGCTGCCTCCTGAGTTCTTCTTGAAGGGTTTAGAGCCCGAAGGGCATGCCGCCCAGTGGCAGTACAAAGGTGGAGTCTTAAATGCCCTTGACACCCTAACACAGAGGTAAACAAATAAGTAGTCCTCCTCCTTTCTCTTGACCGTCGCCCTCCAGTGCGCCCGCCTCGGCAACCCCCGCGTTGTCCATCACAACGTGGCCGGTACTGTAAGCAAAACACTCACCAACCAACCCAAAGTTTTGTGCAACTGAGGCGACATCTGACTGCTACGCCACTGAACGCTCTTGACAGCTCCACTGGATCGGGAGTTTCCTCCTCTCCAGAAACTTCACTACGAGGGAAAGGGGAGTGTACTGGCCATCTCATGTGTCCACCGCTAGTAGAAAGAACGCTGACCCCAAAGTGGGTTAATTTCACAAGAGGATGGCGTTTAAAGTGGTCTCGTGAAAATAAGGTCCCCTATTTTTTTGCCTTACTCAGTTCTGTCTGTTCTCCATTCAGCTGGCGGTAGAGATACCGCCTGTTGCTTGATTGACGTCGTCATACAGGTACCACAGACAGCTTCATAATGAACTTTTCTGAGTGGCTTGCGGCTACTGTCACCTCAGCTGTTAATAGCATTTCTGCAAACTATGGGGCTGAGTTAGTCGTCATGTTTGGACGCCATTTCCAGGCTTTCGTTTGGGAGTCGTCACCGATTCTCCAATATGACCTTCACCCAATCAGAAATTAAACTCAGGGTGGATAACCTTTTGGAGGGTGTATGCTTTCCTCTGACACCAAGAAAGCCTCCTAGAGCGCGATTGAAGCCGAGAGAGAACATTGTGTTTGGATGTAATATGTATTGTCGACGTTCAGAAGGGTTAGGGGCAACTGTCATGGTCCAGATGCCATTTCACCAAGCAAAACCGCAAAGAAGAGTTAAGCAAATAATTGCTGCCAAAATCATTCCCTATTTTTTAAGTTTTTTTGGCACCAGTTATGCCAGTTATTGTACCATGAATGCTCCATTGTGGAAAGTGCTGTTCAAGAACATGCTACTTAAAACCCAAATAAGCGACATGTTTAGACATCTTGTTTTTAGAGGAGAATCTAGCTAAAAGTTATTAATTCTTGTAGATAAAAGTGGCTGGTAAAAGCCCACTGGTGCTTTATAATGCTGGGAGTTAGCCCTACACATTGAAATCCCTTTAACTACTTATTGGGGTAAATAGTAATTGCCTACATAACTTTTAGTGTTAAACTTTCCATTTCCGATTCCGTATAGTCCCATTTTCTAGTGTTTTTAATCAACTATTAAAGAATAAATGCATTATTTACTGTTTGTGAATGGCCTCCCTTCACCTAAATGTCTGAGTCCACCTCAAGGCAGATAACTACCTTATATTTTAATCAAAACTTTAACAAAACAAACAATTATCCGAACCAGTAGGAATTATAAATGCCTCTTGCAAGCAATAGAAATAAAAAAATTCTTAATACCTGAATTAGCATATTCGTTTCTTCTTCGCTTTAAGGAGCTATGGTACCAAGTGATGGTCTTCACCGTCGTTGCTGTCTGCTTGACCATTTTGGCGTTCGGAGTCTGCCTTGTTGCTGGTTGCTATGTAGTCAGGCTGAAAGCGAAGGCAGCTCTCTTAAGGTAAGCCATTTCATCAAGCATACGAGTTTTGGATGTATTGGGTCGCATCCACTAGTCGATACATTTAATGCTTCAAAACCCTTCAAAATTATCTCACTGTTCATTTTGGTCTAGGCGTCATCAGGTTAGCCACTTCGGAGATATGCAATTTGTGGACGGAGGATGTTTGAATGGCCCCGGTGCGGTTGGACCTGGGAGCGTTGGAGGTGGCGTCAGTGGTGGAGCAGGTGGCGGTATCCCAGTCTACCTTCAACGACTCTCCTCCCTTGACTACAACTCCCAGACCCTTCAGCGACCTCCATCTGTGCGTAGTTTTGCACTCTCCCGACCCCCTACCACTTCTAGCATTCCTCTGGACACCGCTCAAACTCCCACCGAGCAGCCTTTTGTCTTCTCCAATGGCTTCAATCGTCATGCTGAAACTCTGGGTTGGCCTCCGGTATACCGCAGTCCTACAAAGACATGGGGTGACTTCAGCTTTGACACATTTACACGAGCTCCTCCAGCCACCACTGCGACCGGTGGTATGGATCTAAGTGCCCATGGAGACACGCTACCCACTGTAAATTCACCAGAAGCATATGCGTGTCGTCACGACCCCTATGGGTACCTGTCAGAACTGCACAACCATCTTAGTGACAACTTAGTAACCTCAGCACCAGTAATGAATAATATGCTGACGTTGAGAACTTCGTCAATCCTAAGTCCCACGACCCATCAGCAGACATCAAAGAGTCCTTCTGAAGTGGAGGATAGTACGATGGATATGCGAAAGAATGACTTCCAAATGGCGCCTGCTTCTCCACCTAGTGAATTTGCTGACCTTGTAATCAAGTGATTATTGACCCTCCCCCAAGTGGGCCAACTCGCCCATCATCCCTCTTATTTTGTATTATTATCTATACTCCTCTGCTATTGCTACTAGTGCGTGTCTTTGTACGTGAGTGAGGGTAGAAAAGGAAGAAAAAGGCGGACAGAAGAAGATGATCAAGTGTGCGTGTAGTGTTGGTGAATGGCCTGCATCTGAGCTTGGGAAATGTTTCAGCTTCTCTGGGGTCGGTACATATGTACGCCCATTCAGTCGTGTCGAGGGCGTGTCGCGATTCTTTTGATAAATTTTGTGCGAATCAGGTCTTTGTTAAATAAAGTGCTTATTCTTAGGTGCATTCCATTCCAAATTAAGCGTTTAAACGCATGAGAAGGAAGACATTTATTAACTGAATGGAAGCATAATTTACAAAGAGCCTGGGAATTCTAGAGGTATTTTTTTTTAGTTTAAATTATCCCCACTATTTTACCGGTATCCCTAGTAGAATTAAACTACACTCCCATAAAGCATACTTCTATAATAGCACCTAAATTGCTAGCCATTAATTTTTAAAGGTTGGAATTCAAAACTTCACTTTGGCGAGCAGGTCGGGGAACCGGTAGACCTGGAGCGCCGGCGCCTACCGCTCACTGCAGTACGGTGTTTAATTTGACCGCCATTTTATCGAGGCCACGACCCAGCTTACTGGTAAGCCAGTTTAAAGAAAATGATTGTGTCTTAGTGGAGCATTGACTACCAAGATCCTACGCAATCCTGATGCAAAATTTCCTTAAAGCATAATTGTAAAAATGGCATCAATAAAAATTTAATGTATTAAAATAATAACTTTTCAGTGGTATTCTGACACTACCAAAACACAGGGCGAAGTGAAGTTGAAAGTGCGCTTAAGTTAAGTGCCAAGTTTGGCAACATTAATGAATGGAATCATTCATCTTTTCTAAACCGTCGATACAGGACGAGAACCCGACTTTGAGTGACCACGAAAAACTAAATTGAATCTCACTAGTTTTGTCAATCATTTTTCTTAGTTATCGTTCTTTCTGAATCAAGAGAAGTCATTAGGAGGCCAATTATGATAAATGATCACCTAATTTGCACCCTAAATTCAGTAGATTTTATGAGAATGTTAAAAGAAACAACACAATTAGTCGTGTCTCCGGCGCACCACATTCCTACTCAATCGAAGACTCAAATATACCAATTGTATGACGAAAAAACATCTTTTTTTAAAACTAGACAAGTGCATGAATTGTGATTTAACCGACCTTGCGGTGGGACTGCATTAATTTTCCCGCTGCGACTACCATTCTTCTCTGCTACGGTGGATGATTTATGAAACGTGCCTTCACTCCATACAATTAGCGGCGCCAGGCGGGCATGGGAGCGAAATCGCGTAAATGTCTTTCCTCTTCCCCCCTTCTCGGCTTCGAAAATATAACGCCAATAAATGCCTGTTACCGCTTAACGAAATTGAGCACTCAGCAGCATTGCATATGCTGGTAACTGCCTTAAATGCGATTAAGGCTTCAAAGTATGTGATAGTCTTGGTTAATTTCTACAAAGTTTGCACTCACGATGGGGTGATAATCACTGCTCATATTTAATGATTTACCGAAAAACTTGTAGGGGGCGAAATTTTTGCAATTAATTAAAGATAAGAAACATTAATAAACAAATTTTGAATTTGAATGTGTTTGTTGTTTCGCAATTAAGGGTATGTAATTGTTTAGGTAAGAAATGTCACAAAATTGTCCTTCGTGAAAGAATTGTCCCTTCCATATGCTCCCATTTTTTCCATGTACAATAGTAAATCCATTTGTAGGCAAATAATGTAGCGAAACGGAAAAGCATGATAAAATTCCAAATTGCTTGCGCTAAAATGGGATAAGATGCTTTTACCGCCCCTTAATCGAGGCCAAAATGAATGGGTGAGGGGTGTGTACCAGTTGGGTAAGGAGCTGTTTTGACTCCACAGTTCGTGGCATACATTGTAGCGTCCCGAGGCTCCCCTTAAGGTAAAAGAAGGCGCAGTACTAGGGCTGAATACATATATTCTGGGAACAGAGGGCTTGGGGGCTATTGGCACGGCCCGGAGGCCGACCAACCGGCTAGAACAAGATGGCCACCCAAGTGACCTAAACCGATAGTTCGAACAAACAAAGTATTACATACATAGTGAGGATTTGACTGGGAGGCAGATCGGCTGACGAAGAGGCTGCAGCAACGCAGTTTGTTACAAACCTACACGCAAGTCCAGAACACCCTCCCAACACAGCTTGCCTTATCAGTTGGTGCTATTCACCGAGCTATTGTGCGCGAAAGAATACCATGGGTGCACTGTTTCCGTGAAAATGAACTTTTCACTCAGTTGAGTCCAAAAATTGACGTCTTAGCGGCGCCGTTTTTGGGAAAATCACCGGATGATCTAGGCTAGATTATGGCCTACAAAAGAACTCAAATAAACTAATGGCTTCCATAAAGTGTAATGCTGATTAGAGAATTCGAAAAGAGTTAAATGAGAATTCACTAGATTAGAAAACCATTGGCAAAGTTTTCCCGAGTTAATTATTTGTCGATTTTCTTGGCAATCCTTGATATTCACGTCCTTGTTTATTTGAGTAAATTATAAGGTTATATACGGTATTCTAAGGGTTTGAATTGTCTAGTAAACAAAGTGTTAGGGTAGTCAAATTCCGTGGCGTGTTTCGCGTTCTGGTCTAAATTTTGACATGAGGGCAACTATCAACTAATAAGCTTCCATGTTTAACATTAGATTCCGTGATTATACTACCTACTATTCCAGCTACCGGGAAAATGTTTGTATTCTTTGTGGCTTAGCTGCAAGATAATCTCTTTTAAATACCGACGCTTTTTATCGCATAGCCTAAGTCATGCAAAGTGGTTTAATAAGGTCACTTTTTAATTGTGAAAGGGGTGGAACCTTTGGGAAGAGAGGAGTTGTTAGTACCTTCCAGAGTCCAACTGCATAAATATTAATTTATTTTACAGTTTTTAAAGCCAACTTTAAAGCTGCATTGCAGAGCTTCAAGCCTCCTCTTAGTCGAAAGAAGTCATGGCATTAAGTGGAAGATGTATTGCCGACATACACAGTAGCTGAGTGTCTACTCCTATGGCCCAGAGACAGTGCCGCAGAATGAGAGCACAACTGTCCTAACCTTAGGAGTTTGTGCAGCTAAAACGTTGAGTTGAAGAAAAATTGGGCTATTATAGTGCTAATGACCATTTTTAAGGCCAAAGATTGGCCTTGGATTCGATTTATTCCTCAAGTTTGTCAAAAACGGGGTTTCCCATCTCTGTAATTAGAGTTGATGAACTCATGAGGAACGCACATCAATTTTTATTTGAACTCTATTGTTCACTCGGGCGGGAAGACTTATTCGACTTATTGTGTTTTCCAAACACTTTCTGCAGTCTGAAGTAGCCATACTATAGGGACTAAAAGTGTATTGCCAGGTCTGGAAAAAAAAAAGTATAATGGTAGACTTTTAGTTACCTGCTTAATTCCAACTAATAAAAGCGGCTTCACTTTTGCAATGTCCAATTCTTTTTAAGCAGAAGCTTAGAAATTCTGTCGTGGGGTTGTGCAATTGGGTAATAGCAAGCACAATCACTTAGTAAACATTTAAAACTGCAAAAGACTCTCTTAGCCTGCACTTAAGAAAAGTCTCCCTGTTTTGACAATTACGGTTGGATCGAATGATTAAAAAGCGTATTTTTCGGATCACATCATTGCATGCAACAAAACGCGGGACTGGGAGGAGTAGTGACTAGTCTTCCTGTAACAAGGTTACTTTCCAGGCGTTAGCCAAGTGCCAAAATGAATGTAGATAGAGAGAGCAGAGTCTATTTGGGAAAGTGAATTTGGTTTATAATCCGTTAAATGCCTTTTTCAGCCATACATCATGCGTCCGTCATAACAGTGCAGCCCTGTTTAATGTTGATCTCCTGTCCTTCCACAATTTGTTTGCTCAGCCTGCGCTGCCTTGCGGTTTGCTTATTGACCATTAACCTAGGTAAAATGATCTCTCTGATCGACTCCATACCCTGAAAGTTTCATTTAAGCTTATAATCCTTTGCTTTGCCTTCCTATAAAACTCAATACTGGAGTTGAAAAAGAGTCTTTTTATTAAAGACCGTCTGGCTTTTTTCGTAGTCAGTTTGCATGACTTGTAATTCATGTTAAAGCAAAAGCAGTCCACAAAATTCAGAGCTAAAATGATCCAAAAAGTATTCAAGCTTGAATACAAATTTACCTGTTTGCTTGAAAAAGAGTTCCAACTTTAGCAAAACAAAATTGATCTTGCGAGCCGCATTACCCTTACCATTAAGTAAATTGAGTTTTGCTTTCTCCTGATCAAAGAAAGCTCCCTAATGGGCTGGGAAAGTAAATGGGCAGCAAATAACGGTAATTATACACGCTTTAATACCTTAATTGTTTATTTAGCTCTCGGTTCTGGTAATGAGCCATTTAGGGGCTCCACAATCAAAATCCGCCGGGCGATTTGACCTGCGGGCCAGTTCATCAGCCCTCAAGCCCTTCAGGACATCGACAGGACACATGCTGTCCGAGTGCTGGGTCTACCTTTGACCTCGAGAAAGGCTCAGAATGCTGTAGGTATGTCTTATTTGTCAGAGTAAATAAGCGGACGCTTGAGCCTCAGCCCTCTGGTATCCTCAGAACAGGTTAACCTTTGTCGACATACCTCATTACCATGGTTTCGTCTTAAAAAGGTGGTTGTAAATAACTCACTGCACTGAAGTTAAATCTTCCACCAGGGCTTCTAGCAGTGCCCTTGCCCAGTTTCTCGGCTCAGTGTTGGAAGCCATGCTACTTAGTACAAGGCGTCCAAGTATTTTAAACAAAAGCATTCCCTTGAGGCTAACCCTCCAACTCTTCGAGCTTTCCATCACATACTTACTGATTGATTCACCAGTAATTTGTCTTTCTCCCTCTAATTTTCTGATTCTTGAAGGCATATAACGTATCTGATATCATAGGCACATTTACTCATAAAAATGGGTTTATTTAAACAATGTTTGAGGGTTAGAATAAAGGAAAGGAAAGTAGGATAGTCCACTGTACTGTGTGGTGTGCGACTACTCAGTCCAGACATAGAATGCCAACGCTATCACAATGTCATTTCAGGCACGGGTGGCAGGACATTGGTGTCCATCTGTGGGGCTGAGGTCAAAGCTAATTCAGCCAGCTCTACCAAATCTCTGCACTCGTGCACGACTTGTCAGATGGGTTGAGTCTTGTCTATTGTCAACGCGCACATGCATTCTTCCTACCAGTCGGTCGGCGGGCATGTGGGTCTCCCAATGCACGGACTATGGCTGCTAAGGCTCATAATCTCCTCCCATTTTATCCCCAAAATAAAATCATTCTTGGGCAATTTGCACTGTCGACTGATTCCTGAGCCTCCGGATCAATGTTCAATCAGGCTCATGAAGGAATGAAATGAAGCCAACCTTCAAAGGCGCACCAAATGCAATTATTTTGGTGTATTTTAGAAGACTTGACAGAGTACGTGCTCTGCCGCCTTCACAATTGGAAAACTATGTGTATTGAAAATGAAATTTTAACATTTAAAAGTAAATCCAGGCCATTTTTGAACAAAATTTCTCTTCTAGAAGTTTTAATCGCCACCGTTTAAAACGATGCTGCAATTAGGCATGATTGATTAAAGCCCAGGCGCTATGGTTGGACTGTGCCAAGGTGAGACGGGGGAACACGGGGGGAAGATAGCAAGGGGAACGGGTTGTTAATGAAGCCCAACTCTCTGACAAACCAATTTCAATTTTAAAATGGCTTTACATGACTCTTTTATCTTACCGCCACTCTTTATGGTCAAAGTCCACTACTCACTCTCAACTACAACCCACGTCTCTCCTCTCTCTCTCTGCTTTGCACAACTCTTCACTGCGGCTTCATGGAAAAGGCGAAATTATAGGGCACGAAGGGTTGGACTGCCAAGACACCTCGATCACTATGAGACGCTAGCCCAACTTTTTTGAGGCAATTTCAGGATCCTGCGGGGTAAGGGATAAATGCAGCAGTGAGTTGCAGTTTTGGGACAAGACAATGCACCTCATTTGACTGGAAATTCCTGCCTCTTGTTATTACAGCCCCATTAGTCGAACTAGGATTGCCGATAACTCCAAAAATGATTATACAAAAGGAAAGATTTTAAACCTTTGTAAAGAAATACTTTCAAAATCTAAAAACAACAGAGAAACACAGTCTACTTCTTTGTGTTGTTTTGATATCTTCAATAACGCGGTAGTTGGTTATGTAGCCATTGTAAAAACAGTATCCAAACAGGGGTCCAGATCGTTGCTGAGCAACTAGCTTCCGCCACAGTGGTGTAACAACATCAAAGCTCTTTGCATGGTGGAAGTAATAGCAACTTTTGGTTTATAAATCAACATCCCCATAAATGATGAACGTGATTTGCAAGTATTAGATGACGGTCGTATCAAATCGTCCAGTTAACTACCCTTTCGGACAAAAGTGATTTCAAGACCCTCTGAGGGAACGTGAAACCGCCCTTAGCACCAGCTCAAGCTACCTCGAGCAAATAAATATCGCAGCAGTCGTCAAGCACGGTTTCCGGGTGAATAATTTGTAAAGACCAGTTTGAAGAACTTAGCAGTATCTTTGCGAAATGCATCAAGGTTCAGCTACAAATCCTAACCTTTTAATTTACATTCTTTACTGCTGCTTTGAATTTGTAATAACTGTACCACTGACAACTTCAAGGCACGTTCCAAGGTTGCAAGCTGACTCATACAAGAGTAATTCATCCATTCAAACAAAAATCAACTGATAAAACCGATTTTAAGGTTTCATAATAGTTTTATCAAAGCGATTTAAGAACGCACAGAAGGCCTATACGTGAGTTGAGAAATGATTAAAATTTCCATACAGTTTACATTGTGACTGTCGTAAATGCACACGTGCATGTAGAATAAAAAGATAAAACCCGCTAGTTAAATAATGCCTTTTTTTAACCACCGCCTCTATATTAACACAGTGACATCCCAAGACTCCCTTGAAGGCAAAGGAAGGCATAATATTAGGGCAGAATATGTACATATATTCAGCAAACAGAGGGGTTGGGGCTGCCAGCATGGCCTGGAGACCAGTCAGCCCAGACTAGACGACATGATCACCCAAGTCTGAACAAAGTTCTACAAACAGTGCTGTAGTACTCAGCCTCTTTAGTTTTTTCTTCTAGTTGGAGGTGAAGGTCGATCCCTCTGGCGCTGACAGCAACCATCCCACAATCCCCATTAGTACCCCATCGAGTTAACTTTTCGGCAAGGACGGAGAGGAAAATGAAGAAACCCCTACAACCGCAATTTAGCTCCGTCCCGATTTTACACTCCTTCAAAAGCAGTAAAAAGAGACGCGAATTCAGACGGCTAAAAGGTCCACCAACAGTAAGACTCAAGCAGAAATCAGTGGGAGTGAAACAACACATTTCGTTTACCATCCTCTTTCCCCCTGGTATATGTCCTTCCCACGCACCGACCGCTCTACGCTTTGCGGTATTTACCCCATTGAAAGACTTTAATAGGTCCAGCGGAAAGTTGCAAGCACTTGCACGGCAAAACCTCTGCATCAACTTCTGACTAGAGTCCATACAGCCAAGTCAAGCCAGACCCCTTAATTTCAAACTTGCGACAATTCTCCGATGCAAACACCCAACAACTTCTTCAAGGAGAAGTGGGGACACTGCATCGATTGAAAGATATACACACGTTATGGAAGGAAAGAAATCTGATGTGGACAATGAAATATTCAAAACATACATAAGGGAAGGGACAATGGAACCGTGAGAAGAACTCGACACCGAGAGCGACCGCCGCGTAGCCTCTGTTTCCCACTTTTCAGTAACTACAATGAATGTTAAGCTTCCAACATCCCGGTCTTTTGCAAATCCGGTGCCAGACCGACTGCGGGCCATCTCGCTGGCATTCCAAAGGGTTCCATATCTGATGCCAGCTGGCACAGAGTAGTGATATCTAGCATTTCAAATACTCCAGCAAGCCAAGTAAGTGACTAATCCACCTGAAAGCACTACATTCCAATAAACGACGAAAGATGGCCTCCCTCTACAACGAATTATGGACGTGGAGACAAATTTATGAGATACACTCACTCCTACACTGACGATCACGCCTTTGCCATCGTTCAGAATTCGACCCAATGATTTCTTCGGATACCTCAGGGCCAAAAGAGTAACTGGGAGCGAAATAGCGCTACCATTAAGGAAAGAAATCGAGAGACATAATCCAAGTATTTTCGAGGTGATCTTCGATCAAAATGCCCTGTTTCCTTAAAAATACAATACAATTGGACGGAACAACTATATAGCTACTAGTCAGAGCGCTACGAAATCACGAGTTTCTAATCCTGATTAATCAGCGATTCAGCTAGGCTAGCACAAAAATGTAGGAGGGAGAGGAAGGGGTGACAACCGCATGAATTCCGAAGCGATTAATCAAAATGGATTGTGGAGTAAACAAGATCGAGCCTAAGTAGGGGATTTCTGAGCGAAGGGAAGTGGGGATGTGAAGCAGTCTCGGATCGCAAGCCTGTTGAACGGTCGAGATCTTCTTCAAAAGACTACGAAAAAGAGACATTGTAAAACGTTGTTCCGAGGACGCGCGGTAGTGACTATCTCTCAGGGGAGAGGAAATGATTGCGTTTGTACCCAAAAACAATAAATTCTGCAGCTTAGTAAAAGAACGGGATCTAACATCGAGTGAAATGAAAGGACGACACTTCATTAAACCAGGGGCGCAATTTTATACTTTTCACACTAGATTTAAAATTGAAAACTTACAGAAGTGAAACATCAGGGAAAAAAAGAGCATGACTTGACAACATGAAGAGCTGAGGCGTCTACTTTTTATATTTGAGTAGAATAACACAACTCCATTTACAATAACTGAAAATAAACGCTCCAAATACAGCATCGGAACAAGGAAGCAGAGGCTTCAATAGTGAATCATTGTCGCTCAAAACAACTGCTCTATTCATAAGAGCTTGATCTGTGAGTAGAGCAGATTTAGGGTGAGGAAAATGACGTCATCTTACCTACAAGCGATTTTTAAAGCACTCTGTTGCAAGGGTGAACAACTCAAAGGGCACAAAGGACACTGCAAATCTACACTGATGCGATCGGACACCGCCTTGTGGAACTATGCAACTACTGCATAGGCAACATGAAAAGGGCGTTGTCGACATAGCCTATTCTGCTTTATAGACAAAACTTGTCATTAATTGACAAACAAAGTAGATCTTCGATTTGATACAGAGGGGGAAAAAACTCGTTACTGAGGTGACATTCCTGGATTAGCGATGGCTCCAAGCGTCTTCGTTGTATGCATGTAGGCTTCCATGAACTTAGCGGCGCAGCGATCCAGGCAGACGGCTTCACCTTTTGATAAATCACCATCATGATATCGAGGGGGAATACACTTCTTTAAGCACGCTTTCGTCATGTTCGAGAAAACCTTCTGCATCATTTCAATTTCAAACATTTGCATTTGTCTTTCGACTGACAAGTCAGCCATCACGAATGAAGCGCACGTGAAAAACGACGTGTGAGAGTGCAGGCTACTTTAACCTGCTATGTAAAAGTGGGACTTGGAGGCTAATGAAGAAATTATCACGGTAGGTACTAGTTGCATATGTTATGCAAGCAATAAAAGCTATTCCCATTTTGTGCTTTAATACGGTAAAAGAGAAAAGTTAAGGTTGCGTAAACCTATTTATGGGCAGATATATTGCAAAGACTATTATTATTGACTAATAGGCGAATGCTAAATTAATAGTGCTTTTACGTTGCTTTGATGTTTCGCTTTGTTTTCTGTAAGCTAAATTGGCCTACGGACCAACTTCCATTATCTAATGAATAGCTAGAGGAAGAAAATGCACTGTTTTACTATAAAACCAATGGAAAAGCCTACATCAAAGTGTAGACTATGAATTTGTAATGCATAGCAATGTAAAATTAGGAGTTTAATGCAGAAAATGTGTTATACATAAGCACAGTGAATTTATTTTATGGCTAGGGAGACAGCTTTTGAGAAGCACACCAATTAACAAAAACCTTTTATTGTCTTAGATTCACAGACCTATATTTAACTGCATAAATACATTTGTTTTGGCTAAAGAGGTTGTTTCACTTCAGACAAATCTTTGCCCTTCTAGTAATGCAAATTTTTATTTTAGCAAAGCTCTGGTGTACATAATTTGACAAGAACAAGTTAGAAATCTTTTATGTTCCTTGCCGAACTCTACTTTTTTAATAATTTGTCTTCGGTCTTGAGGAATAAAATTAGTTTAACAATTTTTGAAGTTGTTGGAAATTCATTTTTACTGAATTTAGTTTTTTATTTCGAGCTTTGAATTTGTTATCTTGAACTGTGTCGGTATGGTTCATACTTATAATCCACACTTTTTGACTATTCGCGGCACTGCGTTCTGATCGGTATGATTGAAATTGAAATCAAGGGACATTACGGTCAGTTTATCAAGGTATTCGAGTGGTGGTTGTATTTACGCATTTTCTAGGGTTTCTTGCGAAGGATAGTTGAAGATAAAGGCGTGATCGTGTATGCGGATGAGTAAGCCTGCACTTCATTTACACAAATTTTAGTCCATCAACGGAAGAATTGATTCCTCTGAGCGAGCTGCGCCTCCCACCTGCGGAGAATCCGGACATCTTGTGAGTGAATTATAACTCCTATGTCCTGTTAGGCGCATTTTGTTGGTATTTTGTGATTTATGTTCTATATGGAAGCAGCATCCATCACGCTTGTCCATGGGTTTGGTTAGGGACAAGGAGCTAGATATGATTGAAACTAACCGATTTCCTAACAGGTATGTCCAGTGACTTAATGAATTGCGTCGTCTCCTGTTCTGGTGTGGTGCATTCGTCTAAGCATTGTTCTAACGCTTGTGTTTATTGATAGAGACGCTTAAACTATTGTAAACTGTAAAACTATTCCATGTGCTGCGAATCGCAATTCAACGATACCTTATAATGCTTTGCTTGGTAAAGTTCCATGTTTCGGCTTGCAATTTGAGTAAGCATGTGGATCGGCGTCTACTAATCTTCCCTGATTCAATCCTAGGGCGTTGAGTCCACAATTACGGGTTGAGGCTTTGCTGCCTGTGACAGTACAAGAAAATCCGCAGGATAACAGCTTCACTGAGGCTTTGGCGAATTTACAAATATCACAAACTATTCAACAGCCAACTGCCACCTCGCGGCTGGCGAATCCGTTCGCCTGTTTAAATTGTCCGTCATGGTGGCCGTGTGTGGTCACTAAGGTACGTTAATCAGTCTTGACTGGCGTTTGGTATGCGTTGTTTTTCCACATCCCGCGATCAAAAGCGTGCTTTCCTCCCAATCTTTTCGACGGTCTTAAGGCTGCTTGCGTTTCCATTTTTTTGTTGTCCTCAAGGGCATTGAGGTTGTTTGGGACTTTCTTTTGTCTTTTCCTTCAAGTTTGCATTGATGTTTGGCGTGTACTGATAGCTGATGTGCGGGGTCTTGCGCAAATCTAGGTAGTGGTAGATAGTTGACTGGCATCGAATCGTATGTGTGGATATTCAGCAAAAATATGTGAAAGTTCACATTTGTTCCTAGTTATTTACACTACCTTCATGCCACGCCTTCCGGCGACGTTTAAATTCGGTAGAAGAATAAATAGTAGAGGATTCATGCCATACTTTTTAACGTAGAATTAAACAAGGGTTCGTTTGCGCCCACTTATTGTGGTCAAACCACCATTTTGACGGCTGTCATGTGGCGCCTGAGCCACACGACGAAACTTGCAAGTCAATGTAATCATGCTCCAGAGGCAAGGGTGGACCTTATGTCCATTAGCTTGGGTAATAGGCAGAACACTGTGCCATCGAGCTTTGTGGCGGAACCGTGATAAGCTGCCAAGGCTCGCGTTTTTATGTAAATTTAACAACCTGTCCTTTGTTACGCAGGTACAGGATTACCTTGCGTCTGTATCACGAAGGGAGCTTTGTCTTTGCGGCGGAAAAGGTTCTGCTTATGTATTCCCTTGTGTTTCTGACAGATTGGGATTTGACGCGTGGGAGCATTCCATCGAGGTTTATTGGGGAGCAACAGACTGCCAAATCGGCAAAGAGTGCATGCATGCATGTTAGATCAATCAATAATTCCTTTACTGTCTGCTTCGCTAGGTTCGTGATGCTCACGCGGTGGTTCAATTGCGGCCTGTGTTGCCAGTTGCGGATGATTCGGCACCACCGCCCCCGAAGGAGTACACGGAGCTCGCTACTAATCTCTCCGCCATGACAGAGATATGCGAACGCAAAATGCTCCGTCCTGCTACTGCGCCGGATGCCCCCACTCTAAGTCCCGAAGCTCTTTTTACCCATAAGATCAACATACCCAACGACCTTTTGCCCTAGTGAGTTTCCCCTCAAGTATCTTTTAACATCACTTTTCATAATTTTGTTTAGATTGCAACATAATGCTTGTTTTTACACAGGATTTCCCGATGCGCTTAGTTGAATGAGTGAATGACTCTCTTGGAATCCACGGTTTTGAATAGTTGTTTACTGTTTGCTCATTATTTAGGTGTGGGAATATATGCCTTGGCGATATATTTTTTTCGATACATCAATCAAAACGCATGCATTCAAATCATGGGCATGTCATACAGACATAAACGTGTGGGGTACTTATCAATCCCGCTTAATTGATGATTTGGCCGCTGTAGCTTCGAGCAACTAGAATCAATCCTGCAGTGCATATCTGGAACTCCAAGTGGGGAAAGTTTGCTGTGCTGGCGTCAGTTTTCACTTAACGTTAGCTACTCTGAGGGATTTTTTTACTTTTGCGGCGTATACTCGATATCTAGCTACCATGTTTTTGAGTGCTTTGCAGTCAACTCGAGGAGTACGCTTGCTACACGCACGGAACCTCATACTTGATAATCAACCATGATAATTTGTAAAGATGCTCCATTGCTCATGCCATTTCAGCCTTCCTAATTAGTAGCATGCGAGTGATTTCAAACAATATCGCTTATTGTTAACCTGGTCGTGTTTGTATTTCCGTTGAAATCATTTGTCTATGATGTAAAGCGTACTTGGTTCTCGCCCCGATTGTTGCCGTTCTCCTTTTTCAAAATGGACAAAGATGTTTGTGAGACATGTAGAGTTGCTGCATCTGTAATGTTTGAGTCGTGTTTTAACTTCACTGAACAAGTGGAATTAAATTTGTGCCGCTTTGTCTTTTCTAGTGCTTCGGATCTTGCAGTGCACGAAAGCATTCAACGTCACTGTGGTGGTCCAATAAGCCTCTTCTTTGAAGAAGACCACCTGGTCGTCCTCTCTACCTCATGTGAGACGATAAGGATCGTTGGTCTCCTCGAAGAGATGCATCTTCGCATGTTACGCCAAAAGCATGGGATTATTCGTTACATCAACCAGGCCAAAAAATTCCACGACGTAAGCAATATCCCTCTCTGCAGCGCAATTAATTATCCGGTTCTCATTCGCCACTTTAGGGTTTGGGCGGGCTCAAGGATGGTTCAATTGCGGGTAGCGGCATAGACAGTAGCACTTGGTCCTCCGGGGACGAAGGATCGTTTGTCGAGATCTTCAGTGTGCCAATCTCCCTCATGGGTCTGGCCATCGGTGCACAAGGTGCTAATATTCGCGCCGCGCGCTCAATCCCTGGAGTTCAGCGCATTGATGTTCGTGAACCGATGCTACAACGGAATGGCCCATCTGTCGCCCCTTCTACATCCACCACCTCCACGGATTCGGAAGGCCAGATCGCCCAGGACTCTATGGGAACTTCTTCCTTCGCTGATCAACCGTTGGCACACTTCAAAGTGGTCGCCGAGGTAAATGGTGTCCTCCGCACGTGTTTATTGTTAGCGGGAGTGGTTGCGAATGCGTCTCTCTTTTTTAGACCGCAGAAGCAGCCAAGGCTGCACGGGCAGCATTGGAGTTCTGCCAAGTGTGTCTCTTGGTACCTAAACGTCTGATCGGTCGAGTGTTGGGCAATCGTACCAACAACATCGTGGCGATCAACGAGAAGTCGGGTGTGCGTAATATTTACTTGGAGGCCGATCCCAAACGCCTTCCCAAAGCTGTGGATCAGGAGTCAACTTCTGATGGTCGTCCTCCTGACTGCGTAAAGGTAAAGTTGACAGGACCTTTCATTTGCCTCATAGGCGCGCACACCTGTAATTTTTTGTCGTCAGTCGACTGATATTCCTCGTTCCATTACGTTGCCACTTTCATTTCGGGTCACACAACGCGTGTGTGTTGGGTAGGATGCGATGCGGTGCACACACGCCTGTGCGCGTTTGTTTCACTCCTCGCTTTCTCTCTCTCCATTGCCGTGCCAGCTATAGTCAATTCTGCTGACTCATTGGCGCGCTCGTCTCGTAGGATATAGAGTAACCGGAATGTGTCTGTGCCGTTTTTATTAATGGAAATGAAAAAAGTGTGCAAAATTTTGCAACGATTATTTTGTCCGTTGAAGTTATCATCACTACATAACTGCAACTCCTCTTTTGTTGCACATTTTGCTCTAAAGTGAAGGGAAACTGGCTCTGCCCACATCAATTTTGCGTGCAGTTCTCAGAAGAAGTGATAACCGCCTAGAGAAATATGGAAGATGTAAATACGGCAGTATTTGATCATGTTCCAAGGCGCAAATCTCATGAGTGATTTTTTGCGGTGTACTGTATGACGTCTGGCGATTTCTAGTAAGAAGTAGGCTTTTTTCCGATTGTTCAATCAATCCGTACACTTTTACGCTCTTGAGAGTCGTGTCAAAATCGTTGCCGCACTTATTCGGCCTTCATAGAGGGCGTCTAGGACCACAACACCTACACATAGCCAGTATGGTCTTGTAGAACCGACGTGGTGCGTGCTTTAGATGTGTTGGGTGTGGGGGCGGTGGTAGGTTGTTTAGCGACAACCAGTGATATGTTTGTTCGTAATGCACACATTGCATGAAAAAACCAGTTCCCGCCACATTTCAGTCAGCAGTTTGAAAGGCGTGGCACGTTCATGGGCTGATAGAGGCGGGTTTGGTCTATTTCCTCCACCCCCACTACTTTCTCAGCTTATGGAGGTGTGGATCGTGCCTTCACTAAATGCTATGCAACGAATTTGACGAGGGACTATCTCGAGCCTTGGAGCTAGGTTAAACTGCGTTTTTAAAGCTGGCAAACTCGGATGGTATCTATCAGGTTTTGTCGAATTTTGACATTGAAAGAGAAATGGTGCAGAGAGTGGGCTGTTGCTTCACTGGTGACTGGCGCGTATCTGAGTTTTATAATACATGCACGTAAACAATCGCATCCATGCGACAGGTGTCTACAAGCTACAACATGCCGATGAAGGGAAGTACATCGAAAACAGGACCAACTTTTGATGGTCTCTTACATTCGCGCTGTATGCCTTGTTTTCGTAGGTCGAGGACAAGCATCCAGAATTGGCATCTCCGACAGAGAAGGATACGGTTTCTGGATTCTTCCTCATTGGCACTCGAGATGCTGTTGACAAAGCAAGACTACTTATTACTTTCCAGATCGAGTGTATCTTTGATCTGGAGAAGCTTGAGGTTCGCTTAGCTTACTTTTCTTTGTCTGTTTGAGTCGTTTCCTGTGCTTCAAAGTTGTTCTCACTTTACAGGCTGAGAAGTTAGGCCTCCTAAGGGAGTTGCCAATGCGTGGCGGCGGCGGGCTCTTCCATGGAGGGCCACAACACGAAATAAACCACCAGGAAAATGGCGGGCCACAACGAGGCGGACCTCATGGTGGCGGTGGGGGTCCTCGTGGTCCACCACCGCGTGGTGTTGGTGCCGGTGACCCTTACCACGAGGAGGTTCAGCGTGCTGGTAACCAGGTAGGACTTTCTTAGGGGGCATTCTTTGTCTCTGCAATTTGATCTGTGAGGTCCCATCGATACTGCCACATCATCCGCTGGCCGCATAATTACTCTTGTGTTTTATGCTTTCTGGAGCATTTGGCTGACTTTAAAAGGCCCTTTTTGATGGCTCTATCATCCCTTTTATTGATTACATTTGACATCAAAAGGACTGTATTGTGGCGGTTTGCCAATTTCCTGATCCAAGCGATTGAGTTGACAATGGAGTTGTATCTCAAGTCGTACTGAGTTTATTTCATAGATTACCAAAATTGCATGGCCTCTCTTTCAAGGTCACAAGCTATTTTTATGCTATGCACACAGATACACGCATCCGCCTATGCTGCAACTTCAGAAATATTTGGTGTTTTTTGGAAGGTTGAGGCAATTTAAGTGTAATCCAGCGTAGTTGCACCTCTTTTGATGGCGTCCTAGACGCTCATAGAAAAGTAAGCAACTGTTAGCAATTCACCCCAACCAGGGTTGGCGTTTACGTTTGTACTACAACAACTTTCTGTCGCCCAGTCAAGAGGGTTGACGCTCCACGACATCGTCTCAAGGGCCTTATTTATTTTATTGAAAGTGCATATGGATTCCACTTTTGCTGTGATTTTCTGGGCTTATTTTTTGAAATCAAGGAATTACTCGGGAATCGTAGAAATCTACAGCTAAACCTCTCTCCAATTTTCGTTTCCTCCTAATTGTTACACCCCTCTGTTGCAGCAACCGATGAACCGTGGCGGTGGAAGACGCGGTCGTCAACCCCCGCGGTCCTCCGGCGACGTTTCTGACGGGCAGCGTGGAAGTGCCTCACCCCATCAGGAGGCCCCTGCTGCCGCTAGTGCGGTAGCTGATGATAAGAGGGCCTCTGAGGAGTCGATGTCTGCTTCGACGATGGGACGTCGTCGAGGTGGTGTAGGAGGTGGTAGTGGTCCTGGCCCAGTGGGCCCTCAGCGAAGTGGCGGCGCTCGTCAGCGCACTCGAGGTGGTCAGCGTGGTGGCAACCGTGCTGGTAGCGGTAGTCATGCTGGCACGGCTGTTCCTGTGGATCAAAGCGCTGATGAGCATAATGGAGTTGCGGCTACTGCTAACGGGTTCGTTGTGCATTTTTTTCACTTGGAGCCCCCCCCTCCCCCACCACACTATCTGTAACCACAACGTATGTAGCCCACACAGCGGTAACAATCCGTATAACTTACTGACAGTGTGGGTATTATTAAACCAATCTTACTTTAGAAACATGACCTTAGCTACCTAGGGTGGCCTTAATTGTGCGTGAGAGTAAAATAGGGGCGACTCCTAAACACAGACTAAACTTTAAAACTAAGAAAAGGGTCTTTTAGGCTTTCTTTTGAAGTCCTGTAAATAATCACACACGCACACCTCTCATCAGTTGCCCTCCCTCCCCCCCCCCTTCCGTCTCGACCCAAAAGTGGGTCTCCTAGTTTGCACTTCAGTGGTTTTTCATACTTTGGAGGTCTGGAACATTGTTCCAAAGGATGGTAGATAGGGGCACGCAATCGTCGAGACCCAGGGTCAAAGCTTTTTCATGACTTATGTCTCGTCTGCCACCAATTCCAAGGCATCAATTTTATGATGACTTGTTTATGCTTATCGTGGTGCGATGGATGTGCCTCGTGATAAGAGGGTTTCATTAGCGCCCCTTAATGTCGCCTTTCTTGTGTAACGGGGAAGGGATTTTGGGTCAGGCTTCATCAAATAACTATTACTCTCCCCTCCCTAGAGCCGATTCCAGTGGTCCCAAAAAGGAGGTACATGCTGAAAGCAGCGCTGCAGCTCAGCGAAATGGAAAACGCCACAATGTCAACAACTCGGCTGAAGTTGGCAACCCTCAGTAGCCCTCTTAGTGTTCGTATCACGCGTGCTAGGGAGGAAGGGGTGTGAATTGCTTTTTCACTCGCCGCATCCTCCCCCTTCCCTCCTTTGCCGCAGTCCAATGTCCCCGTCTCTTCATGTTTCGTCATCTCTTTTCCCCTCCCCTTCTCTCCCCTCCCCTATTCATTCATCCATTCATTCACTCACCCCCATACCCTTTGGAAAAGTAACAGGAGATTGCATTTGACTAAAGTTATGATTCGGTCTTCTCTACATCACCAGCTCATTACTTCATGTCCAAGGTGCTGAAGAACTTCAGTTTTTGCTTGCTTCCCCTTCTCCTCCTCCCCCACACACTTTTTATCCGTCTGGGCTGCGCTAACACCTCCCTCTTCCCATCGGTGTCTGCGTGTCTCCGCCTTCTTCCGAACAAATCTCCGTCATCCCGTTTTTCAGTGCCTCGTTCGTTGACGGAGCATCGGTTTTTTACCACACCTATCAATTGTCACTGCTGACTTGTTGCTGACGCTTACTCGTTCCCCTACCTGCCGTTATCGCTCCCCTTCTCCCACCCTCCTCTTTCTGTCTCTCCTACCTGGACCCTCGGTTTGCCCCTTACTCCGTTTTCATTGTTTCCTATAAAAAGATTGCACAAAAAAGAGATGTTTGATCAAAAACACGACACATCGCCCTCACTGCGGGTTCAACTGTGTCTTCTGGGGGTGTCGCCTCTCGAGGACGTCAACAAGGGCCCCAAGAAACTGCTTAGGTTGTGGAAGGTAGCTGAACTTCCCTAGAGAACCGTTTTCAAGCCAGTGGTAAGTATATCATTCTCTTTTCGCTGGCCGAAGCGTGAAAATGTGTCAGCAGTTTTTGTCATGCAATAGCACCACACGGGGGGAGGGGTGGTGCTCGGGTCACGGCATGAAAACATGGACGAACTGTTGAGGTAACCAGTACCTACCCCTCATCGGACGGACGGTTGTCCTTTTTTTTATTTGACCTTACGTCAGAACCGGCCATCATTGATTCTCTGACACGCAGTTACGTCATTCGTTGGCATTCCTTTCCTTCCCCTCCGTTGTCAAACCAGTCTGTGTTGCCATGGCTTTGAGGCAGAGGAGGGGGCGGGGGCGGGGGCGGGGGCGGGAGCGGTATGGCTGAATTCGCGTGCGAGGTTTGGCTTCAATTTTTTTTGTGTCTGCTGAGGTGTTGATACCCGTCTTGATTCCAAATGTCTTTGACATGGTAAATTTAAGGGGTCTCACCTCGCCCTGATTGACTCCACGTGGTGTTAACGTCAAGACCCCGATCGACGTGTCGACAAAGGGGTCGATGTGTTGTCGAATTAATTTTCACGTTCGTGCTACAGCTGTCGTCTAAATTCGGTGGCGTGACAAGGCACGCACACGTGTGTGATGTCACACTCCAGCTATGACCTGGGAGGCCTAATCCAGTTGTGGAGATGGCGTAAACAAACGTCACACCTCCACTGTCTTCATGAAAAAATAATAGAACTCACTAGCTACCTTTTCCTAGTTTTTTTTCATTTCTGGAGTGCAATTTCGTCTCCAATAGTGATGCAAAACATGATGTACAGTTCACCTTGACCTTGACAAGGTCAATTTTGCTTTTTGGTTTGTTTAACCCTCGAATTCGGTGAAGAGGTGGTGGAAGGTTCCGCTGAGGAGTCGGGCATTCCGGCCATGTCGGTAACCCCGTCTCTCCTCCTTCCGAGCCTTGTGTGCGTCCTCTTCCACCTTCAGGGAGGGCCTCCGAGGTGCTGCACGACATGGTTACACAATGCGTGCTGCTTGCCAACTCATCGACGCAGAAAGTGGTTGTGTATCTGATGCTGCATTGTTGATCTCGCATTGCACAACTCACTTCAATCGCATGACTCGCCTCCTACGCCAGAAATGTTGGATTTTCTTCTTTTTTTTCTTTTTTCATCATCCTTCACACTGGCAGCATGTAAGCAAGAGGCTCCCTGCTGTGGGAATTTTGTCGACCTGGCGGTGGTCACTGTCGGGGTTGGGGTGAGGTGTTGGAAAAAGGTCTACAATTTGATGGGACCGTGATTTGGAGGCGTTGGTGAGGCGCAAACCGAAAGGACGTGCGGAACGCAATGTTCTCAAGGCGGAAGTCGAAGCTGAGGCGGCTGAGATGGAAGTTGGGCGATGTTTCAACACAAGGGCGGGGAATGTATTGCCAGCGCGCAGAATGGTGGAGGTGCTTCAGCCATGGCCTAGAGACCATACCATCCGTGAAGATGGTTGGTGGGAGCGTCGTTGATTGCTATGGAAAATTCCAGTGGATCAGGAATTTCGTCTTATATGGAAACTGTATTTGGGGAGGGGGGATGGAGAAGGGAGCGTGCCGGCCATCGGGTACGTCCATCACTGGTCGTGGGAACACCAGCCCAAACGGAGAGTCATTTAATGATGGACGAGATTTGAAATTGCCCAGTGCCGCTAATGGATCGGATCCGTGTCGTCCTGCCACTTTCCCCTTGCTGCTGTGTTGCCCAGTCCCATCCATCAATCTGGATTCTGTCCAACTATTGGGGAGGCAGAGTGGATATCGAATGTTTGCTTGATTAACATCTTCACCGAGCTACTGTGAAGAGTTGCGTAACGAACCGATAGTCCACGGTTAGTGTTGCTTCTGTTGTTAATAGTCTTCCCGCAGACCATGGAACTGGGGTAGTTGACAGGATGTAGACGTTATTTCCAAATTTGCCGTTAGGGGTCGTCACAGATTTCCTCCTTATCACTTCCTCTATAATCAGATTTACTTTTGCTGACACTAATGTAGTGCTCCGAGGCTCTCCTGATGACAAACGAGAGCATTGCTGTATGGCGGATGATGTATCTTAGACGTCCAGGCGCGGTTGGGAGACTGCTGGTGTCTCGGGGACCTGGTCCTCCAGTAATGGTAGCAAGCTGTAGCCCTTAGCAGCCACAGAACCAAAATAAGGTGCGAAATAAGCCATTAATTAATTCCATTTAAAGCGGCAAACTTAATTATTGTCTTTCACTTTTTTTACTTAAAGTTTTTTATTGTGACTCGCTTCATCAAGGCAGCTTTCAACTACTTAATTTATAAAAGTAGGAATGGCATTTGCCCGTGGTATTCTGCAAAATTGAAAACGATTGTGAAGGCTCACGGTTTTCACATAAATCGCGGCTAGGGGGCTGCTCAAATCAAATCCGTGCATGAATAAGCAAGAGTATCGATAGCCGGCGTTAGTTACATTACACTTATTCAGTCAAGACTTATCACAAAATTCTTAAAGAATGCCAGGAAAATTGAAATACGTTACCTTGTCTACTTCAAGAAACGTCTCCTTCTACCATAGTTTTTATTTTTAAACGTTAAAAATTGGGCATCAGGCGTAGCAGTACAACCCATGGCCTACTGAGTAAAATGTGTCATTTATCTGAATTCAAGCCAAACGAGTTGTCGTGCTAATAAAAATGAAGCAGAAGTTTGACTGTTTGATTTGTATTGAGGAGTGTATAATATGTTCATTTCCTTCAAATGAATCACATGAACGATCACAGCCTTGATCAGTTTGGTTATCAACTGAGCACTGATTTAAATGCGTCCATGCATTGCTCTAACATCGTCACATGCATAGAAGGGATTGAAGCAAAATCGTAGCCTTCTCCTTAGGTCATTTGGTAGTTTTTTAAGTGTGAATTATCACTGTTAAGTGCCTGTGGGTTTTTAAGTGCGTTTCTTGTTGTTTCAATGCTCATGACATTCAACTCAGCGACATAATGTGTGCTTCTCAACAGTGCAACGAAGTCGACGTTGTTGTGACCATGTTCTCCTTCTTTAATGGAGTGAATTTAATAAATGTCACCAACCGTGGGAGTACTTTGTGGCTAAGAAGGTTACCCAAATAGCTCAAATAATTGCAGATTGAATTACCATATGAAAAGAGTGAATCACTCACTGTTTTTAGGCTTTGCAGTCATCGCTTGCAATCGCTTTTGTGGTTGTGTAATGATGTGATAGTGCCTTGGTCTCTGTGCTTAAGTCTCCACAGGTTGTACTTTTGCTCGGGGGCATGACCTTTTAGATCACGTCGGTAGCCTCAGTTCTATTGTACTTCGGAAGGCCCCAAGATGAACCTTAGACACACTGCGATTAGCGAGAGGTTAAATCAAGACTCCTGAATCACCTTTTTAAGAAACTTGTGCCCCTTTTACAGATATACTCCGTAACCGCCAAGTGGTTCATGACTTTACCAAGGCAAGAGATGGTGATCACTTAGCGATTGCACCATTTTCTCAACCCATGCGGTGCAATTGGTGGAAGGAGATTTCACTTATGTTACTAATTATGACCTCGGTGTCGGCGCTTGTGGTCTTGGTACCTTTTGAGTTCGTGGCCAGACAATCAGGGATCAAGACGTCGGTGTAGGTGACCTTAGCACTGGTGTGCATGAATAAGCGCGGGGTGGTCGCAATCCCTCTTGGGGTACCAGCTTTACTTTGACTTTGCGGTAAGCATTAGTACGCCTACAGCTCCAGTCAGGAGGAATTGAGCAAAAGCGCAATTGTTAAGAATGGACGGGACTTAGTCACAAGACTGCGATAGAGTCGAGCACTTTCCGAGATTGAGGCATCGTCAAGTGTATAGTGTAAGGCTTTGGTAGGTAGGGCTGCAAGCGCGTTTGAGTGAATGTGACAGCCCAAGACACGATCTGGCACACTCCACTCCTTTCTTCTGGTGTCTCACAGTGACAGGAAGGCCATTTTGTCACTCATATTGAAGGTACAAAAAATGCCCTCTAGATTTCATCATACACTGTCTTTAAAACGCGACAAATTTAATTAACGCTCTGCTATGTGGTCAAGCGTTCCCTTGAAATTCAGATAGAACAACCAGTTGAATTATGCTACTTCTTGAGATAATTAACGCGTTGGTGGAGTGAAGTCACTATAATGTCAATCTTATTTCTTATAAGGGATAAAGCGACGAAGTATGTATAACCATAATGAGCGTCGAATTCGGTGGACGCTTCGCTGACCCTGATCGCAGGGGCGCTCACCTCACACTCTTTTTGCTTTTCCTTGTCCTCATATTTACAATGAAGGTTCTAAGACGTCTTCATGCCTTGGGATATGGTGACCACGTAGGAAAGTGAGAAAATTTTCTTCTCCGCTTGCAAAATTTTCGAAATAGGGTAGGGATTCCAAAGAACTCCAAAATGGTGAGTATGTTTGGATACTAGCTACAGCGACTCGGAAAGTGTTTCAACACTAGAAGGACCCAAACTTCACTCTTTTTGTTTTTACAAAAGAAATATGAATTTTATGCATTGGCAACTCAAGAATGCCCGCTTTGGACATACCACGACACCTATGGACGATTTCAGGTGGATAGAGATGAAATCTACTCCCGCAATTCAAGGTCGAAGGTCAAACGTCATTCCTTGGTCTTCGAATTACGACATAAATAAGTTTCGTAGACCAAGCTTAAGCGCAAGAGCACACCTTGTGAGAACTAACTACAGGAAGCTACAGTGTGAGGTTGCTGATGCAAGAGATGTAAATGACAGGGTTGCTTTTCCCACTGAAAAACCATAAATGGAACCAGTTATTTATGGCATAAAGAGGCTGTAACCTTTGGGGCCTATCAAGAATATGCAATCTCGCTTTTGATGCTATAAGTCTCTTCGAAATGACTTTAATGGATTGTTGAATAGCCTGGCTAGTTCTAGTGGGCCTTGCAAGTGTTAAACTCTCCCAGTCAGAAAATGTTTTTTTTCTTTTTAAATCATCTATTTACAAGACATCGCCTTGAGGCTTTCCCAAAGACGAAGGAAGTAATTGTATTGGGTCAGAATGTGTATTGTTGACACACAGAGGGGCGGAGGTCAGACCGTCCACCGACACCGCAAAAGAGGGTCTTCAGCCCATTGTACTGCTTCTCTCTTCTCCAGTCCCCTTGGATCACTGCGTCGGGCATCATGACGTCAGTCAACAGACTTGCGTGCAACTGAGGCAAACTTAGACCTCCACGTCGTCACGTCGTCACGTCGTCACGTCGTCACGTCGTCACGTCGTGGACTTCCCTTGGCAAGTCCACAGAAGCTGAGGTTTAGCCCTGTTGGAGAACTGCGTCGGCTTTGAAACAGTTTTGCTCCCGCGTCTTCCCGTTACTCTCTCTGTTCTCCACTTCAGTACTGTCCAGCCATAAGTCTACCTGGGTTCTAGCCGGCTGGTGGAGGGATGAGGTAATCACATGTCCACTTAATTGACATCGTACAGACACTGCAGATAGCCCATAAAAAACACCTTTTTCGATGAGTCACGGCTGGCGTCGCTTCATGCGTTAGCAGCATTCCTGCAGGACAGACAAGGGACTGGGATGATTGTTGAAGACAGATGTCATTGTCTATCATTTCGTTATGGGTAGTCACTGCTTCCTACGCCCTCAGCTTCTGTTTTCCTTCGTTAGGTCAGGGCTTAGCATGTTGGAATAAAAATTAGGGAGTTGCCCTAAAGAATCAAGCTGGGTTTCCGTTGTTGTCGCCGTTGAGCCTCGAGTCTTTCCTAAACACGAAATGAGCCATGGAGCTAGGGCGAAATATGTAGTGTCCAGAGGCCATAGCGCTAAACGGAGGTGTTGGAGCGAGTCCTTCAGTGCCCACGAAACTAGAGGAAATAATTAAATAACCAATGGAGGTGTCACACTACCACGCAATGCTCGCAATTTTGACACTGAAGGTCTGTGAAGCATAAAACCGAAGGCGACTTCCCCAATCAGTTGTATCTTCGTGGTAGTAGCATTGGAGTAAAGCATTATGAAAAGTCCCCACAACTTGTCAGCCTCCATATAAAGAAGAAAATTTGTTTAAAATCTAATGATCAAAGGGTGGTAGACTGGCAGATCGAAAGGATTTATCAACCCAAGGCGATTGACTTGGGAACGATCATCAAGGCCATGGACTTTAACCGAAAAGGTCAGCGACAAAGCATGACTAACCGCATTCGCTATTCTATGTCTGGTGAGTTGGAAACCACCACTATGTTTAAAATCTTTGCACCATAGATGCTCTCTACCAGCACTTTACAACCCGATGTCCTCAAGCGCTCATTATAGCAATCTTTTAATAAAAGGATGCTGGACATTGGTTTTGTAAAAGTGAACAAGAACAATTGCATTTGTAGGAGTTGATAGATTAAAACTACTAAGGAAGCATTTGGATTTCCACCAAGGAACTCGATTGCTCCCTACCATTTCGATGGTCTCAATTATCACTGCCTTCGGTATGCACATCAACGAGTGTGATTTGCTTGTGTATATTTCAACAGCCTTTACAGCTTTAAAGCAATTTTAAAGAGTTTATTTACTCCTAAAGACATGTGCTGTCCACATTTCCCTGGAGAGCTCCACAGATACGTGATAGACGTCACTTAAGACTTATTTATGCTATTATGTCGTCAGTATACCGTTTTGTTTAGATGAACCGATTGAGGGACCGAGTTCAAGCCTCCCTTTTACCAACGTGCTTAACTAGTCTTCAGCTTTATAAATAAGGTTAGTTTTTGGCAATTTAATAATACAACACATCCCAGGTGCATTCGGCAATTTTTGGGCACTTGAATCTTCTAGTTTACACATCTCCTAGGCAGAATAACCATTGACCTGTAACGGCAGCCCCTTAGTCTCCCTATACGTCGCTATTCCCCTTTCCCCCTTTTGCCTCAGGATCATGACTTTTAAAATAAAGCCAAGACTTTGTGCCCTGGACTAGCATTGATGAAGCTCTTTCTTACCATAAAATTCAAATGACCTCAAAATTTTTCATTCAACCTCCAATCCTTTTCATAGGTGATAAAAAGGCGAAAAAGGTCGTCCGTAAACTTATAAACAATCTTTCCTAGTGATTTAGACAGGCTTTTGTTGATCGCATCAATCCATTAAAGGTATGTGGGCATAAGCTAGACTAAATACCACGTGAAAGGAGCAAACATGGTGCGTAGGGTGAAATAAAAATAAATGTCAGTATTAAGCCAGAAATGTAGAGTAGATTTATTGAAAAGTTAAAAATGATTCAGTCATTTGTTTGAGTTAACTACTTTCGAATGACCCATTAGTTTGGGAGACTTTTAGATTGACTCGATAATATTGGCATGTAAATAAACAATAATGAACGAGAGGTGAATAACTTCTGTTAAAATAACTAATCTAACCAATTAAAAAATTGGCAGTCTCTTGGTTAATATTTCATAATTCGACAAAAGGTTTTGCCAGAACGCACCTTGTAGCCTTCATGATGGAGCGATTTCAGAAGAGTGGTGGATTAACTGCGTTGGTAAATCTTAAGCATAGAGCTTAAGGCAAACCACTCTAAGGAATGTATCACACACATTTTTACACCAGTTGTAAGAGGCCTCTTGATAGATTTGTTTCTTTTGGTTGGTTTTACGACCATCTCACTTACACAATGCTTCCACTTCTTGCACAGTAATAGACTGAGTCAGACTCTGTGTAGCAAATTTGGTGGAAAATCTAACAACTCTACTACTCATTTGAGAAATTCGGATTTTTTCGATTGAGCTTGACCCAATACAGACCAATTGGAAACGGCTTCACATATGCGCCCACATACAGTCATATCAGACTGAGTTTAAGTACCCGCCAAATAAAATATCGCACCAAAATGGTACTGCGTCGGGGTCTATCTAGAGTGCCGGAAAGCACTCTGCGCATTGTATGGCGGCTTTGCCTTTTCATGATATTAATACTGTCTCTAATAAAAATCAGCTCCATGCTCCACAGAGACGAAATCGCCTATAACCCTACTGATTGGCCTTTTCAACTTCAAAAAAGGGACGGTTATTACGAGATAAGAGCCAACTACCATGTTGATGGAACAAACAAGTTTCAATTCAAAATCCCCGAGGCTTTTGTTCGCAGAAACGGAAATCAGTCTGTGCTTCTGAGTCAGAAAGATTTAGAGTTGATCCCTGATTCACACTGGCGACTTCCCATTGATCCACGGGTGTATCTTGTTTACCCGCAACCACTGAATCTGAACGATACTATCCACCGGTTACTTAACAGCACACCGATTGCAGAGGTAAGGCGAGTCTGTACTACCTGTTATATCAGCATTAGAATCAGGATATCTTAAATTCATTTTCATTTTTAAGGTAGAAGTAATAGCTATCTGGGTGTGTCATGTTTATTCATGCTTGTTCTAGAATCTCAGGCAGAGTTAATCCCACATTTAATGCTTTGTGAAATGGCCATTTACCTAATTTCTCTGACTAACTCACAAAGCCAGTGCAACAATGTTATTTACCTTCTTGATTGAGCCGGTGTTATTCTAATTTGGCATTTTCTTGAGCTTGTTTCCTTATATTTCTTCAGAGACTATAAGTGACTACCACCTGCACATCCCTCATCATGTCCACACATATATATATAGTTTTAAACACTTCAGGCTCCAATAAATGGCGACACATTCAGGTACGTGGCCATCAGTCAAGGAGTGTGCCACCCAGAAAATCCTCAAAGCCATACATTCGACATTGTTGTGGTGGTTAAATCCAATGTTGCTGGCTTTAAGCGTCGCGAAGTCTTTCGTCGCGTGTATGGCGGTGTTGTAAACATCAATTCTTATCCTGTTCTGAATATGAGAATTGGGCTGGTATTTTCCTTGGGTGTTCCACGAACCCAAGCCAACAGTTTCTTCAGACGCGGTTCACTTGATTTCAAGCTTAATGGCAGCGGAAGTGAGAATTTAAACCCAAAGTCGCTTCGACAAATCGCTAAAAAGTTGGATGAAGAGTTAGCTACGCACGACGATATGATAGTGGGTGACTACGAAGACACCTATTTCAACCTCACAATGAAGACCCATTACTCCTACATGTGGTTCTCAACTTTCTGTCGAATCACTCAACCCAATGTCCTATTTATCGACGATGACGTCCCCTTCTCCCCGCAACAGCTTGTTCAAGTCCTCTCCTCCATGTCTCCAGACCAAAGAAAAACTCTGTTTCATGGAAAGGTGGAGAAAAACGCACCAGTGATACGCTTTGGTTGGAAAAATTATCAGAAGTGGGCTCTGCTGAAGGAGGAGGCTCCGTGGCCACTCTATCCACCCTATTTGCAGGGCATCTACATTTTGGCGGGATTCCAACATGTTGAACGACTGGCTCTGGGAATGCTCTTCACTCGATACATCCCAATTGAGGATGCCTGGATTGGACTGGTAGCTACAAAGTTAAACATCCCCTTGAACAACATCCACGAGTATATGACGCGACAGAACATGTTGATTAAGAAGAGATCGGAGTTTGAACCGGTTGATATTAAGATATTCTATAGGTGACTGGTATTTTTGTGTGAACTAATAGACATTTTGTATGTATTTTAACCTTTTACTAACAACATAGAGCTTAACTGCTCCTCGGGTAGCATTTTTCCATACTTCCAAAGTGGGGTAATCAGTGGGCCTTATATTTGATGTCTTTAGGGATGGTATTTTGTTAAATCCCCCGGAGGTGAACCAAGAGTTCCCAAAGAGCGCAATTTGTAGAGCTGAGAATTGGGATGAGGTGGGTAAATTGGGCTGATAGGACAAATTATCAAGCCTACAATTGCGGAATGCTTCCTAAGCCAACGCTGAAGGTCTCTCGCATTTGTGCAACCCTTCTAATTGTCTTTAAAGTCGGTTTTTTTCTGCCTGACCCACCTAAAAATCCTTATATATGTGTAGTTCATCAGCGATAATTCACGATGTCAAGTGGTGACGCAAGATCCTCATTCTTGTCGAACTTGCTACCCACCTAAGAACCCGTAGACAAAGAAGGTTCCATTGAACATGTAATTCGAATGTGCTCAATTAAACTTCATTATTTAACTAAATTTGCGTTTGTGGTTATACCCTGCGTCACAGAAAGCTTGCTAGTCTAGCTACAACTGGAACGCCACGAGTCTTTTCTAAAGTGCTGCAGAAAGCGTGTTAGTGACGGATGGAAGAGGTGACCTACTGCCGTAAACCAGATGTCCTATCACCGAGCAGAAGTACAATTTGTGAATACTTAAGTAACTATTTAATCAAGTGAAGAGTTATGCAAGCATTTAAGGCGTTACACTGTCCCTCCCATCCTCTGAGAGCCAACCTCAACGCGCCTCTTTGGTCAGCCATCACAAGGTAGTCAATGCTGTGGGAAAACGTCCGCCACCCGCACCAGTTATTCAATTTGCATGCAGGCTGAGGTGCCATGGCCAGTGTCGTAAGGAACTATTCCGCGTGTTCCACCAATGGGACTGAGGTAGCTGTTCAAGATGGACGCCACTTTCAACCCTTCTGTTAGGGTATTTGTTCCCTAAAATGGGACGTGCTTTTTACTTTCACCAATGCGACCCTCGAAGTTCTCCCGAGGACTAAAGAAGACATAATACTCGAGTAGAATATGTAATAATGAAGAATAATGGGACTTAAGGCTGCTGGCATGGCTCGGAGGCTATAGCTCTGAGAGAAAGTACGATTTGCGGCGCCTTAAGAGTCGGCTTAATCTAAATCAGAGTGAAGCAAACTAAATAAAGCATCACAATGCCCTCCTTTAGTAGTGCTTAATAGGCTTTAGGCAACACTAAATAAGTGGATAGTTAAATCCTTAGCTTGAATCCGCTAAGCCGTCCTACTATTTCAAATACTGCTTTAACAAACTGCATTTGTCGTTACTGCATTTTCAAATTAACCTCTGGAAGTCTCTGGAGTAGCACCCGAACAGCACCATTGATAGCGTTTACTGGAAGTCGTGCCAGATTAGGCGTTATCAATCTTTTCATTTTTTTAAAGTTCTAGTCTAGTGTTTACGTGCAAAAACAAGCTAAGAGCAAGCAGAAGGTGATTATGAGTGTTTTTGTTTCTGCCACCAGCTCATATGAGCGAACTAAGGGCTGCACGTGAGTGAGTGAGTGAGGGCTTGGAGCAATTGCATTCATTCCCATGAGGATTGGATGAGGGCGCAAATTTTGAGACGTCTTCGAATGCAGGGGTGGGGAGAAGGAAGAAGGGAATAGGCTCAAAAATGCGACTTGTATTGGAGTGAAATAGGAAACCTCCTCAAGGTCGCGTACAAACCCAGCGCGCTTATTCGACTGAAGCACTATGACAAACAAAGTGGAGGTACCATACGCTGTGTTAATGAGAAGATCAGAGTTGTCTCCACCTTGCTGAGCTATGGCATTGCCTCTCATTCGAGATTGTTCCAGCCTACATCCATATCATCCAAAACGGTGTTTTTAAAGCTATAATTTGTTATAGAGAAATCTAATTTTAGGCATGTTAAGTAAGGGCACTCTTGCGAGGCGAATCTGCGCCATTTAGCATCTTTAATCACCTGCGGAGACGCACAATTTATCCAAAGAGCTCAAATAAGCTTTTGATTGAAATTAGTTATTAGTTGGTGACTATGACAAAAGTGTATTGTACTGAGCCGGTTGGCCGGCCTTTGGGCCGTGCCAACAGCCCCCAAGCCCTCTGTTTCCAGAATATATATTCTGCCCCAGTACTTTGCCTTCTTCTACCTCAAAGGGAGTCTCGGGATGCTACACTGAGACTTTGCTAATGACGAAAAATGCATAACACTTCGGTAAAACATGCACATTTGGCAAACAGTAAACTGCAAACGCTGACATGAACCGGGAGCTATTCCACCTAACGAAGGCAGTATGGCCACCTAAGTGATCTTCAATAAAAGTCAAAAGCAAGGTGGGCTGCAACGCTATGTAGCTCTTTAAAGAAACAGGGCAAAATATCTATGTAAAACTTGACGTAAATATGGTCAATTCAAAACATAAGTGCTTTAGCTTAACGAGCTTCTTTAAATCTCTTAAGCGTGTATCACATGACTTCAGCATACTTTTGTCAGTTATTTGGTTGTTTCTTGCTATTTGTTAGTCTTTTTAGTTCTTGTTTGAATCGTTCAGCGCATTACCAACTTTTTGACGTAATTTGGCGGAGCTCTGTTCTGTTTAGTACATCATTTATGCCTGTTCTATAACCATGTCCCAGTGGTTCCACAGAAACCCATACAAGGCCTCTGGCCGTCCAAATTTCGACTTGGGTCCAGTCGCTACCACTATTTCCGCGCGGATGGTATGCAGGTACGATTATTCATCGATTACTTCATTGCCTTTTTTAAAGTCAAATGAGAGAACGACGTCAGACGTTAATGAAAATGTTTGAGGACCTTGGTAACTCCCGAGAGGCGATGGTAGAGGCGACAAATCAGTACATATCCCTCCTCATGGGTCTTGTTACGGCACCTGATTCGAACAATGATTTGGACTCTGACGATGGTGAAGAAGAAAAAGAAGAAGAGGAAGATGGTGATGATAGCAGCGACTCAGAAGTCCCCAAACCAGGTGCTAGTGATGTCACTGAAAAAAACAAGAAGGATGAAGAGGGGAAGAAGAAGAATAATAAGAAGAAGGAGAAGGAGAAAAAGCCCAAGAAGCCTCAAGCATCGGAATCAGATCAGCAGAAACTCTATTCACTGCGGCGTCTTGTTCTATTTACTTGGACAAATTCACTAGACACTAAACACAAAGCTCCAATGTTGGTTCTTATTTGTGATCATAGCTTTATTGTTATTAGAACCCGACGCGATGCTAACTTTGAACTAATTTGTATTCTCTTCAATTTGGCTCTTTGGTTCTCCAAACACGCTGCGAAGATCGCGTCAAACAGCAAGTAACTACATTTTACTTATCAGCTTAACGTTATTTCCTTCACAGCATTGAAATGGAGCAAGCTGTAGAAGTATACAAATCCTTACGAAATGCAGCTGGATTGTTTGAACACATTAAGAAAGAGCTCTTGGGCCAAATGAAGGGTAAAGTTGAAAGTGGGTCAGACTTAGACCCCTGTGTCCTCGAAGTCTATATCTTACAGAGTCTGGCAGAAGCACAAGAAGGTAATGATTTTACCGCCTGTTTAATATCCTCTAGTCACTATTGCTCGTGCTATGGAGTTGAAACATGATCCAGGAATTATTGCGCCATTGGCATGTGAAACAGCGACTTTGTACGAAAAGTGTAGTAAGTTTTGCGTAAATGTTATCTCCCTCGTTTGAACACCAAGAATCACACACCTAAGATGATCTGGGGCTTCTATTTTTTGGCGTTTTGGAGTGCTTTATTGTACTATGACCTCTCTGCTGTTTCCAAGAAAGCCCACCTGCTAGTCATATAGTCGAATGACCACTATTCGATCCTCGTAGCTGTAAAGCGAATACACCCTTTCCTGCTATCTCTTCCGTAGGACTTGGACTACAAAATATTCCCGAGGCGCTGGTTACCAAATGGCGGGCTTATTGCATCTTCAAAACGGCCTGTTTTCGTGCCTACGTGAGTTGTTGCGTTAACCTAGCTCCATTCAATTCCCTCCCTTCCTCTTCTTAAAGCCTGTCACCATAGCAACGCACCTATTTCTGTGCCTATTGCAAAGCAACCAAGGGTGTAGTTACTTTTCCCTGTCTGAAGTTGACACCTTTTGGGTGACGTACTAATCAATAGGCAGCTGTGAGATCCGTTGCGCCACCTCTCATCTGCACTGATGTTTACTACAGTGGGGTGAGGTTCTGTTCTTGTGCTTAGGCCTCTAGTGCCATCAAGATGTGTAGGTGGTGTTAAACTTAATCGAGAAATAACGGCTTGCATAATAATGTGATTGCTTAATTGGATTTTGTCTGTATATGTGCCACGAGTCTGAGAAGTCTTTACCGGCATTCACAAGTGTGGGCGCTCCAAAGCACCATTTCCTTCGCAATGGCTTTGTAAAATATTTTAAAATAGTTTATTCAAAGTGTTACTCTTTTTGGTTGTGGGGTTCTTCTGGTGAAGAACTTGAAGTTAATTCATGATGTTTTCCCACTTTTTCGAAGCGTTTCTGTCCAAATTCATAGGGAATTCCTGTCCTCCCTTGGCATTTCCTTAGCAGCCCCCGCTGAGTGTTACGGTGGTCGTGGATTAGAGTCGGTATATTTCTAATTTGGTCATCTAAAGTATATTTTCACTTTCCTGTGGCTCTCTACCTAAGCAGTGTATCCTTTGAGTCCTTTTAGAAGGAGTTACATTTAGGATGATTCGATCTTCCATTACATTTCCCTATTTCATTTCTTAGTTTCCAGAGGTTTGAGTTTTCTCCTAGCAGTATATTCTGATTTCTATCATCCAAAACCGTTGCTAGCCCTACCAAATGTTCCCTTAGAAAGCAGAGCATTCTATGCATACCTAATAGGCCCTGATTTTTTAAGTGTTTGAAGGTCGATGACGCTCCTGGTGACTTAGTTGCTCAGAGAATCATCTTTGAGCTTTTTGTGTAGTAGCTGTTAACAATTCAGTATTACATTGCTGAAAATTTTCACTGAAAAAGAAAATAGAACTATGTCAAGATAATAATTTTCTCACTTAGTTGTTTAGGAATTCAAATAGTTTCAGCAGGGATTCTATGCGAACCGCTTTTTTGGGAGCCGTTTTTTTTCCTATTCAAATTTTTCGGAAGCGAATTAATCTGTTCATTATTGCTCTGCAATCTCAACTGTTCACTGATGCTGTGGTTCATTTCAGGCGCACTGCTTCCACTCCGAAAGTGAGCTGAAGGCCGATCGGTGCAGTATGGCTATAGCTTCTGCCCAGGAGGCTCTCAAATGTAAGTGTTTGTTTTTTTCTCCCTTCACCTTTCTCTCCCCTGTTAGACTGCGCACAGGCACAGAACGCTGCCAAGGTGTATCGCTCCGGTTCGGGCGCCGAGTTCTGCTTCATCCGCCGTCTGCAGCCGTACGCTCAACGCACTCTCACCAAGGCGCAAACCGAGAATGCTATGATGTGAGTCTACTCACAAACATTAAGTAGGCTTGATAATGCACTTGTTTATGCCTAAAGCTGACTTTATTTTTGGGCTCTCATCAAGACTTGGAAGTTGGTCACATAAGTTGTGAGAGCCAGAAAGACCTCCCATTAGGGTAAGTGTCATTGAACTAAATAACCGTCATTCCCAGCATTCTCCGTAACAAGCACTCGTGCGATGACACGTGTTGGCAAAGGCTGAACATTGTTACGTAATATTCCCTATGACAGTCGCTATTCATAGGAGCATTTGCCTTAGAGATCTGAAACCGGCTATATTAACGTGATTTTGACTCGTTAAGTCTAGACCCCACTTAGGAGATAATTAATTAGAAGTATACTTACAGCCTTATCATTGACGGAATCTTTTCAGCTACCACCAGAAGACGCTAGCCACTATGCCACAGCTGCGGTTGAAGGCGAGCTTTGGTATTGCCACACCGGAACTGCCTCAGGGCTTGAGTTTCAGCCTCGATGAATCGTGGCAAGAGGCGATGCCTGGGTTTGATCCTTCGAAGGTGGCTAAGTGGATGACACAGAAGGATGTACGTATTGGGATAAAATTTTCTACCCTTATTTCTTCCTTCGTTTATTGGTTTACAATAATTGAATCTGCGTCTGTCCATTCCACATTCACCAGTCGTTCTTTTGTTCATCCCTCGTGGACCGATTCATTTGCTTACTCAATATTCTTATTTTAGTACATCTCGAATCAGAAGGAGGCGGAAAAGTTGCGCTCGATCCCCGAGGCCCCCATCTATCAAGGCGACAAGGATCCCAATAATGCGAGTGGATGCGTTTTATCCTGAAAAGGCGTGATAGTATCGCTGGGGAGATTAGTAAGCTGAATCACACACACACAAACTAGTGTTAAAGATGACTATGTCCGGCATATATCCCACCCCTACTTGTGACTGTGATTACCACTTGAGCCTCTTTTTTGGTCACGCCTTTTTTTCTATTTGATAAATAAGTATTAAAAATAAGTGTTTTTGTGGAGTTCTTCTTTAGTAGATAGTGTCATCCGTTCCACTCTCTGCCCACTAGAAGGGGACTCTAAGTAGTATTCAGGTATCTGTGAAGTTGCTGGTTGCTCTTTCATGTTAGAAGCGAGTAGCATTGGTTGTACTTTACAATTTCATTTCTCATTTAAGTAGACCAGGTTTCTATCAATGACACGTCTGTGACAGTTATCGGAGAGTGGTCATTCCCAATAGGCCTGATATAGCATTATCTTTTCTAGGAGTTATTCATGTCATCCACAATATGTCAAGTGTATGGTCATATGAACTGGCATACGTAATTAGGCATAATAAAGTGGTAAAAAGCACGTGGCACATTATTAGTGCTTGGGGAATCTGCGCGTCACAGATATGTGACGTTGGTGGGGAACGTGCAAAGGACGAAAAATCTGCTTATCACACTCTCTGTTAGGTGAGAATTTGGTCAAATCAAATCCATGGCAATCGTCCATCGCTCACTTAGGTGAAGTTTGATGTCGGTCATAGTTTTATTAGACAGGGAAAGAGGAATGCTGTCTCACTCAGGACGTCCTTCTTTTAGTCTTCCTTTTGCTTCTATAAACTGGGTGACCTTTGAATCGCATTTGGGCGTCCAAAAAACTCCAACATTTTAAAACTCAACCTTTTTCTGTCATGCACTTTTCAATGGGAGATGTGCATTCCCAGTAATGACGCTTGACTAAATTCTTTACAAAACTCAGTTAAGTATCAGGAGGAAAGCATCGAATCTCGTGCTGCTCCTCTGCCAGCAGTTGCTGAAGCGACCACCTGACACCTGCACTTTACTGTTGTGAATCAGGGCAGAGGCAGGGGCAGATCCACCATCCACATTCAACATTCCTGCCAACGCACTGTAAATGGGCATTCAGAATGCACGGTTTCCACCACGCCTTTAGAGTCACCTTTGATCTCTTCAATTCGGCGAAGCAAGAACTTTCTCGGTTTAATAAACTCCTATTTGAATAGAGATGTGCCTCTTTCTCTAACATGGATAGGCTGTCTAGAAATTGCGTAATAGTAAAATCCTACTTTACTTTTATGTTATATGCTGGTTTCGCAGACACTACAAGATGCCATTGTTATGCTAAGCAGAGGTAGATGTGCGATTTGACGAGGTCTTGTTTAACAGACTTGTCACTGCTTTTGTTGTCCGTCTGACTTGGCACGCGGTCTCGGCCACCATTTTGATGGTGCGACGTGGCGCTCATGTCGTTCCTGTTGGATAGCTTGTCATCTGTTTCGCATCTTTTAATGCATCCACGGAGGATTTGAATGCTGGGACAGTGGGGATTCCAAATAAATCATACTCAAGCAGACAACGCTCTGATTTTGTGGACAACAATGCGGAAGTCGCAATAATCGACAAGGTGGATTACTGATTTTGGGAGGAAAAGGGGAATTTTTCATTTCTGACTCTTGGTTGATTATTTAAGCATTGCCCACAGTGTGCTGAGCGATTTGGAGGACTGACCCCACAGAGGTTTTGATACTTGTACCATCTTATCAGTCAATTTTGGATTCAGAGTGACCTGAAATGCCAAAAAGATGGCAACAAGTTTTCAGGTACCGTCTTCAAACGTGTCAAGGCGAAGAATAAATAGAACGTCCATCGTGTAATCAGTGAGGTGCACTTGTTGTCTCCTCCTCCTCGCCCTCCTCCTCCCTCCTCTGCGTACTCATTAGCATTTTCGGAGCGATGTAGCGTGAGAAAGCTTTAATTGATAGGATTATTTTCCTTCGAAGTGCACAAATAAAAGCTGCTTTTCTAGGCCGGTTCCAACTAGATAACCAAGATCTGCATGGATCTGTTTAAAAGGTGTGCGCCGTGGTCGTTGAGAGGAGAAAGGCAGACGGCGATTCTAATCTAGGTGTATAAAAAAACGGTTGATTTGGTGACTGACTCATCCAGCGTCGTCACCATTAATTAAGAAATCTCAGATAATGATACTTTGTTTGGTTATTTAACCTTTCATTTCGGTTCCACGGGCACTGACGATCCCGATTTTGTACTTCCATTGCCAGCAGCCCTCCTCCCCCACCCCTTCTCTACGTTCCTTAGACTTCTGGCATTGAACCTCCACGGCGCAGCTTCGTCTCTGGTGCCTGTCAATGGTCCCAATGCCCTTCTGCAAGTCGGTAATACCTATTTTATCCGAGTATTCTATCTCCTTTCATCCTCAGTAAAGTCTCGTGGTGCTACACACATTTTAAATCATGATTCATGTTAAAGCTGGTCCCTAACGCTTCCCAAATTTCTTTACTATTCCAAAGCCATATTTTCACCAACTGTCGAAAAGCATTCGTGTGGTGAAATTCTTTTAGGTAGACAGCGAATTTAGGGTTGACGGTAGAAAGAAAAATCGGCCATTGCAACTGATTTTATACAACTGTGTGGGCATATGTACACGTGGAGTGTATCGGTGGTTATTTAGGGCAAAAAGCAATTCCATCTACCATTGGTAAATAAATTTTGAACTTATTTTTAGGACCAAGTCCACATATGTTGGATAAACACTGAAAGGCTATTCAAACACGTTAATTGACCTTAATTCCACCTCTTCAATCGGCTGAATGCTTTTTTTTTCTGGGAATTCCTATTAATTGAGTGCACACCGCACCGCACCGCACCGCTCGCTATTAAAGCGCTCCAGGCACCTCACAAGAGGGCTATAAATAAGGCAATCCAAGAGGTTCAAACTGGGAAGTCTAAAAATTGACAAGATCACTAAAATTTTATCCTTTTACTCCCAGGATATAGAGGCTGTAGTCGGAGCGAGTTCTTACTGAAATGTCAATTCTTCCAGGTCATAAAAACTCGGCTTTTGGACTGTTCTTCAGTCAACTGACTGATGGTGATAAATGAATTTTGTGTTTCGGAGTTTTTTGAATGGACAGTCATATCATTTGTGTAGCGTACCGAGATCTTTCCTGAAGTCGAAAGAAGACACAATACTTGGGCAGAACAGCTTGGACCTACCGACATGGTCTCGAGGCCAGACCGTCCGGTGGAGCTCCTAAGTGGCTCTTTACCAAAGCCAAAAGTTGAACAAGTAGTGTAATCTATAGTCTTTCTCTCCTCTTCTAAGCGTCATCGTTAGCCCTCCACTTGGTCATCCTTATACGTCATCCACGTAATTGGTGCTATAATGAAAGTAAACCATCAAATTTCCATCCAGCTGAGGCGATATTTGACCGCAACGTCACTGATCGCTCTTGGCAATCCGACAGGATCCCGGATTCTGTTCCTTAGAGGAGACGCATTGGAGAAGAGAGAATGCGTTGGTCAGCACGCGTGTCCATCGTTGGTCGTAGGACAGTCTTTAAAATAGCTTCTCAGGATTGGGATTTCTCGTTATTTCCTCCTTCCAACTTTGTTCTCCCTTCAGTGCTGGCTGGCCATGTATTTATCTGGGTCCTATTCAGCTGGAAGAGAGGTGTTGTGTGTTTTCTTCATTGAAATCAATACCACTGAGCGGCTTCGTTACTAGCTTTGTCTCGGTTGTTAATAGATTTCCAGCAAAACAAGGAACTCGATCCTTCTGTTCGAGATCATCACAGATTCTCCCATCTGTAGGGCATGCATTGCTTCCGTCAAGTTAGGGTTAAGCATTCAGGAACTGAAACCTAGGTAATTGTTTTTTTTTTGGGGGGGTGGGGGTGGGGGGGGAACAAGCTCGCTTTCCCACCCCTTTTCCCCAAAGACTTCCCTGAAGGCGAAATACGACCTGACACCTGGACATAACATGTATTGTCGACCTTCAGTAGAATTTGGGGCTACTGGTGTGGTTCTGAAGTCAGTCCAAGCGGCGAAGGTAACATGGCGGTGCCCTTGGAGGGTCTTTTGAGCACACAATTAACCCATGATAATTCCAAAGTCGTTCCCTCACTGCCCTCCCCACACCTCAAAGGTTCACACCATTTCATCCCCCCGCCGCATTTTCATCCTTCACATTTCTCCAATGGCTTGAGTTCTTTCCCTCGGGGGAAAAGTAAATGGCAAAAGCGGGTTTTGCAAGCTTATGGTCCGCTCGATGCAAATCGTGGACTGAACAATCGGATTGATCTTAAGATTCAGTTTTGAAACGCTGAATTGACATGGTGCGACTTCCACCGACTTGACTTCCTCAATCTTCCACTGACGTCGTAACAGCAATGGTTGCAACTGTCTTGAAGCAGAAGGTACCACCTCTAAATGCTAGATTTTCTGTTAACCCTCTTGATACACAGCATCGAGGGCTAAGTTTTAATTCAACCAGGGTCCTCATGTTTACAGGCATATTTGATAAGGCATTCTGCTTTGCATACGATCACAATACACCTTTCGGATCGGTGACCTTGAGAGGTGCCTTTGAACGAGCCACACAAATGTGTGCTCCCTGACCAGCGTGTGTGTGTGTGTGTGTGTGTGTGTGTGTGTGTGTGTGTGTGTGTGTGTGTGTGTGTGTGTGTAAGGCAGGAGAAAATCCCCCGCCTCTCTATACACACTTCTTTAACCGAGTAGAAGCATGTCATATTGTAATTTTTTATTTTAGTGACTACAACTAAAATATTGCACCAACACATCCAAGTGAATGTACCTAGGCAAAAAAAATAAACAAAAATGTTTTAGCTCTATGACTGGTCCAACTTGATGTACACAACCGGCGCCATTGAGGTGTGTGGATCCACTTCCTCCTCCACACGTGGTCTTGGTTAAGCCGCCATTACTGTTAATGGAGTTTGCATTCCAGCTTCCTGCTGTTGATGTGGTGTGATCATGTAAGGCCTGTAAATGGTGTAACTAAAAATTGTGTCTTTACAAATCTACGAGGTACTTCAACTGAAAATGTTGTACAATTTATTTTAGCTACTTTAAACCACATGTTTTATTTTTGGTGAAAAGGATAGTCTGAAGGAGAAATAAATGATGTTTATGCTTGTAGCCAAGGCTGAACTGGAGGCTAGTGGATAGAACATTCTTAATGGAGGCAACATGCTATTACCTGGAATGAAATTTAGAACTATCACAAGAGAATCTGGAGGGTTAATCCAGGGACAAGACTGGGTGACATTAAGGGGACGGTAATAAATTTTGGAGAGAATTGATATTTACACTAAACTCTCCGATAAATTGTTGTATTCCAGAGATTGTAGTGGACAAGTCACAAACTTTTTAATCCCAATTCTTTCTCTAATTGGAAGAATGGAATTTGAACAGGTAAGTTCACGTTCCCGTTTGCTTTAGTTAGGGTTGTACGTTAGTTCGGCCTCTGGCAAGCTCTTAAGACGAGCCATCCAGCTGTTGCTGAGGTCTGCCAGGAGCTGATAAACCGAAGTGCTTGTGATTGGCTCCTCGTGGTTGGAAAGCCAGACCCCTTGCCACCGCAAGAGAAGATTGATGACAGGAGGCTGCATTTGGCAGAGAAATTACCCTCCTGACCCTGTGTTGACACGGTAACCGTAAGTATGCGTCATTCATGTAAACAGTAAAAGCCTCGTTGGAATGGCTTTGACCTGAATGCAGTGTCATTCTCTTTTGGAGCCGCATTACTTCAGGGAAATTCTGTTGCAGTGCTCCTTTTACGCATATTTCGTTCCCGTGCATAGGCAAGAAATTTTTTTTTCATCTCCTTTTTTTAATTATGCCACGATCAGACTGCTCTGCCTCAGAGCGCCTACAAAACTCCTCCTTTGGGGAAGGGAAGGGAAGGTGGAGGCTGTTATGTGACACTTTGACGCTTCTAACGACGATTAAGTCGCGGTTTAGATCCTATCCTATCCTACTTGTCGTCTTCGAAGTTGTTTAAACAATAACGCATTGGTGTGAAATATCCGAGCTGTTTACAAATTTTGCAGTTTTTATTGTCGAGGTTGAGTTAATCTGTTCCCCCTCCCCCCTCCGATCGGCGTTTTTTTGAAGACCTGTCTCGTGTTCAAGTTGAAGTGATTAAATGAATAAACACACGGTGATGTATTTACTTTAAACACCTGGAGAGGGTTGATATGGTAAAGAAACTCTGAACAGCGAAGGTGAGGAATGACGAATTGGACGACAGTAGGCGTGATTCACTTAAGAAATGCTCCTTACGAAGATGTCCACGAAAACCGCGCGTAAACCCACGAGACCTCCTCCACCTCTGTTAGCTGGATGGGACACAAACCAGATGCAGGACTTTATCCCCACAAAACTATTTCAAACCCCATTCTTTGTCTGGCTAGCGCAGTTGCCTCCTCCTCCCCCAACACAGATCCAGATCCAGTAGACTCGCCAAGACGTCAAATATCTTCCCAAGTGGACGCAATTTTTATGACTGGATGTTTATCCCACATCATCAACATGGCTCCCAGGCGAGGTTTTGTTTGTTTAACTCATCGATTTGGTTACGCGGGGACTTAAGGATCTCCCTTCCATGCTTCCACTGGAGGGCATGACATCTGAGTCATACAAGCAGCCTCTCTCTCTAGTGGATGCAAATCATAAATGACCTTAACACCTTCACTATTAGTAAAGCTGATGGATTTGTTTACCATAAAATCAACTTCACTCCATAAAAGCATCTATACTGTCTAGATTGATAAGCTCCCGGTGAGGGCATTGTATAGTACGTTGGTTAGATCTGATAAAAAGACGTACAAGAGACATCAATACTGTCTGGTTTCTCTTGTTGTTCTTGTTTATTCGTACAAACACCAGGAATATACGCTTTCACCAGGTTCAAAGTCGGTTTCGGTTTTGCTTACTACATCGTTTACTCCGAGGTGGTATTACGCTAGGAAAAGGACAAACGGAGCGTTACATTTTGAAGCAGAAGTTCTGCGCCTTCATACTTCATCAAGAGTCACTTAGGGTTTGGGGAGTTGGAAGCTGTGATGTCTACCTCCCAAGGGCATAAGGAGGGGCAGGCAAATAGTCAGTCATTGGGCAAGTCATCAAACCACTCTACAAACTCATGCACAGCCTGGAACCTTCAGGTCAGCGCCCGTGAGGAAAGGGATTTGTGATGCCAGAGGTTGCATACTTCAAATTTTGTCTCGATTGCCTGTTCAAACTCCAAATGGTTGGAATTGAAGGGAGAAACCAAGCACTGTACAGAATTTAGTGAAAATCTGATTAAATCAGATTAAAGCGTTTCGCTACTCTGACTTGTCCGTTTCGAAATGTCAGTTACAGGTATTTGATCAGGGTGCAGCCAGTCTGTTTGCCGTCAAATAAAGATTTGGGTAGCACAAACTATCATCAGCAAAGAAGAAGCTCCAAATTACGAACCTATGTCTATTGAGGTGACGAAACCTTCATTTGATCCGCTATTTTCCAGTTTGACGTATACGGAGACATTCGTCAGGAAATATTTTAAACCTTTTGACTTCTAAAGGAGTTGCACACTCATCCTCCTACGGTTGCTACCAACTTTGATATTTGGATGGGAATTAGTGCGATGCTAGAGTAAGACGGCTCTTCCAAGCTGGTCTTGGCTATTATAAGACCTGCCGCGATCGTCACCGACAATGAGGTCTTGAAATTGTTATGACATTTAGCAGCTCCAGTGGTGCCTCCAGATAAAACCCTCCACGGCCATTTACCGATTTGATGAGATCATTAAATTCCTAAAATAAGAGGGTATCACCGCAACCTCCTAGATACATTGCTAAGACCTGGAAACGATGTGTAGATGAAGGTTCACAGAGATCTCCACAAGCAGTGTGCTTTGGAGGATGGAACGCTATTCCCTCTCAACTGATGTAAATAGTCTTGGAGGGTCTCCACCCCATCTAATTAACAGTAGAAAAGATGGGGTCCTTGATGCGATTCCCAGGAACTCTGCTTGAACAAAACGCCGGATCCGTCCAAGACCGTTTTAAAAGGCGCCCCAGCTGATGGCTTACGACGTCATACAAGTCACGCGCAATCATAGGCAAATACAGCGCCTTAGTTGTCCTTGACCCTTGCTGACCCTGATCTAAGGCATAATTCTCTGCCCTGGTGTCCTCTGCATTAGTGCCAATGCTCCCAGGAGTGTCCTCAAATCTGTCAATTTACCCAATCTCAGGGAAGGGGACTTTGATGCAGTCGACTATTTCATCTGCTACAGCAGAGATAGTTCAGCAGACATATCTAGTTAACGATCCGGAAGAAGTCCTGCACGAAAGAGAAACTCGTGTATAACGAGTTCTAGACTTAGATGTCAGTTTCATCCACTGACCCGGAATTTGGAGTCTGGAAACAAACAATGGTAGCTGAGATCTCTAAAACATTAAATTCATAGTCTCTGGCTAGGTCAAGATTTGACCCTATTTTAAGACTACCGGAATTGTTTAACGTCATGGGAGGGTGCTTTAGAGATGATGGTAAGGTGACTGTTCTATGAAGTGTTTATAACTGCCACGTGAACCATCTGCAGACGGTGAAACCTTCTTTTGACTTTATCTTGAAGAAGGCTACATGGCCGCAGAGTTGAGTGAAGAACGCGGAATGGTACTAAAGTAGCTTCCAGTAACTGCAATTTAGATGTCCAAGTCTCCTGAAAACAGACACCGATGGGAACTGCAAGATGACAGCAGCATTGAAAAGGAAGCTATTGTAGCGCCTCAAGACTTCCCTCAAGGCGAAAGGACAGAAGGACTGGGGAGATATTGTCGTGATAGAGAAGCTATGTCATCCAGTGGAAGTATAGTCTAGGAGTTGGGAAAGCAATCAAGGCGTTACGGGGTCTCCCTCTCCTTTCGAATGTCATCTCCGGCTCTCCCCTTGGTCGATCTCCCGTGTCATCCAACACCAACGAGTCAACCGCGCCTATCATCGAATTTCCACCCAACTAAGACAGCATGCCTGACTGGAAAGTCACTACTTCCTCGTGAATCTGGAGTCTCATCCTGTTTTGGAACAGTGTTGGGAAGGAGGGGATATGCAGGCCACTCCGCATGTCCATCGCTAGCCCTAAGAGTACTGGTTCAAAAGCAGAGCTATTTGACAATTCCATGGGAAGGCGATTTCACGGCAATTCCTTCCTGCAACTTTGCTCTTACTTCAGTACTGCCGCAACCCATACCCTTCTGGTCCAGTAGGAAGGAAAATTTGAGATAATTTTTGCATTAATTTTGCTCACTTTGAATGAAGAATGAAGGTATTTGTTCTATTATGCATGATGAAAGGAGGGAATATGGGTGGAGACCACGTCAACTATGCATAAGTAATCTTTGATGTAAATGGCAGGAGAAGCCAAGTGGCATTCGACTTATGCGTACCACCAGACTCGGTGACCTGTTATAAACGAGGCTATTGGCATTATCTCTACCTCCGGGATGTCGGTTCGAAAGAAAAGTGACTTTATTGTTAGCTATTTAAGCGATCCATTCAATTTGCCCAATCTGACTTCATATTCAAAACCAAAGAAAGAAATGTTGAATTAATGAGGTAAAATTTGTTTTTTTTTTTCACTAAAAACTAATTATTTTTCTTGTTGCTACTAATTTTGACCGTTGACTTGCAGATGATGTTAAGGCAATAGCTAATGGTTGGGCAATCTAATTTACTTCTTTTTCCCACCTCGTTGTCTCCTCTTCCTCCTCCCCTTCATTCTCGTCCTCTTCCTCCGCCTCCTTCTCGTATGACTAAAAACATTCAATTCTCTCAACTTGAGAGCAAAATGGTTTGAGTTTAGATGGTCAAATGAATTACTTATTAAATCTTTACTATAAGGTAAGAGAAGGCGGGCAACGACTCTTTTCAATTGTCTCGTCACAGATAATTTGATAGTAGACATCGGTAGTGCTTTTTTAAGACTTTAAAAAGATACTCTTAAACAAAGTAATTTCTCAAACCTCATCCGAGTATATTCTTTTTGGTATTGTGGGCACTCAGGACTCCGCTCTTGTACTTCCACTGAGTGGCATTACATAGTATGCTCTTTAGGTTGGATTCAGGAAGCTCCAATGGAGATAGTGGAAGAAGAAACCGACTGTAAAGAACAATTACCCTGATTGGTAATGCAGTCGAAGGAATCTGTGGTGAACCCTGACAGAGGGGTTGTAAATGACATCTTATTCTGCAAGAATGCTGCTAATAGCTGAAGCAGCATTAGCTCTGGCCGTTACGGAGCTGCTGACAGACTGATAGTACTGAAAGAGAATAGACGAGAAACCTTATCCTTACGAAATTATTTCAAACTCCATCCTTTATTGAATAACTTCTCTTAGGCCACTTTTCTTATCACTAGGAATGGACCTACGGGAAGATTAGTACATCATCCTGCTCCGATACGGTTCCCATGCACAGGCCGAAGCCTTAGATCCCACGGAATTCCCTCCAAGGGGGATCTGTGACGCTGAAGTCCGGTATCTGCTCGCATGCACGCAAACTTGGATGAATGGCTCAGATGATTCGTGAGTGTTTACCTCAAGGCATCAACGTGGGAGGTTGACCTAGGAGGGCGCCAGAGACGACGCTCTTATGAGAGGAACTTGTAATAACATGACTGTTTGTTTAACCCTTCGTTTTGGTTGCCTTGGCACTAAAGACGTCCTGATTGTACTTTTGCTACGTGGAATGGCTCCCTAACCGTGTCAGTAGCCTTCTAAGCCTCAAGTACGACAAAGGTCTAGAAGGCCAACGGCGGATTATCAATGATCAAGCTGCAAATTATGCGATCAAAATAAAGGTGACTTGATAGTGGTTGCTAATGTTTATTTTTCCTCATAAATCTCCATTAAAAACTGAATGTTGTCAACAATTTGAAGGTGTTTATGACAGCTAAATTCCAAATGAGAGAGCTTTACAACAGTTTGTTTAGAAATCCTTACCTCCAATCACACTTCCTTGCAACAAATTAGGCAGAAGTCTGAAGGATTACCAAGTTTTCATTAAAAAGCCTGGCGGGTATGAAATGACGCCTCCATTTATCGCAAACGGTGAAGCGAATCTTGAATAATCTCTAGTGGACAACCGACTGTCTATAAATAACCGAAAATGTTGATGCTTCCGCTATGAAAAAAATATTGTTGAACACTTGATGACAGCAAAATCAATTATTGTTATTTGTTGTTATTGTTGCCTTGACATACCATAAAGTGTAGTGCTATTGGCTCTAGACGTTGAGAGATTGCTATCGCCTTTAAAATTAAAGCACTAATATATTGAATAATTTGCCTCTCATAGAAAATAGAATTTCAGAAACCTAAAGGATCACTTCAGTAGACAAGATCGCAATTTGACAAGAAGACTCTGTTGACACCAGAGAAGGACCTAGACGATTGACTATCGGTCTCCCGTTGTCGTTGTGATGATGGAACAGCATTTCAGTAGTATTCAGTAGACAACCATTCTCGAACAAATTTATCTGTCATGTCAAAACACCATTCCAGTGATGTCTGTGACATCCACTGACGACTGTGCTTTCATATTTTCGACTGAAAAGTTCATTTACGTCTCCATCATTTGGAAAATGGATGTCTCTTAGATAAGTGGGTGAGGGTAAAGGTCCATCCCTTCTAGATTGTTGAATATCTGCCTGAATAGAAGGGCTGGGAAACGGATGCTGGATGCCAACATTCATTATGCCAACGAGAATGTCATAGGTTGTTTCCAACCGGTCTCTTCATTGCTATGCCACATTTTGAAGGCATGCATTACTTCCATTCCATTAGACAACAATTGTTTTACGTGTACAGTGGAATGGAGACCGTAGACTAAACAACTCGAAAGTGTCTAAGAAGAGCCTTGAGTCTGGTGCCATCTGGTACCAATGGATTAATCTGAAGGTATCACTATTCCCACTTTTACAAGAAAATACATGACTTAAGACCTCATTTGTGAGAGAACTACCGCTTTAGAATGAGTGGGAGGTACGTTGCCCCCATCTTTAATGGCTGACTTCCCTTGATGACATTTGGTCGAATTCCGAGCAATTATTACCTTGTCTTGGCATTAACACTAGACAATCACATGATAACCTGCGATACAGGATAGACAGTGAAGGAGGAAGGATTGTTTGTATACAGTGTTTGATTTAATTTTGAAGACTTGTAGTGTTTATACACCTCTTGCATGCTCGCAGACTTAAAAGTGGAGTGAGCGCACATGCGTATTGGCCGTGACTAGGATATCAGACGTCATCGTGCGCGGAGGCGACAGTTCGGATGATCACGAATACCGGTGGACCAACTATCAGACATACACCTAGGTCAAATACTGCCTGCGATGTCAGCTTTACCTCCTCCCCTCTCCTACACATGTTCGGGCGCCTCGGGAGAGTAGCTCCAAAATCGCTGTAGGGTTTTCCATCGACGGTAGAGTATGTATTTGTGATTGAGTTTAAAATTTGGACTAATTTTAGGATTTTCCTGTCCATTTTCGCTTGCAATCAACACAGTCCAGACACCTCCAGACATAAACAAATTGGTTTTCAAGAGTAAGACCAATTGAAACTAAACATATACTGGTTGCTGATAAATCTAAAACAAGCCAGTCATGACATGACAAAGGGGTGGAAAGTGCTAAAGGAGGTATCTGGAGCCGCTGTAGTCGCAATGGATACATCCATTCACGATCAAATGTCAGCTTGTCGGAGATGCCAATTCATCTGAGAGAGATCCGAACTTCTGAAAAAAAATAGTGGACTTTGTCATATGAGGGTTCTAAAATTGTCACATTGAAAAAGTAAAGACTAAATCGGACGTCTTTCCCAGCATAGCAGGTGGAAAGTATATGTGTGGTCCTGAACGCGTGGGAGACCAGAAACTAGAGATGTTGGCGACTCTTTAATGATTTTGAATACAAGAGGAGGAGCAGCCAATCAGGAATATGAACAGTACGCGTTTTCAAAACCTAGAAGTAGGTGCAAAGAGAGGATCACTTATGGCTTCGGCTTTTATATCTCCGCCGGGCCATATTAGCAGCCTTTAAGACAATGGAGGAGGCGGTCTACGCAAACCTTAATTCTTCGTTTAGCAGGTGGATTTGCTTATACCGAAATGATTGGCAAAGAGGTGATTCCGCTGGTCAAGCTAAACCCAGCTTGCAGGCTCCATGTTTACTGCCATCTTCGGTTGTGTATAGAAAGAGATGACCCTGATTAACTAGCCAATCAGTGATTTTTCGCTTTCATTTACTGCCTAACATTCAAGTTGTATTGTCTCAGGGTAAATTTGAGTTACATATTCATAAATTGTATTCTACTCACCCTATAAACACACCAAATGACACAGGCAGACTTGAAGCAATCACAGCAACGTAAGGCAGAATGTGAACCACTTGAAATACCAGGGGCTGTGCAGCATAGATCAAGTGTTGACCCAAGTAATTGGAATGTCAAAACAATTTTGACATTCAAAGGATCTGTGAAGTTTCATTTAGCCACCCAGAGGTGCCCAACTAGGTCCCTTTGGCGAATAATAACAGCGCAGGACACTGGAATCATTTATTTTTCCCATCCACCGGTAACAACATCCATAGGGTAGTGGAGTAGGGCAGTAGCTAAGCGGTCCCATTGAATTCCATCAACAGGAGCGGGACAAATTAGTGTTCCGTTGCTGCTGCCGCTACCGCTGCCGCTGCTGCTACTGCATCTGATGCAGATAGGAACTTTTTGTGTATGAGAGGCATCAATCATGGGAAAACTGCAAATGCACATCTCTCTTTTGCACCCAAAATATGTCTCTCTAATAGGCTCTATGAGGGCAACTATTTTCTGCTTGGATCTATGAATTACTACACAATTAGAGGTGTCCTTCAATGCAATTGGCTGAGGGACGACTATGAACGCTAAAAGTGAAACAAAGTCCTGGTTTCACTTTTTAGTGCTAGTTTTATGGTTCACTTACCGGTTATCACTACACAGATTAGGCGATTGGAGTGAACGCTAAGAAGGGGTTGCTGCTTTGGCCGACCTTTTATTGTAAAGCTCCACCACTTTAGTCACTCAAAGTTCAGTTTTACCTTATTTAATCAACCATGCAGCGTTTCCGATCATCTCTAGCGACGCGATAAGGTACGTCGCTATGGGAGAAAGTTTTCACATGGGCAGAGAGCCATGGCTTAAGGAGTTCCAAGTACCGGAGGGACCGAGTATTCCAATCGAGCAAATACCGATTAATTCATGTGCATTGTAGTACTTTGGTAGCTTGTTTAAACCTCTGTTTTGGTGATGGAGTCAAATGGGATTTACGCCTTTTTACCTCTAGCTGGCGCGATGGGTCCCTGGCCACGTCAGTAGTCATTATCATTTCTATCAATTGGCAGCACGCACTCTAGGTGTGCTAGGTTCATGGCATCGGAAAGCATACCCTACTCAAATAGACAAATATGCCCCCTTCTGTCGCTGAATAGTAAGTCTTAATAAGGGGCAGAAGTGGGTATGGTGTGGAGGAGCGAATTAATGGCAAATTCGGACAGAATTTCTGAAAATGGCGCTCACCAATGGTTCCCACCCCAGCCCTGTTGGTCCACTGGAAAGTCTTTTAACGAGTGAAGCGACAATGACTATGGATTGCCTAGAAAAGTTCTTTACGGAGCTGTCTACTTCACTGACGTATAGACGTCAACGAAGTGGATTCGTGCCACCGTCACCGCTTCTCTACCAGTTGAATAAAATCCAGACGGATGTGGCTCAGCAGCACAGAGGTGTAAAATAAGTGGTAAGGAGCATGAGGTACGAAGTCCTATTTCCATGACGCCATGTTAAATTCCGTCTTTCAAGAAATCAACCCATCTTTTAGACCAATGGTGCTCTCGCATGATGATCCACACACTTCCAGTCCTTCAATACACTTCCCATATGGGACAAAACTTTAAATCCTACGTCTTCTCATTTGCATGGGAATTTGATGAGAGAAGTGGCACATTAGTGAATATTCTCTTTCTCACACCATCAACTACTTTGGGATGGCTGATGTGGAAGGTTTATCAAGGGGAGCACAGAAGAGGATGCTCAAAAGAGGTGAGGATCGATGGTCCAACTCGCTTTTGTAAGCGGTGTCAGAAAGGGTCTACGTCAATGTACCTTAGCCTGGATAGCTCAGGCTCAAGGCTGTGTCATCAGCTCCTGGATCCTTTTCTTGGTCGGCAATGTACACTCTGCCTGAGCATCATGCCTTCTCTCGTCTTTGTGGAAGTCCTGGCGCATCGCATCCGATTATGCAAATCACAGGATCTAACTAAAAATTAATGAACTTTCTCCCCATGAAGTTTTTGCGCAGAGATGAACAAAACCTCCCAGACTGTTCAATAGGAGAAAAAACCGTAATTTCGTCTGAAAACTACCCTGGAATAGCCTCCCTTGCCAGGTGATTTATTTCCTTTGGAATAGGTTTTTGGGTCAGTAATTAAGGCGAATTGGAAGCCGAGAAGTCCTTCAAGGTTATTACTCAGAACTGCGCAGCTTCTAGACTGTTTGCAAAAGACGAAAGTGGGAAAAAATGCCCCAAATCCTCATTAAAAAGGAAAATAGTTGGCTCGCCTTGCACTGACACACATAGCAATTTCTGTGTGTGTCTGGATTTTTAGGTATATGTAGATGCTTCATGTTTTACGATGCGTTCCTCTACAGTACACCATGGACTTTGTTGTCAAAATAAGTCGCGGGGTCAGGATATTCGCCACACCCCGCTGCTTATTTGTGGCCAATCATTACGACACCTTCTACTGTCAGTCTCTCCACCTTAAAAGTTAACGTCCACCCATTTGTTCCCCATTCAACAAAGTTGTGGAATCTGGCATATTCCAGTCAATTGTTGTTGCCAACCCATAGGTCAGATACAAATCTACGCGTGTTTCACTACCATCAGCCGAGAAAGGGAGATAGGGAGGGGGATGCCTACTTTTTTCATTTGTAAGTACCAAGAGGGCGAGCATTTTCTCTTAGTAATTTCAAAAATTAAAGTGGCGGGAGAAAAACACCGCACATTGCAGCTCTAATCAAGTCAAACAGTTGTTAAAGACATTATTTTGTCTCTTGAGGGACAGAAACTAAATTTTATTGGATGAAGTGGTGTATTGTGAAATTCCAGTCTCGCCTTGAAATTGTGCATCTCAAGTGCCTGCTAAATTATCTTGTCATGACGATCCTTAAGGCCAAATTTGAAAGGCATTACAAATTTTGTGGAAAGAGTTTGCGATTCTACGGGTGTCAGAGTTCCGAGGATGGATATTTCCTAGTGAAGGATCGCACTCAATGCTAAATGACCGGAAACCACTTCTAGATCATATTTTTTGCTGTTCCCTCAGCTTTAGGTCACCTCCGGTGGTGTGATAATCCCCCATCAGCCTAAAAGGAAGATTTATTACCAACCCACGGAGGGGCTATAAGGCTGTAGAGTTATAAAACCGGTATATATATTGGACTAGCAGTGTTCGTGGTTAATTTGTCGGTAAAAAATTGTTCATAGGTCTATAAACCATCTATTTGTTCCACAGCGAGACTTGGTTACAGTCAGCGTTACTGCCACGGCTAGATTATGCATACGACTTTTCAAGATTAACCTTTTTTCTTAAAAAAAAAGATTTGCTTTGCCTTCAAGGCGCAGACGGTTTGGATTGATGGCAAATGCGTTTGAGACAACGACTGAGCTAGCACGACAATGCTGCCCTGGGAAAGATCAGACAGGTTTTCAAGCCTAATTACTTTTTAAGCAGGCGGTCACGCACACTTCTTGCTATTCTCTAAATTAACAGCGTCTCAAAATCATTTTCAATTGTTTTGCATGCTTAAGATTGCACTCCACTCCGCCTCCGCTTTCTCTGTGGATAAGGCATGGTGCAAATGGAGGCAGTAGAGGATTAGTACATTTGGATGTGGTCCCGGTGCAAGGTCGTTTACATCGAAATGCGGTCTTGCATTTTGCGCATAAAATAAGGAATGAAAAGCATTACTACCATGGAGGCAAGAAAAGACAAGTACTTCCCACATTGGTACGCTCCAAGTTACCAACAATGGCAGGCAACAATAGCCCTGCAAAGGCGTGCAGTGGGGATGGGGATGCCTTGTGAACAAGGCGGTGAGACTTGTGAATGTTTATTTATTTAAAAGGCACAAAGTATGGTTAGCATGGTGATGAAGTGAACGTTTTAAAGACGGACAGACTCACAGTCGCAAGTGGTGTTCCCTGGCTTGGCAACTGCCACCTTTCCGCCACTCCCATAAACACTTAGTTCGTGGAATCTTTGGTCTTGAAGACACAAGGCACAGGGACCTACAATAGCATTGAAACTGGTGAAAAGTTGGTTTACACTGAGTGCCGATGATGATTTGAAATAAACTGTTCAACCATACTAATAAGTCCTTCCATGCTGGGGACCAGTGTACTAGAAAGGGACGCATCAAGAAGGAGAAGAAGTTTTCACCCTCAATTTTTAAATAGAAAGCGATGAACTTTGGAGCTTTGGAGGGCTTTTAGGCAAGGTCGATGTCTAGGTGAACATTACACCAAAGGTCCGCAATGCATTACCAAGCGATTTTGTTGGTGACTCCTAATTATTGAAGTTGTACGAGGTCAAAAGTTTACCACCGAGGCTAAACAGATGCAAATTCAAGTTTTGCGTTAAATCAAATCAAATTGCCCGGGACATTATTCATTTTTTTTCAATACAAGTACCCAAAGGAAATAACGAGGACAACCGCTGTATTTACACCTCATTTCCATGCAGGTGCAGGTGCCTTGTGTAGGTATTTGCCATTTTTGAAGAGCCAAGTACACATTTCTACGCATTGCTTAATCGCATCAACTGGGTCCAAATTTTGCATTAGAAGTGCACCACGAAACAAGCAGTTGCAGTCTGTGTGAAGGTTCTCACCACTTGATAATGTGTGACTCCTCGAGACCTCCTCGAGGCCTTTATACTTGGCCCACCGAGGGTAGGTACAATGGCGGAGTCCAGAGGTGACATTGTGCCAAAACCGTGAGTTGAACTACACATATCTACTTAAATTTAGGATCTTGTTAAAAAAAACGCACGTTTATCTGGCTGTAGCGTTCTTAAAGGGAGAATCGGGTAGTAATTAATAGTGCCAATGACAAAGTGTGTTGATTCAACACTTTGTTTAATTCTATGCTAAACTACACGCCAGCCTTTCCGTCTCTCCAGACTGCACTTCCGTTTACCGGTGCCGATCTTCGGTCCTGCCTACAGCCTCCTCCACCTTCTGTATACGCCAATAATAAACTCTACCTCCACACCGGTGGGCCTTAGTACGGCCATAGAAAAGGCTCGAAGCGGTGTAGGTTTAAAACCGAGGTAATAAATGCAATCGCATTAGCAGCTTTTGACAATCTTTTCCATCTTCACCTCCACCTAGTAGTCAATGATGAAGTGTTGTGGGTGGCTTCAGACGATTCGAAGAAGAGCCTACAAATAACGATGTGTGGTCATAATCGGAAGACATGATATACTTTTATGTACAAGAGACCGACAATAACCCAAATCGACAAAAAGACATTAATAAAATGGTTAAGTAGTGGAAAAAAGCGTAATGGAAATGGAGCGCATAGGTCATGTATTTCATTAAAGAAGTTTTTATCGCAAATGTTTCTCTGTTCAAGGAGTCTCTGTTTTTTTTTTTCAATGTAGTTAATCAAGCTGAAGAATGCAACCCAAATGCCACCGGATTTGTCTGTGAGAAGTAAATTCAATTTTCCCTCCATCCTTATAAGTGATATCAATTTGCATGATTGCTTGAGACAGCTACGATGGGAGTTTGCTCACGGTCTTTGTCCTAAACAAGATTAGGACTGGATGGTGCGTTAACACCTTGTGCTTCAGTCTCATGGTCGGCGGCTGCTAAAAGTAAATTTTCTTGAACCGTCGTACAACTCTGTCTCGATTTGGCGTGTAAAAATAGAAGAAGCGTAGGTGGCACTTTAAATGTTTATTTACCCTAAAGGACACGAACATTGTGACCTCCGGGTAGATCTTCACCTCTTCAGTACTTCAAAAATACATGCTCAACTATGATGTTATGCCTTCTTTTGTCCTCAGACAAGTCTCGATGTGCTAAAAGTGAACCCGACCTTTAAGTGGAACCACCCTAATCTCCATTCCTGAATGATAAGTTTTGACGTGACGGAAGAAGGGCATATATGCTGTCGTATACCTTTGGCAGCTGCCACCTGTTCTACTGAAAATCTGTTAACAACTAACGCGGAAAGTTTGTTAGGAGGCTGTCCACACTAGCTGTGTGAAGATGTCAGTTAAGTGGACAAGCGACACCTCCTCCTCCTCCACCTCTCAACAGAGTCGGATAGAACCCAAATGGACAAATGGCTTGACAGCTCTGAGTTGTAAACAAATTAGCAAGAAGAAACAAACTAGCAGACTATTCTAAAATCTGTCTACTATTAAATGACTCTAGTGAGGGGCAGATGAGAGGAGTGGCAGATTTTTTTCTCCCGAAACGGTTCTTAAACAGGACACGAGGGATTGGTGATACTGCAGTCAAGTGCCTTTTCACTTGCATACAAATTCAGTAGATGGAGCAGTTGGTTCGTGGATGTTTTTGTTTTTCCAACACAGACAAGTTAAGTTGAACAAGAGCAGCGCCAGGCCATATATTTCTTTGGTTTCATGAGCACTTCCAAGGTCCATGGGGCGGTAAGGCCTCTGGGACATGCCAGTGGCTCCTTAACCTTTCCTTACATCAGTAATACACGTTCTACCCCAGGTATCATGTCTTCTTTTGTCTTCCAAGACGTCTTGAGGAGTTATAGGCTCTTCCGTAGATGGAATTAAATTACTAATTTCAGCTATGTGGAGACAGAAGTTAACTTGAGCGGTACAAAAGTAGTCCCACAAGTTGAAACACTTTACCACAAGTCACACAAATACATTCGGCAGGAAAAAAGTGTAAAAGGGCAAACTTTGTTCGGAAAAGTTTTTTCACTTTTTAATTAATTAAAGTAGCTATTTGATGGAGTCGAGGTACATCCAAGCCTTTGGCCACGACAGTCACACCCGATGAGGAGCGGTGGGAGGATACGAAAAACTTCTAATTCATTGTCCACATTTGTTGCAGTAGCAATGCAAAAAAAAAAGTTAAAAATGATTAAATTTTCATGAGAGTGAACGTAAACGTGGATAAGGTGAATAATGAAAGACCTGTAAAACCAGCTCCGCGGTATAAGTGACATCAAAGTAAGTGAACCATCTAATTCCACTTTCACTCAACGTTAGAAGCGTGGAATGAGATAAAGAAGGTTTTTCTGGGATATGAGACTAAGCAAGTTAACATGGATTACAAAAAGAAAACTATTGTAGATGGTATGAGGGGAAATGGAGCCTCCTTGAAGTATCATAGCGCCTCGAGCCTTCTCTAAAACCTATGATCTACTTGGAAAAGAGCTGAGGAGGCTACTGACGCCTGGTGGAGCCCAGAGTACTCCCTTGCCAAAACTGAGAGTTAAACAACCAAGTCCAGCACTATGAATCGTCAACACCTCTCTGGACTGCTGGACCGCTTAGCGACTAATCCGAATTGCCTGCTAAAGGCACATTTAAACGCAACCTTGGGTTTATTAAGTCACTGATATTTCAAATTAAAAACGCGTTATTCGCTTGTGCTGCTGTCTTAATTGTGATTTATGGGTGTATATATATATGTGCGTGTGTGTAAACCATTGTCTATGAATCACGGTTGGAATCTCATCTTGGCAGGAAGAAATGAATAGGTGCTTAAAGTTAAATGGATACAACAAGCCAGATGAAGGGTAGAAGGAGGGGAGGGAGGAGCGGAAAAAGGATGTTACCAACATCCTGAAATATATATTTACAAGCACATAAACCAGGCACATGATTTCTCCAGCCCACTGTTTTGTAGTTCTACAAGGGGTGCATTGGTAGGGTCAAGCTATCGGCAATTACATCCGCCGAGGGCGATAGTCGCGTTGCATTCCTGTAAAGGTGTTAGTAAGGAATGCAAAGCGAGCATTGGTCGCTAGGTGTGGATCTCATTGGACTTCTTGAGTTGAACTTGGAAAGCATTCGCTGTTGTCGATTGATGAACTAGAAGAGCTCTCCAGCAGGGCGTAATTCGTGCTCGCAGAAGCGCCTTGAAAGTTGGTGTATCGAAGCACCTAGACCCACTAGTTTGCATGTTGGAGCCGCCTCTTGACCATTCAATTTCATTCAGGCCTGCATTCGAGAGATTTAAAAGGGTCTGGATAACGCTCTATTATGGAACCAGGACAAAGTCAAGCTTCCAAATTGCAAACGACTCTTTCATCCATCTGAATCAATTCAGCTTTCACTTCTAGCAAATTTTGACGTTAGCTATGCTGGCATTTTTTAAAAATATTTTCTAGCCCGATTAGCAGTTTTGCCTTTGTAAATGCCTTTGTAAAAAAGAGACATTCACATTTTCATGACCTAACCTTTTATAGACTACGTGTGTGTGTAGAAGTGATGTAAAAGGTAGCAAAACAACGGAAAAAGTGTGTTCGACAGTTGACGAGTGCTTTACATTAAATTATCATGCAAGGTAGGGTTCGAGAAGTAACAAAATACACGGCCTTTCTTCAAGAGAATGGTACCAAGTGCTGCAGGTAGATCTCAATACCATTGACTGTCACACAGAAGCAATGTCATCACCTTCTAGGGGCATTAACGTAGATGGGGATCCGATGCTGGGCGATGTTAAAATTCTCTGCCTCCGTGCTGCTGAAGGATCGAAAACTTTCCATTCAAATTTCACCGCCAAAAAGGATCGTTCGGAGGTCTACATCGGTGGCAGCGAAAAGTGATGCGATCATTAATAACAATTACTCTGGAAGAAGATAGGGATATGCTGGAGATGGAGGTGTTTGCATCGACTCCTTAACAGAGGGGTTCGAAATGGCATCTACCATCGACAACTACTTCAGTTTCCCCCACTCTGAGAGAATGCAAACAACAAATGAAGCTGTGTTAGTTTTGAACCACTCAGAAAATCGCGTCAAGGAGTTGTCAAGGCTATTTACACAAAGACGTCACGTAAGTGAACACGTAATACCGCCTCCACAGCCTTATTAGCTGCACAGAAACCTGGTTGACGCATGGCTAAGTAACACTGAAGTGAGATTCGATTGACGAGGAGGTGCGAACACAAGGCTTTATCCCGGCCTTTATTACTTAATTATATTCTCACGACTGGTAATGAACATGCGAGATGCCTCACTATAATTCCAAACATGTCAAGAACCCTGATTCAGTGGAAACACCAAGAGAGATCGGTGACATTGTAGTCAGACATTTCGTGCGAACTGGTGACTGTGCGGTTGATTCGTGAGTGCTTTCCCTTATAGCGCCTCCTTTGTTGTAAAAGCCGACGCAGGAGGTTGACCAAGAGGAGTGCCAGAGCTGACGCTCAAAAGGGAAGAGGGGAAGGACTTTACAGTACAGTACAGTACATCATGCCTCCCTTCGTCTTCAGGGAAGCCTCCGGACGCCACAGTGTGAAACATCATTTCTTTTAATTGTCGACCTTCTCCTAGCGTCTTTGGTTTGAATGAACCTACCCAGCTGACATAAAAGTGTCTTAAATAAAGTCCCACTAAAAGCCAAGCAAAAAAAACAAGTCCCGAAGTTTTGGCTTACCAAATAGTTTTTTATTTGGCAGTCCATTTGTCATGTACAGCTGACACGAGTTGTCACTGAGACCACATGCACAATAATAAATATGAATACGCCTCTTACCCATACTGCTTTTAGTTTTTATTTGTAGAGACTGCAATAAACTTTGTAATTATTTACACCTATCCTTACTTGCTTGTCTTAAAAATGCTGATACTTAGCTAGATGCAAGATAAACTAACTCCAAAGATGTCCATAGGAAATACCCTTCAGCAAAGGCCACCTCACAGAGAAAATTTTGTACTAGTAGGGTTCAGAGGGTCAGAAATCTGTAACCGAACCCCCATCGACAGTTATTTTATTCTTTTAAGCAACAATAGGTGGAATATCGAGCTCACGATCTTCCCACCTCAGCCCCGAACAACACGATGAAACCCACACCGAAGTGGAGGAGGCACAATCATTCCGCTGTCTCGTAATAATCCTTTATGAAGATAGGCGCAGGCGATAGGCCACCCAGTTGAGGGCCTCCTGGCTTCAAGTGAAGTGCAAACAAGCATTTTTGTGCGCATCCGCAATTAGGTCGTACCTTTGTTCCACCTTCGGTGCTACATAAACATACAATTCAGCAGTGCGTGAACACTGACGCCTGCTTAAAAAAAAGAGGCATTAAAAATTAGCAGACCCTGAGGAGACTAAGTAGGATAGAAGATTGAGGTGGATAAAGGTGGTATCTTCTCCTCTCCCCTCCCTTCCCCAATTTTCTGGTCGAGCAGCTTGTTTACGCCTCGGTAGTCGGCCCCTCAGACTCTACTTCAGCGTTGATGGAGCTATACGGTGACTAAGTTAAATGCTCTGCTTGTCGCAGTTGCTTAGTTGGATGAATTTAGCGCATCTACTTTCCACATTTAGTTGTAATATTTTAAAATGTCAGTAGAGCCTATTCAAGCTTGGAATCCTGACATTTAACAAGGCAACACAACTATATCCAGTCTGACAGTACTTGACAACACACGTGGTGGCAGTAGTAGCTTCAGTAATAAAATAAGTAAATAATTTTAAGGTCATGGAAGTTGAATTAGATGAGAGAGACATTGTACAGTCCTTAGTCTTATTTATCTCACATTCTGTCCATTTCGAAAGGAATGGAGTTGTTTTTTGCTGTGACAGTCCGTCGGCTGAAAGTCGGCAAATTTGCTTTTTTGGATTGAGCCCCATCCCAGTTAGGAACATCTTTAGGTTTACAAAGAAGCAACCGTACCATCAATTTATTCATTCCAGCATTTATTAATAGAGACTTCGGTTTTGTATACCCTAAATTTGAAGTTAATTGGCCCTGTAAAAAATACAAAAATTTATTTGGGGCCAAAGGTGTATCTTCACTTAACATGTTTACGATCTGATTGGCCTAAGCTTTAATTTGGAGGATTGAAAAAAGACCACTAAACCATTGACCTGATTAAACTTCCAGAAGAAAAGTGCAAGCACAGCAGCACTAGGCTTGATATAACTTGCATGTGATTCACCAGCTAGCACAATGAAGCCTAACTTCTTAAAGAAATGGTTTTAAGACTAATGAACACATTTTACAAGGCAAAAAGGCATTTCTAGCACCGAATTTAGCTAAATTTTTCGAAAAATAACGCTGATTTTGGTGATGCGTATTTTTTTAAAGTGGAGGGCAGTGATCCTAACGAATTCCTCCAGCTCGAACCTTATTGGCTGGCAGACCATGGCGGCTAACCAATGGGAGGGAAGGAGCTACCAAACCCGTGCCTCCTTTAAGGTCATTAATGACCCCTAGCCACCAATAGCGCGGATGCCTTGTCAAGGTCGTCATGCCAGTGGATTTCAGTCAAACGATCCACTATCGAGGAATTTTAGTTGGCTTATCCGCTCCTCTGGTATGTTTCATTTTATTTTATGTATTTTTTTCTCTTTAATCTTAACTATTGGAGGTACATTTTAAGTAATGCTATCTTAAGATGGACGAGTACCCTAGAGGGCAAGTTTTGACACTTGGTTACTCTTTTATAATGTCGTTACGGTTTGCCTTCATCTTCCTGATCGTTAATATAAAACAGGGTGAGGCGGTAGACAGGTTTGAGGCTTCTGCGAGTTAAAAATGCTTATTTTTATTTAAGGCTGAAATAGAGGAGGGTGACCCTAAACTTCCTCCATCAGGGCATGAAACGTTCTTAAAGAACATGCACTTGTCAATTGTCACCTCAAAAATATGACCAGGTTAAAATGTGGTATAAGGAGGAAATATAAAGTGGAGCTTAAGGTGTTTTGGCACACCCGGAATGCACATAAAATGGGATTTTTTTGTTTGCCCAGCTGATATTACTGGAAGAAATGTGAAAAAGAGTTCCTAGCTGTTGCAGCGTGTCTAAGAACTAGGGACTTCTTGAAACTGATTAATGCAGCAGATTAAGGCTAATTTTTATGGACTACGCTCCAGAATCAGAGGTATTTTCAAGAAAAGGTAATCTTTTTAATCCAGAGCTTAGACATTTGCAATTTTTTTCAACAGTCTATATTTAGCTTGGCATGCTAATTGACTTCGTGATAATGACAATTGGCGGTTCGGCTGTTCGTTTTTGTGTATCCCAAATGCCTTTGGTTGTCTGAGGACTAACTACTAAAAAAATAATTTCACCTTTTCTTTTTTTCATTTCTACATTCAACTTTGAAATAAATGGCTTTATTGCGCTGATTTTTTATTCCTTGCAAATAAATAAACCTGGTGAAATTATCGTAGCCGATGGTGTAGAATTTCGGGGAGGCGCGGCGGATGCAAAATAACTACCAGTTTCAGGGCATCTTATCCACATCATGAACCAAGATGCTGCTGAAAGGCTTTGAGAAGCAAACGATATCCAGGACTTTAAAAAAGTCCCTTGTGCTCGTTCAAATTCCCCAGTTTTGCGGTACATAACAAGCGAGACTAATCCGTCGGACTGGAGCCGTACTTTAAGGCCTTGGACTAGATTTAGACATCGAGCCAGGGCCAAGAGAGAGGAAACCAGCCTAAAGTTGTGTCTCGGTCTCTCTCTCTCTCTCTCGCTCGCTCACGCCTCCTATCATCAGGCTTGACAATCGGAGCGTCTGTTTGCAGGCTTGCTGGTCTGCACCGAAATCGCCAAAACGCGGTGTGGAAAACTCGGCAATTACCTTTGCCTTGCTAAAAAAAAGACCTCGCCGAAATGTCATGTGTGCAAGTGAGAAAACAGGGGAGGATTTTCAAAATGTCAATTAAAATACCGATCGGCATTAAATACTTCCACTACCTCCTCCCACTTTAGTCACATTCTGACACCTGCCAATAACCGAGCCTTGATTCTTTTCTGGGCGCATCGCAGATAGTTTGGGCATTCTCCATTTAAAGGGGGAAGTTGGTGTATGGATATTGTGGGAGGATCCGACACATCGTTTGCATAATTTATGCCGAGCCAACAATACACTCCATCCACTCTGCTGCAATGTCTGCGCCGTAAACACTTAAAAGCTAGTGACCTTAAAATTAACCACTTTCAATCCAAAAAGTTGACCTTCTGCTAATTGCTCCCTCAGGTTTTGGCAAAAAAAAATGCAAGATTTACCGTCTAAGTGTAGTTGGAGAGAATTGTTGGGGCGGTGAAGGACATTCCAAAACTTGAGGAACTAATGGAAGTTCTTTGGTGGTGAAGCAAGGGCACCGAATCACGGCATTGTTTATTCATCTGTAATATAGCGGTGGTATTGAATAAAATAACTGCCTTCAAGGAGTACTTTTGGCTTCAGCGGTGGAGAAATCAAGTTGGTGCTTTCTAGGCTTGTAATTTATGGGTAGCGCTGTCTGGAACAAGAAGATGAGACTCAGTTAAAGACTCTGTTCAAACAGCTCGATTGCTTACGAAGTGTCTCGGGTGGCTAGAGACATTTTTAAACGATTTTTTTAAAAATGAGAGGCAGAAAGTAGTTATTCAGTCGGCGATGGTGAAGGACCGATACTACTATTTATTAAATAGGCAGCTATGCTAAAACATTATTGTTTATTTGGATACCTTAGTGATTTACGGCTTTTGAACTGTATTCCTTAAGAAATTTTTTAAAGCACTTTTGCGGTTTTTCAGAAATTTACTTTTATTTTGGGGGATTTTAACGTCTGTAACTGATCTCATGCTTTGGTGCCTACTTAAATGCAGTGATCCGCATAAGTAGTATCTGCTATTTTCTTGTATGCCTTTCCTACAAAAGGTGAATAGCACTGCATGAACGAAGGTGAGAAAGCAAACAAGAGTGAGGTGGCGGAGATATCTATTGCGCTCCCACCACTTTCAACACTGTCGACGCTTCCACGACTACCGTCGACTGTTGACAGTCCTTCACCCGCGTCTCCCCTTAAACAGCAACCCACCCTTCTCAATTGGGCCTCCCTCCCCATGCACCTCTCCACGCCTCGGATGGTCTGTCTTCGCACTACTTCACAGTATGTTGCACTGCTTTTAAGTACTAAGTATTCTTAAAGATTATCCTTCAAAATTCATCTTCCCGAAGGAAACGCCACTTGATGTTGAGGCTACTTTATCCTTTTCCAACTTCTAAGTGGTGTTTACACGAAAGTTGCGTCTTCGCGACAATCTCAGTCTTGAAATTGCTTCACATCCACAAGGATAATAAAGCATTTAAATGTCGAGATTTATATCTTGAGCAAATAAAGCTTTGAGCTCCCTTTCAGGGATCACATAAAGCCAGGCAAGTAGTCATTCCAGCAAAGGTTCCCTAATTCCATCGAAAGCATCTGAAGACTTAGCGAAAGTTAGGCTTATTGTTATTCTTTAACTCATCGTTTTACGTCTATACGAGGTGCCATTTTACCCCAAAAGCACCAAGCAAATGGGGCTATTTTAGGAGCTAATAGTTAAATGAACCAGTGGCAGGGTAGGGAATGCAATTCTCCGAGAGAACCTAATGAGTCTATTAATAATGTGAATATTTATATTCGTTTGTATCCCGTGAGTGGAGAGACTGTAAAATACCGCTTAGCTAGAGCTGGAGTGGGCATTTTAGCCCTCCCCCATTCCCTCCCTCCCCTCCAACGATTCTCACAACGAGGGAGCGTTTTTTTTTTTATAAAAACAGCCTCATTAAAAGAGTTGATGCAGACATTAGTGGGTGTTCCTGACGGTATAGCGTAGTTGAAGCCAAATTTTTACTCCATTTATTATTTACATCTTCTGCTAAATGGAGGTGATGAGGCAGATAGCAAATAACTGCATGCTTATTCGTTGCTTTGCATAAAAAAAAACACAATGAGAAGGTAGAGTCGTGCTTGATTTAATCCTTTTTTCCATCAAGAGTGCCTGAGTGATGGAGACTGGACCATCGGCTTGCATACACACACACACACACACACACACACACACACCCCGAGAGACGTTGAGAGAAAGAGGGAGGGTAGGATTTCCAAAAAAAGAACATTATGTTTATCCGATTGTCTTTGCGCTGTAAACAAAGCCAATGTTGACAAACAAAAATTTCATAGTTTATCCGACCATCTCGAGGGTGACTAATAGTGCCCGTGGCCTTAGGTAGGACAACAGGGAGTTCTAGCTAGGCTCTATGAGGTGAGAGGGTTTCGGAGCTTCTCTTCTCTTTAATACGGTGTAACTAAGGTTGAAAAGTTTAGTTTGTGGATTACTTCCGCAGTTCACCACAACATCTGGCGAAAACAAATAAATACTTTCCTCCCACTCGGGACGAAAATCGACAGGCAATTATGTTGTTTGGAGGAAATTGTTTATCCCTCTTCAAACCTTTTCACTTGGAAGCGAGCTAAATCAAGTAAACAAGTGTACCATGTACTAGGACTTTTTTAACCCTCAATTATGTAGGTTTCAGAACGGGACAGAGGAACTGTTCAAAGGAGGAGGAAAAATCAAGCCGAGACGTTTACAGCCCTAGTTTACAAGCCGTGAAAAGGAGGCAAATTGTCGGGGAATCTGTGGTTTGTGATACAAATCTGAGTTGAAACAACAGGGACCGCATAAAATGCCTCCATTGTCTCCCTGACATTTGCGATGTGTAGAAGTAGGGAATCTTTTCGTCTCTACAAATGAATTGCAATTGGAATTCTTTCTCTGAGACCAAAACGCACCAATCGTGAATTCTTGGGCCTTAATTTTAGCCACACAAATTAAGGAATGATAGCCTGATTAATGAATAGTCTGCTAGCATTTTGGATGATAAATTCTTGTCTAAAGGGAAGTCTATTTTAGGACTAGAATTGTAGTAAAAATTGCCCTCCACATGATTGGTTATGTTTATTCCTTCCCTCCAACAATAGAGACTGTCTCTCAGTCACACAGGCGCTTTATCCAATGCCTTCCACATCGGAGACGGGAGAGAGCAGTGGCCATCCCATCTTCATCTCGACATCGGCTACTCATACCATGACTCCTGTTCCAGGGGGTACACTCTATTCCTCATCCTCCCCCTCCTCCTCAGGATCGGTGTTGGTGGGATCTGAGGGAAGCAAAACCTCCATTGATGGTCGTCGAAAGAGACCAGCCTCCAATTTGACAACTCCACGGCAAAGTAGTGAGTTGAGACGCGCTTGTTTACATTTCATACTGAAACTGAAATATTTTGTCTTGAGGCAGGATGGCTTGAAACGTTTAACGCACTTTTTAACCATTTCAAGTCGCTCTTTTAGCTAGAAAATTTGTTTTTATGTGACAGCAGTTAAATTTTGAACTAGTAAATCAAAGAGCCCAGAGTTGATATGCTGGTTGAGTCGGGCTTTTCCTCCTCCTACCCTTCACCTAGAGTTTTGCTCCGCCCAAGTACCCTTTTTTCTACCCAGTAAAAATTTAAAAAACTTCATTATCAAAATGAACCTCAATTTCTTACAAACTCCTTTAAAGAAGGTGGAGATTCGTGCTTCCTAGTCACATTTTATGTGCCAAGAGTTTTCCCCCATTGCTTCCAGGGTCCGCATTTTTGCGAAAACCCTACAATATCCCCAGCCGCAGGCAGAATTTAAAGGAAGTAAAGAAAATTTAGCCTTGTAAAATCCTTCCACTCCTGGAGCCATAGTAACTGCTGCACACCTCAATGTCGGTGGCAGCAAGAGGGTGGTAACGGAGTGTTGGGGTTACCTGCGGGGGGGGATGGAAGGAGGGAGAAAGGGGAGAGAGGGGGAGAGGGAGCGAGAGATGGAGATGGGTAAATAACCTCAAGGGCAGTTGTGACCGCGGGCACGGGATGCACTTTCTCCTAATTAATGCGGTCACGAAAGTATTAGCAAAGTAGAGGAAAAAGAAGAAAAAATCCACATCATATACCTCCAGAAGAGTGTGGCTGTGATTACTTAACTTTGCCCAAGTCACTTGTCAACTTGTACTTTTTTTTACCCACTTTCACATTCTTACCTAAGTGTTCCCTATTTTTAAGAGATTTTTCCTGCCATCTTAAGCATTTGACAGAAGCAAAATCGCCTTCAAAATATGCACCAGTGCAACAAGCGCCCCCAGTTGACTTCGGTGGAGGAAGAAAAACTATCTTGTCTGTTGCTTGGTGTCACATGGGGAGTAACTAAAGAATGACTCGTTGGAGGCAATACAAAGGTCACTATTTCTTTTTCCCATATAATTTTACTTCAACGTGAGTTTTTTTAGTGTTGTTTAAGTTGTTACTTTCAGCGGGCTCGAGAACTTTCCATGACTCTGTGGTCGTAGCGTGATGTTACAATATGAAGTGGCGGCATTGGTGATGGTGAGCGGCTACACCGCTTTCTCTCTCCCTCCTTCTCTCTCCCATCAACCTTCACGCAGTGTCGCTAATTTTGTAGTCCTTTTTTCGGTTTGAAAGAAGGCAGAGAGGGAGGAGAAGAAGTGGAACGCAAGAGATCGAGAAAATTTTCAGCTTCAACTTGGCGCTATGCTATTAGGAGGTGGTGCCATTCTTCTGCCTCATCTCTTTGCCTTTTACTTGCGTCTAGCCCGTCCTGGAGGGCCAAAAATGTCCCATCTGTTGGAAAGCGGAAAGGCGGGGAAGCGAGCGAGTTTACCGCCTTGAGGATCCACTCCTCCGGCGGTGGACTAAATGATCCTCTCGGAGTTATCAGAACCCAAAAGATCTGCTGGCGTCATACCAGTCCATTTGTATGGATTATGGAAGTCCATCATCACAATAGACATCTGCTCGCTGTTCCCTTTTTGCATCACACATAATAGGGATAAAGTGTTCATAGGAACGACTTCGGACTACCGCATTCCTTCCTCGTCGCAATGCGGAGGAATTTTACAAAATTTTGCAACTTTTGCGTTTTATTTTCAGTGTGTGTTTAAGCAGCTCCGATTTATCCACCTGTTAAGTACATAGACAAACTACTCAGAGTAGATGTATTTTCGGAAGTTAATCCTTTTTTTTCGGAGATAGGCGTAGGAAAGTTGATTTGAAGGATATTACAAATGATTTATCTTTTTGTTTCCTGTGTGTTTTAAGGTAGTGAAAAGTGTTTATGAGGTAGAATAATATAAGAGTTGTGGAACTACAACCACATCACCTCACGCCCCCAATCCCGTAATTTATGAACCCATGAATAAAAAATGGTACTAAATAACTGAAATTTATGAGTTCTCCCAGCGTCTTAAGACTTCTCTGAAGAAGAAAGAGGGCGGAGTATGTGGACAGAATAAAAATTATCGATGTAGGGAAGGTCTGGGTGGTACTGACCTGATCTGGAGGTCACACCACCCAGCGGATGTGAAATCGCGGAACCATAAGTACCCGCAAACTCGAAACCAAGAGTTAAACAAACTGTCTAAGTATTGCGTTGCCTTCCCCTTCCTATGAACACCGCCTTCGACGCTTCCCTTTGTCAGCCTACTTCGTCGGCCATTTGCGTGCATCTCAGACTGTATCGGACCAAAAAAGTTACTGATCCCTCTTGATATTTCTTCAGCATCTGGAGTTTTTCCCTATTTGGGAACTGCATTGAGGAATGAGGGAATATGCTGCCTATCAAGTGTTTCCATCGTCAATTTTAAGGACAATGGCCCAAAGGCGGAGTCATTTGATAAAGGGCGTGGTTCAAAATGGTTTCGTGGAGAAAAGTTTTTATATCTGTTCCGCCTTACCACTTTGGTTTCACTGCAGTGCTGCCCAGCCATGTCTACCTGGATTCTATCTACCTGGAAGAGATGTGGAAAGGGCACCCCTGGATCACTTTGTCAACAACATACAGATTCCGTACACTACTCCGCAACGAGGTTTTCCACAAGTTTAACGATTAGCGGCGCGTCAGTTGTTAATGGCATTCCTGCACAATACGGGAATGGCGTAGTTGCCGAGGTTAGGCGTAATTCCTAATCTTTCTATCAAGGTCTCTACAAACTCTTTCTATCTCATTTTGTGCTCCCCTTTCGTCCCACTGAAGCTTAGCACTCCTCGACTTCCCTGACGTCGAGATGGGCTTGCGGCCATTGGCACGGCCTGGACGTCATGCCACCGAGCTGAAGTACGATCGCGAAGCCTTTGGCGCCATTGAAACCAAAACGAATAAATGAGCAAACTATCAAAGTATTACATTTTGCCTATCATCTTTAGTTTGCCAATAAAAATGGAATTCTGTAGAGTTTTGAAATAGCTTTTGCATCCATAAATGGACTTTCACCCACCCGGTAGTTAGTTCTTGACAGTTTTATGATAAGGCCATATGTTCCAGTCACGGCCTTAAAAGACATCATTTTGGTATTTTGCTTCGAAAAGTGAGCTAAACTAGATGTCTGCATTGTTTGATGGAAGCGCATTTTTAGCGCGGTATATACTACTGAATTGTATGCGAAGGTAACAGGCTTTGTTATTGCCTGAAGATGTGTCCCTCCCATGCGTCCAGTGATACCTCAAAAAGTCCACCGTTCTATGCTCCAATTTTCATAGGTGAATAATTTTAAATGTTGGAGAAAGCTTTATTTTCAGTACTAGCAATTTATAGAGTTACGTTATACACGACTGAAGAGCTTGCTTCGGCAAAGACAAGACACTGCGTAGACCGTGCGTCGTTTCTCAGCCTTCGAAATCCAGTTTTAATGGCATAGCAATAAAAGGAAGCCATCTGAGCTTTTAATTTTTCCTAAATTTTTGTTTGAAATTCATTTTTATAAGTTTAACTTATGCCCAGACTGGATTTGTTCCTTTTGCGACGCCAAGTGTTAAGGAGACGCGATGGAATGCTTGTCATCACGCAATCAGTCAATCCTTCAGACAATTTCAAACAGGTTTTTTATTCACTCGGCCATTTTATTTGTCCGACTTCTCCCTATGAAGTGTGAAAACCACTATTTTTCAGGCTCTGTGTATTCGGTGTGATTTGGGCCTTTTCTAGAGAGCCGAGGAGTTTGCAGTGTCGGCACAGTGAGTGTGGAGGAGGCCGGATCGGTGGCCTTGAGCCCCAGGGAGCAACGAGCCCTCCGACGAAAGGAGAAATCCCGTCTCGCTGCAAAAATGCGACGAAATCAGGAGAGCAACATCCTCTTCTGCCTGCTTCGAGCGCTGCCAGTTTCACTTCCCGAAACTGCGGGATCGGAGGGCACTATCAAGACGACACCGTCTGGACTGAATTTGGAGAAATCCGGAGTCATTCGGATGGCTGGACAGACTCTCTTTCTCTACAATTCACTTTCCCAAGGTGGGTTGTCTTCAAGCCTTTGTGGCTGACTTGACCGTGCCTATTTTGCCTAACAAGCAGTTGACTCTGGCCTGTTTTGATAGTGACTACCTTAAACGGTCTTCGGTAAGCAAACCTTCACCCATTTGGTTCTCCAATGCCTCCGACTTTCTTAACATCTGTTTGGAATAATTTCTACCCTTTTCCATGACATGTATAAAAAGTAAGACTACTCTACAGTCACAGTGGAACTTGGTAAGCAAAAAGCCAGGAAAAATCAAAGTTTTTTTAAGTTACCAGGATGTTTAAAGTCCAAAATGGAGGCTAAAATTAACTGAATTCTTTGGAGACTTTTCTCTGACTCGTTGAATCAGTGAGATAAAAAGTTTCAACCTTCTCTAAATCTTTATTTATTTGTAACAAAGTCATGTGTCAGAATGACAGAGAAGCTGACGTTTTTTTCAAGGCAAATCATTGCTGAACTCCCCTACCTACATGTAGCTTCCAACCCTGCAATTTAAATGTTACTTTGTGTTAAAACTTTCCTGGAAAATTAGTTTGGCATTATGCAGCAACGAAATTCTCGTGGGTACTTTTGCGGCTCGTCGAGACTTCCCTTTAAACATGGAGGAGGGCTACCTCTGGGGCTGGATATGTACAGAAGGGCTGGAGGGGAATGATGTTATCGTCTTGAGGCCACGCCGTCCAGTGGAAGTACAGTCGTGGAGCCAAAACGATCGCAGCATTATAGAGCCTCTGTCGCCTTCTTTTGAGCGTCATGTCCACCGGCCCTCGTGGCCAGCCTCCCACCTCCGCTATCTAAACGGAGTTGGTGCTATAAGGCAAACACCCATGAACCATTCTTTTAGGCATCATGTAGGCGTGCAACAGAGATCTTAGACCGAAACGTCATCAATTCTTCTTAACGATTCCACTGGATTGGATGCTGGTCGTCTCTTATAGCCATTACAAAAAGTAGAGCCATTTGATAAAGGGCAAGGTTTCAAGAATGGCCTTCCCTGTCATGTTGTTCTCACTTCAGCGCTATTCAGCAATGTATCTACATGGTTTTTATTCGGTCAAAAGGGAGGTGGGGGAGGTATCGTCTGTTTACTTGAATAACAACTTCATACAGGTACCGTAGACAGCTCCGTGACAAAATTCTTCGCATAGTTCACAGTCAGTGTAGTCTCAGTTGTTAAGGTAGACACTATTCCCGACCCTTCTGCTAGGAGTCGTCACAGATTCTTCAGACCAAAGTATGTAGCCTTCTTCCATCACGCTAAGGTTCAGCATTCAGAAAAGAGAGTTGGAGAGGTGTTCTTTAGGATCAGGTACGTTTTTCAGAGCCACCAATGTAGCGGCCCGACACTTCTCTGAAGATGACACCATACAGAAGGGTTGGAGACGGCTGCCGACATGGCTCTGAGGTCACTCCACTAAGTGTGGGGTGACTATTACGCCATTGCTCTTTCATGGGAGGTTAGCCTAAATCTCTACAACAAAGCCAAGAGACCCTAGCGTGCCGTTATATCTTTGACTTATCAAAAAAGGAGGTGCCGTTTCATGACACCTTGCTTTGCCTTGAATGTAGAGTAGTACACTGCCTCACCACCGTAAACATGCACGCGCCAGAGAACAAAAACGCCTCCCAGAATATCAAATGAAGGGGAACTACAAGCTGTCCCAGTAGGCGTGTGTGTGTAGAATTTTAAGGGTCATTAGCAATTCCACCGTTATGTTCTGTGAAATTTTTTCCCACTCGACTTAGGCATAAACAACACACTGGGCAATTGTTGTGAGAGAGTCCGAAAAACCTGCCTACTTAGCTTCAACCCATTGTATGTAATAAGTGAACCATTTTTTGACTCTCAATTTTGGTAATGGGCTACCCAGAGGCCCCACCAGTGTACCCTCTCCAGGAGGCCATACAAATAGCCCCAAGCCCTTCCTTACACCTGCAGTACATATTCTACTCGAGTATTGGATCTTCTTCCATCTTCTAGAATGGCTCGGGACATAACAGTTAGGGATGAGACTCTTCATACCCCTCTCCTCCTCTTGTTTACCTACCTTTCGCCCTAAAATATTTGCCGTGATTTTCTTCATGAAAGTCGGTTACCCAAGAAACAAAACGTCTTTTCTGTTGAAGGCTCCTTTTACTCCGGAGACCATTCAAATACAGCATAACATTTTGTAGATCATGCTTAAGTCACCGATTGAAAGGACTTTGGTTGACCCATATAATTATACTTCTAGGGATGACGCTCGTCCTCCCTACTGTAGTCGGCAAACCTGAAGGTCGTTGATAGAGTGGTATTCTGCATCAAGACTTGGAGAACTAGGGAGAAGGTGGTAGGAAAGCAATCGGTTGTGAGGGGAGGACAAGATCTGGAACATGATTTTAGTCCTACCAATACAGTCATTCAAACCAGATCTCCAGCTAAAATAGGGTTTGGTGGGGCGTGTGTTACTTTCCATAGATGAGGTTGGAAGAGGAGGAAAATGACTGTAAATAAAAGCATTTTTTTTCTTCTATTTTAAGTCCTAGGAACAAAAGCAGCGCCGTTCATCAGCCTCCTCAGTAAGTCTCTCTACGGCCTCCTTGTTCATCCGAAGGATTCCACGGTGGTCTATGCAACACCGCCTCTGGCAGAGGCTATCAACTGGCCCTGGGTAGGTCATGTGTTTCATTTCAGGTCAGGCTGTGTCATGGCCTTGAGGACAAATTTTAAGAGTAGAATTTATGCTACACAAATTGAATTTATGCGTCCCTCCGGCGAGGGGAATTCCCAACGCACTAAGAGCGACTTTAAAGAACGAATGAGAGGGGGGAGAGAGAGAATGCAAGAAGAAGAAGACGACGAAATTCCCATAAAGCTAAAAATAGAGTTCAAAAAAAAAGAGCGAAGGAATCTAAACAACTTAATTTTTGTCGACTTGCGCCTTTACGGATCACACAGCGCCCAAAATTTCTGTTTAAATACTGCTTTTCGTGTCTGCTGAATTTCATGGAAGAAGAGTTTTAAGCATTACAATTACGTAGGCCTTATGTTAATAACCATGTGAGTAAGGGGATAATCCCACATCCATAATGGACTTCTGGAAAATTTATCCTACAGCACAGAAAATGCTTTGCCTCCTTCTGGAAGTTCGTTAAATCTCCCCGTTTTAGACATGATTTGGGTTAATAGAAGGATAAAGAATTTAGAGGGGAAAACGTGATCTTAAGGAAATCCAATCGTCTACTTATATGCTGTTTAAGTAGCATCAGAGTGGAGCACAGCTGAAAATTCATTCACTGTGGTTGAATTTTCCCATTTCCGTACTTTCAAGCCCAACTTAAGCGTTCTAAATGTGTCCCGAAGTCGCCAAAGCCCAAAGTAGTTCGGAAAGGCACCAGCATGACTCAAGGGTTATTCAGGAGAGCAATAGTAAAACTTGTGAGGACTGAATTGCTGAAGTGGTTAAATACACGATTAAAAAATTATGCATTAAACTCGAACAAGTTAGAGTTAAGCTTTGCTGGGGTCAATGAATATTCTCAGCTCTTTTACTTATTTCCAGTGCTTTAAAGCAGCTCAAGCATTGAGGTGTCTCCTATAATCCGCCAGAAACGGAAAGATTCACCAATGAGAGGCGATTCTACCAACTCAGAGACATCACAGATGAGGCATTAAACAAGTTATCTATTCTCTCTTACTCTTATCTTCCTTTTAAATAGATTAATCTCATCGGGGTGAAAATGGAGAGCCTGGTAGACGAGGGGAAACTGCCAGTCAGAGCCGGTGAGACGGTGAATCTGCGAGTGCTTGAGCAGACGAATTCACCCACAAAGAGCTCCGTCCACAATCATCCATCCACACCGCTGCGTTCACCCTCTCACTCTCCGACCTCTACACTCTCCACCTCCACCTCAGGAGGGGATCAAACCTCACCCCTCTGGTCCCCACACCTCTACAGAAGCAGTAAGAATGGGACGTCTGGAACGTTCACTGGGACACACTTCTCGGCTTTTGGGGGCGGCAATAAGGCAGTTCCTTATCTAGTAAGTCGAAGAAGCCTCTACAGATAGATTTGCCACGGAGACGAGTTCAATTGACGTTGTATGAGATGATGATTCGAGGTGGAATGTAGGTAGTGAAGAGAATAATCAAGAGCACCGAACTGATGGGCTGACTTGTATCCATGCTTTGGAATGCGTGCCTCTAACCAAGTGGAAACATCTTGCATCTCTCTACGGATTGCAACAAGTTATTACAGCCAGGTGAATCGTTAACTGCATGAACTTTTTGGTCACCTGACATGCAAAGCTTCTTCTAAGATAAGAATAGAGAAATGAGTGAAATTTATTTAACGTTTACGGTGACACCCTTGCATCATGGGGATGAGATGGTGGAGGACGATGAGGTTATGTAGCTTTACGAGACTTTCCTGAAGGCTTAGAACGAATCTGTACCACTGACGTAAAGACGGGTAGACGGGAGTCCAATGTGCTAGATGGAGCGTTTTAGAGTAATGTTTTAAAAGCAAACCTTTCCCCTCCCATTTTCTCGTTCCAAGGTTAAAATAATGCCCACTTTGCTTTCTTTCTTCCTTCCTTCCACTAAGTTTGTATAATTCACCTGAACTACGGCAAAGAATTTGACGCTGGCGACATTAAGTGACGGTCTCCAGCAGTAAATCCACTGGGACAGGATGAGTACTAAATGGGCAATCAAGCGACCTCGAAATGTAGACCATAGGCGTTCTGTGATTGGGTAAAACGAAACAACGCGATCGTAAAACGAAATGCCGGTGACTGGTGGTAGCATTGGAAGTACCTAACAGTGAATAAGTTATTCTGAAAAGACAAATAAGTGCTACTTGCCATAGTTTAACCTGCTGGGTGGACAACAGCATAGAGAAATGGGAAAGAGAGAATTTACCTTATCCTGATTGGATAGACGACAAAGTTGTCACAAGGGAAGGGGCAACTGTAAAAACATTAGATGGCTTCAGCTTATCTACCTGTTGATAAATGATAGATCCTTCTTTAAGTAAAGCTCACAAAACGTTTTTTCTGCATAACTTATATCCTTCAGGGGGCTAACACTTCTGGAATGGAATTCCATTCCCTTTCTGAAAGAGGGATTTCTTTGGATAAACTGGGCTAGAAGTGAATATAAGTGAAATTGCTGTGTAGTCTAAGGGAGGTTCAATCCCAATAAATTGTTTTAAAGCCTAAGTGGAAAGGGACGAAACCCTTGCCGATCGAATATCAGATAGGATATCAGACCGTTCCAAAAGCAGGCAACTGATTGGTGGATCCCAAGGTCAGCACGATGTAATAACGGAGAGCCATGGCGACAGTCAATTTCATTAATTTAATTTCTAAATGCGTAAAGCTTTTGCATTGCAGGAAAGATTACTAATTAAGCAGAAAATGCTTTTTGATGTCACCATATTAATGCAGAAGTATCATGGAAAAGCATTTGGTCATGTCAGATTTGATGCATAAACTGTGAATAAAACACCATCGAAGCACTTCAAGGGCTCAACACATGTGGTGTAGTTCGATTCGCGGTTCTGGTAAAGGAGCACTTAAGGTGCTGCTATTCACACCTTCCCCATGCGGCCTAACCTCTGAACTGTTGCAGTAGCCCCAAACGTTTCTATAGGCCAACAATCCATATGCTGTCTGATGTTTATTCCTCCTCTCGGTCCCACGGAAGCCTTAGGACGATACACCAGCACCCTCCATTTAAACAAGCTGCGGGTTTTGAAAAATGCTACTCTTGCTCAAATTAAGTAGCACTAGTATGCCTCACTGCAATGGCTTGGTGTGTTTTTTATTTCTTACATTTTCTTTTATTTGTTTTGCCACTTCCTAGATTTGTACATGTTTTGCGATACTCCGCGTACCAATTACAAGGTCGGAAGATGGCAGGTCTAGCGCAACTGCAGAATCCACATCCCAACTTGTCAACCACCTCAATCTCTATCTTCTCCAACCCACCCCAAATCTCGGCTTACCCAAAGACACAGTGGATTCTATACCCCGTCTAACAACGTCGCAAGTATCGACGGGTGCATCTCCTTCTTCTTCTTCCTCCTCCTCCTCCTCCTCCGCTTCCGCTTCCTCCGCCTCCCCCTCCTCTTCCTCCTCCTTCCATCGGAACAAGGAACGATACCTTCAAAATCGCCAGAGACGCCTTTTAATGCAGAGTCCGCCGCCCAAACTCCCGGAAGATGACTTCGTCTGTCCACGTGATTTCTTTTGCATTGTTCTGGATCGTAGTCTAGCTGTGAAGTGGGTGGAAAATAGGTTCGTTGGTTGATTGTCCGTTTACTTTATCACACACTCTCTCACATTTGGGTGACTGTCAAAAAGTGAATGGCCGAAAATAGCTCTCAAGCCTGGGTGACAACACAGTTTTTTTTTGCCATCTTAGATAGAGGGCAGGAAAAACAACGCCCTGTTAGACATCAACATTTCAGTCCCGTTAAAATGCAGCATAATTTAGAAAAGGCCAGTGGATAAAGGAAAATATTAGCCCAAGCCGTATTTTCCTATCACTTAAATGTCAACCCCAAAAGATAATTCACTTTATTTGCTCCATCCAGTGATTCCAACAAGGCCAGCATTTTCTCCTTTATGATTGGTCAGCCTTTTCTGGACTTTATCGCTCTTCACGATCTGGAGGCGGTGAGCAAGTTACTCACTGAATGTAAGTAATAGATTGCCTTTCGCTTTACTGCTTCTACAGGGCACTAACCTATCTGTTCGTCTAGGTATTCAACATGAATCATCGATTTGGTCACCCTCCTATCGTTTGAGGATTCCTATTTCGCAATCAAATGGAAGTAGGTCGTCCAGTGGACCGTCTAAATTTATCTGGGTGAGAACGCTCTTCTCGAACACCTTTGATGCCAACATTCGGTGTCTCCACCAGCCTATTGGGTAAGAACAGTTTCCTCTCCTTGAAGTAGACGCCTTTCATTCCAGCGCGCATCATACACTAGAATCCTTGATAAATCCACGTTCACTTATGGATCTCCTTTATTTTTGGATTATAGAAATGCACAAACCAACGGCATTCAAATCTACCTACACCAGAAAAAACCGTCCCCCTTAACCACGAGCACCTCCGAAAACCAACAGTATACTGGCAACTCGATATCAACCGGAAGTGTAGCCACTACACCTCAGGTTAAGCGGCCAATCAGAGTACTTAAATTGCAGCCACAGCAACAACCGCTGTCACAGCAACCAGTGACTGCATCGACACTACAACCGCTTCGTGTCTCACCGAGTCTTCCAACCAATTCTGGTCCCTACCTGGCTCCGTTGGCAGCCGCACCGACGAGGGATACGCAGATTGTTTATGAGGTAAGTTGTTTCCTTATTGGAGAATTAACCCCGTTTTGGTGGATTGATTACCTGGGATTACTTAAGTGACTCAGGAATTCCAAACTCTCTGTGAAATTCCTGGTAAAGGTACAGTCAAAACGATCAGGTATGTCCAACCTGTCACAGGGGTGATAACGGTCAGCATACTTTTGCATGTTGCGGTCATGATAGGAATGTCGGGTTTCTCTTATCGTACCAAATCAACTTTGCCAAACATGTTATTTTAGGTCAAGACGCTTACTAACAAGCCTGCTGAAATTATTCCCTAATGTAAGCCAAAAAATTTGTGCATAAGCCTTGATTCGTGGCCAATTTCATCTGAACGATAGGAGGTGGCATACCTGTCCAATAATGACAGGAGTGAAAATAAGTTTAAGAGTACATTTGAGTAACAGCGCAAATAGTTGAGAGGGATCATTTTTACTTATTTTCTTAAATATTGAGCATGAAGTGTTGACGAAACGGAGTGGAAAAAACTAGATGAACGGAATTCCAACATGGAATAAATTTCAAATGATTATTAGATTCTAAGCATATTGTTGTTCTCATGGCCATTTAGCCCTAATTTATTTAATTTGACCTTTATATGTCCAATTAGCCCTTTTGAAAGTGCCAGCTAGTTTCGCGGATAATTTGATTGGTGGGGGTAAGGGTCCTATTTTAGGTGCTGCGGGTGTACACTTCCTTGAATCACCCGGTCGGTCAAATTGTTTAGAATTTCATTCCTTGTTATTAGTCTTCAAGCAGGTCACCATTATAGTTTGTGAATACATGTTGACTATGGTGTGATACATGAGAAGGTCTATTACTGTATAAGCTTGAGCATCTAGGGCCAGGATTTCCTTTCGATTTTCACAGTAGGTCAGGTTATATGTTTCCACAGGTCGAGCCTATTTACTTAAAAAGATTTCTTTTAAATTCCTCCTTTTCGAGTTTCCATATAAGTAGATGGAAGCGCAGTGGCTTGTTGTGGTTCACCTGTGCGCTCAAGGTCATCCAAGCACATATGCGCTGCCGGAACCAATCAAATTGCTCTGACAGTGGGGTTAATCCAAGAGAGATCTCAGTGATTAATAAGATTGATAGACCATGATTTTGAGAGCCCATTTTTTGTTTTAAGTGTAAACGCATAAAAGTGTGAAAAAAAACCTATGACATTTTAGCCTCCTGCCTGTTTGACACCGCAGACGTTGGTGACAACTCCTTGGGTCATCTATGCACGAAGTATCAGTGCCCCGCAGCCAAGTTTGGTCAAAACAATATCTCCTCTTCCACAGAACTCGTCTTTCAACTTTCTTATACCAGGCGAGTGCAATGAGATCCCCCTTCAGCACTCCAACAAAATTCCTCGACTTAGCCCACCTCATACCATCGCGGAACCGTCTCAAGCTGGTAAGTTATCAAAAGTTCTTTTACAGTTTAGGCGATTTTTTAGGCTCAAGAAAAAACGCATTTTTAACTCTCAAACGTATAGAAAAGTGGCCGACGACGGCTTCTTCCCCGGCATTGAATCTGCCTGACATGCTCCAGGAGCTGGATCCGGAGACTCTAGCAATGCTGGAAGAGAATGAGGATGCGAAATCGGATTCCCTGCTAACAAGCCTCAGCTTTGATGACATTCTTTCCTCCATCAGTATCACACCAAGCAGTGGCGATGAACTGAACCAGGAAAAACAGATATGCACCAGCGGTTCCTTCTGTTCCAGTGAGTCCTCGCCTCCATCTCTACCGGAGAGTTTTGTCTCGTCCACTTCCTGCACCAGGACGGATCAGCCTTCACAACAACAGCAGCAGTTGCTGCAACAACGAGAAATGTCACTGTTCAGTGATGTCGAACTAGACACGGATATGCCTTCAGATACAGATGAGTTCTGGGATGCTCTTGTGACAAGTTAGTCAACTTTCAAACCGGTGAAACAGGCTTTTGTGAATAAGTGAACTAATGCAGTTTTCCACTTTTCTCTTGGTTGTAGATGTGATGAATCTTCCATTAGATATAACCAACCTCCCAATGGACGTACGCTAGTCATTAGTCGAGCAGAAGCAGCAGTAGTTACAGATCTCAACACCAGTGCAGTAGCTAGAGGAATGTTCTCTCACTTGTGTAGCTAGTCGAGCCATTCGAACTGTCAACACAAAGATGATCGCCAAGCGTGCCTTTCGCTTTTCTGTGAGGTGGTCAATTAAATGCTGTCTCCTCTCCTCCCTCTTCTTGCTCCCTTCCCCCTTCCTGTCAAGTAGATTAGGGTAGGTCTGCCCCTCTTCTTAATTTTGCCCACTCTCCTGCCCGCGTTCCCCTATTCTCCTTTCCCTATAACGCTCGCTCACCTACCGACTCACACGCGCAGTTATGTGTAATTGAAGAGCACGGTGGCTATTTTATTTTTTTGTGGCACAAATATATTTTTATTCAAGGTGGCCTTTGCTTCGGCTTTCTCATCATCATCACCACCACCACTCCTGTTAAACATGTTTCGTGGCAGATGTTTGCCTCAGGTGGGATTGGCGGTCGATCCGTGTGACCTCCATGTGCATTATGAATATGCATGAAAAGGTGTTTCGCGGTGGAGAAAAAATCTGGCAACGGCACGAATGGCCTAATCGAGTCTTTTACTTGGCCTCCGGAAGGCAATAGGGCATGAAAGTTGTGTATCTGCGCTTTTTGAACCTGCACAGTTAGTGCCAAAAATGCCAAGGGTTTGAGCGCTTTTTGCACATTTGTTTTGTAGCCATTTAAGTCAACTTATCCTAGTCCTTTTACGATTGATTCATACTACTTACAAATTCGTATAAGTAGCTCACTAAGGAATAGACTCCTGACTGATGAATAAATGGAGCTCAGGGCAGATGAATGAGGTATGAATCTTAATGAATGAGTCAAGGATGGCTGGTTGAACAGATAAGGTGGAGGTTCACTAGGTGAGTTTGATGAACTTAAGGTGACTGATACGGAAACACGTTCGATAACAGAAACTTCATCCAGGAAGCTCTTCTGTTCCTTATCACGAAGGATTGCGTGTCTCTGGTGGTAAAATAGATTGCCGGATAAAGTGGCAAGAACCTTTATGCATTAAATAATTCGTTTTGACCTACATCGCCAGACAAGGTGATGAGAGCTAGGCAAATGGGTTGCTAGTGTCATAGGTTGTCAGATGACAGTAAGCTAGAAAGACTACCTTTGGAGAAGAAGTGTTGCCAGCTGACTTTTGCTGAGGAATGGCCTTTTTATTTCAACACCAAGTAAACAGCAACAGTACAGGTTATTTCCGTACCTCTAAGGCACCACTTCGACCTAAAAAAGATAACCTTTAATTGCTGTGTGTGGGTGAAGTGCCGGGGAAAAAATTGCTGTAGGCAAAACACTGTTACATGAGATCTACCAACCTGATGCATAGTGATACAATATGTTGTGCAATAGGAATTTCTTTTCCTAAGGGTAGCTAGCTACATTACGGAGGCAACCCGTAGGAGCCCGCCGCGCATTGGTTTTCCGACTGACTGCCCTTACCAAGAATTCGCGTTGCTACAGGTCAAACAAACGACCCAGAAACAAAACTGGGGTAGGAATCAAGGCAGTTGGGACTAGGCCTTTTCTGTCTCTAGAGTGGGATTTACAGCATTTTCTGTGCTACAGTTGGAGGCGATGATGAATTGCAGCCGTAATTATTTGAACATGTAAAATTTTCCTCTGAAGCCTCCAGCAGAAAATGCAGCACAATACAGACTGCCGTGTTTAATGATTGAAACACTCTTTTCATTTATTCCGGATAGGCCCTAAGCTTTACGTTAATAACCAACAGTTTATTCTGTTCCCAATTAGTGATGTCAGTGTGTCTAATTAAATGGTGATAAATATTAATTAATTAGCTGGAGAAATTTCGACTGAGTTTTGCAACAACTTCAGACGGGATAGAAGTAAGACTATCAAATCGCGCTAAGAATCTGGTTTCTAAAAGTGAACTTGAGAAATAATGGAATAAATTTGAGATTCACTGCAAGGACTGGATTTGTAACGGCTGCTTTTTCCGGCACATGATGAAGTAAGTTAACTTTAGCTACAGTGGCTTCGCAATTTTTCTGCTGGGCGCTTAACTTCGCAAGTCTTTAAGTCTTGACACAAGAGCCCTACCAACTATCAACTAAGAAGGAATCATAATATGTCGTTATGCGTGTTTTTACAGCTGGAGGTCCATAAGTACTAATTCTGTGTTGTTTTTAGGATAACTAAAGTAACCCTTATCTCAGACAGAAAGTTGCATGTGATTGATAAACTTTCGCGGTTTTGTTTTGTAGAAATGAGTAAAACGATATAATTTCCACTATATTTCCAACTTAGGCACAGCGACTTCGGACACATATCTTATGAAATTCTGAATAAAGAAAAGTTGCGGCCAAACTAGAATTGCTGGTATCAAATCGCTGAAGGAATTATCTGCTTTAAGAATTTGACTTCAATTATGACGGCAAATAATGCGTAGATTATGAGAGAAAGAGAATATAAGACATCCTTGAGGAGATCACTTAGTCAGAATACCAATACACGAAAACTTGAAGCTTAAAAGCTCTTGTATTAGTATTTCACAGCTAATTGAGGCAATGTAGCGATTAGTTTTTCATAAACAACTCCAGATTGATGCACTTCTTTCAGCCCCCTTTACCTACGGGGATAATTACTTTGAGCTGCTCGGACTCATCCTTTACATCACATTTTAAAGTATGATATGAAGAAGTTTGTGGAAAAATCCCATTTATTGTAAAGCTGAAAAACATAAATACAGCAACAATTTAAACGAACTTCGTGCTCCATTACACTTCTAATCTTCCTTAGCGCTTTGTACATACAAAAGTCTTTTTGGGGACAATCTGCTCTGAGTACTGATGAATGTGATAGGAAGCCTCATTTACCAACCTAACAGACGAAAACATCAGAAACATCTGCCATGTAATTGTTCCGCTATTTATTTTCAAGGTAAAGAATCAGTTAAACAACCCCCACATAAAAGTTTAACTGGAACCAACCACTGACATTTGCTGACAATTTCCATTAAGCTGAGTGAAATCGCACATTTTGATTTGAAATGTTACTTCACCATAAAAAATTTGGTTAAATTTGTCCAAATGGAACGCGTAATTTCTTTCAAAATTGATAGTATGGTGGAGATTTTGTCTTCGTACCTAAATTACCCATGTCGTTTTTTCTTATCCTCTTAACAAATTTGCTCGAAGGATTATCAGTTCAATTAAGGGTGTTTTTTGTTTCATAGCTCTTTTGGCTTCTTCAGTAAGGCTAAAAGTTTTCTGTGTGCCATACCAACTTCAGCTCTGTTTTGCCTATTTAAAGCAACAGATACGCCATTTGTGAAAACTAGTGAATTTGTCTGCGAAACATAAAATTCTCTTACCGTTACTAGAAGGATACCTTTTCCCTCGGCGTCGTTTGACAGTGAATTTTATACCTTACTACGAAACCATTCGAAGTATTAGTGAAAACAACAAACTTTTTAACAACAAGTTCCAGTTCTTCCACATAATTTATCCAAATAACAGTTTTCAGCACTTGAAAATGAGTTGACTAAATTCATTCTCAAATACATTCTACAGATGTTCGTTCACGTCTAATTCAGTGGCGGTTAAGATCCTCTGAACGTAGAACATATTTTGGAAGCGTGTATCTATTCCTACTTTATCTACAATTTTGCTTGCTTGCACAATAAAGACTTCCACTCTTCGTTATCCTCATCATTTAGAAACAGGTCTTCAGAAATCGGTGACAAAAGGGAAGACTACTCTTGCCTCCCAACATTGCTGAACACGTAATTAGGGAGGGAAGGTCTGTAGCAGGTCATAAGTGAATCCTACAGTAGCCTGAAACAATCAATGGAGGATTTTTTTTTCAGCCTCTCCATTGGTAAGGTAAGTTACGCTTTACAATGGCCCCAACTTGTAAACACCTTAAATCTCCACGAATTGGTGCTATCAGTTGTGATGCAAACGCGGCTAATAGCACTGTAATGCTTTGATAGTTTGTCAAACTACTTTTTCACCACACGGATGCCTAAGTCTCCACAAATTGTACTGCCCCTCGGCGGCATGCCTTCCGTCCTACCATGCGAGCAGCCGCACAGCTCTTCTCTGCGTCGACAATGCACAGTTTGTCCAAGTAGTGTTTTCTCTTGTCTTCAGGAAAGACTCAGAACGCTTTAAATCCATTTGTACTTCCTACGACTTCAGGAGGACTCATTTCTCTAACCAGTGGTTCCTTGACGCTCCACTCCTTCCTCCCAACGACTCACTATGCGGTATATCCAATACCAAGATCACAAAGTACTGCCACTAGTCCTAAGTCTCACGAGTTGTGAATTGCGGCTCTGACACCCTCCTTGGCTTTGTTGTTCCATGCGTTGTGTCCCCCTTCCCCTGTGTCTGTATGTGAGATCACTCAAACATCAAAGAGTAACAGATTGTTGTGGTGAGTGTGAAGCACACACATCAGCATGCGAAAAAAGCCTACACAGTACTGCTGACTAAGGGTGACAGTGGCCTTTTGTTAGGTGGGATAATCACATCAAAATAATCTTCACTATATATGCCAAGTGTTTGCAGCTGCCAAAGGTTGTCAACTGGGAACAAAGCATACTCCTACCACTTGAGGCATTCCACCTTCAGTGTGTATGCTTACTGAGGAGAAGCTGGATATGACAACCACTGAGTTTTTAAAACATCATACCAGCAGGTTCACCTGTCAAGGAGTAGTTGTTATTGAGAGAATGGGAAATTCACTGAGGCTAGGGAAGACTAATATGAGGAAGGAATTTAATGGTTACATTTGGTTTCCAATAGCATTGATGGTGTCGCGGATCAGCATCGAAGTGACGGAGTGATGAAGGTGGGCACCCAGACAAAGGCAAAAGGGGGATAGGACGAAGGCTGGAGGTAGTCAAGGAAACAACCTTCATTGGTATTACCATGTCTGTTCGGTTGGAGGTAGAATCGATTCAACATACTGCCTACGATTCACAATTTGCCAATTCTTCCACAAATTCATTTGGCACTGCCCTATTGCGTGGAAATCGCTTGCTATGACGATCAACGTGTGCAACATTTTCTGTTAAACTTGCATCTCCCAGTCTGCCTACGCACTGTCTAGACACAGGTTCCAGGCTCACAAAAGTACCATAATTGGAGATCCTCCTTCATGCTGAAACGATAAGTCGCTCCGCTGTACTCCTCTGCAGTCAATGTGGCCTTTAGCTCGACTTGAGAGTGTTCAGTGATTTCCGGAGTCCAAATGCCCACCTGCATCTTCTCTTGCGGGTCTCGCCATCACTATCAACAATTGCTTAGGTCCAGGGCTTCAGTACAATTTGACTCGACCCCAGCAATCACAGTTGAATACGTAGTTCGAGGTAAAAGTTTAAGTCAAAATGGCGTTAGTTCCCTCTCAACGTCCAAGAAAATACGTTTAAGGAGCCTGCATTTTTGACTCGCCTCACTGCCTTTGATGGCCATCTATACAGTTGTAATCATTCACTAAATCATGGGGTGTCAGAGGATTGCAGTGATCTAACAATGACATTTTACATGATTTAGTTAACAGTAAACAAATTTGATGGTTTATTCACCTCACTGACATATTCCACCTGCCTTGGCTCATCTAACAGGCTCCGGTGCTAAAACCTACCACCAGAATGACACTACGAAAGCTAAAGCCTGTTTGCAAGGCTTTAAAATCGAGGGTAAACTCGTTGGGTAAGGCAGAAAGCCTTGAACACACAATTATGTTCCAGTGCTTAATCTCCTTTTGAACAAGTCGGTGCGGTGGAGGAACCGGAAATAATAATGGTGATGTCGGACCTATTTTGAGAATGGAATAAACATGAAGCCCAAGAACAGGACGAATAGAAGTGGTTGAAAGATGTGGCAAATGGTGGAAGTTGGTGGTCGGTACCCTCTAAAACACCAGTAGGACCCCCAGGTATTACTAACTGGTCCTCAACACGTTTGAGTAAAGACATAGTCATCTACAAGCAGGTGGTCAGCTCCAACACCCACCCCCCATAGGTTCAGACGTCGGAGAGGAGACACCAATGAGAGTGCGAGAAGGCCATCATGCGAGTCATATAGGCGACGCAGCTGAGGTGAGACACAGAGAGAGAGAGAGAGCAAGACAAAGAGAAGCCATTTTACCAGTGGCATTCCCTCACAATGGGCAGCAACAGTGACAACGACTACGGCAGCGGAAATCACTGTCTAACCATTAAAGCCCTAAAGATGGAGATGGAGGCGGAGGAGAAGAAAGTATCGTCTCTATTTGACTGGCAGAGAGTTGGGGAAAATCAAACTACTACTACTACTACCGCCACTACTCACCTCCACTTGCCAACACGCTCCTCCTTGGATCCACCAATCAGTAGCGACAATAGTGGGAAACATGATGCAGGCATTCCAAGTACCTTCCTTGCAAATGGGAATGCTCTCCAAATATGTGTGCGTTGCCTGAGTCCTATCCTTGGCCACAGACGCAAATCCAAGATGTGTGAACTGTGTGTGGCTAAGGTGACTTATGTGAGTTTCCGTTTATGCCTACTTAAAGTCAGGTGTACTGTCTGGGTGTGTCTATCACCTGTCTGGGTCGTCTGGATGCTTGTTTAATGTAGATACCACGCATGCATGTGGGTGAGTGAGTGAGTGCCAAGTGCATTGAGCATCTTCACGATTTCCACCCCTACCGCTGTTGTGCGTTCCACCTGTTTCAGGGCATCACGAACGAATTCAGTGAGCGGAAATTGAAGCAAAGACGAGCCGCTCTGCTTATGAGTAATGTAAGTTCTTTTCAAACAATTTTTTTTAATCATGGACACATCTAGTCAGGGTGGTACTTTACTTCCTTCCTTGCAGCCTGCTTGCGACCAAAGAAATCAGTGGCCAAGTTTGAGCATGTCCAGTGGCTTGCAAGAACCTGAATGTCAGTATGCTTCTTCACTGGAGGACCGATGTGCTGTTTCCCACCATCACCATCACCATCACCACCACCACTTCCACCGACCCATTCTCCGGCTTTCCACACCGCTGCGTTTTGACGTAGCCTCGGCAGGGCTTTGTCCTCCACCCAACGTCTTTCCTTTTGGCGATGGAATAGCCGGTGTCAAGGGCAATGAAGATGAGGATAAGGTTAATACTTCATCTGTACTCCCCGCCTTGCATATGCATGGAAATCCCATCTGGAGACCTTTTGACTCATTTTAATTCTATTCTTCTATCTTCACTTCATACAAATAAAGTTCCATGTATCATGCTTTAGATACTTCCTGATTGTGTTCTGAATGTCTGTCTCGATGTCTTTCCTAGAAGCTCCAGGTATCCCTATCTAGTCGACACTATCCGCGGTAGTTGGATGACCTGTGCTGCAACCTACAGTCAGAGAGTAGTACATCACTTGCCTAAAGCAGTCTTCTTCAAATCCCAGCGCTAATGATTCACAATTTAGAACAAAGTAAAGTAAAGCGGCTCCTAGGCGGCTAAAATCCTTCCTCAAGGTTTGTTTATCATCGGACAGCCGGCGCAGGCCTTACTAGCCTTCAATTGGATATCATTGCATGCCTCGTAATAGGAAATCTCACCATGTCTGCCTTTCACGAAGGAAAGGTTGGACTTTGCAATGGTCGCGGGCTTTACAAAGGCTTGAAAGCTAAGTCAAAACACACAACTTCGGTGAGAAAGTGTCCATGTAGCGTGACAAGACTTCTATGAGGAAGAAGGAGAATAAAGAAGCAATAAGACGTACAGCAGGGCTTGAAGACTACTGGCATGACTCAAAGACCAGACCAGAAGGAGCTCTAAGTGGCTCATTACCGAACCCGAGAGTTAAGCAAACATTCAAGGTACTATACACAATCGTCTTCAGCGCTCCCTTGGATCGACTTTCTGGATCGGCCGCTACGTCGTCGTTGATCCTCTTGCCACTTCCACTCGATCTGGAGTCTTGTCTGGCTTGAAAACTGTATTTTGGGGAAGGGAAGATGTGCAGACCATCCTGTATGCCTAATACAGGAACACTGACCCAAAAGTAGAGTTAGTTAGCAAGGAATGAGGCTTGAAATAGTTTACTTGCAATGAGATTTTGCATATATTTCTCGTCCTGTGGTGTGTTAACACATTTATCTGGGTTTGGTCGTCGATTTTTTGACGCCTTCATGGTGATACAGTGGACAGTTCGGTTGCTAATGGCATTCCTGGAGGACACAAAACCGGAGTAGTTGCCGAAGGTGGACGTCGGTATCAGCCTTCCTTTTGGAGGTCGTCTCAAATTCTCCTCTCACAGCCAGTAGCCCTCTTCTTTTGTCCTAAAGTTTGCCACCCAGGAAAGGAAAAGAGGATGGTTGTTCCTTACGGTCGGGTTTGCTTTGCGCTACCACCAATTTAATGCCTTAAGACTTCCCTGAAAGTGGAAGAAGACCTAATACTCAGGCAGAATATGCATCGCCGACGTATTGAAAGGCTTGGAATTGCTAGCATGATCCACGGACCTAATTACCCGGCGGAGACGTAAAAACAGAGCGCTGAGTTAAACAAACAAAGTGTTGCATAGGCCTCCTCTCCTCTTTTGAGAGCCGCCTCCGACGCTTTTCTTGGCGTCGACCACCGCAACCCAACAGACGCTGTAAGAAAGACGTCCAAGAACCACGTGCATTGAATTTGCCATGACCAAGTACAGCAGCATGTCGATGATAGTTGTAATCAGTTCGTTCTTGCTCAAACAAGGCTTTGGAGGGTCACCGACACAGATCCCATTAGAGCTCCAGATACCAATGAAGACGTTGCATAGCTTGTGATGCCATCCAAGTGATCTGCTGGGAGGCTGAAACACAGTATCCTTCATGAATACCATTTTTTGTTGCAACATGTTAGAGTTGGGAAATCTTGTCGACATATACAAAAAATCTTGACAGGTGGCAGAAGCTGCACGAAGCTGTTAGGATACTAGAGCCCTCACTGGCATACCTGGGATGTGAAAGCAGGGAGACCACCGAGCGCCTCGCTTAAGAAGACCTCCCAACCCTCAGATTATCCATGTCTGATGGATGAAATAGCCAAGGAAGTTGAGAAGGAGTGTGAGGTAGTCACTCACTCCTACCCTGATGTCATTCTCCACTGAGACATCGGTTGACGGTGGTAATGCGCGATGCATCCTACTCTTTAGCCAACTCATTCGACCCTCTCCTAGTGAATGCTAACCATTTAAAGGTGCTTGGGAGAGGTGGCGAGGCGAAGATGGCCTGGGCACATTACAATTACTGTCTACACTTTATCACTTTCACACCCTGCTACTCATACCCCCCTTGTCTGTCTGGTCTAGATGCAAATGAGTGCCAATCTGTCTGACCGCTGTCTGGACACAGGTCCAAGTCTGACAACAATATCACGAATAAATGTCTCTTCTCAGTTGAGAGCACCACGAAAGGGTTATTAACCACAGACTACAGCAAAGGCTAGACTCTCTGCAAGTGTGGAGCTACGGCCGTTTTCAAATTCGAATCTGAAAGCATCTCATACCTGCGACTCGTTTAAACAGGCCCGACTCCTATCTGGAAGGCCGATATCCAAACCAACCTCAGTCCCCACCGGTGCCTACCATCTAAGCCCTCGCATCGGTCCTACTAGTTCTCTCAAGCTGACAATTAAGGAAGGCTGATTAATCCTTTCGAGGTCCGCCTTGACATTTTAAATCGTGCTATGGTTTTGACGAGCCGAGTGAAGTACTGACGTGTCCGGAGGGTCAGCCTGAACTGACTGCATGCATGCCAAACTCGAGAGTTCATTTTTGACAGTTCTCTGCTAAACTTGTACAATTACTCACTACTACACTTGTCATCTCATGTTTGCTTAGGATTTCACCAGCTATGCAGCAAGAAACTGAAGAACGACCTCGTATTGAAATCACTGACTGTTTTGATACAAATTCTGACTCAACACGGTGCCTGTAGTCAGTTGCGCTGATTTAGGGTGATCCGATGCTTTCCAGCAGGCGACAACTTGATGTAAGGTTTAAGAGTTCAATGCTTATTCATGGGTTAGACATCAGAGGAGTGAATTTCACCTCTACTGATTAATCCACCCACTTGTACCCCTTAACTTAGCCTCACTACGCTTGGCAGAGATGATTAAACCCAGTGATCAGGCGTTTCAGATAATTGGGTCGTCTCTTACTGGAACACACATTGGTTAGGTTCAATGCGTGATCAAACTTGTTGTACGACCGTTGGCGGTCATCACTAACCGCCAAGGTTGGACGTCCAAAATGTGGACTGAGCTGACTCCAATCTGCTGATACGTCTTTTAGGAAGGACAGGGACAAGCCTTTAAACCTACACTTGAGGACTTGGCCATAAGAAAAGTGATTTACTCCAAGGTATCCGTATCCGTCACTATGACTCGGTTTGTAAGAAGTTGGGCTAGCATTTTTCTGTGATTGTTTAACCCTTCCTTTTGGTTGAGCGGGCACTTGGGAATTTGACGTTGTTCTTCTGTGTCACCGCGGCATGGACTCTTGTCCTTGGAAAAGTCTCGGAGCACTGCATTGGTGGCAGCCAAAAGGGAACACGATCCTATCCATGTCTGAATACGAAACCTTAGCAAGCTGGAAGAAGAGTGCGCGCTGCAGATGGGAGGATCTGTGACGACCTCTCTCAGAAGGGTTGAAAATGTCTTCTATCTCCGACAACTACCTCAGTCTCAGCCCTCTGATAGAATGAAGCCGTGCTAGCCAGGAATCGTCTAGAAAAGTCCCTTATGAAGCTGGATAAAGGCGTCAACGAAGTGGACAAGCTAAACTGCCTTCACCTTTCTGTCATCTACATGGAACCCAAAGAGATATGCCTGGAAAGCAGTGAAATGGGGACAAAGCGGTGAGGAGGAACAGATGCAAAACCTCTCTTTAAGACGAGTGCTCTCACAAAGTAGTCTACACATTCTTTCTTCCCCAGTGTAATTCTAAATCCATTGGATTTACCAAGAGAATCATGTTCGTTACAGCCTTACATCTTCCTACTTGCAAGCACCTGTGAATTCTGAATGCCTTATTTCTTACAGCACCGACAACACTGTGAAGGAGGTCGTGAGATGTTGACCAAGAGAGGGGCCAAGGAGGAGAGGAGGGCTAGGTAATGCTTTGACTGCTTGCTTAACCCTGATTTGGTTTCGCGGACAGTAGAGGCCTGACCATCGTACTTCCACTGGACAGTATCTTCCACAGCCCCTCTATACGACCAAAATACATGTTCTGCCTGGGTACTATGATTTCTCTCGCCTTTAGGAGAGACTTGAAGAGCTACCTACTCATTATATGCCACGATTTCACTATCCATGGGTTAATTTGAATGTTTATTTTGAAAAGATGGAAACGGTGTGTTTATAATTTTATGAGAGGTACTTCTACATTGCCGTAAATGGAACATAAGAAACCTTATCGGGACGAAAATCCATCCACTCATCTCATTGATAGGCAGAACTTTCAAGAGGTAAAGCTAAATGTTTACTGCATGGAATTAAATTACAACCTTTTCCACCTTCTTTACCCCAAACATGCTACTCTTCAAATAGAATAAGATTAACAGGTTTGGTTTTGCAAATGAATCTTGAGAGCTTTATGAAATGGTGGTTGAGCGGATGGTAGAAACGCTGAAATTCTTTTTGTGGTGAACTTCATTTTTATACCCAAGTCAAAACCAAATGCAATTATATAGTACTTTTAATAAGTCAGTAGTACTACGGTTAACAGCAAAAGAAATATTTTTCGCCTAGTTAAGATGCAGATTACATTCAAGTTTCGAAATCCAGAAAGCTCCAAACATCACGCTTGAGCCCGTAGAGGCGATATAATATGACGGTAACTAAGTCTTACGTGCCCAGAATAAGTAGCTGTATTCTACTGATGGTCCAAAGAGGTGAACGCATTCTCTGGTGAGGGCCTAATGTTGAGACATCCACGAGTGCTTTCTAGGCATGCCAGCGATTTCAACTTGAAATGTTATCAAAAAAGTCGATGGTAGTTGTTGTGACTGTTTTGTGGATGCCTTCTTCAATCATAAAAAATTAAATCATTTCTATGGAAGATGGCGTTTGCACTCATAACTACCAAAAGGTTACAAGGGCGGGATTCAAGCTATTCGTATAGCACTGTCAAAGCAGAGTATGAGCGATTGTGGTCACAAACTTAACCAGCCGCCGTGTGATGAGGCGAGGACTGAAGGCATTTTGGAAGGTGGGAAAGTTCAAAGAGAAGGCGTCTCAACTTAAGCTTTAAAGTGGCAGTTAATATACTTGTCATCAGATTTTAGTGCTCTTCGATCGCTTTTCAGCTTAAGAGACTTAATCTGGTGATATTTTTAGCTTCTATCAGGTTAATTCCCATAGGACCTTGATTACTAGGAACGCCAGCATAAAAGTCAAGGGAGATAATGCCTTCTACTTACTGAGACAACAAACCTCAAAATCGTTCAAGCGAGACCAGAGATCGTTGTGGTTTATAGATACTGGAGAGGAAGGGTAGGACACAATTTCTTCAAGTTTTAAACTCCATTATTCCTTTCATAGCAATGATGTAAAGTCGCGCACGAACTGCCACTGCCTACCTTATTCGCTTGATGAGACAACTAGATGCATTTCAAACTAGTTCATCCTTTAAATTAATCACGTCCTGATGATTCGAGTAAGTACAAATTAACGAAATGGAAACAAGCATTTATGGCGAAACAGCGCTCCAAATTGAGAAGGTTCAATTTTTGTACTACTTATGCACATCAGTAGCATGACTTGAGCGTGATGATTTGACTTGCATTCAGCAGGATTGGTTATTCTATGATAGTGAGGCAATCAGACATCGTATCAACCACCATATATACGTGTTCGCCTAACATTTGGATGCATTCTATACTTGGAATGATGGAAAAATAGTCTGATTTGGAGGATCTTTTTGGATAATGCATTCCGTGGAAGAAGTAGCTGCATTCACCGACCAACATCTTGGTAATTTGAGTAAGATTAGTGAAGTTAAAAGAAAGAGGTCTTTCACTGACGATTCGCATACCAACCATGCCTTAATAGCCCTTCTGATACCACCTCATTCTTCATGGGTCTCCTTAATATGGGTAAGTGTGGGTATGGGTACCTACGGTTGTGGTCGGAAACCTCTTCATGGGATCCCAACGATTCCAGGTGTAATCTACCTAACTGATACAATTCGGCTGAACACAATGCAGCAGGGTAGCCTGGAAGCTATCCAAGAAGTAGCACCACATTGAGAAGCAGGTGGAACGGGTGGGGCTGGTGAGTCGGTCAACCAAAATCCCACCTCCAGACTTCGAAGGGCAAGCTACCGCAACCCTGAGAAGACTCCACCTCTGAGATGGGAATGAAGGTACTGCCAAATCTTCCTTACTTCTATGCTGAGTTATTTCTCAGTTACGCTTGATGCATCTATCCCCACGAGGTCCCGCAGGAAATGAATTGGAGTAGAACAGATAAAAACAGAGAGCTGAGAAGTGTAAACCCGAGGGGAGGATAAAAGCGGGGATGCCTTTACATAGTTACGAGAGAATAGTTCTCTCAGATATCCTCAACAAAGCACTCAATTCTACTCATGACAAAAGGGGCATTGTGCTAAATGAATTCTTTATACGCCAAACCGTTATTTAATATGTATATCTTTCCAAAAACCCACAGAATAAATATTTTTGTGAATAATGAAGGAAGTGGAAAGCATTATTTAGCACATATTTAGTGTCGGAGAAGGAGAACTTGTGGATTTGTGTGACCTTGTCTGCTTCAGCCAATCAGCGTTCGTCACGAAAACACTCCCATATTCTCCTTTGTCACATAGCCTGTTGTTGATGCTTTCTGAATTAAATGAGACACCAAATTTCTGTGGTGGAGCCACTGCATGAAAATGTCTGAGAAATCAAAAACAGAAAAGTGATTACGGCTGTGTCGAAGGGTGGGCTTTGATGCTACAACGAGAGCTTGAATTAATGATGGAGATTGACTTAAGGGAGGCTGCCTAGTTAGAGCGTTCCATTGGTTTATCAGACTAAAATAAAATAAAAAAGTGAGTCACGTCCAAAAGCACAGTGATTTTACAAGAGAGCTATGGATGGCGACTAATTGACAACCGAGACATCGCCGAATTGCCAACTCAAGGTCATGGCGAGTCATTCGCTCAGGAGAGAGGTCAAAATGAACAGTACATTTAAAGAAGTGTGTCTCAGCGCCTTGTCTATAAATATTTAAAATGATGTTATGCCACAGCAATAGCATAATCCTAACCTAGCCCAATTCTGTCAACATCACATATACTTGACGTGAGTTTTCTAATAGGTTATGATAATTAAGTGCATTAAATCCCATCTCGAACAACAGAACGTGCTTAGACTTCTACAGCCCAAGGAATGTTGTCGCTTGCTGCCATTAAACAACACAGTTATTTTAGAATGCATGACATTAAACTAAAGTGAGGCAGGAGGAGAGAAGAGAAGGAAAAGACGCATCCGAGCACGGCGATACAAATGTTGGGTTAAATCCTTATCCCCATGTGACCTTAAGGCTATCACAGACATGCACATACAACTCCAATACCACCCATTGCTTTAGGTGTGTGGCGATTTTTTTTCACTATTTTGCTTATTCTACCTGTATCAATTCGGCATGGCCTTGTATGAAGTGGGTGTCTCAATAACGTGTCGCTCTATCGGTACTGATGGGGGCGTAACTGCATCGCCGCACACCAGTAGGGAGAAGTCCAAAACTGGCTCAGGAGAATGCCATTGTAAACAAGACAGCACTTACCAACGATCAAGCCGCCTAACATCTGAGTTATCCTATTAACAACCAATCTTCCTCTACATCAACAACTCATATTCTGCCCAAATATGATTTCGCCAGTAGTGGTTAGGTAAGACTCGAAAAGCAACAGCACCCCATACAGGAGGGTAATTTAGAAAAGACAAGCTTTTAAACAACCAGTCACATCTGCTTTTGAGAGTAGTGGATAGGGATTTTGTCAGCTCCTATCATTCCCACATAAAACCCTGCTGATGTCTTTGATGCCAGATAAGGCCCAATGCTGGGGCAGGCATGAGATCACCTGCATACACCGACAGTCACGAGGTGGTACCACCTGCATGAAACTTGGAAATTATGTGCTTGGGGAGCAGTAGAGAGTTGCTTGATGGAATTCACCCAGAAGACGAATTTCGTGCCAAAGGCATAAAAGTTGTGCAAGTCTGTTAATGATGCTGCACCTAATTTTTAGCAATTCACAGGCTCACTAGAAACATTTTTGTTGTAATATCAAAAAGTAATATTCTTTTGCAATTGCTGCAAAACGATTAAGTAATGACGTTATGCTGCAATCTGGAGGAGAAAAGGGCAAATGAGTGTTTGAAAGCCAAAGAAGTTAGCTATTAAACTGTCCATCAGAAATATCCTTAAAGCCATGGATGTAACAAGGATTTGTGCTAAAGTAGACGCCGCTATATCCTAAGTCGATACCTCTCATACCACTAAAATTAGATCCTCTAGGTTGAATTTGACGCGTCTTTATATGCGTCCCATTTCCAGCCATCCATCCTACATCCACCCTCCATCCATTCATGTGAAATCCATCAAACGATCCACTATCCTAGACCCACTCACATATATTTATATCCATCAAAAGCACTTTATGTTCCCATGTATCCGTGTCGCATCCAAACAATAAGCCCCACTGTGTTAAATTCAATCTGTTCAACGTAGAATACCTTCGAATACCTTACATCAATCAGTTTCGCTTAAACTATAAATTAGACAAAACCAAAATGCGTAGAGCTGCTGATGGCAATTATTGGCGCAAAATAAAGACGCAATTATGCTAATGTTTGGGTAACAATATAAAACAAAGAAATGTATCGCAAATGTGGGGATGATTGCCATATAACATTTCGTTAGACATTATAAAGTAAAAGAACTAAAGAAAGTTAAAAACCCAAGATAGAGCAGTATAAGGTTAGAGAAAAAAGTGTAAAGCTGTTGATTATTTTAGCGGAAACGTGGCTCCAAATTTTTACACGATTGTTCACCTCCTTCATATGATGCCTTCAAGGTCTCATTTCAACTCCAGAGCCGAATACAAATTGAAGGAGAGCGCCAGTAGCAGTCAGGTGTGATGATCACACATCAAAGGGGACATAGGAGAAAATCCCACAAAGCAGTTGTGGTATGTTTGATACTCAAAACAAAACATCAACAACATCTCCAATGCCGATTTTGCAGTCACATTAAGAAAGTTACCGCTTCTTGCCAATCATATCGCTCGTTGGCGACCGAGTCGCACTTGCGCACTATTCAGCGCTTTAACTTCGATGGAACATTCGCTACGCACACGAGAGGTAGGCAATTAGACTGGAGACGTTGCCTCTAATTTTACCTCTTTTAGGCAAAGAAAGGAGTGTGGGTGAAGACACGCATAAAAGCATACCAAAGAGGGAACGACGAAGAGTCCTCACTCACTAGTGACACAACGTAGGCAAGAACTCTCAGCGATTTGCAAAGGAATGTGCAGTAGACGCTTTAGAATTGCTCTGCGAATAATCTGCGTCCTCTCGACCGTAATTATTCTAGACGCGCTCATCCATTTTATAATTTCGCCTCCAACAGTCCAGCACATCGTTTGGTTTATTCGAACTCAGCATGCTGCAGTGCCATCTCCGCCAGTGGTGTGGCCTATGAAGCTGGGCAACTCACGGCCACCATACGAGTTACAACTCGATGCTGTCATCAGCTCGAATTGCGCGGTGGCGAATCTCTCCATGGTGGAGGGAAATCTTGTTCTGGGAGAGAATGCCAGACCCACTCCTCTCACCTATACGGACCTTGTCAAGATTCCCGACAACCTGTGGCGACGACCACATCATCCCAACGTCTTCTACGCCTATCCACAAGCATTCAATCTCACTCACATCTACGACAACCTCCTCCAACAGAAACCCATCCCACAGGTGAGTCAATGCCACCATGTTACGCATCTTCCGATGCTCAAATCACGTTCATCAACCTCGCCTTTCATGCTTCTTCGAATGCGCCAATCAGCTTGCTAGTCTTGGTGTTTCAGTTACCCGTGAACGGTTACGTGTTCCGGTATCCCCTGCTCAGCAGAGACGTGTGTCACCCAGATAATCCGGCAAGTCAGCTATTCGGTCTGGTGGTGGTGGTGCGATCGGCACTGGCCAATTTCAAACGACGAGAGGAGTTTCGCAAACTCTACTCCTCATTCACCAACCGCAACGCCAATGCCAACATGGGTATGCGCATCGGACTAGTGTTTTCCGTAGGTCTGCCACGAAGTCAACAGGACAATCTGTTCATGCGCGGTGGCAATCTGACGAGGCTGACGACGAATGGAGGTGCACAGTTAACACCAGAGGGACTTCGTGCCGCAGCGGCTAACTTCGAGGTAGAGCGTGCAAACCACAATGACTTGGTGGTTGGTGACTATGAGGACACGTACTTCAACCTCACCATGAAGACGATCTATTCATTCCAATGGGCGGCTGCATTCTGTCGCACCTCTCGACCCATCCTCCTCTTCATTGACGATGATCTGCCCATCTCCATGAAGAAGTTCACTCACGCTATCAGCATTCTCTCGCCCGAAACACGAGCCGAGTTATATCGCGGCAAAGTGCTCTTCAACATCCCAGTGCGTCGGTTTGTGCCGTGGGGCTTCAACAAGTGGTCGGTGGAGAAGCATGAGGTGCCATGGACAGTGTATCCCACCTACACGAGTGGTGCGTTCCTGTTGGTGGGCTTTCGGCAGGTTGAGCGACTTGCGATTGGGATGCTATTCACGCAGGCCTTTCCCCTCGAGGACGCGTACACGGGAGTGGTGGCGGCCAGAATGGGACTTCGACCGAGCAGTATGTACGAGCTGGTTAGACCAGAGGACGTCTTGACGAAGCGGCCGCATAACCTCGAGTCTGTAGAGAAGTTTCTCTCCAAGCTCTAGAAGCGGTCTTTGCCTTAATCATTCGTTTTTTTACCCTTCTCTTTGCAATTATTTTGGAATCTGTATCGCAAATAAATTTTAACAAAGACTGTGTCGCTTGGAGAATCATGGGGAGTACTTCGGATTTGAAGCATTTTTCAGCAGGTGGGAATAACTTTGTCGCGTCAAATGGGGGGCTCCACCACATCGCTGACAGAGGAAAGTAACATCATGTTTGCAAGCAGCCATCTGTTGCAATGAATAATGAGATCCAGTGACTGAACTAGAAAAAATTGACATCAGATTTGTTACTTGTTTGAAACGTCAGCCTTCAAACAAGTGTGAAACCTCCTCAAACATCTCACTGCAAATGAATTTTGGCTTCCAAGAATAAAAGTAGTTCTACAGCGGTAAAATTTTGCGAAAACCCGACCGAAACCTGCTCTACATTTTACAAAATCCTGCAATGTTCAAGAACATATAAATTGTCCAAAACAATGCAACAGTTACAATTCATTCTTCCAGTACAGAAGCAAAGCAACATCTTACCAAAGTTGACATTGTGAAGCCGAAGTGTGTTTGGGCCTTGCATTCTGGCAAATTATATCCCAGTGTCAGGTGATATTAAGCTGAATTGATGTGAATCCCAAACACACTGTCACTAGTTATGCCTTGCAGAACTTATCCCAAATACATATAGTCTAGTGGATTAATGTTGCGCGCGAGCCATTCTTTCACCACCTCCTTCCTCAAAATTCTGCTCTATGAAATAAACACAAAAGAAAGGATATCAAAATTTTGGCACTTTATAAGAACTTATTGAACTTAAATAGATGTTTATTTAATAAAGATTAAAGCTTGATCCTGCAGGTCCATTTCAACAGGATGAGATGATTCGATTATTAAGACCTTTCTTATAATGCACCACTTGGCGCGGTGGGCCTTGCAGACTCCTCAGTGCGCAAATCAATGCACCACACGAGTGCCTAGAAGGGCATAACATTCCTCAAGTAACTGCAGTTAACAGAGGTCCGCTTCGCTCCCTTTGGTGTTTTTATACTCTAGTGCGCATCTATCAAACTCGATGACTTTAATTACTGTGAATTTTTTAGTTTGGATAAGTCATTTATTTTTAACCTAAAGTATTTTCCGAAAAACCGACGACATGTTTTGAGAGGGACGAACAAAGACGCGAAGTAATCGGAAAGAACGCTTAAAACTAGTCGTTTCTAATGCTTGACTGACACCGATACAAACGTTATCAGACGTAAAAAACATCAGTGATTTGGGTTATCCATAAAGGATCACTCCGATATGAACAGCCATCTGATGCTCTGTCCTTCAGGACTGGGGCTTGCAAACATCTCGTGAGAAAATCCTTTTAGTTATTTTTCTCTTTGTGCTTGTTCCAAATCAGCATGGACTTATGTGACGTGAGTGGTACCCCAACGATTTGCTCCACCGGTACTGCTGGAGGTGCGTAGCTGCATTGTCACGCCCCAACATTTAAGACGTCTCTAAGTAGGTCGTAATTATAGCAATGTAAAAGTCGTGCTTGACAATGATTTGTTGCCTACTTCACCTAAGAACCATCAACTTTGTTGCCACATCTGTCAAAAGGTCAATGTTTGCCTCTTTTTCACGGTCTGATGTGCACGAAATGTCTAAAGATCTATTTGCTAATTTAGCACTTGATTTTTTTACAGAGCCAAATAAAGACTCCGTAAATGAACTACTCTTAAGCGATCTGACCTCCGAGTCATGCCAGAAGCAAACAATCCCTTCCTCTACATCGACAACTAACACTACCTGCTTATAATTTGTACACTCTTCGCCAGACAAGTCTGGAAGAACAAAAGCAAGGCAGTCGTTGAAAAAACTCGTCTATATTTAGGCCCAATTAAGCAAACATCACTTTGTCACACGCATTTTTACCTTCTCAAGCTTAAAATGACTGTCTCAATGTAGCGATTCACTGAGTCCCATACACCGTGTTTGGCAACCCATGCATTTTAAAGTGTTGGCATTTCACTACGCCATGTCACAGGCATGAGGAATCATCTGTGAGGATTTGCCTCAGATTATAAACTTTCCAACAAGTTAGCCACGCAGATAATTAGGGAACACAACACGCTCATTTGCAGGCGTGCTTCCCATCACTACCTGTACTTCACCCACCATCCACTCTGTCTCAGAAGTTTCCCGCCAAATCGGCCCAAAGCAAGTCGCAGACATCCAGCTGTCCTTCAATGAGGCATTCCACAAAATTAGCGTCGCTGCACGCAAGGCATCACAATGGGCAACACTTGTCACACTTACCGAAACAACCACCTTATTTACAAAGTACAGAGGCAGCGATTATGAAGTGTGGTTGGCTGAGTGCAGCTGGTTGGTGACCGGTTGGGAGCGATTTGGTGGTAGTGGGTAAGGGAAATTCCCACCCACCTCTGTCAAGTTGAACTCATGCACTAATACCCATTCTAAGTCACTTTTAGACGCACTCGTGGTCAGCCGCGACGATGCCACTACGCCCTCGTAAGTGCCGGTGGAGCGACTCGTTGATGCAACACCCACTTCCGATAGGACTCCACAACACCACCACCACCACCACCACCGCCATCACAGGTAGAAGAAGCAATACGAGCGGAACAGAGAACAACTGTCTCACAACGACACTTACAAGCATGTTTCGGTCATACTGCTCACTCAGTAAAGAGGTTGTTCGTGACTTAATTGAATACAATCGGTTACCATAAGGTGTTGGGATACTCATGTCACGTATGTGTGACGCTGTCAGCTTTTGTGGTGTGCATGGGCTGTGTCAGAATTGTGCTGTTGGTGCAATGCCTCACCACTGTAAGATCATCCCTAAAAAGGCAAAGGATCACGCTCTTTTGACTAGGCTGTTTGGTTTTTACCTCATTCCTCAACGAATCTCCACCACTGACCTTGTGCTGGCACGTCACAGATTTCGGAATAGTCTACCAGTCTCCTCCAACATATGTCGTGTGTGTTCAATGATTTTGTAGGGATGAGTCTTTCGGCTTTCATTTGCAGTCTGGTAGTGTGAGCAGGGTGATGGGAGAGGCAGGTGTGCCTTGTTCTTCAGCTAATTGCAAGCATTCACCACAGGACCACCAGTCAACCACCCACCCACCCACACACACGCACCCACACCCACACACACCCCCACCACACACACCCACCCACACACTCATGAAGGCAGGCGAATAAGTGCTCGCTTTGCTCTCCCACACAACTTTATCTCGTGACTCTACCACACAGCATTCAATGCTTCACATTCAGTCGAAAGGTTTGACAGGGAGACAGTAGAATGTCGGTTGGTGGTTTGACAAAGGAAGAGTTGTGTGCGTTCACGTGTTGCATGGCGATTGACTGTAGCATTCAAAGTAACTCAAACTCTCCACTTCCCACATTCTGACGTCAAGTGTGCATCTCGTGTGCTCACTGACGTTACACAACTAATTTGCGACACATAGAAATTAAAATTATGTGGACTTTTTGATAACGATCTCTGTGTTGAGAAACACATTGGTATATGGTCGAAGAGGATAAAATGGCAAATTTTTACAAACCATTAGTGGTACTAACTAATGGCAGTAGAATGTATGCACCCAGATCTCATAAGCAAAGCATCTGTGAGCTTTGGAAAGATAAAGAATGCAGCAAGTCATAGTTGTGAACGTGTTAAATGGATTTGTGAAGATACTACTCATTTCCAGATGGGTGATATCAACGACCTAGATATGCACTGATTTAATACGACGATAGAAGGAGACAGGGTAATGCTTACATTACCTTGACGACATTTTTCGTGTTGTGTTGCCGAGTTTTATGTGCTTGTCCCTACAGGAATTGCAAATTTACGTTTGTTTAGCCCTATTATGTGAACTTTCACATTGGAATATGCACTGAATTCAAAACTACTATAAAAACTTTAGCTGGAATATACTTTGTTGAAATGAACAATAATTATCTATTGGTTAGTTTGCTCCACTTTCTTATCCGCATGACACCATCCACGCCAATGGAGGTTTGCCTCTCGTGGAGGTGTGTGAAGTGTAATTATTCAGACAAGCATTTAGGATTTGCTGTAGATCGGCTTCTCCACACCACTCACTGAGCTCTCCACCACCACCTCCACAACCACCACCACCACCACCACCACCACCACCACCACCACCACCACCACCACCACCACCACCACCACCACCACCACCACCACCACCACCACCACCACCACCACCACCACCACCACCACCACCACCACCACCACCACCACCACCACCACCACCACCACACCACCACCACCACCACCACCTCCACAACCACCACCACCTCCACCAACGCCACCACCACCGCTATTGCGCATACACATTTCAACTGGTGAAGCAGGTGCTCTCGCTTCCATCCACATGGGATGCAGATTCCTGCCTATCGGGTGGGTAGGCATGCTGACCCATTCACCCACTCGCCCTATGATCGGCTCACTGAGCACCATACCATGCAACCTGCAGCATTCAACAGGCAGAGCTTCGATGTCGGGAAATCGGTCATTCTCCAACGGCTCACTCACCACCCACAAAACACTCTCTTCGTCTTGCTACTGCCCCATCCCACCTGTCTGGCCTTCACGAAGTCGTGTGTGCGTGCAGACGGAAGTGGATGTGGAAGTGAGCCTCCTCTTGAGAAATAAGCCATCACCACTGAGATCCACCCAGTTAGTGCAGCAAGACACAACGCATTGCGGCTGGATGACCTCGAAACTATGGGAGAAAGAGTGGTAGTTGGAGAAGCAGTCAGGGTGGGTGGAATGGTTGAATGAGTTGTGCGAAGGGAGCGTGCTGAGTTGGAGGGGAATGAAAGACCTCACTTACCTAGGAAGCCCTACCCTCTCCAGGAAGATGGCCTGTACTGCCTCATTTTCCATTGTTCCCTGGTGATTTGTCTCCCAGCTGCATAGCGCAGAATTACGTGTTGTTCGAAATATGGGGGAAAAGGCAGCAGGAGAATAGGAATTAGAAGTGCATAGAGAGGTAGAGCAATGGAAAGGAGCACAACAGAGAGGCAGTTTTGCCTACAAATTTTGGCGAACATTACGTTCTACAGAGGTGGGCAAGGCAGCATTTCAAGTCTGGATTAGGTGGAATGCTTGGTGGCAGAGTTGAGCACGATAAATCTCGCCATCACTTGTTGCTCCCACAAAGGTTCTGCAGAGAAAGCGGTCGTGTTTTATGCCATCTTCGGCTATTGTGAGAGTCATAATCATTTTAGGATCTTTAACAAACACACACACACACACACACACTAACACACTCACACACTTGGTGTGGTAAAATGAAAACTTGCATGTTTGAGTGACCTTGGATGCAAGAGACAATCACCAGTCCGAACATGAACCCTCACAAACTCTCTTTCGACACACTGACAAATACTGGTCCTCCACCTTCTGTCGTCGTTCCTTTGCTGAAGGTGAGACAGTGCTTTATGCGGGAGGTTCACGAGGTGGGGTTGTCAGCAAGGTGAAGGGAATGACGAGTGCATCTTCGTGGATGAGTTGGTGTTGATTCTACGACGAAGACTTGAATGAAAAACATAGAACCGAATCAGCAAAGCTGCCTATCCTAGGTCCTTTCACTGGCTATTCAGGACTAGGAACGCAAAGCGGAAAAAGGGCTTCCTTTTATAAGCATAATGACTTTACACGGAATTCATACGAAGGCTGTCAAGGGAGGTTAGTCGGGAGGCGGTATATGTTAGAGAGGCCAACCCAAGGTTGGGTCGCGCCATTCACTCAGGAACAGCCTAGTTGAAATGAGTGCAGCCACGGTGCCTTCTATAAAATTATTCAAGTCGATGGAATATGAGGATGACAACACCATCCTAACCCAACCCATCTATCCCTCCGTCACATATGCGTGACGTGAATTCGTCAACAGGTTGCATTGATTCGTTGCAGCAAATTTTATCTCTAACAACAGGATGGGCATGGACTTCTACAATTCGAGGAGTACTGCCTTCCGCGGTTATGAAATAACGGATTTGTTCAAGCATTGATGACATAGAGCTATGGGAAGGGAAGGGAAGGGTTGGGAAATACGTATTCAAATACAGCAATGAAGAGCTTGAGGAGCATGCTAAACCTTTAGAGATTTGGGTTAAGGCCTCACATGCCTGTCACTCGAAACTACGCACTGCGAAGATCCTGGGTCGCGATTTTCCCTCTATTTTGCTCCTCCTACTTGTACCAGTGCAACATGACCACATCAATGAATCCCTCCACCGGTACTGATGGTGAAGACGTCGCAACTTAGCTCAGAAGTGGCAGTTAACAGAGAACCACAGCCTAGTTGACTTGTGTGCCACCAACATTGTTGTCCAAGAGCAAGCGGCCTGACCTCTGAAACATGCCACTAGCACCCAACCCACATTCCGCCCAATTATGATGCCTCCAACCATCGTCAAGCAAGTCTCAAGGGGCAACTGCACTTCGTAAAATGGGGACAATTTGGACAGTGTAAGCTTTGCATAACCGGCCACATCTGCTTTCGAGGGTGGTGGAAAGGAAGTCGACATACTTCCCTCATTCCTACATGGAACCTGGTAGTTGTCTTTGGTGCCAGATGGGCTCCAATGCCCAGCGAGGTCTGAGCATCACCTGCAAGCACCAACAGTCACGTGGTGGTACCACGCATGCAAAACCTGGAGCTTGTGTGCTTGCAGAGAAGTCAAACAGTGGGGAGGACATGCACGGTGGACCTCACTGAGATAACGAATTTGGTGCCAGAGGCACGTAAGCTGCGCAAGGCTGTTGCTGATACTGCACCTGAGTTGAGGCAATTCACAGACTCCCCAAGATCACCTCTGTTGTAACAAAGGGGAGTGGAGTGTTGCAGTAGATATTGTGGAACGCTCACTTAGTGATGTCACGCCACATTGTGGAGGCGATTGGGGCAATTAAATGCCTGAATGCTAAGGTAGGCAGCTATCGCAGTGCCCACCACTTCCTAGTAGCAGTGCTCCTACGTAAGAAGTACTCGTGACAACAGACATGAGAAAATCCATTATGATATGTGCAACAAGAATTTGTGCTGAATTTGACGACGGTGTGTCGATAGTTCCCATATCAGCAAGATTGGTATTTTCAGGTCAAAATTTATGAGTTTATGCATGCATTTATCCGCTCCATACCCATCTATCTATCTATCTATCTATCTATCTATCTATCTATCTATCTATCTATCTATCTATCTATCTATCTATCTATCTATCTATCTATCTATCTATCTATCTATCTATCTATCTATCTATCTATCTATCTATCTATCTATCTATCTATCTATCTATCTATCTATCTATCTATCTATCTATCTATCTATCTATCTATCTATCTATCTATCTATCTATCTATCTATCTATCTATCTATCTATCTATCTATCTATCTATCTATCTATCTATCGAATCGGAGCCCATTCATCACGTTTCCAACTATTCATTGCACAGTTATTTATGCGGCTTGTGGACATCCATTCCATATCTAGCTATCACATGTACTTCATATATTCATGCAGCATCCTTTATATCCATCCTCTACACACCCATCCACCCATCCATCCATCCATCCATCCATCCATCCATCCATCCATCCATCCATCCATCCATCCATCCATCCATCCATCCATCCATCCATCCATCCATCCATCCATCCATCCATCCATCCATCCATCCATCCATCCATCCATCCATCCATCCATCCATCCATCCATCCATCCATCCATCCATCCATCCATCCATCCATCCATCCATCCATCCATCCATCCATCCATCCATCCATCCATCCATCCATCCATCCTGTATCCATCCATCCCGTATCCATTAATCCACTAAAACTAAGTTTCGCTTCTTGTCTATCCGCTTTGTTTTTGGCAGCTAAACTGAATTGAACATTCCGTTCACACGGGCCTGATTTTCCCATTTTTCCAGGGTTCTGCAATGCCCTCGGCATTTCAATCATGAAATAAAAAGCTCAAACTCACAATATGTGCAGAGTGTGTCTTGATCAATTCAATAACTTTATTCCATGCCTCAATCATTTCATTTGGACACATCACTGTGAGAGAGAGAAAGACCCAGAAATACGCCTTTGCTTCACCGAGTGCCTCGCTGAAATGCTGGCACTGCAAGAACAGATGCACTCGCACTATGAGGACTGATATGGTTAGCTCGTGGATGCGTCGTGCAGCACTGATTACTCTGTGATGGCTGACACGGGAGGGTTACTGAGGGGGCAACTGGAACGACGCTCGGAATAGGCGAGTGGGGTCGCACAATACTTTGTGTGTTTTTGGGATGTCGGTTCAGTCACTTGGGTGGCCACATTGTACCATCACGTTGGCTAGCCTCCGCACCATGCAAGCAGCCCCAATCCCTCTTCTCCCAGAATATGCGCATTCTGGCCCAGTACCATGCATCTCTCAAATTCAGGGAATTCCTACAACATCAAAATGCGATAATAAGCAAACGCAGGTGAGACTATTGCCTAACAGGAAAAGTCCTGCATTTGTGGTGACGAATGCTAAATTACAATTTGTAGAACATTATAGAATAAACAAAACTAGTTAAAGAGAACTGCAGACATCTCCAATTGAGACAACCAGAAACAAAAGGGAAGAGACAAAGCACAAGCTCTGGTTTACTTCAGCAAACACTTACCTCAAAATCCCTGCATCATTGTGCATCTCCTTCACATGATGCCTCCAGGTCTCATTTTGTCTCCTGTGCAACTACAGATTGAATGAAAGCACCAGTAGAAGGCCACCGATGCGATAGTCACGCATCAAAAGTGGCGCAAGGGAATTGCCCACAAAGCAGTTGTGGTTGTTCTACTCCTCAAAACACAACGTCAACACCATCCCCAATATCAATTCTGCAGTCACAGTAAGCAAGTCACCGCTTCTTGCCAAACGTATTGTGCGTTGACAACCGAGTCGCACCTGCGCACTACTCCACGCTCTTGCTTCAGCGAAACCCACGCTTCGTCACACGAGTGGTGAGTGATCAAAGTAAATAAGTACTACGATGGCTCTCACTGCCACGTTGCCTCTAATACATCTACTTTAGGCAAAGCGAGGTGTGTGGGTGACGACGCGTATAAAAGCACACCGAAGAGGGAATAGCAAAGAGTCCTCACTCACTAGTGACACAACGTAGGCAAGAACTCTCAGCGACCCGCAACACAATGCACAGTAGACGCTTTGGAATTGCTCTGCGAACAGTCTGCATCGTCTTCACCCTATGCGCCCTGGGTACAATCGTCCACATCTCTTATTCGCCTCCGACAGTTGGACGCACCGTATGGTTCGTTCGAGCTCAGCGTGCTGCGATGTCATCGCCGCCAACAGTTGTGTGGCCCATGAAGCTGGGCAACTCACGACCACCCTACGAGTTACAACTCGATGCTGTCATCAGCTCGAATTGCACGGTGGCGAATCTCTCCACGGTGGAGGGGAATCTTGTTCTGGGAGAGTATGCCAGACCCACTCCTCTCACCTACGAGGACCTTGTCAAGATTCCCGACAACCTGTGGCGACGACCACATCATCCCAACGTCTTCTACGCCTATCCACAAGCATTCAATCTCACTCACATCTACGACAACCTCCTCCAACAGAAACCCATCCCACAGGTGAGTCAGTGCCGCCATATTACGCATCTTCCGATGCTCAAATCACGTTCATCAACCTCGCCTTTCATGCTTCCTCGAATGCCCCAATAAGCTTGCTAGTCTTGGTGTTTCAGTTACCCGTGAACGGTCACGTGTTCCGGTATCCCCTGCTCAGCAGAGACGTGTGTCACCCAGATAATCCGGCAAGTCAGCTATTCGATCTGGTGGTGGTGGTGCGATCGGCACTGGCCAATTTCAAACGACGAGAGGAGTTTCGTAAACTCTACTCCTCATTCACCAACCGCAACGAAAATACCAACATGGGTATGCGCATCGGACTTGTGTTTTCCATGGGTCTGCCACGAAGTCAACAGGACAACCTGTTTAGACGCGGCAACAAATTATTGAAACTACAATCAAGTGGAGGTGCACAGTTAACACCAGAGGGACTTCGTGCCGCAGCGGCTAACTTCGAGGCGGAGCGTGCAATCCACAATGACCTCGTGGTTGGTGACTATGAGGACACGTACTACAACCTCACCACGAAGACAATCTATTCATTCCAATGGGCGGCTGCATTCTGTCGCACCTCTCGACCCATCCTCCTCTTCATTGACGATGATCTGCCCATCTCCATGAAGAAGTTCACTCACGCTATCAGCATTCTCTCGCCCGAAACACGAGCCGAGTTATATCGCGGCAAAGTGCTCTTCAACATCCCAGTGCGTCGGTTTGTGCCGTGGGGCTTCAACAAGTGGTCGGTGGAGAAGCATGAGGTGCCGTGGACAGTGTATCCCACCTACACGTGTGGTGCGTTCCTCTTGGTGGGCTTTGCGCAAGTTGAGCGACTTGCGATTGGCATGCTGTTCACGCAGGCCTTTCCCCTCGAGGACGCGTACACGGGAGTGGTGGCGGCCAGAATGGGACTTCGACCGAGCAGTATGTACGAGCTGGTTAGACCAGAGGACATCTTGACGAAGCGGCCGCACAACCTCGAGTCTGTGGAGCACTTCCTCTCAAAGTTATAGATGCAATCCTCGCCTTGACCGTCCGTTTTATCCATCCTCCTTTTGTACATGTATTTTGAGATGTGCATGGCAAACAAATCATTTTGACTAAGACTGTTTCACTTGCGGAATCGTGGGGAACACTGCAGATTTGGCGCATTTTCTGCGGGTGGGAATAACTTCATCGCACCAGAAGGGAGGCACCACCGCATTGCTCACAGGGCAAATGCAAATTCGTGGTTGTGGGTTGCCATCAGTTGTAACAATTGAAGTAGACTAGGAAGGAGTTGCAGAGGCTTCTGCTAATTGTTGCAAGTCGGTAGCCCTCAAACTGACGTGAAGCCTCGTCAAGTGTCTTTTTCCACGCAGATCTCAGCCATCGAGAATTAGGTTGTTCTCTCACAGTTAAAATGTACGACACACCTAGCTGAGTGCCTGAGAGAGCCTACGTCATTTATGGTGTCCAAAACAATGCAACATTTGGAACTCTTTCTCCTCGTAAAGAAACAAGGCTAAATATTCCCAAAAGTAGTAGTCAATATTGACATTGTTGAGCCGGAGTGTATTTCAGCCTCGCAGTCTAGCAACTTCGATCGCAGTGTGGGGTGATGTCAAGCTCAGTTGGTGTGGATCCCAAACACATTGTCACTGGTCATGCCTTGCAAAACATGCTCCATCTGCACATAGTCTGGTGCATTCATTTCGTCCACCAACCCTCCTCCCACCTCCTCATGCCCAAATACATTGATAGAGACCACACGTGAATTGCACCGTTTGCATTGTTTGCCTAGCTCATTGAAACATACTGAAGCCGACAGACCTCCAAACGATCGAGGCTGGTGCTTAATTCTGCACGTCATCCCTACCGGATGAGACGATCCGATTGTGGAGATGTGTCTTATAATGCACCACTTGATGAGGTGCGCCTTGCAGACCCCTCAGTGCGCAAGTCAATGCACCACACGAGTGCCGAGATCGACGCGTTCAGTTTGCATCGCATGTGAGACCTCAACACGTGGACGAATGCAGACAAATATCCTCATGTAAATGTAGCAGGAATCTGCATTTCATGTGGATGGAAGCACGAGTATCTGCTTTACCAGTTGAAATGTGTATGCGAAATCGTGGTGGTGGTGGTGGTTGTGGAGGTGGTGGTGGAAAGCTCAGTGAGTGGTGTGGGGAAGCCGATCTACAGCAAATCCTAAATGCTTGTCTGAATAATTACACTTCACACACCTCCACGAGATCCATACGCCCGATCATGCGAATTATGTTACGAGGAGAAGAAACTGAAACATGCTAGTTGGACCCAAGTCCTCCCCTACAGCAACAGCTTGCATTCTGTCTCAATACCATCTGTTCACTCGTCGTCAGGTAAGTCGTGAGGTGTAACAGCAGAGCAGGCTATGAAATGTACATTCATCTTGATGCCAAATGAGCAGCTATAATAGAAAATGCCTTTCGTCAGGCACAACCAAGCAAACATCATTTTGTTATGCTCATTTGCCCCTTCTCTAAGTTAAAATGACTGCCTCGATGCAGCGACTCACTGAGTCTCATACACCGTGTTTGCCAAACCAAGCATTTTAAAACGCTGGCATTTCACCAATCCTCTTTGCGCAGAAGAGTCGTTGACACAGCTTAGCTGCACAATGCTCACCACAGGGTGGCAAGACGTCTCCTCCTGATTCACCACTGCTCCACACACTGCCTCAACATTGATGCACAAACACATCCCCTCTCCCACCACTCCTGTATTCAGGCGCAGCCTTCACTGCACCACGTCACAGGCATGAGGAGCCACTTGTGAGCATTTGCCTCAAATTACATCCTCTTTAGCAAGTACACTACGGCGATAATCAAACTAACAATACATTCTCTCTAAAGTGTGAACTCCATTGTGCTTCCCATCACTCTCTCACCTCCATCCACTCTCCTCTGCATCTCAGAAGCTTCCCGCCAATTTGATCGCTCACCGTCCTGTGTGCTTGTCACTGCCGACAACAAGAATTTGTCACGAGGGCTAAAATCGGCACTGCAAGGCAGACACTCCAACAGCTTAACAGTTGTGTGAGGCTTTTGGAGTGAGGTTCTATGGAAGTCAATAGCAGCTATGCAACTGTCCCTCAACACGGCATACCTCAAAACCACTGTTTGTTGGATTTTTCTGCAAGATATTTGGCACAAAATTACCAGCCTAGACTCGTTATTTTGCAATCACAACCGCAAATGCAAATCGCTTTCCATGTGATGTGGTTGTCACCAGTTCGTGTACAAACTGAGTGATTACCTTGTGCCCGTCAAATAGATGTGGTGATTTATTTCACCCTCTTTGCGCACACCTCCTCAAACCTCACCACCTTGCTTGGAGAGACGCCAGTATGAGGCATGCTCCGTTAAGTGACAGATGCACAGCTGCGACTTGCCTTCGATCGCATTGGCAGGAAGATGACGAGAGTGGATAGTGGGTGAAGGAGAGGTAGTGGTGGGAAGCAGGCCTGCAAGTGGGCGTGTTGATTTTCCTAGTTATCTCCGTAGTGTACTTGTTAAGGAGGCTGTAATTAGAGGCAAATCCCCACAGACGGCTTCTCATGCCTGTGACGTGTTGCAGGGAAGGCTGCGCCTGAATGCAGGAGTGGTGGGAGAGGGGATGTGTTTGTGCATCAATGTTGAGGCAGCGTGTGGAGCAGCGGTGAATCAGAAGGAGAACACATAATGTTTGCTTGATCGGACTTGACGGAATGCTGTTGCCATAATAATAGCTCATTTAGGTGTAGCAGTGATTTGCTATTCACAACCTCATTCCTTCCAAATTACCCTCCCACAGCATATGCTGTAGCCCTTTGACCACTTCACTGGCGTCAAGTGGAGACAACATGTTGGGTGGAATGTGAGTTGTTGATGTGGGGGGAGGAACTTGTGTGCTACTTGCATGATTCGGAGATGAGGACGATTGAGGCGAATGCAGTGGTAGTGCCTCATTTTCCTGCTTGCTCTTTGAGGCAAAAGTAGGGTGTACACGTGTCACCTGGGTGATGGATTGCTGTTAAGTTCGACGGCGATGCAGCTACGCCCCATCAGTACTAGTGGAGCAACTCGTTGATGTACCACCCACACCATATAAGGCTATGCAGCGTTAATACAAGTAGAACAGGCATATTAAAAAAAGATCACAGCATGAGATTTTGCAAAGAGTATTGTAAGGGATGAGTTGATTAATGAATGAGTGAGGCTCTAACTCGAATACCGAATGCATCAAAATGTCTCCCAATGTCTGCATTGCAGCCTTCGATTACGAATTCCCTCTCTCATCCCTCCCCATTTCATAGCTCTATGCCATTTCAGCTCCAATCATTCCGTTACTTGATGACCACAAGAGACAGTTTTTCTTGAACTGTAAAATTCTAAGCTCGTCTCATTGTGTGAGATGCTAGTTGCTGCAAGTAATAATCTTAGCCTGTTAGGAGCATCACGTCACGCATGTGTGACGGTGGTTGTACCGGGCCTGCTCAGGATTGTGTTGTTATTTTGGCATCCCATCAGCTTGAATGTTTTCCGACAGGGCACGGAGATTGCACTCATTATAACTGGGCTGTTCCTGATTGGATAGCCTGACCTAACCTTAAGTTGGCATGCTATAAATATCGGGACTGTCCTCCCTCTTCCCTAAGACTTGTCTTACAAAGTCATTGTGCCTATGGGAGTAAGCCCTTTTGCTGTTTTTTCTTTCTGGTCCAAAAAGCCAACTGATTGACTCCGCATCTCTTTCTGAAGCCTTCGTCTTGGTACCAACACCAACTCATCCACGCAGATTCATTCGTTAATTATCTCTGCACTTTCTCAAAATTTTATCCTGACAGCCTCCAACACACACCATTGTCTTACACTCAGGAAAGGAACCTTGAAAAGAAGGCAGACAATTGGTGTTTGCCAGTGTATCGAGAGAGAATTTGGGAGTGTTCACGTGCTGACTGGTGAATGCCTCTGCCATCCGAGTTCACGGAAATCTACAACTCCTCAATCCCTGACACAAAGTGTGTGTGATTGCACTGCGCACCAATAGGCGATGCACATTTACTTCATAACTTGTAAAAGGAAGTCTCGTTAAATTTTGGAGGGGGTATGGGAGGTCCTAAAGGCCAAATTTCCTCCACTCGACTGGAAAAGAGTACTTCATGGAGGAGAGTGCGATAAAAATACTCTCACAACTGCGCAAAGCTGTCAAACGACGACATAAATGCGATTTCCTGCTCTATACAAACCGTTTGTCCTCTTCAACTCTCCAAACAACCACCCCTGCTAACTCGGGCATAAACTAGCTGCCTTTCCTACATTGGCAGCGCACCTCTTCTTCCCAGACTGCCTCTTGTCATCCCCAATCTATCCCTCTACGTTTCTTTTTATTCCCAGCTTTTATTTCCTTACGATCTCTTCTCAAACATTCTACTCCACTTGCGATTATGCACTGTGTAGATTAGTGGTTGATCAGCAGATAAAAATAAAGAAAGAGGGAGTACGAGCCATCTTCCTGGAGAGGGTAGGGCTTCCTAGGTAAGTGAGGTCTTTCATTCCCCTCCAACTCAGCACGCTCCCTTCGCACAACTCATTCAACCATTCCACCCACCCTGACTGCTTCTCCAACTACCACTCTTTCTCCATAGTTTCGAGGTCATCCAGCCGCAATGCGTTGTGTCTTGCTGCACTAACTGGGTGGATCTCAGTGGTGATGGCTTATTTCTCAAGAGGAGGCTCACTTCCACATCCACTTCCGTCTGCACGCACACACGACTTCGTGAAGGCCAGACAGGTGGGATGGGGCAGTAGCAAGACGAAGAGAGTGTTTTGTGGGTGGTGAGTGAGCCGTTGGAGAATGACCGATTTCCCGACATCGAAGCTCTGCCTGTTGAATGCTGCAGGTTGCATGGTATGGTGCTCAGTGAGCCGATCATAGGGCGAGTGGGTGAATGGGTCAGCATGCCTACCCACCCGATAGGCAGGAATCTGCATCCCATGTGGATGGAAGCGAGAGCACCTGCTTCACCAGTTGAAATGTGTATGCGCAATAGCGGTGGTGGTGGCGTTGGTGGAGGTGGTGGTGGTTGTGGAGGTGGTGGTGCAGAGCTCAGTGAGTGGTGTGGGGAAGCCGAGCTACAGTAAGTCCTAAATGCTTGTCTGAATAATTACTCTTCACACACCTCCACGAGAGGCAAACCTCCATTGGCGTGAATTGTGCCATGCAGATGAGAAAGTGGATCAAACTAACCAATAGATAATTATTGTTCATTTCAACAAAGTATATTCCAGCTAAAGTTTTATAGTAGTTTTAATTCAGTGCATATTCCAATGTGAAAGTTCACATAATAGGGCTAAACAAACGTAAATTTGCAATTCCTGTAGGGACAAGCACATAAAACTTAGCAACACAACACGAAAGATGTCGTCAAGGTAACGCAAGCATTAATTTGTGTTTTCCATCGTCGTATTAAATCAGTGCATATCTAGGTCGTTGATATCACCCATCTGGAAATGAGTAGTATCTTCACAAATCCATTTAACACGTTCACAACTATGACTTGCTGCATTCTTTTCTTTCCAAAGCTCACAGATGCTTTGCTTATGAGATCTGGGTGCATACATTCTACTGCCATTAGTTAGTACCACTAATGGTTTGTAAAAATTTGCCATTTTATCCTCTTCGACCATATACCAATGTGTTTCTCAACACAGAGATCGTTATCAAAAAGTCCACATAATTTTAATTGCTATGTGTCGCAAATTAGTTGTGTAACGTCAGTGAGCACACGAGATGCACACTTGACGTCAGAATGTGGGAAGTGGAGAGTTTGAGTTACTTTGAATGCTACAGTCAATCGCCATGCAACACGTGAACGCACACAACTCTTCCTGTCACACCACCAACGGACATCGACTGTCTCCTGTGACGCTTTCGACTGAATGTGAAGCATTGAATACTGTGTGGTAGAGTCACGAGATAAGTTGTGTGGGAGAGCAAAGCGAGCACTCATTCGCCTGCCTTCATGAGTGTGTGGGTGGGTGTGTGTGTGTGGGGTGTGTGTGGGTGTGGGTGTGTGTGTGTGGTGGGTGGGTGGTTGACTGGTGGTCCTGTGGTGATGCTTGCAATTAGCTGAAGAACAAGGCACACCTGCCTCTCCCATCACCCTGCTCACACTACCAGACTGCAAATGAAAGCCGAAAGACTCATCCCTACAAAATCATTGAACGCACACGACATATGTGGAGGAGACTGGTAGACTATTCCGAAATCTGTGACGTGCCAGCACAAGGTCAGTGGTGGAGATTCGTTGAGGAATGAGGTAAAAACCAAACAGCCTAGTCAAAAGAGCGTGATCCTTTGCCTTTTTAGGGATGATCTTACAGTGGTGAGGCATTGCACCAACAGCACAATTCTGACACAGCCCATGCACACCACAAAAGCTGACAGCGTCACACATACGTGACATGAGTATCCCAACACCTTATGGTAACCGATTGTATTCAATTAAGTCACGAACAACCTCTTTACTGAGTGAGCAGTGACGAAACATGCTTGTAAGTGTCGTTGTGAGACAGTTGCTCTCTGTTTCGCTCGTATTGCTTCTTCTACCTGTGATGGTGGTGGTGGTGGTGGTGGTGTTGTGGAGTCCTATCGGAAGTGGGTGTTGCATCAACGAGTCGCTCCACCGGCACTTACGAGGGCGTAGTGGCATCGTCGCGGCTGACCACGAGTGCGTCTAAAAGTGACTTAGAATGGGTATTAGTGCATGAGTTCAACTTGACAGAGGTGGGTGGGAATTTCCCTTACCCACTACCACCAAATCGCTCCCAACCGGTCACCACCTAGCCAACTTTAGCATTCTACCATCCATGTTCCCTAAGAAGGGCATTACAAAACCACAAGTGAAAGCAAAATGATGCTCTGTGACAAACACGTTAAATTCAAGAGGCACATATCGGAGGGGGCTAGTAGACTATTCCGAAATCTGTGACTCGCCGAAACAAGGTCACTGCTCGACAGTCGTTGAGGCACGAGATCAAAATAAAACAGTGTAGTTAAAGTGATGTGATCCTCCTGCCTTGTGACCAACGATGTTAGGATGATGGAACACCACACGAACAATGCATTTGCGGTGAAGCTGGCGGCACGCGAATGTGACACGGAGTCTCCAACACTCAATGGCAACTGGTTGCGTCAAACCGCATCCCTAACAACCAGCTGCACTCAGCCAACCATACCTCATAATTGCTGCCTCTGTACTTTGCAAATAAGGTGGTTGTTGGGGCAAGTGTGGCAAGTGTTGCTTATTGCGATGGTTTAGCTCCATGTTTGGAAATTCAAGTCAAAGCAGAGGATCGTGCACCGGTGTGGAATGAACCACTCCTCATCCACGTGGCCTGACACCGGTTCTGCCTTGTGATGCATATGAGGAGGGGTCAACTACCATGGCTAGATGGAAGACAGGCAGTGTTTGTGGATGCAGCTGCGACAGTGCGGAAACATGCTCCAACACCTCCAAGCGTACCTGCCAAATGCGGTGTGAGTGAAACCTCACACGTGGCACACAATGCTACCACGACTGTAATCAGTACTCATGTCTGTGCAAAATGCATCCTTACGAGAGACGTTGTGAGGCAACTTGTCTTCGCTTAGCTCCTTTGTTAGTTCTACTAGTGGGAATGCAGTAGAGCCTGATTGAGAGTGGGTGGTGCACCAACGAGTTGCTTCATCGGTACTTGCGAGGGCGTAGCATCATCGTCGTGGTTGACTGTGAGTGTGTCTAAAATTAGCTCAGAAGCATGTAAGTGAATGAAGTTACGATTGGGAGTGATTGGTGGGCCTTCCAATTGCATGCACTCCTCAAATCGTTCTCCTACCGTCAAGCTTGGCTAGTGCATCGCCTACGCGACGAAGAATGGACTTTTGAGCTCCTTGTTATTGCCAGGTTCTGACTGAGAGGATGAAAGCAAAGAGGGTGAAATGAATCAGCAGATCCATTTGACATCCACGACTTGACCACTGAATATGTGCTGCAGTTGTTGACAACGCCATCACGTGTGGAACGATTTGAATTTGTGGTGCTGACTGCAAGATAATGAATCAAGGCAGGTGATAGTATGCAAAATGTCGTGAAATGTGTCGTAGAAATGTAATTTTACTGCTTTGTGTAAGGAGACGCCAGTTTCGAGGCATGTTTCGTCAGGAGACAGATGCATAGCTGCGATTAGCCTTCGGCCAATTAGGCAGGAAACTAGCGAGATAGAGAGGAAAGTGGGTGAAGGAGAGGTAGTGATGGGAAGCACGCCTGCTGGTGAGCGTTTTGGGTTTCCTAATTATCCTCGCGGCTCACTTGTTGGAAAGGATGTAATTTGAGGCAAATGCTCACAAGTGGCTCCTCATGCCTGTGACGTGGTGCAGTGAAGGCTGCGCCTGAATGCAGGGTGGTGGGAGAGGGGATGTGTTTGTGCATCAATGTTGAGGCGGTGTGTGGAGCAGTGGTGAAACAGGAGGAGACGTCTCGCCACCCTGTGGTGAGCATTGTGCAGCGAAGCTGTGTCAACGACTCTTCTGCACAAAGAGGATCAGTGAATTGTTAGCATTTTAAATGCTTGGATTGCCAAACACGGTGCATGAGACTCAGTGAATCGCTGCATCGAGGCAGTCATTTCAACTTAGAGAAGAGGCAAATGAGCATGACAAAATGATGTTTGCTTAATAGGGCCTAAATATAGACCAGTTGTTTCAACGACTGTCTCGCCTTAGATCTTCCGGACTTGCCTGGTGAAGTGTGGACAAATTATAAGCAGGTGGTGTTAGTTGTCGATGTAGTGTTAGTTGTCGATGTAGAGGAAGGGACTGTTTGCTTCTGATACAATTTGGAGGTCAGATCGCCAGAGAGTAGTTCATTGACAGAGCCTTTACTTGGCTCTGTAAAAAACTAAGTGCTAAATTAGTAAATGGATCTTTAGATATTTCGTGTACATTAGACCGTGAATAAAGGCAAACATTGACCTCTTGATATGTGGGTCAACAAGGTTGATGGTCCTTAGGTGAAGCAGGCAAAAAAAAATATCAAGTGCTACTTCTACACTGATATAATTACGACCTGCTCAGAGACTTCTTTAATGTTGTGGCGTGACGATGCAGCTACGTGTCCGGCAGTACCGCCACATAAGTCCATGATGATTTGGAACAAGTATAAAAGAGGCAGCAATTCGGATATTGAGGGACATTTTGATACATTCAGAATTTGAGTAAGTGTCTCATCCACCCACCCACCCACCCACCAAACCATCCATCCATCCATTCATCCATCCATCCATCCATCCATCCATTCATCCATCCATCCCTTAAAACTACTCTTTGCAGGGATCTTGTGCTGTGATTTTCTTTTTATAAACCCGTTCTACTTGTATTAATGCTGCATAGCCTTCTATGGTGTGTGTGGTACATCAACGAGTTGCTCCACTAGTACTGATGGGGGCGTAGCTGCATCGCCACACCCCTACACGATGACGTCGAACTTAACAGCAATCCATCACCCAGGTGACACGTGTACACCCTACTTTTGCCTCAAAGAGCAAGCAGGAAAATGAGGCACTACCACTGCATTCGCCTCAATCGTCCTCATCTCCGAATCATGCAAGTAGCACACAAGTTCCTCCCCCACATCAACAACTCACATTCCACCCAACATGTTGTCTCCACTTGACGCCAGTGAAGTGGTCAAAGGGCTACAGCATATGCTGTGGGAGGGTAATTTGGAAGGAATGAGGTTGTGAATAGCAAATCACTGCTACACCTAAGTGAGTTATTATTATAGTAAATGTTTTGCCTCAATCCCAATTAAGCAAACATCATTTCATCATGCTCATTTGTCCCTTCCCTAAGTTAAAATGTATGCCTCGACGTAGCGATCCAGTGAGTCTCATGCACCGTGTTTGGCAATCCAAGCATTTAAAATGCTGACAATTCACTGATCCTCTTTGTGCAGAAGAGTCGTTGACACAGCTTCGCTGCACAATGCTCACCACAGGGTGGCGAGACGTCTCCTCCTGATTCACTACTGCTCCACACACTGCCTCAACATTGATGCAGAAACACATCCCCTCTCCCACCACCCCTGCATTCAGGCGCAGCCTTCACTGCACCACGTCACAGGCATGAGGAGGCATCTATGGGATTTGCTATCAATTAAATGCACACTAGAGTGTAGGGACACGAAGAGGTGCAAAGCGGACCTTTACTGACTACATTTACATGAGGATATTTGTCTGCACTCGTCCACGTGATGAGGTCTCACATGCGATGCAACCTGAACGCGTCGTTCTGGGCACTCGTGTGGTGCATTGACTTGCGCACTGAGGGGTCTGCAAGGCGCACCTCATCAAGTGGTGCATTATAAGACACATCTCCACAATCGGATCGTCTCATCCGGTAGGGATGGACGTGCAGAATCAAGCACCAGCCTCGATTGTTTGGAGGTCTGTCGGCTTCAGTATGTTTCAATGAGCTAGGCAAACAATGCAAACTGTGCAATTCACGTGTGGCCTCTATCAATGTATTTGGGCATGAGGAGGTGGGAGGAGGGTTGGTGGACGAAATGAATGCACCAGACTATGTGCAGATGGAGCATGTTTTGCAAGGCATGACCAGTGGCAATGTGTTTGGGATCCACACCAACTGAGCTTGACATCACCCCACACTGCGATCGAAGTTGCTACACTGCGAGGCTGAAATACACTCCGGCTCAACAATGCCTTGCTTCCTTAGGAGGAGAAAGAGTTCCAAATGTTGCATTGTTTTGGACACCATAAATGACGTAGGCTCTCTCAGGCACTCAGCTAGGTGTGTCGTACATTTTAACTGTGAGAGAACAACCTAATTCTCCATGGCTGAGATCTGCGTGGAAAAAGACACTTGACGAGGCTTCACGTCAGTTTGAGGGCTACCGACTTGCAACAATTAGCAGAAGCTTCTGCAACTCCTTCCTAGTCTACTTCAATTGTTACAACTGATGGCAACCCGCAACCACGAATTTGCATTTGCCCTGTGTGCAATGCGGTGGTGCCTCCCTTGTGGTGCGATGAGGTTATTTTCACCCGCAGAAAATGCGCCCAATCTGCAGTGTTCCCCACGATTCCGCAAGTGAAACAGTCTTAGTCAAAATGATTTGTTTGCCATGCACATCTCAAAATACATGTACAAAAGGAGGATGGATAAAACGGACGGTCAAGGCGAGGATTGCATCTATAACTTTAAGAGGAAGCGCTCCACAGACTCGAGGTTGTGCGGCCGCTTCGTCAAGATGTCCTCTGGTCTAACCAGCTCGTACATACTGCTCGGTCGAAGTCCCATTCTGGCCGCCACCACTCCCGTGTACGCGTCCTCGAGGGGAAAGGCCTGCGTGAACAGCATGCCAATCGCAAGTCGCTCAACTTGCGCAAAGCCCACCAAGAGGAACGCACCACACGTGTAGGTGGGATACACTGTCCACGGCACCTCATGCTTCTCCACCGACCACTTGTTGAAGCCTCTGGGCACAAACCGACGCACTGGGATGTTGAAGAGCACTTTGCCACGATACAACTCGGCTCGAGCCGTAGGCGATAGTTTGCCAATGGCGCGAGTGAACTTCTTCATGGAGATGGGCACATCATCGTCAATGAAGAGGAGGATGGGTCGGGAGGTGCGACAGAATGCAGCCGCCCATTGGAATGAATAGATTGTCTTCGTGGTGAGGTTGTAGTACGTGTCCTCATAGTCACCAACCACGAGGTCATTGTGGATTGCACGCTCCGCCTCGAAGTTAGCCGCTGTGGCACGAAGTCCCTCTGGTGTTAACTGTGCACCTCCATTCGTCGTCAGCCTCGTCAGATTGCTACCGCGCATGAACACGTTGTCCTGTTGACTTCGTGGCAGACCCATGGAAAACACCAGTCCGATGCGCATACCCATGTTGGCATTGGCGTTGCGGTTGGTGAATGAGGAGTAGAGTTTGCGAAACTCCTCTCGTCGTTTGAAATTGGCCAGTGCCGATCGCACTACCACCACCAGATCGAATAGCTGACTTGCTGGATTATCTGGGTGACACACGTCTCTGCTGAGCAGGGGATACCGGAACACGTGACCGTTCACGGGTAACTGAAACACCAAGACTAGCAAGCTGATTGGTGCATTCGAGGAAGCATGAAAGGCGAGGTTGATGAACGTGATTTGAGCATCGGAAGATGCGTAATATGGCGGCACTGACTCACCTGTGGGATGGGTTTCTGTTGGAGGAGATTGTCGTAGATGTGAGTGAGATTGAATGCCTGTGGATAGGCGTAGAAGACGTTGGGATGATGTGGTCGTCGCCACAGGTTGTCGGGAATCTTGACAAGGTCCTCGTAGGTGAGAGGAGTGGGTCTGGCGGACTCTGCATAAACGAGGTTGTCGTCCACTGTAGAGAGATCTGCTACCGCACTGTTGGAGCTGATGATAGCATCGAGTTGTAACTCGTAAGGTGGTCGTGAGTTGCCCAGCTTCATGGGCCACACAACTGTTGGCGGCGATGACATCGCAGCACGCTGAGCTCGAACGAACCATACGGTGCGTCCAACTGTCGGAGGCGAATAAGAGATGTGGACGATTGTACCCAGGGCGCATAGGGTGAAGACGATGCAGACTGTTCGCAGAGCAATTCCAAAGCGTCTACTGTGCATTGTGTTGCAGGTCGCTGAGAGTTCTTGCCTACGTTGTGTCACTAGTGAGTGAGGACTCTTCGTTATTCCCTCTTCGATGTGCTTTTATACGCGTCGTCACCCACACACCCCGCTTTGCCTAAAATAGATGTACTAAAGACAAAGTGGCAGTGAGAGCCATTGTAGTACTTATTTACTTTGATCACTCACCACTCGTGTGACGAAGCGTGGGTTTCGCTGAAGCAAGAGCGTGGAGTAGTGCGCAGGTGCGACTCGGTTGTCAACGCACAATACGTTTGGCAAGAAGCGGTGACTTGCTTACTGTGACTGCAGAATTGATATTGGGGATGGTGTTGACGTTTTGCTTTGAGGAGTAGAACAACCACAACTGCTTTGTGGCTGATTCTTTTGCGCCACTTCTGATGCGCGACTATCGCATCGGTCGCCTTCTACTGGTGCTTTCATTCAATCTGTATTTGCACAGGAGACGAATTGAGACCTGGAGGCATCATGTGAAGGAGATGTACAATGGTGCAGGGATTTTGAGGTAAGTGTTTGCTGAAGTAAACCAGAGCTTGTGCTTTGTCTCTTCCCTTTTGTTTCTCGTTGTCTCAATTGGAGATGTCTGCAGTTCTCTTTAACTAGTTTTGTTTATTCTATAATGTTCTACAAATTGTAATTTAGCATTCGTCACCACAAATGCAGGACTTTGCTTGTGAGGCAATAGTCTCACCTGCATATGCCCAGGGCCTCCTCGAATTTCAAGGATGCGTAGTACTGGGCCAGAATGCGTATATTCTGGGAGAAGAGGGATTGGGGCTGCTTGCATGGCGCGGAGGCTAGCCAACGCGATAGTACAATGTGGCCACCCAAGTGACTGAACCGGCATCCCAAAAACACACAAAGTATTGTGCGACCCCACTCGCCTATTCCGAGCGTCGTTCCGGTTGCCCCCTCAGTAACCCTCCCGTGTCAGCCATTACAGAGTAATCAGAGCTGCGCGACGCACCCACGAGCTAACCATATCAGTCCTCATAGTGCGAGTGTAATACTTTGTTTGTTCGAACTACCGGTTTCGGTCACTTGGGTGGCCGTACCAACAGCCCCAAGCCCTCTGTTTACAGAATACATATTCTGCCCCAGTACCATGCCTTCCTGTTCCTTAAGGGGAGTCTCGGGACGCTACATTGGTGGCAGCGGAAAGCGGACCCGACTCTGATGGATTTTATCCCGCTCCATGCCGCTTGTGGCAAACTTTGGCGGTGTGAAAGAAGTGCATGTGTTATGGATGGGAGAACCTGTGGTATCTCGTAACAGAAGGGCCGAGATTGACGTCCAGCTTCGGCATCCCCCTCTTTCTCGTGTTCTGCAAGGAAGCTATTAACAACTGAAGCGACACCAGCCGTGAATTCCAAGTCCAGTGCAACTGCCAAGAGAGACCTGCGACGTTGTGGTCAGGCATCCGCCGTAAGCTCTCGCTCCTGTTCTCAGGCAACTTGCCTCGCTTCGCCAAAATGTGAATCTATAGATGTAGAATGTGCAGGACGCCATTCGATAGCATCGTTTTATGCTTTGTACACTTGGATCACGTGCATCCCGTTCCTTCACTCAGGATTCTACAGTACCCTTGCGTTTCTTCTACGGCATAAGAGAAGCCTGGAATCATAACTTGGATTCGTACCCCCATCTTTCACTGGGTCGCATTAGCGTGGGAGAGGAGGACTAAGCTATGCGCATTTGCTGCACCGAGTGCCACGCAGAATTGATGGTACTACAAGAAGACATGCGCTCGATTCTCGATGGCTGGCACGGTTACCTCGTGGATGCTTCTCGCAGCACTGATTACGTTGTGATGGCTGACACGGGAGGCTGACTAAGGGGAGCATCGGGGGCGACGCTCGAAAGAAGAGAGGGGCTGTGTAATACTTTGTTCGTTCAAACTGCCGGTTTCGGTCAATTGGGTGGCCATATTGCACTAGCCGGTTTGCCAGCCTTTGGGCCGTGCCAACAGCCCCAAGCCCTTTGTTTCGAGAATATATATTCTGCCCCAAAACTATGCCTTCCTTTACCTTAAAGGGAGTCTCGGGACGCTACAGCGAGTGCATGTGTTCTTGCAGTGCATTTCGGCGTAGCACTAGGTGAAGCAAAGGCATATTTCTGAGTCCTTCTCTCTCTCGCACAGTGATGTGTCCAAATGAAATGATTGTGGTATGGAACAAATTTATTGAATAGATCTAGACACGCTCAGCACATATTGTGAGTTTGGGCTTTTTAATGCCGGGAAAGAAATGCTGAGGGCATTGCAGAACTCTGGACAAATGGAACAATCAGGCCCCATGTGAACGGAATGCACAATACAGTTTAGCTACCAAAAGCAAAGTGGATGTATGGGAACAGAAACTTGGTTTTAGTGGATTTATGCATAGATGGATGGATACCTGAGTGGTTGGGTTGGTGGATGGATGTGTAGAGGATGGATATAAAGGATGCTGCATGAATATATGAAGGATATGTGATGGCTAGATATGGAATGGATGTCCACGAGCCGCATGAATGATTGTGTAATGAATAGATGGAAACTTGATGAATGAACTCCGATTCGATAGATAGATAGTTAGATAGGTAGATACGGAGCGGATGGATGCATGCACAAACTCATATTTGTTGACCTGAAGATACCAATCTTGCTGATAGGAGAACTATCGACATACCATCGTCAACTTCAACACAAATTCTTGTTGCACATGACACAATGGATTTCCTCATGTGTGTTGTCAAGAGTACTTCTGACGTAGGAGCACTGCTACTAGGAAGTGGTGGGCACTGCGATAGCTGCCTACCTTAGCATTCAGGCATTTAATTGCCCCAATCGCCTCCACAATGTGGCGTGACATCACTAAGTGAGCGTTCCACAATATCTACTGCAACACTCCACTCCCCTTTGTTACAACAGAGGTGATCTTGGGGAGTCTGTGAATTGCCTCAACTCAGGTGCAGTATCAGCAACAGCCTTGCGCAGCTTACGTGCCTCTGGCACCAAATTCGTGATCTCAGTGAGGTCCACCGTGCATGTCCTCCCCACTGTTCGACTTCTCTGCAAGCACACAAGCTCCAGGTTTTGCATGCGTGGTACCACCACGTGACTGTTGGTGCTTGCAGGTGATGCTCACACCTCGCTGGGCATTAAAGCCCATCTGGCACCAAAGACAACTACCAGGTTCCATGTAGGAATGAGGGAAGTATGTCGACTTCCTTTCCACCACCCTCGAAAGCAGATGTGGCCGGTTATGCAAAGCTTACACTGTCCAAATTGTCCCCATTTTACGAAGTGCAGTTGCCCCTTGAGACTTGCTTGACGATGGTTGGAGGCATCATAATTGGGCGGAATGTGGGTTGGGTGCTAGTGGCATGTTTCAGAGGTCAGGCCACTTGCTCTTGGACAACAATGTTGGTGGCGCACAAGTCAACTAGGCTGCAGATCGCTGTTAAATGCGACTTCTGAGCTAATTTGCGACGCCTTCGCGTTGGCGTGCGGTGTTGCAGCTACGCCACCATCAGTACCGGTGGAGGGACTCATTGATGTGGTCATGTTGCACTGGTACAAGTAGGAGGAGCAAAATAGAGGGAAAATCGCGACCCAGGATCTTCGCAGTGCGTATTTTCGAGTGACAGGCATGTGAGGCCTTAACTCAAATCTCTAAAGGTTTAACATGCTCCTCAACTTCTTCATTGCTGCCTTTGAATACGTATTTCCCTTCCCTTCCCTTCCCTTCCCTTCCCTTCCCATAGCTCTATGTCATCAATGCTTGAACAAATCCGTTATTTCATAACCGCGAAAGGTAGTACTCCTCGAATTGTAGAAGTCCATGCCCATTCTGTTGTGAGAGATAAAATTTGCTGCAACGACTCAATGCAACCTGTTGACGAATTCACGTCACGCATGTGTGACGGAGGGATAGATGGGTTGCATCAGGATGGTGTTGTCATCCTCATATTCCATCGACTTGAATAATTTTAAAGAAGGCACCGTGGCTGCACTCATTTCAACTAGGCTGTTCCTGAGTGAATGGCGCGACCCAACCTTGGGTTGGCCTCTCTAACATATACCGCCTCCCGATTAACCTCCCTTGACAGCCTTCGTATAAATTCCGCGTAAAGTCATTATGCTTATAAAAGGAAGCCCTTTTTCCGCTTTGCGTTCCTTGTCCTGAATAGCCAGTGAAAGGACCTAGGATAGGCAGCTTTGCTGATTCGGTTCTATGTTTTTCATTCAAGTCTTCGTCGTAGAATCAACACCAACTCATCCACGAAGATGCACTCGTCATTCCCTTCACCTTGCTGACAACCCCACCTCGTGAACCTCCCGCATAAAGCACTGTCTCACCTTCAGCAAAGGAACGACGACAGAAGGTGGAGGACCAGTATTTGTCAGTGTGTCGAAAGAGAGTTTGTGAGGGTTCATGTTCTGACTGGTGATTGTCTCTTGCATCCAAGGTCACGCAAACCTACAAGTTCTCATTTAACGACACCAAGTGTGTGAGTGTGTGAGTGTGCGTTAAAGATACTAAAATGATTATGACTCTCACAATAGCCGAAGGTGGCATAAAACACGACCGCTTTCTCTACAGAACCTTTGTGGGAGCAACAAGTGATGGCGAGATTTATCGTGCTCAACTCTGCCACCAAGCATTCCACCTAATCCAGACTTGAAATTGCTGCCTTGCCCACCTCTGTAGGACGTAATGTTCGCCAAAATTTGTAGGCAAAACTGCCTCTCTGTCGTGCTCATTTCTATTGCTCTACCTCCTATGCACTTCTAACTCCTATTTTCCTACTCTCTCTTCCCCCATATTCCGAACAACACGTAATTCTGCGCTATGCAGCTGGGAGACAAATCACCAGGGAACAATGGAAAACGAGGCAGTACAAGCCATCTTCCTGGAGAGGGTAGGGCTTCCTAGGTAAGTGAGGTCTTTCATTCCCCTCCAACTCAGCACGCTCCCTTCGCACAACTCATTCAACCATTCCACCCACCCTGACTGCTTCTCCAACTACCACTCTTTCTCACATAGTTTCGAGGTCATCCAGCTGCAATGCGTTGTGTCTTGCTGCACTAACTGGGTGGATCTCAGTGGTGATGGCTTATTTCTCAAGAGGAGGCTCACTTCCACATCCACTTCCGTCTGCACGCACACACGACTTCGTGAAGGCCAGACAGGTGGGATGGGGCAGTAGCAAGACGAAGAGAGTGTTTTGTGGGTGGTGAGTGAGCCGTTGGAGAATGACCGATTTCCCGACATCGAAGCTCTGCCTGTTGAATGCTGCAGGTTGCATGGTATGGTGCTCAGTGAGCCGATCATAGGGCGAGTGGGTGAATGGGTCAGCATGCCTACCCACCCGATAGGCAGGAATCTGCATTCCATGTGGATGGAAGCAAGAGCACCTGCTTCACCAGTTGAAATGTGTATGCGCAATAGTGGTGGTGGTGGCGTTGGTGGAGGTGGTGGTGGTGGTGGTGGTTGTGGAGGTGGTGGTGGAGAGCTCAGTGAGTGGTGTGGAGAAGCCGATCTACAGCAAATCCTAAATGCTTGTCTGAATAATTACACTTCACACACCTCCACGAGAGGCAAACCTCCATTGGCGTGAATTGTGTCATGCAGATGAGAAAGTGGATCAAACTAACCAATAGATAAATAGTGTTCATTTTAACAAAGTATATTCCAGCTGAAGATTTTATAGTATTGTTAAATTCAGTGCATATTCCAATGTGAAAGTTCACGTAATAGGGCTAAACAAACGTAAATTTGCAATTCCTGTAGGGACAAGCACATAAAACTTAGCAACACAACACGAAAGATGTCGTCTAGTTAACGTAAGCATTAATTTGTGTTTTCCATCGTCGTATTAAATCTGTGCATATCTAGGTCGTTGATATCACCCATCTGGATGTGAGTAGTATCTTCACAAATCCAATTAACACGTTCACAACTATGACTTGTTGCATTCTTTTTCTTTCCAAAGCTCACAGATGCTTTGCTTGTGAAATCTGGGTGTACGCATTGTACTGCCATTAGTTAGTTCCACAAATGGTTTGTAAAAATTTGCCATTTTATCCTCTTCGACCATATATCAATGTGTTTCTCAACACAGAGATCGTTATCAAAAAGTTCTCATAATCTTAATTTCTATGGGTGGCAAATTAGTTGTGTAACGTCAGTGAGCACACGAGATGCACACTTGACGTCAGAATGTGGGAAGTGGAGGGTTTGAGTTACTTTGAATGCTACAGTCAATCGCCATGCAACACGTGAACGCACACAACTCTTCCTTCGTCAAACCACCAACCGACATTCTACTGTCTCCCTGTCAAACCTTTCGACTGAATGTGAAGCATTGAATGCTGTGTGGTAGAGTCACGAGATGAAGTTGTGTGGGAGAGCAAAGCGAGCACTCATTCGCCTGCCTTCATGAGTGGGTGGGTGTGTGTGGGTGTGTGTGTCGGTGGGTGGTTGACTGGTGGTCCTGTGGTGAGTGCGTGCAATTAGCTGAAGAACAAGGCACACCTGCCTCTCCCATCACCCTGCTCACACTACCAGACTGCAAATGAAAGCCGAAAGACTCATCCCTACAAAGTCATTGAACACACACGACATATGTGGGAGGAGACTAGTAGACTATTCCGAAATCTGTGACGTGCCAGCACAAGGTCAGTGGTGGAGATTCGTTGAGGAATGCGGTAAAAACCAAACAGCCTAGTCAAAAGAGCGTGATCTTTTGCCTTTTTAGGGATGATCTTACAGTGACGAGGCATTGCACCAACAACACAATTCTGACACAGCCCATGCACACCACAAAAGCTGACGGCGTCACACATACGTGACATGAGTATCCCAACACCTTATGGTAACCGATTGCATTCAATTAAGTCACGAACAACCTCTTTACTAAGTGAGCAGCATGAGCGAAACATGCTTGTAAGTGTCGTTGTGAGACAGTTGCTCTCTGTTTCGCTCGTATTGCTTCTTCTACCTGTGATGGTGGTGGTGGTGGTGGTGGTGTTGTGGAGTCCTATCGGAAGTGGGTGTTGCATCAACGAGTCGCTCCACCGGCACTTACGAGGGCGTAGTGGCATCGTCGCGGCTGACCACGAGTGCGTCTAAAAGTGACTTAGAATGGGTATTAGTGCATGAGTTCAACTTGACAGAGGTGGGTGGGAATTTCCCTTACCCACTACCACCAAATCGCTCCCAACCGGTCACCAACCAGCCAACTTTAGTATTCTACCATCCATGTTCCCTAAGAAGGGCTTTCCAAAACCACAAGTGAAAGCAAAATGATGCTCTGTGACAAACACGTTAAATTCAAGAGGCACATATCGGAGGGGGCTAGTAGACTATTCCGAAATCTGTGACTCGCCAAAACAAGGTCACTGCTCGACAGTCGTTGAGGCACGAGATCAAAAAAACAGTGTAGTTAAAGTGATGTGATCCTCCTGCCTTGTGACCAACGATGTTAGGATGATGGAACACCACACGAACAATGCATTTGCGGTGAAGCTGGCGGCACGCGAATGTGACACGGAGTCTCCAACACTCAATGGCAACTGGTTGCGTCAAACCGCATCCCTAACAACCAGCTGCACTCAGCCAACCATACCTCATAATTGCTGCCTCTGTACTTTGCAAATAAGGTGGTTGTTGGGGCAAGTGTGGCAAGTGTTGCCCATTGCGATGGTTTAGCTCCATGTTTGGAAATTCAAGTCAAAGCAGAGGATCGTGCACCGGTGTGGAATGAACCACTCCTCATCCACGTGGCCTGACACCGGTTCTAGCTAGATGGAAGACAGTGCAGTGTTTGTGGATGCAGCTGCGACAGTGCGGAAACATGCTCCAACACCTCCAAGCGTACCTGCCAAATGCGGTGTGAGTGAAACCCTCACACGTGGCACACAATGCTACCACGACTGTAATCAGTACTCATGTCTGTGCAAAATGCATCCTTACGAGAGACGTTGTGAGGCAACTTGTCTTCGCTTAGCTCCTTTGTTAGTTCTACTAGTGGGAATGCAGTAGAGCCTGATTGAGAGTGGGTGGTGCACCAACGAGTTGCTTCATCGGTACTTGCGAGGGCGTAGCATCATCGTCGTGGTTGACTGTGAGTGTGTCTAAAATTAGCTCAGAAGCATGTAAGTGAATGAAGTTACGATTGGGAGTGATTGGTGGGCCTTTTAATTGCACAGCACTCCTCAAATCGTTCTCCTACCGTCAAGCTTGGCTAGTGCATCGCCTACGCGACGAAGAATGGACTTTTGAGCTCCTTGTTATTGCCAGGTTCTGACTGAGAGGATGAAAGCAAAGAGGGTGAAATGAATCAGCAGATCCATTTGACATCCACGACTTGACCACTGAATATGTGCTGCAGTTGTTGACAACGCCATCACGTGTGGAACGATTTGAATTTGTGGTGCTGACTGCAAGATAATGAATCAAGGCAGGTGATAGTATGCAAAATGTCGTGAAATGTGTCGTAGAAATGTAATTTTACTGCTTTGTGTAAGGAGACGCCAGTTTCGAGGCATGTTTCGTCAGGAGACAGATGCATAGCTGCGATTAGCCTTCGGCCAATTAGGCAGGAAACTAGCGAGATAGAGAGGAAAGTGGGTGAAGGAGAGGTAGTGATGGGAAGCACGCCTGCTGGTGAGCGTTTTGGGTTTCCTAATTGTCCTCGTGTCTCACTTGTTGGAAAGGATGTAATTTGAGGCAAATGCTCACAAGTGGCTCCTCATGCCTGTGACGTGGTGCAGTGAAGGCTGCGCCTGAATGCAGGGTGGTGGGAGAGGGGATGTGTTTGTGCATCAATGTTGAGGCGGTGTGTGGAGCAGTGGTGAAAGGAGGAGACGTCTCGCCACCCTGTGGTGAGCATTGTGCAGCGAAGCTGTGTCAACGACTCTTCTGCACAAAGAGGATCAGTGAATTGTCAGCATTGTAAATGCTTGGATTGCCAAACACGGTGCATGAGACTCAGTGAATCGGTGCATCGAGGCAGTCATTTCAACTTAGAGAAGAGGCAAATGAGCATGACAAAATGATGTTTGCTTAATAGGGCCTAAATATAGACCAGTTGTTTCAACGACTGCCTCGCCTTAGATCTTCCGGACTTGCCTGGCGAAGTGTGGACAAATTATAAGCAGGTGGTGTTAGTTGTCGATGTAGTGTTAGTTGTCGATGTAGAGGAAGGGATTGTTTGTTTCTGATACAATTTGGAGGTCAGATCGCTTGAGAGTGGTTCAATGACGGAGACTTTACATGGCTCTGTAAAAAACTAAGTGCTAAATTAGCAAATGTTGTGGCGTGACGATGCAGCTACGTGTCCGGCAGTTCCGGTTGAACAAATCGTTGAGGCACCACTCACGCCACATAAGTCCATGATGATTTGGAACAAGCATAAAAGAGGTAGCAATTCGAATATTAAAGGACATTTGATACATTCAGAATTTGAGTAAGTGCCTCATTCACCCACCCACCCATCCATCCAACAATCCATCAATCCATCCATCCTGTATCCATCCATCCATCCAGCCATCCATCCATCCATCCTGTATCCATCCATCC